>JAGTXR010000241.1:0-1259659 GCA_022606575.1 Glossosoma conforme
GGGGGGGTTTTTATTTTTCGAGGAGAAACTAACTTTATTTTTTTCAGATCCGTGTTCCAAGACATGGTTTCGATGAACGTGCTCGTGAAGAAGATCATCAGTTTTGCTCAGCGCTTGGTTGACGCTGACCGCGCCTCTCTGTTCCTTGTGGACCACCTGCACCAGGAGCTGTACGCGACCATCTTCGACTCGAACGTTGACGACGTGGTCGAGGAGGTCGTCGAGACTGAAGACAGAAGGACGGACCCTAAGGAAATCGGGTTCCCGCTGGGGACGGGGATAGCGGGACAGGCGGCACTCACAGGAGAAATACTTAACATCAAGAACGCTTACGAAGACTACCGTTTCAATAAGTATGACAGTCATTCTCGTATAAATTCTTCTTTGTTCAGAATCGAAGCAAAAACGATAAACTCGTAATTATTTAAAAATATTGTAAGATTGTTTCCTGTTTGATCATTAAAGTTAAGCAAAATGAAATGGCAATTGTACCGTGTGTTGCTGTTAACGTTTAGCAGTCTCTTTCATTTTATATTGTCTTGAACTCGGGAATGTCGGATTCATCACCTCATTTTATTAAAACACTAAATAACTAACAAATATGCTTCGGATAGCAAAACTGTCTTCTTGTCAAAGTCTTCAGCTCTCTGGTTAGAAGGTCACAAGAAAAATGACTAGCTTTGAGTGAAGAGATGACTTGCAGAGATAAAAACATCGAAAAATTATGCTTCACTTATGGAATGGATATTGATTGAACGTCTTAGTTCTATGAGTATGAGAATAGGACAATAAGCTCCCTTTTTCAGATTGTTTTATTAAATCAGTTTCATAACGTTAGATTTCACTATAAGTATTTGTGCATTAATGGAAAAAAAACAACTACAAGCTCAGCTTATATAATATATATTTTTTTAAATATTCAACACTTATGGTATTAATTAATAACACGTATTAGTGTTATTTTTAATTGTTTTATTTAAATTGCATCTTATATTTTTTTACTCAGGGCTGTAGACCAGCGTACAGGCTACAAAACAGAAACAATTCTCTGCATGCTGATCACCACGCGTGGCTCCACAATCGGCGTCGTCCAGATGATCAACAAACGCAAGGGTTTCTTCTCTACCGAGGACGAGCAGGCCTTCTCCATCTTCTCCATTTACTGCGGCCTGGCCCTCCATCATGCCAAGCTCTACGAGAGAATAGCCAGATCGGAACAAAAGTACAAGATAGCCTTAGAAGTGCTCAGCTACCACAGCACATGCTCCGAAGAAGAAGTCTTCAAGTTCATGAATACTTCCCGCACGAACGTCGCTGTTGACGTGGATGCGTATTGCTTCAACGTGTTCCAGTTGGATGACATCGAGAAGGTCAACCATACGATTTACATGTTCAATGATATGTTTGGAGATCACAAGTTTTAAAATGAGGCTCTGCTGCGTTTTGTTTTAACGGTGAAGAAGAATTATAGACCGGTGCCTTATCACAACTGGACGCATGGCTTTGCTGTTGCCAACTGCATGTATGCGATCATTAAGAGGACAGAAAGCTTTACGACGAATGAGGCAAGACTTTTGTTGTTTTTTTACACATTTATTAATAAGAAAGTTACACAAACCAATTATATAATTCACTTTTTATATTACAAAAAATACTTTTGTTGAAGGTAAATGTCAAATGCTATATAAATTCTGACGATTTTTTACAGCGAATTGCTCTCTTCATTAGTTCCCTCTGTCATGATTTGGATCACAGGGGCAAAAACAACAAGTTCATGATAGAGACGGCTTCTCCATTAGCTGCCATGTATTCAACTTCAACCATGGAACATCACCATTTCAATCAGACTGTTATCATAGTGCAACAGGTTTTTTTAATAATGCTTACTTTTGAGACGCTTTTCTTAAATGTCATTGCTTGTATGGTGAATGTAGTATTTTGTATTGTTTTAGTAAAATAATAATCGATTTACTTATCTTTGAATAAATTCATAATTGCATTATTTATAATTGATAATTGTATTGTATTATAAAGATTATAATGGATAGATCACAGCTTTCGAATATATGATATTTTATTCATAAAAAGTGTTACTTAATAGATTTAAATTTAAGATATCCATTAGATTATTGAGAGGTACGACTTGGAGGTAAACGCTTGTCTACCCCGCTTCTAGAGGTCGACGGTTCAATATGGTAATAAGCTTAAATTAAAAATAAATTGCTGTATTTATAAGACTAATATTGTTCATTCCGTATAAGAAATTCCTGCTATGGCATATTTATCATAATTGGTGGTAGACTAAAGTTGTTCCGTGAATACCACAGTGAGTAGTATTAAATATGGAGAATGGATAAATGCCATGATAGGGCTGTAATGTACTTAGTCAATCAAATCTGCACATACACCGCCTAGCCTTCCTTAAACGGCAAGCGTCTAAGATTACACATCTCCACAACATTTCTCCATTGTTATCTGCCGATACTTAATATGCATTTTATTTAACAGTAATAAAGTGAGGCTTGCAACAAGAAAACAACGAGGCAATAAATATTAAACAAATGAGAATTAAATTAAATTAATTATTTTTCCTTTATAAGTCATAGAATATTTGTAAAAATATTCAATAATAATACACATTCAAATCTATTGCAAATACCGTTATATATGTATTTTATTACATAATTTATTCCTAGAGTAAAAATCATTGGATATGATGTTTAGTCATGATATGATTATATGTTTAACCGCGAGTATTATGTTACTAGAGTTTGACGTATCATAGAAAGACAGTTGATCCTTAGAGCAACAACATAATTAAAATAGGGAATCTCCGTTTTTTCTATCTTCGGTATTCTCGTGTATGTGATTATACTAAGAATAAAATAATCTACTTTGTGCATTACAGTTGGCTCAGAACGGTTTCAACATATTCCGTCATCTTAGTTCGGCGGAGTACAAAGAGATGTTAAGTCTGACGAAGCATTGCATCCTGGTTACAGATCTAGCGAGGTTCTTCCCCAACAAGTTACGCCTTGAAGAACTCGTCAAAACCAAAGCGTTCTCTTGGAATCAGAAGGAACACAGGTCATTTATTAATAATATACAATATTATATACAAAAATATTTCATGTATAAAAACAAGAAGTCCTTTGATCAAATAGAAATTGGTCTTTATAACTCTGATACATTCTTACTCTTTTCTATACAATCACTTCGCTTGATAATGATTTCTCGCTGAAGTGGAAACATCTTAAAATAAGTATCATTATTTAAGTACGTTATTGCAGAATGCTGATCATGGCAATGTCTATGACTGGATGCGACCTGTGCGCTTCTGCCAAGCCTTGGGACATTCAAGTGGAGACAGTCCGAGTCATTACAGAAGAGTTCTACCAGCAAGGTGACTTGGAAAAAGAAGCTGGAAGGATGCCAATACCAACTATGGATAGGAACAAGCCGGAACTGCAAGCTTCTTGCCAGGTATGATTAGTCAATATTCGTATCATTAAAAAAAAATACTACATCAACAATGTTCAGATATCTATTATTGCTGATACATATTATTAAGGCCTTAGATCACATGCAACATGGATAATACGAGTATATAGCAGTGGCAGTTACTACTATATATATTACTTACCGGAGTTTTGCGTATCATAAAATGGTTCCCATGTTTTGTCCGCGGTACAATATTTGCGTTTTCCCAATTCGAATACAAATTCGAATACAAATTCGAATACGTGATCATTTTAATCATCCGTGAAGTACTATTATAATTATTGTACTACGTGGGTCTACAAAGATCTAAGGTGGAATTTTGCCGCCTTAATAATGATGTACTCGTATGTAGGGAATCAATTCATTTTGTTATCTGACACATCAAAATGCATTTGTTATTCTAGAATCCTCTCGTTGAGAAACTTTTATTCTGCGGTGAAAATCTACCGTCACATATTTTGCTTAATTTTTTAAACACTGATTAAATTTTAGTATCGTTTTTTTAAATTCTTTATTGATCACTTCATTGAGTTCGAGTTAAGAAAGAATAACTTATAACACTTAAGTTATGTAATTTTAGGTCGGGTTTTTGACGAGCATCTGTATTCCTTGCTACGATCTGCTGCATCAGGTCATGGAGGAAACCAGTCCACTGTTAGAGAAGTGTCAAGAGAACCTGTCTAGCTGGTTGAAGTACAGTGAAGAAGGAAAAGGACTACCTGATAAGACTTCATCAGCAAAGCAGCAAAACGTATCTGGAGCAGCTTCTTCCACGCTTGGTACGGAATCCTTACTTGGCGAGACATTTTACGATGAACTTGACGTTGTCAACATAGACAAGGAAGATGATGATATCATAGTGAAGTTGGCAGATATTTCGCTGACTGAATAGTACTTTGTGTAAATGCTATAGGTAAATACTAGATGTTGAAGCGATTGAACGTAGTATGAAGTGACGGGAGATCGATTCCTGACGAATCTGAAAGAAAATATGATTTATAACTCTTAAAATAACCACAACGATAGGTTATAATCTGATTTTAACTTACATCTGAAGATAATGACAGCCAACTTTGTATATGATTTTCTTTCATATTAAAATTTCGAGTATACTCTTCTCAAGACAATTCTATCCTTAAAACATTTCGAAAGAAGTAAACTATGCGTAGCTATAAGGTAAACGAAAAAAAAACATTATCTTGCTGTTATTTAATTATGTAGACTTTAGCCAAAAATATAATGATATTAATGTTAATTAATCGTCATTTTTCATTCTGTACATATTAATTATTTTTAGATTTCTAAAACACCCATAACATGTCGATAGACTTAAAGATTAGAATTTCACCAAAATATTATTGTTAATATATTCTTGATTTATGTCAAATATATGTAATAATATTTTGATAGAATATTGAAAAAATACAGCCACCGACTACGCTATGCGCCTATTATGAAGATTTAAACACTTACCATTGCTTATATGTCCATAACATTTAATGTGTCTGAAGATAAGGCAGATAGCTCAAAACGCTCGACTGTCATGCGAAAGAGTGAAGGATTGATCCACAACGAAGTTTAAAATAATGTTTTTTTTTTCTAGAAATTAAGAAAAAAAATATTCAATCATTATTTGTTGGCTAATTGTTACATTTGGTGAAAGACCAATCAAAAAAATCATTTTTTGAACACTACTCAAACGTATGTGTCAATGCCTGACCATTGTCTATTAAAATTAGCAACATTTCATAAACGTTCAGAGCTTAGATATTTTTGTGGTAGACGTCATTGATCCCACAGATAAAATGATCCTTTCATTCTCTGGCGGTATCCTCCTGTATGTGTTAAAACGTATATATAAAAGATGTGTATTTACATAACATATGCATTCTATGAATCGTGTTTTGCCTATAAATTGGATTGTTATGAAAAAGTTAATAAATAAAGTTCCAAGATAAAAAATCTTTTATTTAAATTGCCCATTCGAGATGTTTGGTACGTTGATTAATATAAAACTAAGTAGGTGTTATATTATTATTATCATTTTTGATGTCCAGATTTTTTTAAAATACGTATTTGGCATTATTGACCAATTAAAATATTTTTATTTAATGTTTGACAATGACACAAATAAAACCGCTGACCATTCGTTACAAGTGTCATATTCATTCCTTGCTCGAGGTTGAACGGTCTTATATCTGGAAGTCCAACGTTCGAGTCCTCGTTGACACATTATATTTTACTATTCTATCATCTTCGTCATGGACTTCATCCTTCACAAGACAATACCACCAGGTCAAGGAGTGACTGTGAACGAATCTCTCAATATCTGCGACCTGGAGTACGCTCAATACGCTGTATTAATAGAACACTCCACTATAAATCTCCAGGGCATCTAAGACAGGTTGCAAGCACACTGTCTGCGTATAATAAGATACATATGCAGATCACGCAACTATTACCGGTGGTCAAACAATTAAGAAGGTTGAAAATTATATATTGGCATACAGGTTATGAGAGCGGTGGCATACAGAAAGACCACGCTTTCAACGATTTAACTATTATAACTCTAATAGTTCGATCAAAACAAAGTATCGGCTATACAACGCCTGTATTATAACCGTCCTTCTACACGGCTGTAAATCTTAGCACCTCACCAAAATCTAACACAGCTATTTAATAGGTTTTGAGAACAGGTGCCTGCAAAAATATTGGGCGTACGATGGTTCAACTATGTGAGGAAATCCGATGTTAGATAGTTCACACGTTAACCATTTATTCTCCAGTCATTCAAAAGACGAAGGAGGACCTGGCGGGGAGATTAAAAGAGAACATAAACCAGTTGTCTTTTCAAGACTCCGGACTCTCGTCGTTCTTAATGTCTATCATGAAGTTCATTTATAGGATGTATTAGTCAATGCACCTGCAAGCAAAACTAAGATGGTATTGTGCGAGGTGTTTGGCGGCTGATATAAATATATTTGATGGGAGTTTGTGATACTACAGGTAATCAGCCAATATTAAATGATGTTGTTGATGGTCGACAGCAGTCTTCAAAGAACAAAAGTGACTTGGATGTATGATATGAATATGACGATTTATGGAGGTCTCTTGTGGTGATTTTTGGTGGCCATATGCTCCTTAGATGGTAGCGGATATGTTGTAGAGAGATAAACGCATAGTGTATAAAGAAATGGAGGTTACGTGTGGGTGCAGCATGATTCGAGAGTGCCTCGAACAAGATCTCTTTATGAGGCATATCGAAATGTTGCATGGATTCCTATTTTTGGTGTTCCATCTTGTTACACATCTGCGAGATGTTCAGCGGGCGATGCGCCGTATATGTAAGTGCAGGCGGCGGCACGACACAACGAGAAGATATTCCGACGAGTTATGGCACATCTTAAACGGACTCTACGCTCGTGTGGAAAGAAACAGCACTCGTTAAAATTACTCTCCTTTTTTGACCAGTTCGTCGTAATGCTTACCTGGTTTCAAAACGTGTGTGTTGTTACACATACGTAAAAATAATATGCATTTAAATTCTAATGCAATTATCATACGAGTTGTATTGATTTTTTATGATTGACAGTAGAAAGTAAAATACTAGTACAGAAATCCGATAAAAACGTGGATATGTAACAAATCTATTGATAGTATTATTGTATTATAAAATGTTCAAAGATTTTTCATTTATAATATGTATTTTTTTATTTCCATATCGGTTACATATATGAAACATATGATCACTACACTGGATGTAATAATACCAACTGCGAAAAAACCTGCTCATTGATCAAAGCTACTGATAAAATAAAATACCTGGGTATATTTATTGACAGTAACTTAAAATGGAAGCCACACACAGCTGAATTAGTAAAACGTATACGCAAATGCAACTATATATTCATCAGACTCAGAAACATCTTAACTAAAGCAGATCTAAAAATGGTATACTACTCCATTGTCCAATCTCAACTACAATATGGTATTGTTGGTTGGGGAGGAACATACCTAAATACTACCAACCCATTAGAACTGTACAAAAACTTATCATCAAAGTGATATTGAAAAGGCCTCCCACCTACCCAACAGAAAGCCTATACAATAAATTCAAAGTGCCAACGGTAGATACACTATACCAAAAATACACTATTTTACAGACTATTAAAGAAAGGAGAATTGAAAACTGGTACACTTTTCATTCTGCTAGGTATATGTACTTATTAATACCAAAATTTAACACACAACATGCAAAAAATGGTTACAAATATAACGGAATAGTTAATTTTAACAATCTTCTTCGGGAAATAAAAGAGATCAGTGATATTAAAATATTTATTTATATACAGAATCGAAATTCCAATTTTTACAAATATTTAGAAACAGAGTAAACATAAATATACAATAAATAGAGAAAATAATAAAAATATTGATTGAAAAGGTGAAACAGTACTTTAAAATAATGACGAACAGAACCGACGTCACTGCATAACAAATTGAAATAATGAAATGTACCAAAAATGTATTATTAAATTATATATACATTAAATTTAAAACTATTAATTAATAAAAAATAAAAAAAAAATATAACATTAAAACTACCAATCGCCGCTGTTCTGTCAGCTGCCACTGTCCATTTCTCCCTCTAGGGCATATCTGCACCTGGATGTCCACACAGTAACATATGGTTCCCATCAACCTCTAGAGCAGTAGTCCGATTCCTCGAATAAAGGGTAACTGTAGTATCCGAGGCATATTTTTGTATAGTTAGCCTTACGTTCCCAAGGCCTGGACTATTTTGTTTTAAGGGGCGGTTAAACAAAATTTATATACGAATATGCAAATTATGAATCTGGGTATGTCCGTCAACTGCTGAACTTATCTATCCTTCTCGATCCTCTGCTTTTCGCATCCGACCTCCTCCCGCTATTCTTCTCATGTCGTTAGTCTATCTTAGGTCAGCCTCTCCATTTGCCAGTTTTAGGCGCCTGTGTGTGTTTTCTTTATACGCTGCCAGTGAATATCAGTTTATTCCTAGAGGAGTAATTCTTTAAAACGGATTTAAAAAATATAGCTTACATAAGCTTATGAAATAATGTATTTACTCGTAAATAAGGAAAATACATACATAAGAATAATTTATGAAAGATAAATTGTGTATTCTATGAATTATGAGTATCTTATTATGAGTTTGTATTGAAAATAATATAATACATAAATCTTAAATTAATTACCAATTAATAATAAATAAAAACATAAAGTTACGCATGCGAGAATTTAAACTTGATTCAAATTATTATCGCATTAATAAAACACTTTTAAACTTTGTTTAAAAGCAATAATAAAAATATATATGTAAATATTTTACTACTGTATTCGGCGATACATTAATTTAGTCATTTATATTAAGTTTTAACACGCTGTAATTATGCAAAAAACTACAAATTAATGCTATTTGATTATAAATGGTTCGAAGCAAATTCAATTTATTCTTTTGAGTTTCTTCTTCGTAGTATCCGGTGGATTGGTTTGCAAGAAAAAAAATCTCGCAACTCGATCTTAACTCCTCTCGATCCTCTGCAATCTTCTTCAGCTCAGAATAAGAGCTACAACTCATATCCTCGAACACTTGCTGCAAATACTCCCGTCTAGGGCTAGATTTTGAGTTTAGGTGCACAAACAATATATTAAAATTACATGGTGCTTTCATAAACCCTTCACATTGGGTAATGATATTGTTGCAAAGGGGGTGTTAGCCTTACGTTTATCTTTCAGGGAGGTGCGAATTCAATACGAAATAAAAAAATCTATGTATTGATAATACTAATATTAATGTATTAATATGATCAGTTGATGTAAACCTGATCACTAATTCGTATAAATGATTGCTTTAGCTTATTCTATTGAAATATGTCCCGTGAATACAACGCATTCACTATGAAAAATTAATGGTGCATAAATGCCGGGCTGTAGTCCAATGACGTTGGCAGATCAACACTCATTATTCAAGCAGCGCTTACTTACCCTTAAAAGAATGGCATAATTGAACTCAAACATTTGTCAGCATTCTCTTATAGGTATAATTAATCAAGTAAAATTATACTGTAGTGTAGTCTATTATATAAAAATAAGTCGGGTTTTCCTTTCTGACGCTATAACTCCAGAAAGCACGAACTGATTTCCACGGTTTTGCATTCGTTGGAAAGGTATCGGGCTCCGTAAGATTTATAGCAAAGAAAATTAGGAAAAAAATTAGGAGAAAAGCAGGTAAACAGGGAAAATTATTTTTTCAAACACAGCGCCATCTCTGATACATAGCATGTACTATAACGAGGCAAATAGTAGCGTGGTGTGTAACTTCTAAGATGGCGCCGGTGCGTGATACATTGTTTGACAGCTACGCTTTGTACTCTGCTTAGTGAATTTCATGTGACATTTATTATGCGCACGTTCTTTCAAACGCTAAAAAAAAAACGGTATTGTGTTCACTGTGAAATTGTGAAATTGAGGTAAAGGTGAATTTAACCTTAAATGCACGATCCACATAATTTTGTGAAATTGAGGTTAAAGTTATTCGTTTCCTAACAGTTCAATTGGAAACCATCAAATCAACCACGCGTATTGTGCAAAGCAGGCATTTGTCCTTAAGGTGGTAAGTTGAACTGTGTAAATTATGTGGATCGTGCATTTGAGGTTAAATTCACCAGTCTGTCCGTAGTCCAAGATGCCGAGAGGACGACGTGCGAACATCGGCCGCCGCACTAGACATGCAAGCCAGCAAAAAGTGTATTCACGGAACTTAAGCGAAGAAAGACAAAATATAATAAGAGAAAATGCCAGATGGAGACAACGCGTGAGCACACGAAGATCATTGGTATCATACAATCGCTTGGCATTCCATTATGATCCCACTGCAAACTACAGTGATGATGACAATTTAGATATTGGACCAATGACGACTGTATGCCGATATTGCAATGCGTTAAAGTTCAAAAGAGAAACGTGCTGGATTGTGCTGCGCAAGTGGAAAAGTCACACTGGATCCATTACTTACACCACCACAGCCACTGAAACCATTGTTCGATGGAACTGATCCCGATTCCAACCATTTTCTTCAACGCATCCTTGAATACAATAACTGCTTTCGCATGACTTCCTTTGGAGCTAATATCATTCGAGAAGGCGGCTTCATGCCGACTTGCAAGGTAAAAGATACAACACACACAACCAATCACTCACACCAATCAAAAACACAAAAAAAAATTGCAACACATAAAAAGTACACATACACCACACACTACACCATCACACGATCAGAAGTCACACCGTATTCTTTAAGAAATGATTGTTTGCCATTACAGCTACAAGGACAAATACATCATTTGCATGGTTCAACGAACGAGTAATATTGGCGGCGAAAAATAAAGATGTCGAGGATCTCAATACGACCATTTAGAGTTTTCTTCCAGGACATTGGTTTCCTTCAAATAAGTCGACACCGTTATGAACCAGGATGACGTAGTCAACTATCCCACGGAGTTTTTTAATTCACTGGAATTGTCTGGATTACCACCTCACAATTTTCAGTTAAAAGTAGGATCGGTTATCATCATGCTGCGCATTAATCAATCTCGACTGTGCAATGGAACAAGACTGGCTGTGAAAAAGCTGATGAATAACGTCATTGAGGCAACAATCATAAAAGGAAAATACAGAGGAGAGGATGTCTTGATCCCGCGGATACCGATGATTCCAACGGATTTACCATTCGATTTTAAGCGCTTACGATTTCCAGTACGTCTGGCCTTTGCAATGACCATAAATAAATCGCAAGGACAGTCGTTAGAAGTTTGCGGAATCAACTTGGAGTTTCCCTGTTTCGTGCATGGAAAATTATACGTCGCATGTTCGCGCGTCGGAAAACCGTCTTCTTTGTTTATTTACGCACCACAAAACAAAACAAAAAATATAGTTTATGCGAAAGCTTTAAATTGATTAACAGACTGTATCATAACAGTGTGTGTCTGTCAATATCAAATTTAAGCCTTATAAATAGCCAGTATTTCAGGAAAACTCTGTAAGCAACATGATGTGTCAAAAATAATAATAAAACTTCATGCTTCATTCAAAAAATGCTTTTTTATTAAATACGGATTCGATTTGTTTGTTTTAAGATTATTTTATACAAAAGTTAAGGTCTTTTATTTATCGATTGAGGCAGTACGAAGTCTGCCGGGTCAGCTAGTAACATATATTTCTGATTGTTATTATTCATATTTCAGTGCTTCGTTCAACCATTTTACTTAAAAAAAATACGTTATAAATACAATAATTTTTTTTTAATCGCCTTTCTAAATAAATTACTGAAGGTATGATTGATATAATGGCTTTTGGGTTTAGCTGTGTGTGGCGAATTGTTCCTTTCCAATATTCCGACCACCATTGCAGGGGTCTTTTTCAGGGTTGATAACTTTGTGTTGACCACTAAGTCAAAATATTGGAAAGGAGTCATTCGTCACACACGACTAAACCCAAAAGCCACAATATCAAATCTGGCCGTGAAAACCTAAGAATTTATTGAAGATATGATTATTCTTATTAATACACGTACAGAACCATAAAAAATACTGATCTACCAAAATGTGCACGTAATAGACAAGGCGCCCTCTACAGGGTAGAAACTGTAGAGGGCGCCCTAAACGGGAGTATTTGCAGCATGTGTTCGAGGACATGAATTGTTGCTCTTATGCTGAGCTGAAGAGGACTGTAGAGGATCGAGAGGAGTGGCGATCGAGAAGTAAGATTTTGTTGCTGCAAACCAATCCACCGGATTGATACTACGACGAAGAATAGACAAGTATTTGGTACACTCTCTGGTGTTAGAATCTCACGTCCACTATATATTTTTATTTATTTATTAAAATAATCTTTTGATAAAATGGTATTTAGAATGCATTTGTAAGTGAACAAATACTGTATATTGATCATTAAAATATGCAGTAAAATTTCGTCATAAAGATATAAGACTGAATGTTTTATTGAACAAGTACAGCGCGCCTGTGTCACGTCTCGATCATGCAACAAGCCCATAATTGCAAGTCAGTACGCCAGTTTACTGGCTCAGCATACAGGTTGAAGAGCTCAACTTTCATACCGGTGATTCCGGGCTCAATCTTCGTCGAAATTATTGAAAAAAAAAAGTGCTTAAGCCATACATTGTTCGCGCTTACAAATGGTTTTTCAGTGTTTAATCTTAAAAATTCTTATATTAATATTGGTTAGTATGAATTTTAATTTTAATTTTTTGTAGGTGTGATTCGAAATGTTGAATTAATATTCAAAAATTTATTTTACATCCTTTTTTATTACCAAAATATTCATATAAATGTGACATAACATTTTTCGATTAATTTGAAAACACTTTTTGAATACTTTGTTTATTACTTAAAATAAATATCGTTATAATTTTTGATTTATTTTAATTAAAAAATTAATGAATCATAAATATTCAGTTTTGATTCACATTTATTCTTATTGAACTACTATTATTGAAGATGTTCTCCAGGGAGGCCGAAACATGCTGTAGACGACCAGTCAGCCTCGACTGTTCGAACCGCTCTACGGGCGGTGGGTGCGGGTCCTTGTCTTCTTGGCTCAGGTCCCGGACAGCTGGTTGTAAGGCAGCTGTTGTTCCGCTCTGCTGGCCGGCACGGAGTCTGATATCCCAAAGCAGGTTATCCGTCCAGCGCTGAGAGCCGGAAGCGTCGAGAAGTCCAGGGGGGGTCCAAGGCGGGAGAGAGTAAAACTCGAAAGTATTTTCAACTCTGTTTATTTTGGTTTTCAATTCGTATACTTATACCATGTCCCACCCAGGGCGGCTCGCCCTGGCGAGGAACGCGGACCAATCAGCGCACTCCCATTTAGCGCGTCGCCGCTCCCCTTCTGCCTGGGTCTAGGCGTCGAGGCTCGGGAGCTCTCACACGCACGTCTCGCAACTTCGAGAGCGCAATTTGTATTGTGTACATATATCTAATTTATCAAGTTTACCTATATCCTATTTCGATGCCTGCGCGGTACGGCGGTCGTCGAGCCTTAACCATGAATGTTTCTTTATTCAGGCTCGACAGACCGCCTAACAGTACCAGGCGCTTAGAAACTAAATAATTAAATAATAAACTTATTTCTACATAGTCGGACGTCCGTAACACATGTAATCAGTTAAAATAAATGTGAATCAATTTTTTTTTTTTAAATCATTAAGATTAATTTAAAATTATAATTATGCAGTTTCACCAAGTATTGTCAGTTGATAACCGTAAATATCGTTGTATTATGTTAGAATATTCGGAAAAATATAAATACTTCTTTTTGTTCTCTTGCTTTCTCTAAATCTTATTATTAATATTAGCCTATTTTTGCGACTTCCTGGATCAGGAAGACCAGGAGAAAGGGAGGAGAGAAGCATGTAAATAATTTTTTATTTAAATAATACTTCTATTACAAACTAAATTTGTACAAAAAATCTATTAACGAAAATATGTTAAATATATGTCTTTGGGACGCCTAATGATTTATGTATTTTTTTTTCTAATCAGATGTTCCGCTTCCTTGTTTTTACAGACATCGTCAAACCATACTAAATTGATTTATTATTTCCACATATACCATAATATATTCCACATATAAGATCTCAGCATCACCTTCCGCTGGAATTCTCATATACAGGTATGTGTATTTGCATAAAAATACTTGCATAGCAGGTCAGTGCGCCACTGGTATGTAGGTACACCAGTCCACTTTTTCCAGTTTTCTCTCGTTGGTCAAGACCCGAGAGCCATCCCGTGAATGTCTATTACATTACCACTATTACTTTATTGCCTAGTTGAGCTATTGCTCGGTTAATAGCATGTCGCTTTTGAGTGTTTACTGACTGACGAAACACTCTAGTTGTGAGTGACATGTTGATTTCATGACTATATACTAGTAGTAGCACCGGTGGTCAAGTGTATGCATTTTACTGACGCTATAAAACATTGCATTCTTTTGTAAATGCCACATTTCATCAGAAATATACTTGACAGCTGTCGATACATAATATATGACAATAATTTGTGTCATACCCTAAAGACTCACAAATCAATTAGCCTACTGTTGCTTTAAACCGCCTATATGTACAACTATATAATTATTTTACGGCCTAGTTAAACGTTTTATGTTTATATAATCTAACATCCTCCTCTCTCTCAAAAGGGGGTTACTCCGTCGCGTGAGGGCATGATGAGGAGCAGGTCAGCAAACAAAGACTTTCTTTTAGAAGCACATTGACATATATTTACGTTACAACTTTACAAGCTTCGAGCCAAGCGGGATGACATGTCGCTGGTCGTAATGCGACCTTCTCGGTCGTCAACACAACTGACGTGCTCATGATCGGGCTCTCGCCGGCGCTGCGGCTCTCGCCCATCGCTCCAGTGGCCATGGCTGTCATGTGACCCGTAGGCGGACCTGTCCAAAATGACAATATGGCGGACACATAAATGTATGAGAAGCGATCAGAAATACGAGACGAAAGATAATATATGGAGGTTTTCGGTACCAGTCAGCAAGGGCTACATCGTGCTAATGTCAAATCACATAGATATTTAAAAAAAATCAACTTCTATTTCTCTTAACTATTTGTGTTATATTCATTCATATATCTATATATGAGGCGTGAGTGACATGACCGCCGGCGTGAGCTATGACCGCCGGCGGTCATAGCTCACGCCGGCGATCATAACTCAATGGTAAAGCGTTTGCTTTGCAAGCCAAAGGTCGTGGGTTCGATCCCCGACGGAGATTAAAAAAAATGGATTTTTAATCGATTTCTGAGCTCTAAAATACCCTGGTTGGTGTGAATATGATCTATCACCCGTAAAATGTCAGTCATAGCCTATCAATTAAAATTGGTGGTAGACGAAAGTCGTCCCGTGAAGACCACCCATTCATAGTAGATTCCTGTAATAATAAAGGATGATGCGTGAATCTCGGGCTGTAGTCTTTGACGTTGGCGGATCAACACTCCACATGCAGCGTTTAGCCATATACACCATGGTAAGCGTCATAGAATTCCACAGATGAGACTTCAAAAAATTACTATCACCATCTGTCGGTATTCTCCTGTATGTGTTTACATAAAAAAAAAAAATATAAAGAAAGTCAGGTTATATTTGTTTTTATAACTCAAGAACAGCCAAACCGACTTGGCTGAAAATTGGTGGAAAGGTAGCTTAGAACCCAAAAACGTCCATGGTATACTCAAAATTGATTTGATTAAGAAAAAATATTGAACATTTACGTAAACATGTTTTCATACAAGACTATTGTAACTTGACAGCTGTCAGTTGAGAAAGTGTTGCCATAGTCAGCATAACTAAAAATGACGCAATAGTAGGTATTGTAAGTAGGTACCTACGTAAGGTACGGAATATTTTGAAACAAAAAAAAAACAAATGGCAGGAAAAAAAAAAGACAAAAACAAAATAAATATTAGTGAAAATATCAATTTAATCTTTTATTTGTTAAAAATGTTATAACAAAAAGCAAATGGAAATGCATCTTCTTATTCTATTGTGTTATTTTTATTTTTTATTATTTTCTCTATTTATTGTATATTTATGTATGTTTCTAAATATTTGTAAAAAAAAATGGAATTTCGATTCTGTATATAAATAAATAAATAAATATATAGATGTGCCATCTATGTTTTTTTTGTCTATGGTTTGATAGATATTTTGTCTATCGGTTGACGTTTTATTTCGAGAGCATTTTGCTGATTTTATTATTGATTATTGATAATGCCGACACCAAAACGTTCGAATCTTTCACAACAAAGCCGTCACGCAACAAGGAATCGAAAAATTGTCAATGAAAGGACTGACGAAGAGCGAAAAATCTCGCGTGAACACTCCATCAAACCCATCTAACCTGTGGCACAAATACAAGAATAATATGTCAGAAGATATTTTACATCAAATTCGTGTTAGTTCAAGAAATCCTGATCTTAAGATGAATGAGGAAATACATAATCGGGCTTTGCTCTTAATCGAAGACATGTGTTACCTCATGTGCGGTAGTTTATTAGTCAGGTTAGGAATGCCAGCACCAAATCGTGAAATGAATGACGCATTTAATCGAGAATTGGAACGGGAACGTGAATATGATCACCATGAATTAGATTAAGTAGTTCAAACGAATGTACCGCTGTTGAATCCTCAACAAAAGGAAGTTTATGATACATTAATGAAGGCAATTGATGATGGAAATGGTGGTTTATATTTCCTGGATGCCTAATTGGAACTGGTAAGACATTCCTCATGTCAGTAGTTTTAGCCACTGTCCGTGCGAGATCCAACATTGCGGTTGCAGTTGCTTCTTCTGGAATAGCAGCCACATTGTTAGAAGGATGCCGTACGGCTCATTCAGCATTAAAATTGCCGTTACATCTTCAAACTATTGAAGAACCTACATGTAATATTTCAAAACACTCCGCAATGGCCAAAGTTTTATCAGAATCGAAAATCATCATCTGGGACAAATGCACAATGGCCCATAAATGTGCATTGGAAGCACTTAACCGATCATTGAAAGATTTACGCAATGACTCGCGATGTTTTGGAGGCGCAATGATTTTACTGTCTGGCGATTTACGTCAAACACTGCCAGTAATTCCAAAATCAACTGCTGCCAACGAAATAAACGCTTGTCTCAAATCGTAGAATCTATGGCGCTATGTAAAGAAGCTTCAACTGAGAACAAACATGAGAGTTGCATTGATGAATGATACATCTGCTGAAGATTTCTCTGAGCAATTGCTGACTATCGGTAATGGTCGAGTACCTGTCGACATATCGAATGGATTGATTTCATTTCCTCAGAATTTCTGTTTCTTTGTCTCATCGAAAGACGAACTCATCAACAAAGTATTCCCAAACATCATGACTAACCACAAAAATAATGAATGGTTGAGTGAGCGAGCAATTTTGGCGGCTAAGAATAAAGATGTAGACGACCTTAACTCCATAATTCAGAATGATATCATTGGTACACTGCATTCATACAAATCTATTGACTGTGTAACTAATGAAGACAAAGCCACTAACTATCCAATTGAATTTTTAAACTCATTGGATGTGCCTGGCTTACCACCGCACAATTTAAGACTAAAAGTTGGCTCCGTAATAATCATGCTTCGAAACATAAACCAACCAAAACTGTGCAATGGGACGCGTTTGGTGATAAGAAAATTGATGAACAATGTGATTTACGCGACGATACTCAAAGGAAAATTCGAAGGTGAAGAAGTCCTCATTCCGAGGATCCTGATGATCCCAACCGATATGCCGTTTGAGTTTAAGCGACTTCAATTTCCGGTCCGTCTTGCATTTGCCATGACCATTAACAAATCACAAGACCAATCCTTGAAAGTTTGTGGTCTGAATCTTGAAAATCCATGTTTTTCCCATGGTCAATTATACGTGGCATGTTAACGGGTTGGAAGACAATCTGCGTTATTTGTTCTTGCGCCTGATAATAAAACAAAAAATGTCGTCTATCACAAGGTGCTTCACTGAAGAGTGCAACCCTTGCACAAAAATACATGGCCAATAAAGAATCATTAAAATACTAGGGTTCAAATCATTGCAAATTAAAGGACTGAAGAAGAACAATTTCACCTGGACGTATCGAAGAACGAGGATTTAATCTGACATTCAAGGTATTTATTTATTTATTTTTGTACTTACACACAAAATAATTAACAGAATAACATACTACACTTATTACTTTGAATTATGTATGCTAATTCTAAAAAAAAGCGGTTGACGTTTTGTTTCGAGAGCATTTGAGTGTCGATCGAATCTTTCACGACAAAGCCGTCATGCAACTTGAATTCGAAACCTTGCAAACGAAAGGACTGACGAACAAAGCGACAGTTTTTTGCATCCTAACCTCAAATACCAACGAGGAAATTGCGTGCTTTCAAATTCGTCGGTATAAAACGATTAGGCGTATATTCGCAATCCCTAATCACGAACGTCATACTGCTGTTGTGCATTTGGCGGTGCATCTGGAGAATGGTCATTGGGTATATTTCACGGCTTCAAATGTTGTTCAACGTGCTGAGACACCTCCAGCGACAACATTGACAAGTCTCTTTACGATCTGCCAAAGCGATCCGTTTGCACGAACTCTAGAATGAACGAGGATTTAATCCGACATTCAAAGTATTTATTTATTTATTTTTGTACTTACACACAATCTAATTAACAGAATAACAAACTACAATTATTACTTTGAATTATGTATGCTTATTCTAAAAAAAAGTGTTTATAAATCAGTAATATTGTCTTTGCTTTTGATTCTGTAGATACAAGGACAGATTCACCATCGAATCGGATCATTCCAACCTCTCGAAGATGCGAAGCATAAATTTGTTCAAATATACTTCAATGGCAATATGGAGGAAGAACTTGATCGACGTCTACAAAGTCGTGATCAGAGCGGATAAACGACCATCTGGTGGCAAGGAGCACACGTCGTGATACTGGGCAACTACAACAGATATCTGAAACACGTCGTTCATATGACACGTTGCAATACCCACTGATGTTTTGGCAAGGAGAAGATGGATATTATTTCAATATCAAAATGAAAAATCCATTGAATGGTGAGTAATCAATATATATATATAATCAATATCATAGTTTTGATTCCGTCATGACATACATTTTTCAGTGCTTGGTTTTGCTCTAGGTTTCCAATAAATGACCAATTACACTGCTTATTACCAGGAAAATAACAGACTTAAAGGTTAAGATGTTTTTTTAGAGAAAATTGGACAAATAACCGGCAAACGATTTAAAATCATTTATCTTCACCCCTTTATAATTATGCTACAAATATGGATGTTAGCTTTACATACAAAATTACAAATCTATTGTCTTAATTTCAGGTGAAGAAACTACCAAGAATCTAAGCTCGATGAATTATAACGCATATCGTTTGACGATTCGTCGAAATGCTGACAACTACTTGCTGAAGTTACGTCGATTACTGCAATAGAATTCAACCAGACCAAATATATGATATCATATGTACCGAAAAATTCAACTTAATAAAATCCAAAATCTGCTCATTTATTGCCTTTCGGGTGAAACAAAGTTCACCGGGTCAGCTAGTATTTAATAAATTAGATTATTTCCAAGTATTTACTTGAAGAATTGTTTTTTGTTTCAATTTCTAATGATTCTCCTGTAATCATATTTGTCCTGATAAGTAATATCGTACCCTTACTTTCAATTACTTTAATTTTGATATTTACCCGATTCCAGTCAATTTAATTTATTTATTCAAATAGCCAGGGATTATGCCATGAGTATAGTTGATTTTATTTTTTTATGTCAAATTAGCCTGTAAGTACGAGTATCATTGTTTAATAGCATCCTTTTTCATATGTTGGGAAATGACGTTAAAATGTAAAATGACACCTGAAACATTGATTAAAAATACCTGATAAGCCTTAGTATTGTTTTTTTTAATTATTATTATGAGCCATGTTTATTTTTTCAATGCGATCTTTTTATTCGCGTTGATCGATTACAATGTTGTTTAACAAGTGAAGAATCGATGTGGAGTGAATTATAGGCATGCATTTAGTTCATCAGCAACAGTTCGGGAGATGATATCACCTGCAGAATCTCAAAAATATTTTGTTGGAGCGTTCTGCAAAAATTCATCCCAAACAATCAATACATACCTACGATTGTTAAAATGACTTCTGACAACGTAATTGTTTTTGAAAACATATACTTATCTCGAATAGCGCTTCTATAAAAGTGGTACGCAATTCTATTTTTGACTTTATGAGGAATGACGAGGTATGGAAGCGGAAAATGGCCTTCTATACTATAGTCTCTAAAAAAACAAATGTAGACCTGGATGGAACATCCGGCACTTTGGATCGCTTGAGCGTTGGAAAAAATAAATAATAGTTGACTGCTTTTTTTCTTGCTTAAATGATTTCACGAACATTCACCAACAACAAGCACATTAATCGTTATTGTCCTAAAGGAACTATACATTTGTAATAATGTCATTCCTGCGAGCAAAATCATCAGTTTGGAATGAAACTTGTACGGCGGAGTTACGGTAGGCAGAGTTGACATGATGTGAAGCAAGGACGGTGGGCGTGCCGCTCTGTCTGCCGCGTTCCATTTCGGATGGACTGCCAAATGACTACTGAGGGTTTTATGGAGGATTTTCATGTTCTACAATGGCGACCCATCCTGTGATATTTCATCATTTGCATTGGTTACGAGGCAGCCATATCGCTACCTTTGTTAACATATTTACATATGTACTTCATCGACTATTTTCTTGACTGGATAATGATGAACATTTATTTGCGACGACCCCTTTTCGCATCGTAATTAATCAGTGAGAAAAATTCTTGCTCGGTGGAATACAAAAATTACCGCGTCACTGACAGTCGTTTTCGCTTTGCGGTTCCATTTCGCAGAGGTACCAATTATTCAAACCATTTTTTTTGCTTAAAATTTTTTTCCGTGTGCGACAGGATGGTTTGAAGCAAATAATATTGTTGCGTTAAATGACAAAACTTAACTATTTATAAAACAAAAGCGAATTCGCGAAGCCGACCAAGTATGTTTACATGATACCATTTGGTCGCACGATATTACTTTTTAAGACAAACACGACAATAGATCCTCCAACGCGCACGCGAAGACTATTTGATAGATATGATTTTATTTGAACTTTGTACAGCCTCAAATTGATCGAAGTTAGGAAAACCTACAAGACAACTAAATGAACTATTTTGTATTGATATATAATAATAAATATATAAACGTACCGATAAGCTGTGTCAAGTGCGCGACACTATGCGCACGCAACGTTATTCGTTCATAAAGCGCGTCATCCAACCGCGCGGTAAATATTATACACACTTCGCGTTCTTATAATAACACGCGGTGCGTGAAATGAATAAAGCATATGAAAGATATTGTGTATAGATCTTTTAATATGTTAACGCGGTCATGTCATGCGCGGTAAATATTATGTACACCGCGTTCTCATAATAACACGCGGTGCGTGAAATGAATAAAGCATATGAAAAGATGATATTGTATAGATCTTGTTTATATGGGACTTTTATAAGGAAAAAAGAAAAGGGCTGTTTTAGGGTTTTCCCGGCAATTATTATAATTTTTCTCACATTTAAAACCTTCCTTAGACCTCCACGAACATTTCAAAACCAAGATAAGATAAATCCGTTCAGCCGTTCTCGAGTTTTAGCCAGACTAACGAACAGCAATTCATTTTTATATATATAGATAGAAGATAGATATAGATAGATTGGTTCTTCTATCCTTAAGCTATCAGATGATGCATAAAAAACTATTATATTTTACTATCGTTCATTATGTAACTCCATACATGTGATGGCATAGACACATGTGGTTTGCAGAAAAATCGCTCCTTTGAGGAAATCTAATGATATTTATTTACATGCTTAACAGATTCCTGTAAATAATACAAGGGAATTACTGCACTTCCAATTTCCTACCGTAGATGTCACAATGAGTACTGATAGTAGCAAAACGATATATCACGTCAATCGATGTCAACGGTCGGGGAATATTTGACTGCATATGCCGACAACCGATGCGAAAGGGTTAAGTACAAATGATATTTTTAATGTTCAAATAAAATATAATCTGAATACACTGACATACGACAGGGTGCGATTCCTTATGAGGATGCTTAATTTGTGTGTTCTAAATAAAGGTTAGTATTTTCTTTCGCATATTGTATTTTAGAAGATATGTAGCGTGATTTATTTCTTAATTTTCGTAATAAAAACTCAAATATACTACTCGTACTACAAACAGCATTTTAATATATTATTATTCAGTCATTGTATCACGTATATGGCAGACATTCGCCGCGTAAGAATACATAATTGATGGGATGTTATCGTGGAACCTTCTGAAAAAACTTGTTACCAATGGACTACCGAATGACCGACTCACTATTGAAAATGCAAGTGAAATAAAACCGGTTGTTGCATCTCACGATTGGAGACTTACTTCAACAGTGTTCAAATTCAATTAATTTTTGAAACGGTAGATTCTTTAAGCTTCCACTATTTTTTATTCAGCGGTGAACAAGTCTCACACATCGCGTTTCTAATTGAAACGCTTGATTGGTGTGCTTTCATATGCTAAATTAAATATATTTTTTGCGTTGTTTGTGAAGGATTTAAACAAAGAGTTTGTTCAACTTTATTCATCTTACATTTAATAAGTTATTTAAAGGTGTATTTTTTATGAGTGAGTGTAAAATGTATTGATTCTTTAAGTTTAGATCTTCAACGGTCGTGGTAATAACAGTAAAAAACAAAAGTGAAACCATCTTACGTCTGTGTTCCAAGAATTGTTGGTTAGATTTAAATGTGCCATTATTTATCAGAAAAAATATATTTTTTGAACCGTGTCTATTAAATCGAGAAATTGTTTTGGTGCTCCAACCAAAAAGTGCTTATATATTCAAGGATAGTGCGGATTCGCCCATTATAAGTGCCTATTATTATGAAAGTGGTGTAAGTCATGTTTCATTCGTTCTGTGATATTTAACCCTTTCGCATCGGTTGTCGGCATATGCTGTCATAAGATTCCCCAACCGTTGACATCGGTTGACGTGATTTATCGTTTTACTACTTTCTTAAAATAGTTTTTTATGCATCATCTGATAGCTAAAGGATACAAGAACCAATGCGATATATGAAAATAGACCAGATAAGTGCATTTATGCTTCAAATAATAGTTTTCTAATTGACAGTATAATTTGTATTCAAACCGAGCCGTAATTAAAGGGTTAAATGTTTGTGTTTCGATGTCGATTGAAAATCGATGAAAGTGACAACTTCATGTTGCATAAAATTCTACATTTAGATTTCTTATATTTTTGTTACATGATGACTATATTCCATCACAACAATCGAAATGCAAGAAATTAATAACCGTTTTTTTAAATTTCTTGAATTCCACTACTTATGTATTACACTAGTACTATATATACTTATTAATAAGTATGAGCAGATATAAAAGTTGTTTGTTCATGAAGTACAACGTGGTCTATATATTACAACTATTTTTTTGTGACCAAAGATTAGTTTTAGACTGAATCGACTCAAAGTATGAATTGGACAAATACCAACGCAGTTAGACCGCTTTTAAAGTAAGCAATCGATGAGTCTACTCATCGGCAAGATCTCGCTTGGCATAATACTGGTATAATGCGCTTTGTATGCAGTTGAATGGTGCATGGCTGAATCAACAATCGCCATTAAGAAGTCCGCCTGTAGGCTGTTGCGCAACTAGTCCGCACCGGACCGGAACAGGAAGAGACTTCTTGCTTACCGAGCATCCAAGTCATGACTCCATTACAAGCATTGGCACACTCGGAGGCTCGCCGATCAATAGGTTAATATCATGTGCAGTAAATTTTGTGGTTTCTGCTGGGTTTGATTTATTTACTTTTATTGCCGACCGCGCGCATCTCTTTGTACTAATGTTTATTTATTAACCGCTGTAATGAGCTTAAAAATCAACTGTGGTTTGTGTTTTCAGAAACGAGCGCTCCTTAATTGCCAGTATAATGCCAGTCATAGCCTATTTATTATAATTGGTGGTAGACGAAAGTCGTCCCGTGAAGACCACCCATTCATTGTAAATTACTGTAATAATAAGGATGATGCGAGAATCTCGGGCATCTCGGGATGATATTGGCGTATCAACACACCACATGCAGCGCTTAGCCTATGCACCATGGTGAACGTCATAGAATTCCACAGATGAGACTTCAGAATTACTATCACCATCTGTCGGTATTCTCCTGTATGTGTTTACATAAAAAAATTATATCCTTAAGTTGATTGTCAAAATATTTACTGAAATTTGTGTTCTTTATTTTTGGAAGAGTAATTCGTCTAAAAAATAACATTTCATTGAGGACTTGCCTCTAATACTCGGAATTTGGACTAATGATTTCTCGAAACACAGAATAGTGTACAGGTATGTAACTTGAAACATAGACGTAACTCTCCGCATACTTTTTAGCTTGAATTTGAAATAACACATATCCAATATTTATTTTTATTGGATGCTATTTTTGCATGTTTTTAATGCATCTACAGTGATATAGAGAATATAATGTATGTCGACGAAAAAGAGTAAATTTTTAGAGATTGATCCTACCACATCGCTAAACTTTGAATTGCACATACAGCATCTGTGTTTCCACCTTCACACAATTTAGACTTATTCCATTAATCCATGTAATTATTTTATCTGTAACCTCTTCAATGCCCTTTTTATAAACATCCCTTATCCGTTACGTATTCAGTTTTCGGGCTCCGTGGTTGAGAGTCATAGTCAGCTTTTGGTGATATGCCAACAAACACTCACAGAGTACACTTTCCAAAAATAAACAAATTGAATCAAAGCGGAAATAACACTTAATGAGCACACAAAATATAACAAAAGGCTTATGAGGAATGCCTTAAAATAATAATTTACTCATAATTTTCAGTATAAAAAGTAAACATTAAAATACAATAAAATAAAATGCTACCAATGCAAACTTGTATAAGAGTGAAAACGCTAATACTGACAGATAATAATTCTAGTAATGGAATTAAGGAAGGAATTGGCAAAACGTGTTGTTCTAAGTGGACCGATATCAGCTATGCAGGAGTTCCGAATGAGAGTACAACGGGTTTGACTGCTTTGAATGATTGCAGGGACTATCAACAGTGAAAGTTCCGAGGAGCAGTGATGCTGCAATGATTAACGACACCATAAATCGCGTATCATTCATCATGTATTGGCTATGACGAGCATATTTATAGCTGGAGCTATCAGACTCATATTAAAGGTAGGATATCTTATATTGTAGTATAATTTGCCAATACCATAGAGTGAACATGATTTATGGATATTATTTTAATTTTAAACATAAATGATCGTATTCAAAAACATACTTTTATTCTTCTTTGTAGTATAAATCCGGTGGATTGGTTTGCAGCAACAGAATCTTGCATTTCGATTCCTCTCAGTCCTCCGCAACCCTCTTCAGCTCAGCATAAGAGCTACAACTCATGTCCTCGAACACTTGCTGCGTCTAGGGCGCCCTCTACAGTTTCTACCGTCAGCCATCCCCTCCACAATATCGTGAAGAAGACCATCGTGGCGCATGATGTGACCGATCCATCGGGCTCGCCTCTCTGAGATGATTCTTATTAAGTGCTTATCTTCCTTGATTATCCTGAGAACCTCATTATTCGTGACGTGGTCTCTCCAGGAAATTCCAAGAATTCTTCTGTATTACCACATCTCAAAGACCACTTGTCTTTTTTTATCACTTTCAGATAAGCACCATATCTCACAGCCGTACATCAAGATCCTCCAAACAAATGTTTTGGTAAGTTGCTTGCGGAGCCTTAAATCAATATTCTTTGACTCAAGATTTTTTGCTTTTTTATTGAAAGCTAGCCTTGTTTTATGTATGCGACTGTTGACTTTTATTTTTGTTCTCAGAACAAAAAGAGAAATACTTTTTTATCACAAAACAATTCAATTTAATCTAGAAAATATGTAAGATAAGGAAATATCTATATTATATAATTGTTTGTAGCCGCTTCTAAGGACTATAATAAAGGAAATAGTCTAGTTCTGGTTGGCATCAAGATAATTATTTGTTTTCATTAAAAAATATTGCTAGAAAATTAAACAAAATATGCCTCGGAATCTACAGCTTCTTATCATCAAGTCCCCAGGTTCCTGTCATGGAGTTATATGTTCGCAGATAGACTTTAGTTTGCAAAGATTCTTGAAACAAGGTATGCACTACGGCAACTGATTATATTGGATACTTATCATACAACGTTTATCGGTTTTTAAAATGGCAATCGCCATACAATCCACGAATGAAATTTCTCCATCACCATCTGGCGATATTACCCACGTGTATGTTAATAAATAAATCATTTTATAGTCGGGGAAATGACTAAATGCTCTAAATTATGTAAATACCTTAATTTATAATGCCATTAGCTGGAATCGTCGATTCCAAGATCGGTTTGTCTAATTCTGATCGTATAACATTTAACAGTGGCTCTTAAACGGTTGACCGCGAGTGGATTACAGGTGCACTGAAATTTAAAATAATGTATCGATTTTTAGTGAATTAAAAAATATTTTAGAAAAGGCTTAGAAAAATACAATTTACCTATTTAGTTTTCTAGTGGCAACAAAGGTTGAGAAAATTACGGAAATTAGGTAAAGTTCATGTGATATGTACTTAATGATTCAACTAAATATGTGTTTTCCTTATAAACTCGATAATCTAATAACTCTACATACATGAACAAAAGCTTGCAAATTTTACAATAAAAGTAAATAAATCTTCTATACGGGTAGTCATTGGAATGCTCTCCCAGTATTTGTATTCTGTTCTTCATGGTTCCACCGCACTTCGTTCCCAGACAATTCGTTCAACGACTCATCGGTAACGACGTGGGGTGAACTGGATGTCTTGTGCACGGGGGATTTGGTGCACGGGACTACTGGTGCACTAGATGATTCGCTGGCCTAACGTAACCTAATCTAAGTTATTTTGTTAACGAGACCTATGGATCTCTGGACTCTATTATCACTGGAAAAATTCTTCTTCCGTTTCTGTTCATATATACTGAGTCCACACGTTGCGTCTAGCTGACCCGGCTGTGCTTTATAGGTTCCAAAACATGACTAATGATTCCCCTGCATTAGATTAAAAAAAATACTATGTAAATTCTAATATGTATTTTGATAAATATCACTTAAATGAACCCTGGAGGATTTGGTTCTTTGTAAATTTATCTTATAATCAAATGTGTTCCGCGGTTTCAAGATTCAATAACGTTAAGAACCACTGACACGGAGGCTGGAACGTAAAGTGACCACCGCATTATTTTTGTGTTCTTGATAATTGAGTAGTCTCAAATAATTTTCACACGCCTAATACCCAATAAATTTTGGAAGAAATCGATCAGAATCGGAGCAACACTCGATCGTTTATGTAAATATTCGTGTGATTTCGTTCTTCGCTACTTATATGTACAGTATTTATATGTGAACACACACTAGAGAAAACCACTTCACTGATTATATATCTTTTAAAAAGATTTTATACTCGTTTGTAGTATTTTATGTGAACATTGATATTATTCACATTTAAAGTGATTGTCAATCTCGTAACCAATCTAGCGCTGTAGCCTCTCTGCCGTGCTTTAAGGTTTGTGTGAATTATGCAATTTAATAAATAGTTGATATATCTTCTTCTTGAATACGTAATTTTTCCACTGTTCAACGGTGTGGAAGTGAAAAGGTGAAGTCACCTGCATAATCTCGGCCGACTAGTCGCAGGTTGAATGGCTCAGTCCCACGGGCCGCAAAACTTTTCACTCGGTGCCGGAAGCTGCGATGCACTTCCGCATCGGGCAAGGATCTCCCATCTTTACTCCCACGTTTTTCAATGGGTGTAAACAAGAGCTTAAATGATCAATTGTCAAGCATAATATCACGAGTTTGATCCTCGTCGAAACATAAAACACGTAAGCTCTAATCGTTCATCGTCATCAACCTGTATCTGTTTACTTTCTCCCACATGAATCCTCACTTTTTTCGATTCCTCGGCAAGACTCTTTCCGCTATTTTTCTAATATCGTCAGACTATTTTGAAAGGAGTCAGACAACAATCTGTTTGTCAACACTTTGCACCATCATTGATTATCGTTTCTTCTACAGATACAAGGTGTTCTGACTATTGCTACTTGAGTGTGCCTATTCTTTAGATAGCGTCTACTTCTTCTTCGCAGTATAAATCCGGTGGATTGGTTTGCAGCAACAAAATCTTGCATCTCGATCTCCATTCTTCTCGATCCTTTTCAATCCTTGTTAGCTCAGCATAAGAGCTACAACTCATTTCCTCGAGCACTTGCTGTAAATACTCCCGTCTAATGCGCCCTCTGCAGTTTCTACACTCAACCATCCCTTCCACAATGTCGTGAAGAAGACCACCGTGAAAGTTTCTACTACTCGATTTATATTTGGATATTCTTGTTTCGTATTTAATATTTTAAAGACAACCTGCATTAACAAAATCGTTCGTAAAATATCTATAAATTTTCCGTGTTGCTCTAAGACTTTTTCCCTTTCCATAAAATACGGAGACTCTCTATTAGCTTCGCATGCTTCAAAATAAAAGTGGCATGTTTTTTTTATTTTTAAATCTTTACGTTTATTCGGCTTCATCAACAGAACAGATGAAATTATTTAATTTATTTATGGACACTCAATATATTCATAACAGATTTACAGATGGGTTGTAGTCACGCGATGTATGTACTGTATTGCTGCCCTGAAGCCCAAAATACTCTTATATGATTGATTTGATTTTATATGTTAAGAATAATAAGTCTTGAGTCAAGCAAATGTATTCATTATGAATAGAGATGAACTGAATTATTTAATATGTAAGCAAATATCGCAAAGCTATTATAATATTTTCCTTTAAATCAAATAAATAAAAATAAAAGTTTTGTATCATAATATTTATTATGACTGAAGTAAAATAATTTTATGAGACTTAGTCTCACAGTTGTGAATTAAAACATTACAAATATGTTTTATCTTCTTTTAAATTATAGTTGATGGTTAATTATTTTATTTACTGTAAAATATAGATGATTACTCAACAGAACCAGCTTTTATATAGCAGCGCATAGCCTCCACAAAACACAACAAGTAAGTTCATAGATTGATCTCCTTGTCTCAATTTAGTACTCCATTCCAAAACTGTGCCAAATACATGTCTGTTGTCGAAGGTCATCTGAATGATAAGTGCTACATCCCTTATGATAAAGCGGTCTTAGTTCACCACCTAACCGAAAAATGTACAGTTAATAATACAGGTATGTGTATCGCATATGAGTTATATATCACAATGTTGGGAACAATACCAATATTGAATAATTTAACGTTTAATTAGATACATATTGTAATATATTTCATTTAATTTTTAATCTACGTAGTTTTTCATTAATTTGATGTCTTATCCTTAAAACATTCTTTCCGTGAATATTAGATATAAGTTAATACTATCAGATCCGGATATTATACAAATAAGTTATTTTTAGTATTGATTAACACAAACTTTTCGTATTAGTGTTTTAAAATATCAACATATACATAATTCATGCCACTTTGTTTTGCTCGCCGACAGATTTTCTCATAATTTTGAATATTTATTGGGCGCTAAGTGATTTTTTAAATAATTAATGATAATTTTATTTGGATCGCCAAACTAGTTTTTCTTTTACAGTTTATTTATGAACCATTTATATTATAATGCATTCAAATGATTCAATTCATATTTTCATCACATTTTCTCGTCATGAATGGATTAAGCCCTAGAGAAGGCTTTTTCAAATATTTCCAGGAATCGAATACTTAATAATTCCTATAAAACAGCGCATAGTTCCTTAGTACTTATAAATTTGTAAAAAGTCGAACAGGTAGCTTTTCATTCTACAGTTGGTCAAGAGACGAAGGCAATCCTGACTGAAACATGTACGAGTAATTCTGATAGTGAAGTACAGCAAAAACCTTTTTTTCTTTAAGTTAATAGTTCTGGGAGGCTTTCGGAAACAGATATAGAATGTACTCGACGAACTTTTTAAATTCAGTGGCTTAACTTAGAAGGGTTAAGGCTTGTGGTACCTAATATACGCATATGGTGACACAAATCCATAGATAATGATTTTATACATTGTTCATCGTGGATCGTTTTGAGTTATTATTAATATTTAAATTATTAATGATAATGATTTGTAAGTATTTATTTAGATTTTAGTACTGAATTGATGAAGCATATATATTACATAAAAATATAGTTCTTTCAATTTTAGTCAATAACTAAACGTGATACATATTACACCAAGGTAAATAAACATTTTTTTTTAAAGTGGATGCTCCACGAGAATGCTGAATAACACGATAATAAATTGTTAAACATATTCGTAGTTTGGGAAACCCTAACCTAGATAGTGCAGTGACTTATGGGCACTTTGAAATAAGATTGCATAAGAGGAGGTCAAATTTCGACTCAAAAGATAACATATTAATTAAGCACTTAATTTGCTGTAACATTGAAATATTTTACTTTATTGAAATGTGTCAATAGTTTTATTTTTTGATTGAGTATCTTTAAGAGGATTTATTTTTGACCATAAGTGTATGTTGTCATGTTTTTCTTTATGTTTATATATTTATATTATTTTTATCCAATTATAATTTTAAGCGAATGCCCATTTTAAAAATAGCACCTTGAAACAACACTGACGGCATTCATAATTCGTTATATTTTCGGCCAATATCCTGCCACATATTTTTTTGAAGACAATTTATCTTCTAGATTACGAGATTATTAAGGAAGGTCTTCCAGGATTATAAGATCATTGAGGTCTGAAGAAAATTTTAGCTTTAATTTGTGATTTTTTGCAAAACCCGCTCTCTAGTTAGAACAATTTCTATCACCAGTTCATGACTTCAGATGCTATTTTGGTGGAGAATAAAAGTATTTATAGTTAAAGAAGGATGTGCGATTATTCCGACGTCGTTACTGTATAAAACATTATGTGAATAATATACGTAGTTTTCTTTAAAAGTAAATAAACGAATTTTAATTCTTCTATAATCACCAAGAGTGATTTTTAGAAATGATAAAAAAACACTTCTTTATAAATTGCGATAGTGCATTTTCTCAGCTCCAACCTTTTTTATACTTTTCTCACCTCACTGCATCCCACACAAAACAATGCAATCTTGATCATTGTGAATTGCGCATCGCGGATTATTTGTACTTTGTATGCATTATACTGATCTTTTGTTGAAGTAAAATTAAGTAATTTCACTGAGTATTAAGAACGAGTGTATTAATTATGGTACGCAGACACCAGATTATTTCATTGATATTATTTACATACGTTAGTACATAAATGGAGAGAGAGAAAGGAGGAGATTTCCACTATTTTCTAGCATCTGCTCTATAAAAAAAGTGTCCTTCTACCAGCTTCATGCGCAATGAAAACTGTAGTTTAATTTTCAATTTCAATTTTATTTATTTATACTAAAAATTTTATTTAGTACGACTCTGAAATAATATAATACAAAAATAAATAATTTATAAATGAAGGTATTAATGATTATTAACAATAATTATTTAAAAGTTCCAAAGCTCGCTACACAGAAGACTCCACGAAATCTATATATATAAAAGAAAGTCGGGTTCAAACAATTTTTATAACTCAAGAACGGCCAAACCAACTTGGCTGAAAATTGGTGAAAAGGTAGCTTAAAACCCTACAAAGGCTATAATATACTCAAAATTGATTTGATTAAGAAAAAATGTTGAACATTTACGTCAACATGTTTTCATAGAAAACTATTGTAACTTGACAGCTGTCAGTTGAGAAAGTGTTGCCATAGCTAACGCCATAACTAAAAATGACGCAAAAGTAGGTATTGTAAGTAGGTACCTACGTAAGGTACGGAATATTTTGAAACAAAAAAAAACAAAAGACAGGAAAAAAAAGACAAAAACTAAATAAATATTAGTCAAAATATCAGTTTAATCTTTTATTTGTTAAAAATGTTATAACAAAAAGCAAATGGAAAGGCATCTTCTTATTCTATTGTGTTATTTTTATTTTTAATTATTTTCTCTATTTATTGTATATTTATGTATACTCGTAATATGTTTCTAAATATTTGTAAAAAAAAATTGGAATTTTGATTCTGTATATAAATAAATAAATAAATATGTAATGCCATCTATGTTTTTTTGTCTATGGTTTGATAGATATTTTGTCTATCGGTTGACGTTTTGTTTCGAGAGTATTTGAGTGTCGATCGAATCTTTCACGACAAAGCCGTCATGCAACTTGAATTCGAAACCTTGCAAACGAAAGGACTGACGAACAAAGCGACAGTTTTTTGCATCCTAACCTCGAATACCAACGAGGAAATTGCGCGCTTTCAAATTCGTCGGTATAAAACGATTAGGTGTATATTCGCAATTCCTAATCACGAACGTCATACTGCTGTTGTGCATTTGGCGGTGCATCTGGAGAATGGTCATTGGGTATATTTCACGGCTTCAAATGTTGTTCAACGTGGTGAAACCCCTCCAGCGACAACATTGACAAGTCTCTTTACGATCTGCCAAAGCAATCCGTTTGCACGAACTCTAGAATGAACGAGGATTTAATCCGACATTCAAGGTATTTATTTATTTATTTTTGTACTTACACACAATCTAATTAACAGAATAACAAACTACAATTATTACTTTGAATTATGTATGCTTATTCTAAAAAAAAGTGTTTATAAATCAGTAATATTGTCTTTGCTTTTGATTCTGTAGATACAAGGACAGATTCACCATCCAATCGGATCATTCCAACCTCTCGAAGATGCACAGCATAAAGTTTTACAAATATACTTCAATGACAATATGGAGGAAGAACTTGATCGACTTCTACAAAGTCGGATCAGAGCGGATAAACGACCATCTGGTACACACGTCGTGATACTGGGCAACTACAACAGATATCTGAAACACGTCGTTCATATGACACGTTGCAATACCCACTGATGTCTTGGCACGAGAAGATGGATATTATTTCAATAACAAAATGAAAAATCCATTGAATGTTGTGTAATCAATATATATATAATCAATATCATAGTTTTGATTCCGTCATGACATACATTTTACAGTGCTTGGTTTTGCTTTATGTTTCCAATAAAAGACCAATTACACTGCTTATTATCAGGAAAATAACAGACTTAAAGATTAAGATATTTTTTTAGAGAAAATTGAACAAATAACCGGCAAACGATTTAAAATCATTTATCTTCACCCCTTTAAAATTATGCTACAAATATGGATGTTAGCTTTACGTACAAAATTACAAATCTTTTGTCTTAATTTCAGTTGAAGAAACTACCAAGAATGTTAGCTCGATGAATTATAACGCATATCGTTTGACGATTCGTCGAAATGCTGACAACTATTTGCTGCGGTTTCGTCGATTACTGCAATAGAATTCAACCAGAACAAATATATGATATCATATGTACCAAAAAATTCAACTTAATAAAATCCAAAATCTGCTCATTTATTGCCTTTCGGGTGAAACAAAGGTCACCGGGTCAGCTAGTTATTTTAATAAATAAGATCGTGGACCTCATGTTGAAACTGGGCTTCTCTCATGTGGAATATATCAATATTCGAGGCGATATGGTTGAACATTCGTCGCTCGACACTCAAACCGGGCGGACATGTCTAGTAATCCTACCTACAGGATGGCAAACCGTTGCAATTGTGATATCGCGCAGATAAATCGTCGGTTGGACGATCACCGTTTGCTGCTGGAGAGGTTCTTAAAGGCTGTTGGATGCGGGATGGATGATGAACTGACATCCGTTGGTGTGGACCCTCCACCCAACCCGACAAGTCTGCCGACTTTCCGCAGAAGGCGCTTGCCTCGAGCGTGCAAATCAATTCCGGCTACCTACGCTGAAGCTGTCAAAATTCCTGTGTCGATGTCGCTTAACTGTGACAGAGACTCTGAACCTGCCATCAATGAATCCGCTTCAAGTGAGGCCACCGAAGAGGACTCCTCGGAAGATACTATCGAAGGAGCCCCTGCTGTTTCGAGCAAGGCTCCCAAGGACTCCCGTTCTCAGCCGGGATGAATCATCGTTCGAGGAACTGGAGGACCTGAGTGCTTTCTCCGTGGATGTCCTCTCCCTCCCCCGAGCAATCTTTCCGGAGAAGTTCAACGCTCTCAGTTGAGTCGCGCCTCTCCGCATGGGGAAAGGCAACAACATTTAGCACGTCTGATGATCCGTGGTTCTGCAGCTCCTTCAAAGAACGTTACTAGAGTGAAGATGGCGTATCTTCACGCCAAGGGCCTTCACCCAGATACATCGGCTGAGGCTTGCAGAGCTTCTTAGCAGCGATCGCTGCATTCAATCCTTCTTGGATGACCATCAGGAGGATTGTCAGCAAGCGGACGCTATCAACTTCTTTCAAAGTCGGGGTCATCGCAACTTCGCTGAAGTCACTCATGGAGCCTGAAGTGTGGCCTGAAAGGACCATCGTTCAACCCTGGATACGCATAAGACGAAAGAATCGCAGTGCACAGTGGTTGAAACCAACTTGAGTGAAGATATTGACATATTTAGTGTAATATTGCTTTAAATTCGGTACTAGTGTTTATGGAGGCGAAATGTTACACGTTTTATTTTGTGACAATAATGCCTTGTTATTTGTGAGTCAATCATGATATACTTATGACAGGGTTTTTGTTGTTACAAGTCAAACTATTTATCTTGAGTCTCCTGACGCTAGTTCTGAGTGTGAGGTCATTGTCACTAAATATGTCAATAGTTTTACAATGCCACACTTGTAATTATTTTGTTACTTCGTTCTTTATGTTACCAGATGGTAACATAAAGAACGAAATTGATTTTATTATGGCTAATAAGAAGAATATAGTCACTGATGTCTCAGCGATGCAATGCTTTAGTACCGGAAGTGACCACCGTCTCGTTCGAAGTACTGTGCACCTAGACATCAAACTGGAAAGGAAAAAGCTGATAAAACAAAGTTATACGTCCGTTAAATGTTCAGAGCAAGCTTGAGGAAACTTTTCAGCTTGAACTACAAAATCGATTCGCAGCACTGGAAGATAATGATGACACCGACAACGTCAACAAACTTAACGACAGAATCATTAATAGCATTAAATAAACTGCCAAAAAAGTCATAAAGCAGTGCAAAAAGAAAAAAGGGTCAAAACTCTCAGACAAAACGATAGCTCTTATGGACGAACGTCAAAAAAGCAGAAGCATCCAAGATTACAATACCCTGAACAAAAAAGTGAAAAAATCCATGAGATTTGACATTCGTCGTTCAAACACCGAGTATATAATGGAGATTGTTGCACAAGGCCAAGGGTCAAATGCATTTAGCAGACACACCTCTATAGGACAGGCCCAACTTTCCAAACTAAAGACACACGATGGGAAGATAACAACAAATCTTAATGATATACTAAAGGAAATAGAACATTTCTACGGGTTATTGTATTCATCTACGATGCCAGGTCCTAATGACAGATCTGCGGACGACAAGAGGGCTACTCTCACAAAGCACTGGTCTGAAGACATCCCAGATATAAGTATATTCGAAATTAAATCGGCCCTAAAACAACTTAAGAACAACAAAGCCCCTGGAGAAGACGGAATTACATCTGAGCTTCTGAAAGTAGGAGGAACCCCTCTGTTGAAAGAGCTTAAAAAACTATTCAACAAGGTAATAGAACATGGAGAAACCCCGGTGACATGGAGTACGAGTATTGTGATATTGTTCCACAAAAAAGGGGATAAATCACTGCTCAAAAACTACCGACCCATTTCCCTTCTTTCCCATGTGTATAAAGTATTCTCCAGAATTTTAACAAACAGGCTGACGGGTCGATTTGATGAATTTCAACCTCGAGAGCAAGCTGGGTTTAGGAAAGGCTTTAGTACAATTGATCATATCCACACGCTAAGACAAATCATTCAGAAAACCAAAGAATATAATCAGCCACTCTGCCTCGCCTTTGTAGACTATGAAAAGGCATTTGACTCAATCGAGACTTGGGCAGTGCTAGATTCACTACAACGCTGCAAAATAGACTATCGGTATATAGAGATAATAAAATCTCTTTACAAATCTGCAACAATGATGGTCCAGCTCCATGATAGCACTAACAATATTTCTATAAACAAAGGTGTTAGACAAGGAGATGTTATATCTCCAAAACTCTTCACAAACGCCCTAGAAGATATTTTTAAACTGCTATCCTGGACAAAATGTGGAATAAATATTAACGGAGAGTACATTTCTCACCTCCGATTTGCAGATGACATAGTGCTAATAGCCGAATCACCTAACAAGCTCCAAGACATGCTCTACGACCTCAATGAAGCGTCGAACAAAATTGGTCTGAAAATGAACATGGATAAAACAAAAGCCATGATTAATAGTCATATTTCACAGACCTTTGATCCTATTTCCATTGGAGGAACAGAAATAGAGGTTGTAAACGACTATACCTATCTGGGACAAGTAATACAACTAGGGCGAAATAACTTCTCAAAAGAAATCGACAGGCGCATACAACTGGGATGGGCAGCATTTGGAAAACTAAAGTACATTTTTAAAGCGAAAATTCCGCAATGCCTTAAAACTAAGGCGTTTAACCAATGCTGATGATGATGAATTACTTTACTTTAATAATTAATTAAAATAGAAATATTTTGTAATATTATTAAAGGAAATAAAATAATTGAATGAATGAATGAACAGTCTGCTCACTCTCCCAAAAGACAAAGTATCTGGCAGGTTGGTATTACTCCTAGGAAGAACCAAAAATCTCTGCCTTCTTGTCCTTAATAATTGACAGGGACAAACAAACCGATTTCCAACAAAATATCAGGAATTTTGAACACGCCGCGCACTAGCCGAAAGAAATTCATACTCAAGCACACATCTCTTCTAGTTCAGTGATACTTAATTTTTTCTGGAAGCAAGGACCACTTATGATTTATTTGAGCATTTCTTGAAGCACCAAAAACAAAGTAAATCAAATTTAATGTAAAATAACACGTCGAAGATAAGTTATGTTTAAAAAATATTATTTGCTTCGCGGAACTCGTGGAACATCCTTGCAGAGCACCAATGTTCAATACAACACTGATAAATGACATTTTTCTTAATTTTTCCTAAGCTTCACATTATTCATATACAATAAATAAATCAGTCCTCGTAGTTGAAGATATTTATTGTAGTAATAATTTTATTACCTCCCATATACTAAAGTTGCAAACTAAACAAAAGCCTTATCATTTAATGAACGCTTGCATTTCACGGTTTTGATATCGGAAGCCAGGCTGCCATTATCAGCATGCAGAAGTAATTTTTAAATGCGATAAATGCATTATGGCATCATGCATTTTGGAACAAATTCAAGGCAAAATAAAAAAAAACTAAAGGTCGCATGGGAAAAAAACTGATTGGAAATAAGAATTATTGTTTTGTTCTCAACAAAAGCTTGTAGATTCGTCTGATTGAGAAGACAATGCAACGATTCGTCGATGATAATAAAATTTTCCTTTCAAAAAATTGGCTTTAATTAAATATTGAAGCCATCAAATCAATTTAAACAATAATGGCAGCCAAAATACAGTGACGTATTTTTTTTTCTTCTTGTATAAATAAAATTTTGTTGAAAGATTTGCTATTAAATAGAAACATGCTGAAATGCATAAAATGCTGGGTGAGCATTTCAAAGCGTTGGGTTATGTACCCGAACTCAAACTTAAAAATACTGATAATCTCTACTCATAACAGCTTTTTAAATCATCCACTTGCTTAATGTATTATTTAAAATATTTAAGGATTTTTCAGCAATATTTTTTGGGGTTTATATATATGAGGGTTAGTACGTTGAGAGAGTTGTACATTACACATATACGACTATATAGGCGTACAAGTCACAGATGGCGAGGGTGTGACCTGTAGTGAGAGAGCTAGAATACCATTGGGAACGCAGGATCATGCCTCGCAGCTATATTCGATCAAAACAGCGGCTGTTATACTCCCATCCTTTTTATATGGCTGCGAATATTGGTATCTTACCAGAATCAAGTATTGAATATTTGTGATTCGATGGCCTGACTTTGGTTTGGCAGAAAAAAAAGCAAATAAAGTTTATGCAGAAAACGAAAAGGAGGAATATGGCGAAGAAAAATAAAAAGAGGAATAAGAAGAAGAACAGAACGGAGAGGAATGAGGAAGAAGTATGAGAACAAGACAGATGACGAGATCAAGAATGTATTTACCTCGCAACATATGACACCATTAACCTGACCGGTAAGATTGTATGGCGAATAATGTTACTGAGGTGCGACGGCTTAATTTATGACGATAATGCACAGATGAAAAAAAACAACACACTTTCGCAACATCGAATATCATCTATTCCGAGTGTATTTATTAAGTTAACACTCTGGCTCCGTCAATTCACGCACACGCAAGGCGCTGGACAATGATGGATTGATCATCAACTGGTTAAAAGAAATGTTGAGCAAGAGGATTAACAAGATATGATGTGATAGCTGCTGACTTTTTGTCTTATTACAAAAGTAAATACGAGTATATACTTTTGGGTGAAGTAATTTAAGCAACTAGCTTAATCCACGAATGAAGATTGTCCAACCGTACAACATTATTTAATTTTTTCTACAATTATTGTGTTATAATCAATCAGGTATTGCGTGTATTTAAAAATAAATAACAAAAACATAAGAATGTTAAATTACAAACACAAAAAAAAGAAAATTTAAGTTATACAAGTGAGAGAATACGAGAAAAATATTGTTGTAGAATGCTATTTTACTACAATTTTATTTATTTAGTCTATTATTTCCACAATAATACGATTTGAAACACTAATACGCACATGTATTAATATGTATCGAACAAATTAAAAAATACATTTTTCCCTATGCGGACGTATTTTTTCAATTTTCAAACCAACATGTCTCTCAAAAAAGTTAACCGTTGCTTTATTAAACAACAAGTAAATATACTTTTTTACTTACTCATATTTTTATCTACGAAAAATTTCAGATCATAATATTCACTGTGAATTTCTTACATACTATAAAATAATAAACTACACATACATAACATTAGAATGGCATTAAAATTTCATCATAAAACACTGTAACATACACGTTGTTAAATGTTGAATCTCGATGAATTTTATCATAAATTAGGATTCTTGAATGTTTTAACTTTATTATCCAGACAAGTACACCCGTGCTCGTAGCCATCCATTGTTTTTGATCCCAGTTGATAGTTGTGGAGCTTCGAGCACTCAATTTAGTTCAACGGCAATGGCGCTCCTTTATGGCCTACCAGCACACCTCGATTCATTTCTTACATCCTTTTCCTCTTTTGTTGATGATATTGTTTTCCTAGATCTCTGTGATCTTTGACACATGCCATCTTCTTCTTCTTTTATGTTATTTTAATTTTTTATTATCATTTGTATGTATTGTATATTTATGTATACTCTGTTTCCTGTATATTTTGTACCTTGGAACTTCGGTTCTGTGAAATAATTAAATACCGTTTAAATTTTAAAAATCGTCCCGATAGCAGAAAAAAGCTTCCATATATTGGCGGGACTGAGGTGTTAAGAAATGGGCTCTCTGGTGTTGTCCAGTTTGACCACAATGGCCGGTTACGTCGGCCCGGCTCTTGCATAATTCGCGCTGTGTAGAAAGTATCCGATGCGACAGATGATGATATATCAAGGCATGCGTTGCAGATTCGATTCAAACCACCTTACTCACATTCTTTTTCACCATCCATATCTGCTCTGCAGCAAAAGATGCCGCATCTCTATAAATGCTAGATACAATTTACCAGCATATTTTTTTCCTATCGTTTATCGGTCTTCGTCGTGTTTGAAGTTAAATCTGCGTCCCAACAAATGCAACGTACTTATTGTTCCCAATAGCTTTTCAAGAAGTCAAAATTTTTGAGAGCTTATCGTTTAAGTACCTCTTTTATTTTTCCCTGCAGCATTTATATTAATCTCTTCAACACCCTAATTAACATACGCTTGCAATGTATGCAATCCTCACCATCGCATATTCTTTCAGTAGATAACGCCTAACTTGATAACATTATAAGCACTTGAAGGTTTCCACCTGCTTTGAGTGCTCTACTTCATGGTTCTAATTATAAAAATAGTTACATGTAATGTCAAGAAATGTTATAGATTTATTCCGTGTGCGGAATCTAAGCTATATCATCTAGCTTACTGAAGTATTGATATAGGCTTTACAGAAGATACAATAAATATATGCAAAATAGAAGAGGTTGTAACTTTCATAAAGAGCCACTGATTTCGCCAAGGAGTATCTCAAATCAGTCGTGTAACTTCACTATCATTGAAGAAATAAGATAACATGGAACATAGAATTCACCAAAACCCTCTAGCGGTGCTGATTTACTGAACGTTTTTACTTAAAAACAAACTCACACTTCCAGTTTTAAAATCTAACACTTATAATAACTAGTCCGTAATGGTTCAAAACCAGTTTATATTTATAAATAAAATATATTTTTATGAGAAACGACTCCGAAGTAAGTGCATTTAAAAGTGCTATAAGTTATACACTTATAGCAAGATTTATGCTTTTTTTGATAACATGATGGAAAACTGGTATATATTACTTAATTTTGTATAAATTCTCAAAACCATATCTGCTCTTAATTATGAGTAAATGTCAAGGCCGATTCAGTTCCATATTTCAAAGTGCGGCCAAAAAAAAGACCCTGGGCTATCATCGTTCTGGAAGGCTATCGGAAATTATAAACAAATTGTACTCAGCGGACGTTTAAGCTCCCGACAGGCTGGCGGCAGTTCATTCCCGATAAGTTCGCTCTCCCAAAGAGTATCACTAACCTGCCAGAGACAATGCCTCGTGGGAGACGGATCAGACTATTCAACCAAATCGCCTTGGATGTTGATATATTTCACGTAAGGGGGACCCAATTCAGGCATGAACTCCACGAGTTTCTTTGGAGAAATGATTTGTTGGTCTGTTTGATGAGCAAGAAGGACCTTCTGTTGCTTGTCTTTATTGCTTTGTTTTTAGTACTCAATCACAAGTACCTATATTTGTATATAAATCTTGATTTGACGATTACTTAAGTAAGTATTTGTTTTTTTTTAATTTCTAATGTTCTGTAGTGAAAAAAAAATGACGACCATATGCTGATAAGTAAAGGGAGCGGACATGAAAATGATGAAAGAGATGATTATTAATTGTTAAAATATGATGCAATTTTTAAATATCATGTTATTTTTTCCTTTTGTCAATTATCAAAATATTAGCATGCATAAAAAATATTTTGTATATTAATATTTTAATTATATACGCAGATGCGTATTGGTCAGATGGATTGGCGTATGTCCGTGACACTACTATTGCTAGTATTGCAAACCTGTCCAATCATTTATTTATTTAATTTATTTGTTCAGGTATTTCGAAACCCCGTTATTTATTGCGGATAAACCCTTTTAATTGGAAAAGTGTGTCTAGACTATCGATAAAAAATGTATTCTAAGCTACGCATATATTATCAATATTTCATTGAGACTGCCATTTTCCACTGTGGTCATGACTTATTTGACTGGAATTATTACCAAACAGTAAAAAATGGGCATCATTCGTAAATATTAAGATATTTTAAAGTTATTATCGTTTTATTACTAAATTAACACATACAGGAGAATACCACCAGATTTCTAAGCAGATATCAAATCTGTGGATTGTATTTTGATTCGTGTTTTTAGAATGGCTAAGAGTATATTAAAGATGGCCATGGCATCTTACCAAAAAGTAGTGCTGCCGTATAGTGGATTTTTAGAACATGTGTCTGCTAAGTCTTTTCTTCTGCGAAGTATCAATCCGATGGATTGGTTTACAGAAACAAAATCTTGTATCTCGATCTTAACTCTTCTCGATATTCTAGAACCCTCTTTATATCAGCATAAGAGCTTCTACTCATGACCTCGAACAAACCCTGCAAATACTCCCAAATACTAAGGCTATGAAAAGTACGGTATTTATGCGTCACATATTTTTAAGTAGACTCATTGAACGGGTGGTGTACCATTTCTTTGTACCACAGATTTTGACAAATAATTGAAAACGTGCGTTTTTACTGGCGTTAAATAATACAGGTATAATTTGTTTATTGATTTTTCATATTGATTGATATTGAGCATAAAAAGTATTTTAAAATGATTAAAGTTTCGCGATATCTTGCATGACAGTCGACCGCTTTGACCTCTAAACCACATCTTTGATCATTATGCGTGATTTTATGACCGATTTAATAAATTTATATTTTGTTATTAGTTTATATTATCTGTAAATGCTTAACTTATAATATATTGCCACATTCACTTTTTTCACAATTCGTCAGTAAATTATGCCGCACCCTGTATTCTCAATACTCTTATATTACAGATAGACAGCTCACGAGTTATCGGATACATATATTTAGAAATTGTGCGTGGTTGTATTATTTATGTCATAATCATCACCTCTATGGACAAATAAAAAAGCTTTCAGGATGGCTAAGTTAGCTACCATTTACAAACCACGAAGAAACATAATCATTCTCAAAGAAATCGACAGGCGAATACAACTGGGATAGGCAGCATTTGGAAAAGTAAAGTACTTGTTTAAAGCGAAAATTCTTATGTGTCTAAATGTCTTAAAACTAAGGCGTTTAACCAATGCATCCATCCTCCCTATATTGACTTATGGCGCTGAGATAGAAATAGAAATAGAGGAACAAGTAGGTTACATGTCTTTCTACTACTTGCTCCTTTAGCTGTAGAAAGAAGCATATAAGACTGGTACAAGTATATTGATGATGTGATGATCAGTTATGAGCTATGCGATAAGGAAGAAGATAGCCTTGCGGATGAGCTTCGTTTATTGACCCTCGTGGCATTTGTCAACTCCTACCTTTTGAAGATTCGACCTCAGCTTCCTTAGATAGATTACATACTATTTAATAAATAATTCACTTGAGCAATACACGCATCTAATATCAGTTCAATATGGTTATTGGAAGGCAAAAGACTATCATTTACTTAAACGCATCGAGTGTGGGTGTAGGTTTACGATGAAATTATATCCAAGGCACATAAAAAGATACTTTTGTTATTTTTTTAAATCATCATTGATTTTATTTTTTATTTTACACACATTAGAGAATACCTACAGAGTTTGCTCCATATCAACATATGTGGTGTGAAATAGCTTTTTTGTAGCAAATCATACATTAATTCATAGAATTTATCGTTCAAGTAAAGAATATAAAGTTTTGCAGATTTGAAAAATACGAGTAAGATCGTCTTTTTTTTCTATTTAGTTTAATTATATTTCATAGTAAATATTTATTTATTTACCTTGTTCTTACATGGTTCATGTAAGATATGTACTTCTCTGTTTTACATACTGCAATTTCAACTTACTCGTAACCTTCCTCAATCCATCACTGTCAAGAGACAACTGAGCTGCATAGTACTTCATCGTCGTCCCGCAGAAGGCGCTTGCCTCGAGCGTGCAAATCAATTCCGGCTACCTACGCTGAAGCTGTCCCCATTCCTGTGTCAACGTCGCTTAACTGTGACAGCAGAGACTCCGAGCCTACCCTCAATGAATCCGCTTCGAGTGAGGCCACCGAAGAGGACTCCTCGGAAGATACTATCGAAGGAGCCCCTGCTGTTTCGAGCAAGGCTCCCAAGGACTACCGTTCTAAGCCAGGACGAATCATCGTTCGAGGAACTGGAGGACCTGAGTGCTTTCTCCGTGGATGTCCTCTCCCTCCCCCGAGCAATCTTTCTGGGGAAGTTCATCGCTCTAAGTTGAGTCGCGCCTCTCCTGATGGGGAAAGGCAACAACATTCAGCACGTCTGGTGATCCGTGGTTCTGCAGCTGCTTCAAAGAACGTTACTGGAGTGAAGATAACGTATCTTCACGCCAAGGGCCTTCATCCAGATACATCGGCTGAAGACTTGCAGAGCTTCTTAGCAGCGACCGCTGCATTCAATCCTTCTTGGATGACCATCAGGAGGATTGTCAGCAGGCGGACGCTGTCAACTTCTTTCAAAGTCGGGGTCATCGCGAATTCGCTGGAGTCTATCATGGAGCCTGAAGTGTGGCCTGAAAGGACCATCGTTCAACCCTGGATACGTGTAAGACGAAAGAATCGCAGTGAACAGTGGTTGAAACCACCTTGAGTGAAGATATTGACATATTTAGTGTAATATTGCTTTAGATTCAGTGCTGTTGTTTATGGAGGCGAAATGTTACACGTTTGATTTTGTGACAATAATGCCTTGTTATTTGTGTGTCAATCATGATATGCTTATGACAGGGTTTTTGTTGTTACAAGTCAAACTATTTATCTTGAGTCTCCTGACGCTAGTTCTGAGTGTGAGGTCAGTGATACTAAATATGTCAATAAATTTACATCGCCACACTTATGTTACCTATTGTATTTTTATTTTTATTTGTTATTATTGTAATTCAGAAATGCATTGAGTTGATAAAATTTGTAATGTTTCTGCAAGGAAAAAAAAAATAAAAAAAATAAAATAAAATTTAAAGAAGTGGTCAAACCCACTTAAAAACCCGAAGTACTATGCAGCTCAGTTGTCTCTTGAAATTGATGGATTGAGGAAGTCTACGAGTTAGTCGAATCTGCTGTCTCCTAAACAGAGGCCATATCTTACGTGATCCGTGTAAAAACAAGGTAAATAAATCAATATTTATTATTTATAATGGATCTCAAAATGAATGCTGAAAACATTGAAAAAAGTCATAGTATTTATATATATTATAAAATGTAATTAATTATTAAAATAAATAAAAAGACAAAATTCAACATAGTTTATTTATTGGTATTTTAAGTATAATTACAATGAAAATATGTAATTATTTTGCATACAATAATACATTTTTTTCAGGTTGGAGTGTGTGATAATCACAAATCTCTGACATAAAGTTCTATCACCTGCCATGCTCTTCGCCTCGTCCCAATCAAGCTCTGGATCCAGTAGTTGCGCCGATGACACTATATTTAACGTTTCTGTTGGCAAACCAAGATGACGAGAACACGGGGTCCGAAGAAAAGGCACCTGTAATTATAAAAAAAAATGTTTAAATGTGGATTAAAAAGCTATTTTCATCATCATCATCAGCCTGTATCCGTCCACTGTTAAACGTAAGCCTCCCGCATGAGTCTACATCCTTTTCGATCCTCTGCCTTCCGCATGCAGGCCACTCCCGCTGTTTTTTCTTAAGTCATCAGTTCATTTTGCAGGGTATCTGCTAATGCTTCGTTTGCCAGTTCTTCGGCGTCACTCCAATACTTTTATTTCCCATCGATCGTAGTTTCTTCGACATATATGTCCTGCCCATTGCCACTTGAGTGTGCCTATTCGTTCACTATTTTCATAGTCTGTGTATAATTTTCCTTTCAGAACGAAGCGAGAGTCCAGACTCCAGGGGATTACAGAAAATAAGATTTGGTTTATGCTATCCTTCAACATTTGATGACTATATCTCAATAAGGCCTACCTTCGTCATTTAAGTGCGGGATAGAAAGGTAGAAAGCCTTGAAAAACTTGTTAGGTTTTCACGGCCAGATTTTGTATTGTGAATTTTGGGCTTACGACTTATCGGACTAACGGGCGAAATATTGTTCGGAGAGAATTGGCCACACACGCCTAAGCCCAAAAGCCCCAATTCCAAGGGTACCTTGACTTCGTCATTACTAATAAAATCAAACAAATGTACCTCTAATATTCTGCAGAGGTACTTGATACCATGCATCTTCTTCATAGTATCAATCCAGTGGATTGGTTTGCAGGAACAACATCTTGCATCTCGATCTCCACTCTTCTCGATCCTCTGCAATCCTCTTTATCTCAGCATAAGAGCTACAACTCTCCTCGAACACTTGCTGCAAATACTCCCGTCTAGGACGCACTATGCAGTTTCTAACCTCAACCATCCCTTCCACAATGTCGTGAAGAAGACCATTGTGGCGCATGATGTGACCGATCCATCGGGCTCGCCTGTTTGAGATGGTTCTTACTATATTTTTTTTTATGTAAACGCATGCAGGAGAGCACAACCGGTCAAGACTAGTGCACTCTATGACGCTCAGCCAGGGAGGCTGGACGCTGCATGCGGGAAACGTGTGTTGTGTTCGTGTTTGTGTGTGGGTTGGGGAGATTGCAAGTGTATATTTATCTGTTTCTTGAAGAGATCCAGATTGTAGGAAGGAGGAAACACAGACGCTGGAAGAGCATTCCATAGCTTACCGGTGGCATTAAGGAAGGAACTTTGGAAGCTGCCAGTTCTTGGTCGACATATATTAACCGTGTATGGATGTTCGGCAAGTGTAAGACGAGTTGGTCGGCTGTGAGTGGGTGCAGGAGGAATTAGTTCTTTAAGTTCCGAAGAGCAGCGACCGTGGTAATAACGGTAGAAAAGACTAAGAGAACCAACCTTACGTCTGTGTTCCATTGATTGTAGATTAGACGTAAGGGTGTCATTGTTTATCAAACGAATTGCTCTTCTTTGAACTGAGTCAATTAAGTTTAGTTCTTGGGCGCCATTCCAATACTTTTTCTTCCCATCGACCGTCGACTCTTCGACAGATATGACCTGCCCATTGCCACTTGAGTGTGCCTATTCGTTGGGTAGCATCCACTACTTGAGTTCTTCTGCGTATTTCCTCGTTTCGGATTCTATCTTTTAGCGACACTCCAAGCATGGATCTCTCCATAGCACGCTGGGTGACTTTTATTTTATGGGTAAGACTTGCTGTCAGATTCCACGTCTCTGCGCCATAAGTTAATACAGGGAGGACGCATTGGTTAAACGCCTTAGTTTTAAGGCATCAAAAAGGGCGCCCAAGAACTGGCAAACGAAGCATTGGCCGACCCCCTACAAGATGGACTGACGATATAAGAAGAATAGCGGGAGTGACCTGGATGCGGAAGGCGGAGGATCGAAGAGGATGGAGACTCATGCGGGAGGCCTACGTTCAACAGTGGACGGACACAGGCTGATGATGATGATGATGAATTAAGTTTAGAAGGTATTTTGGGGCTCCAATCCAAAGGTGACTGCCGTATTCAAGGACTATGTGCCTATCATCCTGATATATCGATACCGTCATGGCTTTTGAATTGGTTTTTTTGATAAATGCCAGGATTCGAATGGGGGAATACATATACGAAAATATATGCAACTGGTATTTCTATTTACATAATGTAATGTATTATGTCAAATATAAAGTTATTTAAGCAGACTTATGTACTAATAATATTTTTTACTGCTCTGGCACGATCATGGTAAACAATACAGTTGGTGGTCATTAATAAATTTTACTTTCTAATTTCATTAAAATATATAGTAATGAATATTAAAATATTGTGTCAATTGTATAATAATATAGAAATATAAAAAAAAAAAAAAACAGAGAAAATGTCGTAATAACATTTTTAGTATTTAAAATTTTAATTTGGCCAAATGGTCCATGCCTCCGCAGCGTCGGGCTAATCATCCAAACATCTAAAAATTATTAACAAACTTCCTAGTATACACTTGACTACATAGTATGCACACGACAGAGTTTAGTATATATATATGACTTTGAACAAGAAAAATATAATGTCACGACTTATCGTTCACAGACAATTCGGATTTAGATTTGTCCAGTGATCGTAGATTCTAGAGATCCATATGTTTCATTAAGCAAATAACTTAGGTTAGGTTAGATTAGCGAGACATTCAGTGCAGCAGTTGTCCCGTGCGTCAAAAGTCCCGTGCACCAGACGTCCTGTGCGCCTCACGTCGTTACATAATTGTGCATATAAAATAATAATTTATTTTAAGTGTTTTTCTTGATCAGTTACTAGACAGATGACCCTAGTTACAAATGTTTTTATTATGTTTGAACTTCTTAATGTTCAGTATTACTCAACATATTTGAACACAATACAAAATATTCATGTTAATAATGAACATAAAATAATTATGTATATTAAGAATGTCTTATCAAATAACCCGTTTCATAACAATTGGGATTTATATTTTTTGTAATTATTGAAGCTAGGCACCTAATAAGAACCATCTCAGACAGGCGAGCCCGATGGATTGGTCACATCATGCGCCAAGATGGTCTTCTTCACGATATTGTGGAGAGGATGGTTGAGGGTAGAAACTGTAGAGGGCGCCCAAGACGGGAGTATTTGCAGCAGGTATTCGAGGACATGAATTGTGGTGCTTATGCTTAGCTGAAAAGGGTTGCGGAGGACTGAGAGGAGTGGAGATCGAGATGCAGGATTCTGTTGCTGCACACCAATCCACCGGATTGATACTACGAAGAAGAATTATTGAACCACCCTGCTGTTCCTTTATATTTAAAGTAAAAGTCTCCCGTGCAGAATTCACAAAAGATGGCAAGACAGCTGGGGTTAATGTCGTCAAATGAATGTTGACACAAGCCGATTTGAGGATTACATTATAAATCATACCTTTAGACCGGTGACGGGATGTGGGAGTGTAGTGGAAGTGTTGTGATTGAGGATTGCTGATAAGGAATTGTTATACGTGTTAGGAAAGGTTCACTGGAAATACTCCGACATTCCGAACAAGAAAGAAAATAAATAAGAACACGGTATAATGTCACGAGCAATTTAATGTCAGTAAGTAAGCTTAATATTTAAACCGTTTTAAAGGTGAAAAGTTACAGAATATTAACATTGTTTTTGAATTGAACTATTATTATATATATATATATATATATATATATATATATATATAACTATGAAGACGTCGAAGTGAAGAGGGAAGAGATGTGGTCCGTATGGTCATCTGATTATATAGATCCGGTTCAACTCCCACCTTGATAGATCCAATAGTACTTGAAGCGACCTCTGGTGACGGGGATTCTACCGACTTCTATAGGATCTACAAGGCAAACATTAATTGACAAGGAATAGTTACCGAAATCGGTACAATTGATAAAACAGTCCGCAACAGCGTAATATTGTAATAGTAATTTAACTGTTGGTATATGATAACATTATTTTTCAAAAGCATTTATCTTTAATTAATTTAATTTCGAACACTTTTTTTCCAGTTGGATGTATGTTTATAATAAAAATAAAACTACGAAACATAATTAATAAATAAATTAAAGCATTTTAAAAGTATGTTAAGTTGACATTTGTTTCTCTTCGAGATTAAGTTATATATAATAAATAATTTATGATGCTATTGTACTATTTTTCTATGAAATTAATTCAGGTAATATTAAATTTCTAAGCAAAATTGATCAAAAAATCAGCCCACGAAGACGTCACTTTCCTTTTCAAGCGGAGAATTAATTGCTCTATACATATGGCTGTAGCTGTAATCTTCTCGGCGTAACCCGAATAAGCAAATATTATATAACTTGATAACCTATTTTTTTTAGCGAAATGGCAAAAATCGCCGCGAGAGTGAGTTATCGAAACACCATTCAATTTTTTAAGCAAAAGGTCTTCTGACATACTCATCGCACTATTACTGTACTTTCATATAATAATACGGCTTTTAAAAGAACGAAGGTTGTAAATGATGAAGTATTTTATACGAAATTCTTTCTTATGCGCCTTTTGCAGACTTCGTAATGTTCTGCTAGATCTTGTGCTTCCATACAATCTCTATCTAATTCTCACATAAATATTTTACATATAATATTTCCTAAATTATTTTATTAGAATATTATTTTATTATTTCAATATTCTAATCTACTTTTGTAGATCATTGACTATATTACAATATTATAATTAATTAAATATACATATACTATACATAAAAATCCTTAAACAAGTGGTATAATTATATATAATCTACATTGGAGAGACGTAGAACAGTGACTGACTTGCTGTTTATTTTTAAAATTATGAACTCCATAATCGATGACTCGACATTATTGCAGGAAATTACGTTCAATGTTCCCTCCCGGTTCACTAGAGGCAGTGACCTGCTACATATAAGGACATCCAAAACCAACTACGGATTCTATTCTCCTATGTTAAGAATGTGTAGACTGGTTAACTCCTCTAGTGACTTGGACTTTTTCGGGGTGGACCTTCCAGCATTTCGCAGATCCCTCTACTAATGTACTAGATCTGTTTTTTTTTACTCATGTTCATGTTTTGTCTAAATGTATTGTCTTAGCTATTATATTGTTCTGTTTTACCATTTCATTTATTGTATTTTCTATTTTAAAACCGTATTTATTGGCCTAGGCCGTTAATAAAATAAAATAAAATAAATAAAATAATTACCTGGGCAAAAAGGTTGGTTCCAAAGGTCCGCGGTTCGCATCCCGCTCCTGCCGATATTTTTTCTGAATGAAATGACTCCTTTAAGGATTTTTATGTATATAGTATATGTATATTTAATTAATTATTATATTATTTCCACTTGTAGTGTCTAGTCATCTCAGTAGTAATTGAAGGAGCAACAAAGAAAGATAATAGTCGGTTACTTAAAATTTGACCAAAAAAAAGAACTCTACTTTTTATTGTGAAATTACAATATTCTTGAGATCAAAAATACGTACATTATTTGCGTACATTTCATCTCTTGAAGTTCTTCGACGGTAGGGAAACACTCACCTTGCGGTAAGTTGTGTTATCGATGCCCAATAAATTAAAAAACATAAACAGTATGATATAAATATATAATGAACAGAGATTGATCACTTACCCATAATGATTTAATTTATATCTCTCTCGGTATTCAGCTTTTTGCGTATATATGAAGAATTTATAAAAGGAATTGCAGTTTTTCATCAACCATTACACCACGTTGCCCAGGCTGTAAAAAACGGTAATAATTATAGATAATTATTATAAACTCAAAAGACATTGACCTAATATTATTTCGAGCATAAAAACGTGTGACCGTTATGTTACTTTCGGGTGGAATATAATTTAGAATTTCGTAATGGTGCATTCAACGAAAAATAATTGTGTCAGATTTTTGGTTGCGAAACACTTGTAAAAAATGTGCATTTAATGTTAATTCCCACTAGCGGCGTTGATAATTAATCTCAGTCGTTTTGTTTGCATATTATTGTTCCACTTTATTTTAATTTTAATATTCGCAACGATTGTTGTCACAGAGAGAAAACGAAACGCCATTCTTCTTTATTGACCTCGCATTTCTAACTGTCTGGGGTCGGTCTTCCATGTGCACATGCGCGTGAAAACTTAGTAGTATTATCTGTTTTTAGATCACCACCAAAAGCTTAGCATTTATTTTTTATATAGCATCTATGTTTGCCAAGAAAAGGGTGAAATCTGAAATTGTATGTTTTATATAATTTCTATAAAAACTAATACATTCTTTTTTTTATCATTTCTTAGAACCTTGCAGGAGCGTATAATACAAGAAGTGTATAATTTAGTCGTACATACCATATTAAATAAAATGTCAAAACATATTTACAGTGTTGAACGCGATTCTGGATTTTCATGGAATTGTTTGTCCTAAATCGATTTTTAATATTTGTCAATAGCGTGAGAATGCTATAATATAAACCTAGAGTATGATATATTCACACTTATACAGTAGCCCTTTTTTCCTCAACAGATACGACCTAAAAAGCTCATTAAATAAATCTTACGATCAGCCTTACCGACTCTCCGAAATATCGGTCTCATGTATCGCTGGTTCGATTGTTACAAAACTTGAGAAAACCAAAACCAACTAATCGTCTCTGAAGAAAGAGACGGCTCTCATGTCAGCAGCTCACCATCACGTCAGTTCCGGCATTGAGTAAATGGGTTTTGTGTACCGCCGTTACGCCGGAGTCTCTCGGATATACCGCGGACCAACCACAAGAAATGTATCGCGGCAGAACTACACAACCTTTTAAGAAAACATACTTATAATACGTGCCGTTTGTCGTGTTCCTAATACGCGTTTTTGGTTTCACAGTGTTAATACTACCTTAAAAAACCCGACGTAATACACGATGTGATTCATATTTTTAGTATTAACTTTGGGATTCATTAAAATATTAAATACTCGTACAAAATGGTCCTTATTTTAAGAAGGATCATGTGATCAGAGATATGAAGAATGACTTCCTTAAAACATTACTGAGCAGAAAATTAAGAATCGTCATCTGTTAAAAGACTTTCAAAATAAGATTTGATTAGTTTTTGTATACAGTATACCCTGTTCACAATTGTAACCCTTTAAATCTAAGACTGTTGTGTTACGAGTATAAGCAGCTTGTAAGCTGAGAGGAGGAGTATCAGTCTTTCTAGCAGCTTTAGCAGTATGGGGGTGGCGTCTCTCATCACTCTCTGTTATAACAATTTGAGTAAGCTCTACTTTAGTTCAACTATAAAACGCTTCCAATATTAAAAATGCAAATATTGATCCGGTTAAGTTGGATATTCGCTTAACTAGAAAGAGTGGTTACAATCGGGTATACCAAGTGAGCATTACAGGCTTGTAAAGTCATGATACTCGCAACTTAGTCAACCTATATCCATGTAAAAAATTTGGGTACATAAATTTTATGTTATTTGCTGAGTTTCATAATAAATGGCTATTTTTTTGTAAAATATACGCATTCATGGAATTAAACATGTTTTACACTGTAAAAATCACTGGGAATATTATTTTACAAATAACCTTCGTACTTAAATAATGTAACCACATTTATTTATTTATAGTGTTCAGAAAATAATGATAACCTCTTTTTCGTGCGTGGAATGAATAAAGATATTTTAAATTGCATGCATCGATAGTGGAAGTAATATAACACCGAGATATTTTCCCTTGTTGTGCATTCAATATATATGCTTTAACAACCAACTCGTCATCCCTGTTGACATTGTAACATTATTTCTCCTTCACTAAATCTTCTACTTCTTCGTGTCAGTGACGTCAAATTATGTCTGCCCAGTATCTGGCAACATCGATGTTGTGTTGCCTAGCATTAGGTCGTGAGGTGTGCAGCTTGTTGGGCACATGGAGCAGGATCTAAGGTGTGAGGCGGTCTGCAGGTCTCCGCAGTCACACAATAATCTCCCTTCCAAAGCATTTCCCACCGCTCGAGGTTGTCCTTTGTTCTACCAACTCCGGTTCTTAATCTGTTCAGGGATTTCAAGGTCCGCCAGTCAAGGTTTTTGCCAGTTGGGAGGCCTTCCTTTGGAGTAATGAAATCCTCTGATGCGACTTGTTGCCAGAGCTGGAGTCTCGAGGTTGTGTGGATGTCAGAAAGCTGCTTCTCGACTTCAGTCTGGGTGTTGGGGGTATCTGATTAAACAAGCAGTGGGACGGTTCGATTATTGCCTTACTCATTGCTTCGGCGCATATGACTCACTAAATGTACCCACTCAATACAAAAATCACTGGTTGCAGAGAGCTGATGAACTTTTGGTATATCATGTTTCATACTTCTGGTCTCGAACTTAGAAGTACAATGCGTGCATCGGTGCCTGGTGATTATACCGAGAGTTAGGTAAGAGTAAATCTGAACCTTCGACACGAGACCTTTTTTTATATAGAAGCACATACGTTACGGCACACGAGGTATTGAGACTTAATGATAAGTTTACATATACAAAGTTTCCGGGTACAGCTCTAATAATTATTTTTGTAGTTAAATAATCGGTAAACTAAGCAATTTAATTAAAAGAGGGATATTTAATAAATTTATGATTTTTTATTTTTATATTAACACATACAGGAGAAAACTGACAGATGGTGATAGTAATTGTGAAGTCATATCTGTGGAATTATATGACGCTAACCATGCTGCGATCCGCCAACGTTATAGACTACAGCACGAGATTCACGCATCATCCTTAATTATTACAGGAATTTACTATGAATGAGTAGTCTTCACGGGAGGACTTTCGTCTACCACCAATTTTGATTAATAGGCTATGACTGTCATTTTACGGGTGAAGGATAAAATTCAGACCAACCGGGTGAATTTTAGAGCTTAGAAATCTTTTTTTTTAATCTCCGTCGGGAATCGAACCTACGACCTTTGACTTTCAAAGCAAATGCTTTGACCATTGAGCTGGACCCGCCTGAAAAAAATGTATTCATAATTTGACACTATTATACGAATGGCTGGTACACTCAACTCACTAACAGTTACCTCTGATAGCTGTGAAATCCTCGATAATAATAAACTCCTCATACTGAGGTTCTGCGAATACATTTTGCGGTCATCGATCTATCAGGATGACTAGATGTCATGGTTAGACATAAACGAGGTTTTGTATGTCGTGCGGTAATTCTTCGTATTAACAACAATAAAACTCTTACGTCTAACCTGCAATTAATGGAACACAGGCCTAAGATTGGTTTACTTAGTCTTTTCTACCGTTATTATCACGGTCGCCGCTCTATGGAACTTTAAGAACTAATTCCTCCTGTACCCACCCACAACCGACAAACTCGTCTTACACTTGCCGAACGTTCATACACGGTTAATATCTAACTACCAGAACTGGCAGTTTCCAAAGTTACTTCCTAAATTCCACCTGTAAGTTTTGGAATGCTCTTCCAGCGTTCTGTGCTTCCTTCTTCCTACAATCTGCATCTCTTAAAGAAACAGATAAATATACACTTGCAATCTTCCCAACCCACTCACAAACACGAACGCAAAACACGTTACCCGCATGCAGCATCCTGCCTCCTTGGCTGAGCGTCATAGAGCGCACTGGTCTCGACCGGCTGCGCTCTCCTGCATGCGATTACATATAAAAAACATTTTTAGTTGGCATATATTATCTATTATCATAAACATTCAATAAATAAATAAATTTATGTAACACAGTAGCAGCAAAAAGTTTGGTTACTCTAGTAATACGATATGAAGATATTTACATGATCCAAGGAATTAAAGCCGACGCCATTTAAATATAAATTTTGTCACTTTATTTATCGACTCAAAGAGGAATTAGTAAAATTAAAGTAGAATTAGAATTAATCTCAGAGAGGCGAGCCTGATGGATCGGTCACATCATGCGCCACGATGGTCTTCTTCACGACATTGTGGAGATGACGGTTGATGGTAGAAACTGTAGAGGGCACCCTAGACGGGAGTATTTGCAGCAAGTGTTCGAGGACATGAGTTGTAGCTCTTATGCTGAGCTGAAGAGGGTTGCGGACGAGCGAGAGGAGTGGAGATCGAGATGCAAGATTCTGTTGCTGCAAGCCAATCCACCGGATTGATACTACGAAGAAATGGTGAAATATATTTCATGTGTTGTTTATGTCGTGACAATATGCCTCAGCTTGGGAGGCTATATGGTAGAGATGGTAGAGATAGTATAGGGTTAACAGAGCGTGAGTGGCGAAGGGCCCAAAAAGCAATAAACTTTTTTAGTCTTCTAACTAATGTTGTATCTATTATACATACGTAACAGTGAAAACAGATGCAATTTGTAAAACAGTTATTAAGTACTCGATTTAAATATTGCAAGCACTGCATTTAGCTCTCAAAGTAATTGAAAAATCACCGAAGTAAAAGGACGCGACGCTTTAATTTAATTTATTCAAATTATTTAAAAAAAAACATTATAGAACATTACAAATTAAATAAAAATCAAATCGTTACTGAAGTACTCGTACAATCAAGGTTAATATACAAATATAGGTACTTATGATTAAGTACTTAGAACAAAGCAATAAAGATAAGCAACAGAAGGTCACACTGCTCATCAAACAGACGACGCCAACAAATCATTTCTCCAAAGAAACTCGTGGAGTTCAGCCTGAATTGGGCCTTCCTTACGTGAAATATATCAACATCCGAGACGATTTGGCTGAAAAGTCTGATAAAATGTAAATACACTATGTAGAATGCCGCAAAACGATGATATAGAAGTAGGATTTTAAAGTGAATTAAGAGTACATGAAGCTTGCCATTTTTAACAGCTTTTTTTACTTTTTTTTATATGCATTACAGTAAACATATACAAGAATATTATACTAACTTATGTCTGATAAAGAAAGTCTGCTATTGCAGGGAAAATATTTCAGATTTTGTGGATACTTTTTACTTAAACGAATTTTGTTTAGACGTAACGTTGTTTTGTAAAGACGTAAATTTTGATGTTAGAATTATTTATGCTCCATTAACACTTACTAAAAAATCAAACAGTTTCAAGTAACATCAATGTATTTGCTTTATAATGCAACAATACTAAAATAAGATCGATTCATTACGTACAAGACCCAATATTGATTGGCGATATTCACTGAACTTTTTTCGTCTGCCACTATTTTGATAAAACAAGATGTGACAGATATACGAGTAAGAAATTAGGCTCAGACTTAATTAAGTTTAAATAGATGAGTGAAAATATTTTTTTGTAAAATTATTCTGCATGTGAAATACAACAAACACCGTCATAGAAATAATTTATTTTTTCTCAATTTATTTAGAAAAAAAAGACAATAAATGCAGACCTAGTAGGATTCGGACTCACGGCAGTGGGTACTCAAGTTCATATTGTTTCGCCTTGAAAACCTTCAATCTTAAAATAAGAGTATACGTACACGTCTAAACGATGTTGTTATTGTTATATATCGTATGGCGATTAATCTATTTTGAATGATTTATTAAATATGGATTAATGTTACGAATTTTGAATGAAGAATAAAACACAAATTTAAATATTAAAAAATAAATTTATCTCAATTTCTACACTAGGATAGATCCCGCGACAACTTGTATGACAGTCGAAAAATTTAACATCTCCATTACATAAATAATAAATTCAGCTTTTGGTAGCAGTTAGATCATTTTTTTAATTTAATAGCCATTTTTCCTCAGTACATAAATTTTGACTTACCCCAAATAAAATCCGAATCTTACTTCCGTCCGGTTTCACTGTCTTCTGAAAGAATCTTCACTCAAATCACTGATTCTAAACCGTTCTTTAATTTTCACATATTAAAAAAAAAAAAAAGCACGAATAATTTTCGAATTGAAATGTCTTTTAATACAATATTTTTATTGTTGTTTATAATATGTTTAGTTTTCAAATGGCACTCAATCTGGTAAACTAAATACATTATTATTACGATTACACTTCACAAGATTGTGATTATCGTTCACTGTCACATATATCGTAAGAGTAAAAAGCTGCGGTAAAGAACCCTTGGCAAGTTTTTTTAAGCCCTTCTGTTGATCTGTATCCAATACTATTTTAATTTTTTTGCGACACGCTAGAGCTCAAATCTAAATGCGAATCTTAAAGTTCCGCCAAATACTAACGTGCATTGTTGTTGATGAGAACCTCCCGGGATAACAAGATACCATAGACTTGAAAAAAGGCACTGTGTTTATTTGCAGCATCCATAAGAACATGTCCCGGCTATTTGATCTTCGTCTCCCATAACTGATTAACACAACACACATGAAAATTTTCAAAAATTAGAATTTATTTTTAGTTTGACATTTTAATTCAACTATTATAGGTTTGAAAACAATTAATCATCCTAATAATCCATCTCCTCCATATCCTCTCAAAGCCATTCTAAATCCGATTATATCCCTGTCATAAACTGGAACTTTTCACTGCAGATATTTTTATATATATAAGTATTATGTATTCACAATGAGAATTTTCAAATTCTTTGATCGACGGTTTTTTCGATAATTTTTGAATCCTGCAGACATCGGTCTTTATACTGCGCATATTGTTGTTATTACTACACCTACAAACAGGTCTAAAGCCTATATGGTTGTGGCGTGGAAACAATGTATAACTTACTTACGAGTAGCTTTCAAAATTTTGCATATTATGTAGAAGTTTGAAAATACTCAATGAACTTTTGAGTTATTCCACTCTTATTCAATCTTAATCCTTTCAATGAGTAATTGACATCTGCTATGTAACGAGTATAATAACTATGTTAGAATTGTATTTGAGTGTAATTCAGTAACTAAGCATCTACAAACTAAACAAAATGCGTTAACACTAGAGCAGTTTGAATGGTATTCTCTAGTTCGCTTTTTAATATTAAATAAATACTCACTTATAAAAATTGGGGAGCACTGTTTTAAGTGCTATTCATTCAGCGTCAGTGGAATTATTATTAGGTAGTACTCATTAGTGTCATTATTCAAGAATCTTTAGTGGCAAAAAAAGCAGATTGTAGCAACGATGACTACGATGATTATAAACAATTACTGAATTATTGCGTGTCTGTGAATTGCTTGTCTTGTTACTGTTATTTTTTGCCGTGTAAAAGCAAAAAAAAGTAAATTTCACCAAATTAACGAAATTATTTTTTTGTTATGACGCTTCGCCGGAAGTGTGAAATTGAAATCCTATCCTGACGAGTAAAATTATTTTTATAAATATATTTTATATGTAAGCATATACGGCAGAATACATTCAAATAGTAAAAACTAATTTTCATCTATGCATTCAAAAACTTCTGCAATGTGAAGATTGCTAAGCGATGTATATGGCGTGTTGATTAACCAGTGTTTTTTTATTTTAATATTTTCCGGCATTAACGCTAATTATTTTTTAATGGAACTCAATGGAAATACGCATTTATGAGACGATTTTCATCTTCCACGGATTTAGATAAACTTACTATATATATATAACAAGACCATCTTAGAACACAATAGAAATATTCTAAAAATATATATTTTTTAAATACTTAAACCTTCGCCGTGTATCTAAACTTACGACCTCTGGCATAATTATGCAGTTTCACCGAAAATTTACTTTTAACAATATTAATATTAAAATAAGTACAAAAAGTAATTTTAATTGCTGGCTTAAAGTTTTCAGATTTTGGATTATATTTTACATTTAATTAAATATGCCTTAATCGAACGAAATAATAAGAAATGCTCTTTGCTATATCGAAAGACTGTATTCTCGCGTATGAGTTAAAAAAAATATATTTAAGAAAGTGTATGGTAAAAATACTCTGTGATTTATTATGTGTTCATAAACGACGCATGTGTTACGTCGAGTTTTGAAATTTAATATTAAGTTTCTTTAATATTATATATATTTTATGAAACAAAAATTTACAAATTAAATTTAAAAAATAACAATAAAGACCCGACTCATTGATTTACATTTCCTCGTATCAATTATGTACCATGACTAACTATTAGATTATATACATATATATGTATAAACTTTATTCTCGACAGATAAATTGATGGAAAGAAAAAAACAAAAAGAAAATCGCTTTTATTTCTCAACCTTTGTTTAAGTTTCAGTTTTTTCGCCAAAGTAATATATACTTGTATTTAATATTGAATAGTCATTATGTACTCCTTTTCTACGAGTATTTGAATAAACTTGTACTATATATTATATTCGGATTGCTCAAGGGGGCAAAATAAGATACTGAAGGAGTATTCCTTTACTTTTAGATTATTAAGGAAAGAGTTTGGATAAATCGTGAAAACGTTCCACGATTCTTCAGATGATGAAAGTGTGAAGGAAGTATCAACAGAAAAGTTAAATATATTTATAGAGTGTGAAACTATTGCATTCTATGAAGAAATTACTTACAAACAATTTAACATCACAATGATATTAATAGACTTAACAAAAAATATAAAATCATAGAATATTTATTTTTCTCCTTCATTTCATTATTTAAAAGCTATTAGCGCATTTATTTATTTTCAAAACATGACATTGTACAAATAATATAACTTACCATCATTTATGATTGTTTCTTTAAAAATAAAAAATAAATGAATTTATTAAAATTTACTAATCCAGAAATTTATTTTTTTGGAAATATTTTTTTTGTACATTATTAACTAATGAATATTCATTAATTAAGCTTCAATTAAGGATTATTTAACTTTCAAGTTGATCTTTTTTAACGACCTCAATATGATATTTGGACTGATAGTGTAATAAATAAAATACCATTGTTTAACATTTCATACAGTTTATTAAAAAAAGTAACAAAACAAAACTTATAAAATCAATAATAAAAAAACTTAATTAAACGCAAACAGCCAAAGAAAATAGAAGCTATTTAACATTTTATCTCTGATATTAATTATCTGGTGAAATTAGAACCATTTAAATGCATTATTCATAGATTAAGTTGTATACGATTCGCAATATGCGTAAAGCCATTTTCATTACAATTATACTTCCAAAAACTTCGCTCTAGTTGCGTTTTTACATACAATGTGTTAGTATTCAGTAACGGCAACTTAGGTACACAAGGTTTCTAAACAAATCTGGTGCGAAGATTATTAAATTTGTAAATTAAATCTGAATCAATACAAAGTTTGTGCCGCTGCAAGGTGTTAGTTGTGAAAGTTAGAAAGAATTCTAAATAACATATTTCTATATCATTAATTCCATCCTGACAGAAGAACAATTACAAGTAGGCTTTATTGCCCGCATGCTAAGTATGTACTTACCCATTTTCCGTTTAGATATTTATAAAAAGTATATGTTTAATATGTACATTCATTTAACACAAGAGTGCACACGTATTGTCAGTCTCAAGAAAAACGAAATAGAACACTTTGTACTGGCATCGTAGAATAACATTGAAAATAAAATGTAACAAAGAATATATGTACAGAAAAATTGCTACATGACAAAAACTCCGTCGAGTCAAAATAGCTTCGTTTCCCCGGATACCATTTCATCCGGAAAATTTCTGGTCGTCTTCTGAGGTAGAGCCTTCTAAGGCGGGTCGTATCAATCAGCTGCGACTCGATCAAATAGAAGACCCCGATACGTTTCTTAGAAATATAAAGCACATTTACAGTTGGCCAGAGTGAGGCCGTTAAAAATTAATAAACGGGAGCTTAGTCCCATCCGTGGTGCTCGTGATGAATTTTCACAAATACTTTTTCCCATACTGGTTTCCAAACCTTTTTCCATGCGCTCACTTGACGTTCCTTCCAAACTGGAACGGATATCGCCTTCCACTCATCTTTCCAAAACTGCTTCTTCTCGGTGACCCACGCTTGTTTCTTTTCGGTCCTCCAGATCTGAACCTTCTCCTCGACCCACGCTTCCTTCTTCTCCGTGACCCAGATTTGTTTCTGTTCAGTGCGCCAGATCTGTTTCCATTCATCCTTCCACTCGAGCTTCTTTTCAGTTGCCCATTCCTGTTTCTTGACTGTTTTCCACACCTTTTTCCAGTGCGATTTCCAAACCATCTTTTTCCTCCACAGATCGTGACTAGTGTATTCCCAGCCGTGAGGATCTTTTCCTAAGAACTTTTCTCCAGGGACGCCTTCCTTGACCCACTCTGGAACCCAAATTTGCTTCCATTCAGGGACTTGGTGTTCTTTCCAAACGGGAACTTGTATTTCTCGCCAATAGGGTTTGGAAACTTTTTTCCAATCAGCAACTTGGATCGATTTGGTGTGGGGAACCTGGACTTCTTTCCAGATCGGCTTTTTAACTACTTTCCACGCTGGGACCTGGATTTCCTTTGTTATAGGTACTTGAATCTCTTTCCAAATTGGAACTTGGATTTTTTTCCATTCCTGTTTCCAAACGAGCTTTTTCTCAGTTTTCCACACTTGCTTCCAGTCCTCTTTCCAAACGAGTTTCTTCTTCCAGACTCCTTCGGGTTCATGCCATCCGGGAGATCGTTTCTCCCTCACCGCGTCTCCCTCCGCCACCAGGTCGGTCTGCTCCGGGACGCTCACTGCCACGGGACCGGCCAGAACAGCCACCAGGACGCATCCTAAGATAAGCTAGAAACAAAAATATAAAAAAAGTGTTAATAAAAAAAGCTCTAACATTCATTTAAAAGATAACTATATGTAAACGACATTTAAGAACTTTGATTGTTTAAAATACAATGCTAGTTAAATGTGACGATAACGAAAGTACAAAAGTAAACGGCTCGTAACATCTATTACACCATAAAAGTACAATGGTAAGCTTCTGTGTTACAACCAACACATTTTATTGACTCTTAATACTGTATTAATGTGTACGGAAGTTTTCCCGCTAACGAGTTGCATCCGTCATATAAAAAGTGCTTGGAAATAAATAATCTCATACTGTAGAATGCGTCGAGAGTGATTCTTGTTTATTGAGATAGCATAATTGAACTCGTTAGTCTCTCGTTAAGCCGGCAGCAATTTTCAAAGTCGAATCGGAAAATGCTTTCACCGAGTAGTGTCATTACTACACTACGCGACGCATCCCAAGTTCACTGCTTTGCAAAAAAGTGTGCACATCACGAAAGAAATCTTTGGAGCACTGATTATTTTTATGTCTGACTGACCGAAATTTTTAAAGACTTCATCATGGCTCCGATGGGTGGCCAACGGAGCTTGTCGATTGCTGTGTATCTCTTTGGACCGTGCAGGTCTCACTGCCTTGTGATCGCCTATGTGGGGATTATATAGTTGCAGCGACGGGTTTCGTCCCCACCCGAGCTCCTGGAGGCGCGTGGGGCGGCTCTTATGTCGGCATTTCTTCTTGGCGCTCCCCACCGCGGTTATATCACACGGCGTGCGTATTATGACGGCGAACAAAAATCGCACAGGCGAGCGTCGCAAACTAGTTTCTCTCAACGGCGGTCGTGTTTTAGGCATTCTGACCACTTGTCGCTGAGAAGAGGTGGCACCCTATTATTATGCATCATTTTACGTTAAACACATAAAGGAGAATACCGCCAAACGACGATGAAAATAACATTTGTGGATCATATGACGCTTGCCATTTTTATTCTCAAATTTCTTAGCCTTACAATGAAGTACGATCTTACAACGTCTTTGAATTCTAACCCGAAATTCATTATCATTAGCCTGTGTTTGTCCACTATTGAACGTAGGCCACCTGTATGAGTCTCCATTCTTCTCGATCCTCTGTCCTCCGCGTACAGGCTACTTCCAATATTCTTTCTCGGTCCATCTTTCAGAGGGTGTTTATTATTTTATATTTATTTTATTACAAATATCTACTAAAGCTGTTCACTGTTCATCAACAACAATACAACGCTTAAGACAGTTGTAACTGTCAGTAATTTTCCAATTATATATTAATATTAAATAAATTAAAAAAAAAAATTTAAAATGTGCCGCACAGCGTCCATGGGTCAGCCGTGATGTTATTGTTTTCAATCGGATGTCTTTCGATCAGATTCCGCTGCGATATCAAGGTTTCGCTTTCAGACTCATATCGCATTCCGCACATGACTAGCTTGGGACATTGTGGGAATGGCAACATAACATTACATTAACGAAGTCATTGTAATATCCGAGCGATTTCTCGTTTTCTCAGTACTAAATAACATGCTTTAGTTGGAGGATCCCAATTCTCTTGTTATACTATTGAGTAGAAAAATGAATAATGTTTATATGGTAATAATGCATATATCTCACTTTCTTTGATACCTCAATATCATTAAATATGAATTTATATCTAATACATCGTGGGGATCACGCACTCGATTAACGAGGCTGATATTAAATATATTTGTTTTTTCTATATCCATAGAATTGCGTTATTTTGTATGAAATTTAAAATATTACACATCTTTCCTTAAATGTGCTTAAAAATACCACGTTTTGATTCCATGCTGCTCCATCATCACATATCCGCTTCATATCTGCCGGCGGCACCGCTCGAACCCACAACTTTTGGCTTGCAAAGCAAACGCATTGACCATTGAGCTATATCCAGGCATCGTCATGAACAGTATATGTTCTCAGGTGGATGTCCAGGATGTCTTGGAGAATGTCATGTGTGATCAATGGCAGCTGAAAAAACTGCGTAACAGCAATTTTTAGTAACCATGGTTTAAGATTAACAGAGAATATGAAAAAAATATCCCGATGTTTTTCCAGGACAATGAGAGTACGGGTCATGATGAAAAGTTATCTGTAGTGATTGCTCTTCAGCAGCATCCGAAGAATGCGTCGACAAGGCCGTCTGCACGACTCTTCTCTAGTCATCTCGATGTTGGCAATCTTCTTGGCAAAGTAAAATATTTGATTTATTCATTTTTGTAGTGTGACCCTTATTTGGCGTGACCATCGTGTGCGCCATCGACGTCTTTTATTGTATTTTAATGACATGCTAACGAGTACGACAATATTCTGCAGACAGAAAGACAGTCATCTTTATTGAAATACTTTAGTTACGGCATGCATTGTCTGCCGAAGATTTCCTTCCGAAGCTCTTTACCACCAGTGAAAGATATGGTTTGACGCTCAAAAACCGTCACTTAATGGATGAGGCAGGTGACTTAGAGTTAATACTATGTAATGGAGCGTCAAGTTAATCATGCATAAAATCGTTATTTCATGAAGTGGTTTTAATTAATATCAGAGTATTTTTTTTCATTATATATATTGTGAGATAGAGAATTCTCAGATAAGTACACCCGTGCTCGTAGCCATCCATTGTTTTTGATCCCAGTTGATGCTTGTGGTGCTTCAAGCACTCAATTCGGTACAACGGCAATGGCGCTCCTAAATGACCTACCAGCACACCTAGATCCTTTTCTTAATCCTTTTCCTCTTTTGTCGATGGTACTGTTCTCCTAAATCGCAATGATCTTTAACACGTGTCATCTTCTTCTTCTTTCATGTTATTTTTATATTTTATTATCTTTTGTTTGTATTTTATATTTATGTATGTTCTGTTTCTCATTTTGTATCCTGGAACTTTAGTTATGTGTAATAATAATAAATATAAATAAATATACCAAGAAAAAGATTATGGAAATATCCCTCCTGATTTCGGCGTCGCGTTATATGCAAAAACATATCAAATAGAAGAACAACAAAAAATATATGAAGAAGACAAAGAATCAATAGAAGAAGTCACTTAGAGGGAAAATGACTAAATTATAGTGTGCGGTTGTATTTTTTTTTATATTTATTAATGTGCATAGTTTTTGCGTACAATATTGAGAATACGATGTTATCGGTTCACAGCAGCTTTTTGTTCCACACTCGGTCAAGAAACGAAGGTGGACCATGTTAGGACATTTTATTCGAATTCTACGGAAGATTTTAAAGTACTATTATGAACTATACATATAATGTACTCAGAGTTCCTGGAGGCAAAGCTTATATAGAATGAGCCGAGGATATGGGTTGAATGGAAAATTTGATTTTTTTAATTTAATTGTCGTCTTTTTTTGGCAAAATAAAATCTTAATCGGAAAAGTTAAAAAAGCAATGAACGTCAATAAATTTTTTTATTAAAAACCATATATATATATATATATATATATATATATATATTTAAACCATTTTGCTTCTGTGTTACTCATATGTAATCCACATTTCTAATTATATTTATATATTCATGTCATCCAATCGCCTTCTACCGCCATCAACTGGATATCAGTGATCTCCAAACTGGTGCAAGTCGGAAACCTCTTTTTCCGGTCCTTGTTAAGCGTATTATGCAAAGAAAAATAATTAATTTAAGCTTTCGGATTGGCGGAGCATATCACAAGCGGAACCAAAATGCTAATTATTTTTTTGACCGTCTGATAATTTATTGCAAAGTTGCGTTAGAATAAGATTAAAAGTCTAATAGTATTTTATTATACTCGTACACTTCCGAATAAAATTTATTTATATTTTTTAATTTACAACAAACATTACATAATTGATATTTTCACTTTGTATTCATAGAAAAAATCTTCACTAATTCATAAATAAATATTTTTTACCTTGGATCCATATGGATCACATTGATTACTTATTATCCACATACTAAAAGACCACGCTTTCGCTTTCAGTGAGAAATTATAAAGCTCTTCACATGTATTTGACTTGTCACTAACCATGCTGTATATGGCTAAGCGCTGCATGTAGAGTGATGATCCGCCAACGTCATAGACTACAGACCGAGATTCACGCATAATCCTTATTATCACAGGAATTTACTATGAATGGGTGGTCTTCGCGGGACGGCTTTCGCTTACCACCAATTTTAATTAATAGGCTATGACTGGCATTTTACAGCTAAGGGATCAAATTCACAACCAACGAGCTTTAGATTTATAATTAGAGCTCGGAAATCAATTAAATATTTTTTTAATCTTCGTCGGGCATCGAACCCACGACCTTTGGTTTGCAAAGCAAAGGCTTTGATCATTGAGCTACACCCGCCTACAAACTTCTTCGGCATTTCAAAGTAATTCTGAAAGGATTATTATTCAAGAGATATTGAATACTGTGTTTGAAATGAGCTATCCAGATAATTATGTTCATATATTGCTATCTTTTTTATGAGTTGAGCAACCATGCAATTCGTATTGCCTGTACGAGTACACCTATTATTGTAAATTTCTTCTTTGTAGTATCAATCCGGTGGATTGGTTTGCAGCAACAAAATCTTGCATCTCGATCTCCATTCCTCTCGGTCCTCCGCAACCCTTTTCAGCTCAGCATAAGCGCTACAATTCATGTCCTCGAATACTTGCTGCAAATACTCCCGTCTAGGGCGTTAATTTTCGTTAATTTACATTTTTGCAGGAGAAAATCTTACATTTCATACCAATAGTAAATAATATTGTTATACAAGTTGAAATTAAATATAAATAAAAATTTGAAATCACCAGATGGTCAAAGTACAAAGGTTTTTTTTTTCGTTATTCTAAACGACTCCACGTAATAATTTGCAAGAATCTATTATTGTTGAGACAATGCGAAAACTGAAATTGGAAAGCAAACAATCAAATGCCATATCAAAGACACGAAAATTCTCATCAAAGATGGCATTTTGCTGCGAATTTATTCGAAAGAGAGTCTCACTCATCAGAAGCATTGAATTAGTAATACACTTAAATAGTCGTACATTTGTACACGGTTTCAAAATAACACAGCACAGAAAAAAGATAACAATGTGTGACTGTTTTCTATTAATGATCTTATTATTCACTAACTAAATATATACGTATTAAATTGATTAAAAAAAAATCCTTACAATAAGATTACAAATTTCAACAATTCAATTTGTAACTGAAGTACAATCAGAATTAATAATAAAATTTTAAAAATACAATATTTATACAAATATAGGTACTTTTGATTAAGTACTAAGAACAAAGCAATAAAAACAAGCAACATAAGGTCCCAATGCTCATCAAACAGACGACGCCAACAAATCATTCCTCCAAAGAAACTCGTGGAGCTCATGCCTGAATTGGGCCACCCTTACGTGAAATATATCAACATCCGAGGCGATTTGGTTGAACAGTCTGATCCCTCTCCCAAGTGGCATAGTCTCTAGCAGGTTAGTGTCACTCTTTGGGAGATCGAACAATCTGTGCCTCATTGATAATAATTTGATAATTTTTTGTTTTTAAATTTGATAAATTGGATAATAAATAAATTAGATTATAACGGCTTCTGAGAGCATCAGACTAATCACCTAATTTACGTCATACCTAACTTAAAACAGGTGCAACAGCAAAAGACTCGGAACTATATCTGATTTTTTCAGGGCCCCGGGCTCTCAGCATCCTGACAGGCCGTAAGAAATTATACATACATATATGATAAGACGAGGACCAAATGCTCCAGTTAAAGAAGAAGATGTGAAATGATGATGATGGTTTTACAAAAATATGATGAACTTTGTGGCGGATTGAACCCACTTCATCTCTCGAGACAGTTGATCTCTTTTGGTCATACAATATATCATTAAATATACGTCGATTTATTCGAATATTTCTATCACTAATTGTCTCAACGTGATATTGTTCTTATTTGAATGACTTAACGACTTGCATTATGGTAATAAATAAAAGCCACCTTTTATATTATCTTAAACAATCATTGTTGCAATTCATTTGAATTATATTTATGTAATCACGCCAATACTGGAAGCATTCGCGTTAAATACTTACAATTGTATTAAAAAATACATTTTTACTATTCTGCTTGATAAATTATGGAATGATACCTGGAAATATTCTCCCGATGCAGCCTTGTAAGAACCATACGTACCCGTATTTTATCTTCATGCCCCCGGGCATATATGGTAATGTACTCATCAGAGTTTCGAGAGTAAGAAAATACTTATTTCAAAATTCTATCTAACCCGCCATCTTTCGGTTTCGCCGCATTTCGTCCCTAGACAATTCGTTCAACGACTCATCGGTAACGACGTGGGGCGCACTGCACGTCTGGTGCAAGGATCAACTCGTGCACTGGCTGTCTCGCTAACCTAACCTAACCTAAGCTTTAACCCTTTCGCATCGGTTGTCGGCATATGCCGTCATAAGATTCCCCGACCGTTGACATCGGTTGACGTGATATATCGTTTTGCTACTTTCTTAGATTACTTTTATATGCATCATCTGATAGCTAAAGGATACAACAGCCAATGTGATATATGAAAATAGACCAGATAAGTACATTTATGCTTCAAATACTAGTTTTATAATTGACAATATAAATTTGTATTCAAACCGTGCTGTAATGAAATGGTTAACGAGACCTTTGGTTCTTTACACTGTAAGACCACTGGACAAATCCTTAGTTTAGGACAGGTAGCTTAGGTTAGCGAACCAGCCAGTGCAGCAGTTGTCCCGGGCACCAGACGTCCATTGCGTCATACGTCGTTACCGGTAAATCGTCGAACAATTTTTCTGGGAACCAAATGGAGCGGAACCCTTTAGACCTGAGTAAGTCATTTAAAACATCCCTACACGGTTGACATAACATGTCGATGTACAACGATCCTTTTTTCCAACTCCTTCCGACGACGAATTGTCTGGGGAAGATACGTCGTGATACCCCATCTTTCTTATCACAACCGCGCGCTTTTACTTCTCAACAATGCATATCCATCAGCAAATATGATATGACTAAATAAAATAATTTGATTGGGCAGTTTCACCAAGTCAGTAAACAATCTTAATGTTAAACAGTCTTAATCTCAAGTATGATGTGAAGTAAGCTAGATAAAAGTAGACTCTTTATGAGTGACGATAGCCGGTAGTCAAAGCTAAGTTCCCAAATTATGTCAATTTGATGTGACCCAGTGAGGAGAACTGCTACATTTCTTTTATTGTGAAGAAACGAGTAGCGGTAATGCCCGTGTTGTTACCGGCCCATACAAAAGTGTGTTATTAATTTAAATTATGTAATAGAACTGGATGTGCAAAGCGTTCCACACACGGTGGGTTACATTAGCGGCCGAGTGCCTTAAGCGATTTTGCATTACGGCCGTCAGACACAGCTTGGAAAAAAATCGGCTGGCGAAAATCATTTTTATGCTATTATTTTTTTGCTGTTGTTTCATTTCTTCGAATCTCTTCGACCGTACACGAGATGAGTGAGAGATGTGGTAATGGTCGCACGAAATGGTCAAGAAATACCGCGAGATCATAAAATATATATCAAATATATATTTACTATTGAATTTATGAGAATATATGCATACGAGATGTTACGAGATGATGCTATAGAAGAATTTAAAATATATCATCATCATCATCAGCCTGTATCCGTCCACTGTTGAACGTACCCTCCTGCATGAGTCTGCATCCTCTTCGATCCTCTGCCTTCGGCATCTAGTCCACTCCCGCTATTCTTCTTATGTCGTCAGTAAATCTTGCAGGGGGTCGGCTAACGCTTAGTTTGCTAGTTCTTGGGCGCCATTCCAATACTTTTCTTCATCAACCGTTGTTTCTACAATAGATATGTCCTGCCCATTGCCACGTGAGTGTGCCTATTCGTTGGGTAGCATCCACTACTTGAGTTCTTCTGCGGATATCCTCGTTTCGGATTATATCTTTTAGAAACACTCCGAGCATGGATCTATCCATAGCACACGGGTGACTTTTATATTATGGGTAAGAATTGATTTTAGATTCCACGTCTCTGCGCCATAAGTTTTTAAAAATATATTTGACCAATAAGCATACGCATGCATCTATCATTTGGGTATTACTTTTAGATATGAATCATGCCGATTGATCTTTATTACGGCAGTTTGTAAATAATATAATCTCTAGATAAGGGAGCGGAATTATATAATACAATTAGTTTGTGTTTGTGTGAGACTAATCATTCTAGCCATCAAATAGTTTTAAATTCAAACGTGCTCCATTTTTACAGGGCCCCACTTTGAATGGATAAATTTCATGGGATGACTTTAGTGATTAATTAACAATATTAAATATACCACAAAAATAAATATATTGAAATTGACGGTAAACCAATTTTTGTGGAGTTATTTCACACCAACCGGTAGTATTTACAGATCTAAAAAATAGATAACATTTTTTTAGTTTCGATGGCGATCGAATCTTTCACCTTTGACATGGTAAGCAAACGCTCTACCTTTAAGTCATGATCCGTCGTTACAAAAGTGTTACTTTTGTGTATCTCTGCCCAAACCACATCTTAATGTTTGTTACATAATATGTGGATATTTACTTAACTGGCTTTTCGATTACCCCTACTATTACTATTTATATTTAAAACTGTTATGTCAAATAAACTACTATTTTAAATGGCGTCCCAAATATTCAAGCCAAATGTTCCAGATATTATTCAACTGCTTATAGTTATACTTCCTATATGGTTCAGAATTTGATTAAAAAAAACAACAACATTCTTCTTACATAACAGTGCTGTGCATTCTTGTATTCGTATCGGCTCCAAATTACATGCAAATTATGTTTTTTTACTATCAGTAATCGACGATTAATATAATCGGCGGTGGATTAAATATTCAAATTCGATGCTCAAAGAAACATCAGTCGCATACAAATCGATACATCTGTTAAAAATCCAAGCACTTGGAAAAAAATACCGATAGACGGTGATAGAAAAATCGCATCGATATATTCTATGACTTTTGTAATTATTGAGGATGGCTAAACGTTATGCGATGAGTGAGTGTTTACCGACTACCATAATTCATTATTTCTGCTTCATTATTCTATTCACAACCCTGGGATTTTTAAATGCTTTACCATTATGTTCCGGATAGGTGTACCCATGATCGTAGCCATCCATTGTAATCGATTCTTGTTGGTGCCTGTGAAGTTTCAAGTACTCAATTCAGTTCATCTACGATGGTTCTTCTAAATGAACAACCAACACATTTACTGATCCTTTTTTCATTTCATTTTCCTATTTTGTCGATGGCATTGGTTTTCTCGATCTTTGCAGAGATGAAGATGCTGAGGTGGGCGGGCGGTGTGACTAGAGTGGACAGAGTTCTAAATGAGCATATTCGGGTGGCTCCCATACCTGAAAAGATAAGGAAAAACTGCCTTAGATGGTATTGGCATGTGACACGGGGATATAAGAACCACATGGTGACGAAAGCCCCCAACATACCCACGCTGAGAAGAAGACCTGGAAGTTCACATGCAACCTGGGCTGCAACTGTAGACAAGGATCTGTAAACTCTGGTCTTGACCGAGAATGCAACGCAGGACAGACAGACATGGCAAATGTGCACAAGGAGAGCTGACCCCAGATGATGGAAAATGGCGAGGCTACAGAAGAATATATCGTCCATGGATATATGTATACATATTCTCTTTCGCAGAATTCTAATCTTGCATTAATTTTGGTACAGTTTATATACATGTATTCTGTCTTTTGGCGATTTTTTTCCTTATCTAATGTTGTATTTGGAACATTGTTTCATAAATAATTAAATTAAATTAATGATGGACTAATAACTATGTCTTACACAGACGTTTACTGGAAAATTAATATTTAATACGTTCTTTAAAAGGAATTTCCCCATGGATAGTTACCGTAATATTTCTTACGGTTATCCATGTGATCCTGACAAACAGCAGACCGCAAGACTATAAGGCGGTTAGTTCGCGTTTTCTATGTAGCAAGGCCATACTCCTCATAATCTTAAGTTTTCACCAGTATTAAATTTAGAGTGGAATCGACCCTTCATTATATTTAGCTTTTGTTGAACGATTCTCTAACATTTATATTTTCGGCTAATATGACCCGTCCTCGTAAAAATCAAATGGTTTATTTTTCGCATGCAATCGAGATTAAAATGAAGAACGAAAAAAATATATACAGACATGGCAGACTATTTCACATGGTTTTGCTGTATATATTTAGAAGAATGAAGACAACGATACATTGTAATATTTTATTTGTACGTAGATAATATAATTGCATTTATTACTTATGTGCTAAGTGTTCGTGATTGTTTTAAATCAACACATCGGCATGTCAATTAAAAATTATTATTATAATACAGAGTAATGCAAAAGTATTGTCATTTAAAGTATTATTTAAAAAAAAAAAAAAAACAATTCAACGAATTCATATTCGAATGGCTCATATTTGATGGTCTTCTTCACGACATTGTGGAAGTTGTTGAGAGTAGAAACTTCAGAGGCCGCCCTAGATTTTTTATTTACAAGTGTTACAGCAAGTGTTCGAGGACATGAGTTGTAGCTCTTATGCTGAACTAAAGAGGATTGCAGAGGATCAAAAAGAGTGGAGATCGATATGCAAGATTTTGTTGCTGCAAAACAATCCACCGGATTGATACTACGAAGAAGATTGCTGAATGAAAGTTAGTCTTTTGAGTACCGAAATAAAAAAAAAATATTTTGCTTTAAAAATACTATGTAAATACAGCATTGATTATTGGCTCCACAATTGGTATTTTTTGCAAGCGTTTGCTTATCACTACTCTCAAGCCAGTCGCATCTGAGTCTATTGTTATATCGTATTGACTTATGTTTTCTTGTGAGTGGGTCTCACTTAATTGATAACGAACAAAAAAAGTCAGAACAGTGCCTAGTCCGAAGCCATGCTCACGAAAGTCCATCTGGGATCATCTTTACCTCCAGACAACCTCCAACACACCACTTAGACAAGACAGTTGTTTATATCAGGGTAATATTTTGGGTGATTTGTCAATCGGAATTTTTAAGTAGGTCGGATGATTAAAGCGTCACTTCCGAGGTTTGAACTCTTTAACCCTAAAGGTCGGCTTTATCGCATATTTACTAATTAAACAAACAACGTAACTCAGTAAGCAACAGATGGTAACCCATCCAAGTTTTGTTATACCTCAATTTTTGTTCAACTTCGACTGTCTATCTAACAAAATCCACGCTTACAATGGGTTCTTATCGTTGATCACACTATCCATAGTAAATACAAAGTAAGAAGAAAAATGCTTGTGCATTTTTTTTCTGATTGTTCATAATACGAGTAATAATTGACGTCTTCTTTTTGCTAGTCGCTAAGTGATCACGAAAATTGCAGTCTAATGCGCGAGCTTAAAGTTGATTTTATGTAATTACGCTATTCACTATGTTAATCGCTTTTTTCTGAGTTAGTTCACCACACCGAGAAACTCTCGTTTGCAACTTTTTTGTAATCCGGATGAAGGCAATCAAAGAGAAAGATGATACTCGATAATTTTCCAAACAATAGCAACTATTTAATTCATTTTATATACATTACCAAGTAACAAAAAAAACGTGCGTGAAATGTGTTGAATACAAAATTTTTGTTGTAAAATTATTTATGTTTTTCGTATAACTCATAACATTAAGATAGGCTCAGTGAAAGGGTATCAGAAACATTACTATTAAGATACTCATGTATTTCAATTGCTAGGTCCTACTTTGGATTCTAGAGAAAATGTTGATAGTATAAATCCTTGATTATATTATTTATTTTTATTACTGATGATTTTTATTACATTGCCGGGTGGCATGGCCTAGTGCAGGGGTCGTCAACCTTTTTATGCCTATCGTCCAATTTTGCCTATGTTTCATGGTAAAATTTCCCTACTGTCCACCAACCTCGCTATATTTCAATTTAGAATATGGGTGGAAAAAAATCTAGAAGGAATGTAGGAGATTTAAAAATCAACAAAAATCGCCCACCGCCCACCACGGAAGCTCGTATCGCCCACTAGTGGGCAGTGCGGACCAGGTTGACGACCCGTGGCCTAGTGGTTAGAGCTTGTGTTTCTCACTCAGACGTTGTCGGTTCGCATGCCGAACAAACATGATTTCATTAAATCGATTTAATTAAATCTGAGCTCTTTACGATGAAGCCATCCCCTTAAGGACGAAATAAAAATTGTCCAGACCTCGAGAGCGTCGGGCTGATCAACCGATCTCCTTAAAAACCCTGATCATTGAACACCCAAATATTTATCTAGTACTACAGCTGCAGTCTATGCAAGTTCGCGGACTATTGCTCTGGAGGCTCTCGGGAACCATCTATGTTCCCATGAGGACCTCCTGGTATATAGGTGTTCTGAGACAAGGCATATACAATCTGTGAGCTAACAGAATTGTGAAACAGAAATTTGTCCATATGCTCCGAATACGGATCGGATATGGTAAATTAAAAACTGATGAGTCCTATGTTTAAGAATAACATTTTTGTGTGGGTTTTTTTTTGAACTCATATGGATTATTTTATTTCTATGTTATTCGAGAATACAAAGTTTTTTATTATCTTACTTGAGATATAAACTATTAACATTGTCAACCACAACCATATTTATGTGTTCTTCCAAGAAGTAATCCAGATGCACTCCCGGCGGGATGCCACGAACTATCAAAATCACGTCCGCTCGACCTCGTTCTTCGGCGTAAAAAACCGTAAACGCCAATACGTAATACTAATTATTGTGTGAGGGGAATTGCTCCGGTAGACATAACAGAACATAGAGACGTAACTTTAGTCTAAATGTATGACCAAGTGGTTAAAACATACGACTGTCATTTATGAAGTCGCGGGTTTGAAAGTAAAAATATATATTTTATAAGCTTTGTAATCGTTTATCAATCTATCGTATTTGGATGGATGACTTGTTATTTGGGTTAAGTTTCTCTTTAGAGCCAGATAGCCATGCCTCGCCGAGTGACAGTCTAATCATGCGATCTTCTTAAAAATGCTGATTAACAATTACCTAAATATACTTACAATAACTGTATTGTCTTCAAACCACTTTGAGACAATTTATTGTGATCATATGATACAGCTTTAAATTGAATATGACAGTGAGTGTGTAGTTGTACACATTTATTAACATCCTCTTCTCTCAAAAGGGGAGTTATTACGTCACGTGAGGGCAGAATGAGGAGCAGGTCAGCAAACACACACTTTCTTTTAGAAGCACATTGATTACATTTACTTAAAACTTTACAAGCTTCCGACCACGCGGGATGACATGCGGCCGTAACGCAACATTGTCTCGCTAAAGGGTGGGAACCGACTGGCGATCTCCGCTCTCTGGCTCAGCGTTCACTCGTGCCACGAGCGGTGGTGTTTTTAACTAACACACCCGTTAGCGGAACCGTACATAATGACAACACGGCGCACCTAAATGCACGACAAGCGACCAGCAATAAAAGACAAAAGATTGTACATCGAGGTTTTCGGTAACAGTCAGCAAGGACTACATCATGCTGATGTCACTGTATATTAATATCTTTAAAGATACCTTCTATGAGGAAGCGGATTCTTTCTTACCCATAAATTGCCTCAAATAGTCTATTTATGAAATTTGAACCTGGAAATTATTCTTATGTGCAATATAATGTCATGATGCGTCAAAACATGCATTATATACTTTTTATGTAATCGCATGCAGGAGAGCACAGCCGGTTAAGACCAGTGCACTCTATGACGCTCAGCCAGGGAGGCTGGACGCTGCATTCGGGAAACGTGTGTTGTGTTCGTGTTTGTGTGTGGGTTGGGTAACATTGTAAGTGTATATTTATCTGTTTCTTGAAAATATCCAGATTGTAGGAAAGAGGAAACATACTTTGGAAGAGTATTCCAAAACTTACTTGTGGCATTAATGAAGGAAATTTGAAAACTGACAGTTTTTGGTCGACAAACATTAATTGTGTATTGTGTACGGCGAGTTTGTCGGTTGTGGGTGGGTGCAGGAAGAATTAGTTCTTTAAGTTCCGAAGAGCAGACACCGTGGTAATAACGGTAGAAAAAACAAAGTGAACCAATCTTACGCCTGTGTTCCATTGATTGAAGGTTAGACGTAAGACTGTCATTGTTTATCAAACGAATTGCTCTTCTGTGTACATTTATACTTGAATAACTTCAGTTAATTAACACACCACTTAAACAGCTTTTCACTTATTTTTAAATTCCTAAAAACGTAGAAAAAAAGCTGTCAAATCTGTCAAACTGATACACAAGATTTGGGAATGCGAAAAAAAAAGTATATTACATAAGAGCGTTGAAATTCAACCCGACGATCTTCTCGATGTAGTTCAACGGAAAGAGACATCACAAAATCGTCTTGCATGCTCATTCATCTTAAGGCGGTATTCTCTTATATGCGATCTCATGAAGAAAAAATACAACCGAAATTCCGTCCAAGAGCCGCAGTATAATATATTTATTTTTTGTCTTGTGGAGCAATCACAAACTTACTATTATAATGTAGGCGTTTTTTTTTTGTATTGTGTTTTAATTCGGCGTGTCGCAATACGAGCGCCGATGGTATGCGCTTTTACGTAACAGTTAATTTAAATATAAAACTAGGAAATGGCTTTTCGAGCGCTCTCCAAAGGGGCGACTCGACACGCGTTCGATGCAAATTTTATTGATACCAAACACAAAAGACTAGCACACTTTTATACGGCGTAACCTTGTGAGAACATTATAATAGTTGCGAGTGGATAGTAGTGGCTAGTGAAAGTCGGAAGTGGGCGCGACCCTGTTTAGACGTAGTAATGGGATCAATTCTCTAGTGACCGAAAATTTGATTTCGGCCAAATATTTGTTACGATTTAGTTTCAAAGTACGGTTTCAGTACCATCTGAAAATCTCTTTTCTCATAATATTGATACATTCTAATATAATTTTATTCTACATCTCCGTCCAAAAATTGTCCTCAACAATTTCTGCCATACACCGAGTTTTTCGCATCATTCCATGTCAGCTCTGCATATTACATTCTTATCAAAAGAAGAGATGAATAAATATCATTTGTACATTCTAATACCATTTTTTAAGTGGAAAAGTGCAGCATTTATAGTGTTGATCCCACAAAGTTATAGACTACACCCCGGCATTCACGGTCACTGTGAATCAACAGATCGACTTTCTACCACCACCAATTTGTCGTAATAGGCTATGACTTGCATTTTACGGACAGTGTATCAAATCTACACCAACCGGGTTTGTTATTATCATCATCATTATCATGTCTGCTCCCCTAAATGATGCAAATGGATTATAAGTTTATATTACAGAAATTCATTAAACACGTTTAACGCCAACGTAGTGTTTTTAATGCATTCGACTCAGAGGCGCCATATAGGTCACATTCAATGTTAAAATTTAATTGAAATGTAACCGCTGGCGTACAGGGACTGTTCGTTCGAAAAAAAAAACCTTGGTCACCGGTAACCTACAGGGCGCCCTTTTCAACAACAGCGTAGGTCACCGGTGACCTACGTGGCGTGGAACGTGTTGAAAATATTTTTATTTTAATCTTCTTAATTTCTAAGCTTTGGTATGGTAATAAAAACATCTAAGTCATACCCGCAGGTAAATATAAATTTAGAAAAATATGACTTTTCAGTCGATTGAGCATAAAAAATAACCAATAAATTTTAAAAAGAAAACGAATACTAATATTACACATCGAAAAATAATAATATAATACAATTTAATATAATATTTGGCATATTTTTTGAGCACCTCCATTCTAAGAAAAAATAAAACGATTTTAGCGATTAGCACTTCAAAAAATTGATAAAAATCACGAAAGTTTACAATCGTTGCATCGACACATTGAGCATTATTGAATAATACGAAATATGACATGAAAAAATAACGGGCGCATAAAAAATAAAGAAAGCGGACAATTCCCCAGTCACGATCTCCAGTTTGGGAAGTGCACGGAGAGTACACCGATACGCTTCTGGCGAACATCGACGTCATTGTAAACTAACCATCAAGAAATTATGAAATCCTAATGCAGCATTGGCATGCGAGAACATTTCTCGGCTGCACCGCGAGAAATGCAAGAAAAACCAATGTCGAGCTTCTAAGTGATCATTGACATTGGCGTTTGCGGCTGGAGTTCAACAAACGTAAATATTGCAATTTATTATCTTTTTAATGATTTATTTTCATTTCATTCAAGCATAACATTGTTAAGTCTTGTTATAATGCAACCTCATTTTTAAGCGGCTTGTTTTATATTGGTTGCGTTTATAAATGTAAGAAAAATAGTTTCAGAAAACCTCCTTGACAAGAGACAGAGACTTAATAACAAAGCAACACGATACTGAACCATTGGTTCTAAGAAGTGATTGATGTTATATGACTAAATATGAGGCATTATTAAAATAACAAGCGTCATAAATACAAAAAGGCGATCTCTACATTGTCGTCTGATGGCATTCTCCAATTAAAAAAAGGTAATTAGATAAATGTGTTTGTTACTCTTTTATTTTATTTGTTTATTTACTTTGTTTTTACATGGATCACGTAAGATATGTTCTATGTTTACGAGACTGCAGTTTCGAATAAGACGTAGCCTTTCGCAATCCATCACTTGTTAAGAGATAACTGAGCTACATAGTACTTTATAAGTGGTCGAGAGGGAGACAGATAGGATTGCAAGGATGCAGAGTAAAAGTGCCATCAAACGGCAATGTAGAGTTCGCCTTTTTGTATTTTAGACGCTATTTTTTTTTAATAATTCCTCATATTTAGACATATAACTTCAATCACTTCTTACAACCAATGGTCTAGTATCGTGTTGCTTTGTTATTAAGCCTCTGCCTCTTATCCAGGAGGTTTTTTGAAACTATGTGTAGTATATTCGAGGTGGAACTTTATTTCAAATGCAATAATTATACATTTAAAGCAGAATACAGCGTTATTGAATAAATTATAAGTTTCAAAACAAAATTATTGCGGTTTTACAAAAAAAGCTCATTAAATTAAATTTAACTACCAATTAAAATTTAATTAATACATACTTAAGAATAGAAAAAAAATGCTATTTAAAGCCCATCGCCCATAAACTGTTTTGGTTGTCATTAAAATTGCGTGAAAGTAAATTTCCTTTTGACCGTATCCATCTGCATATTAGAAGTGTGTTTACCTCCAAATAAATACAATGTAATTCTTGTTGCCAGTGTGATTACATAATTAATACATAAGCGAATGCAAGTCAGCAAAACTAAATGGTAATATAATTAGAGATAGCCATCAATCGTCGATGATTTGGTACGTTAATTAACGTGCACTTACATACGCCAATTAAACTATTAACTCAATCAGTAACGTATCAAACAATCGGGGATTTCAATCTTCATTGACTACTTGTTTTTGATATAATAACACGACTCCACGCTCTGCCAATAAATATATATATTAAAGGTAATTTGATACCTTTTACGTAACACTTTTCTCACTTAACCTTTCAATTGTCAATACATTAAATTTAAAACAAACTATCACTATATCTCATCTTTATTTTTAAATATATTTTTGTACAAATTAAAGAATATTACGATGTTTTATTTATTTATTTGAAAGTGTAATTGTTTCTTTAATCCAGAAAAAGAGTATAAAAACACAGTATTATAAATAACAAAAATATAACAATGAATATACTTCATTGTAGTGTTCTAGTTAAAATATTTAACGTATTATACTGGACACCTGTTAGAGTATTGTGATTAATAATATATTTTAAACAACCCCATACTCAAAAGAGGTTTTAATTATTTTCAAAAATCTTCTTATTTAATAGAACATGTATAATCGTATTATCTTATTAGCTTATTACCAATAATAGTATTGTATTAGCATCGGATTTGCATACGTATCTCGCGTTTCAGATCATTGAAAGTATGTCAAAATAAGCTTGTTTAATTGAGTACCACAAACATGCGTGGCCACCCACAGACGGACTGAACAAACTTATAAATCATGTGATAATTAAGATATAGAGAAATCTTAAAAGAAAGACAAAGTGTCAAAGTGTAAGCTCATCAAGCACAACTTCTAGATAAACTGAGATAAGGATCTGGCGCTAAATTTAACAATACGAGTATATACTTGTATTTCAAAAAATATTATATGTTTTGTAAAATGTTATTTATACCGAATATATTTAATAAATAAAAATCAAGATTCAATGATTAATCATTACATATAATTACAGTCTAGATAACGTTTATAAACATACATTCGCATCTAGTAAGAAATGTCATAACAGAGTATTGAGCTTTACTGCATGTTAAAGCTTGCGGGTAAAATACCTGACAAAGCTTAAAAGTATTTTTATTTTTAATCAATGATTTAAATTTATATATTATTCAAATATCTATAAATATATAAACTTATTAATTAAATTTCGTGATCGACGAAAATTGTCAGGCATTCATAATGAGACCCAAGATGAAGCGTGAAAGCAAGATAATGAGATAAGATCAACATACGACATACAGTGCTTAACTGTTATTATAATGGAATATTATTCTTTATTTTATAATATATTCAAAGATTGCAGTTATTAATAAAAGATTAATAATGGATTAAATAATCTTTCCTTAACATTTTAGTTTTTACGTCTAATCATCCCTTTTATTTTGTAGTGAAGAAAGTCATAGCGAATAATGTGGTGCCTACCTCGTTCATTTGTGATATGGTTTTCGCAGAAAATGTATATTATTCTTCTGTATTATCATTACATTTCAAGGTCTCATTTATTTCGGTTAAGCGCGATGTCTCACAGCCGTACATTAAATTTCTCTATATATAGATGTATGTTTTGGCAAGCGCATCATCAAGGATATAAAAAAATATGATTCGGTAAAAGTCTTGTCCAGGCGAGATCTCTTCATCATCAACTAGTGGTGGTATTATACTGAATGTTTGTACATGGAAGCAAAGTCTCATGTGGTCGAACGTGTTATGGAATGACATGTTTTTGTTATGCCTTTAGCAGATTAGTGGGTCGACCGAGCGGTGAGCGTAACACATTTTTTGTTCGTTTTGAGTTATATTAATGTTATTAACGTGTCATAACACACCGTAACATTGCAGAGTCCATTTATAGAACGAGTGGGCTTTTTATCATCTGATGAAATGCTGATGTACGGTGAAAGATGAGCAAAAGTGAGAAATTCCTTTGAATTAAAACAACAATTTTTGCTTAAGTTTAACGGCTAGCTCCTGTGTATGTCTGATGACAAAATATGCAAATATCACATCGTACAAAATTTAGCATTGCTTATTTTTGTTTTTAATAATTTTATGTAATAGCGCAATAAACATTTTAATTATATCTCAATACACAAATGATATTTTGATTGTTTTTAACAACAACAGAAAATTAAATTAACTTAAAATAGACATACTTTGATTTATAAACTTTATATTCAGTTGATATTACAATAAAAATATGCAATTGATAATCGTTTTTGCAAACAAAGGACCGACGAACCCATCGGTGAGTGGAAAAACTGTGTATATCCACAATTTACAGTTGCTCAACGCAAAGCATATTTTTTTTATGTAAACACATACAGGAGAATACCGACAGATGGTGATAGTAATTCTGAAGTCTCATCTGTGGAATTCTATGATGCTTACCATAGTGCATATGGCTAAGTGCTGCGTGTGGAGTGTGGATCCGCCAACACCATAGACTACAGCCCGAGATTCATGCATCATCCTTATTATTACAGGAATTTACTATGAATAGGTGATTTTCACGGGAAGACTTTCGTCTACCACCAATTTTGATTAATAGGCTATGACTGTCATTTTACAGGTGAGTAATCAAATTAATAATAACCTGGGGTATTTTCGAGCTCAAAAATGGATTTAAAATATTTTTTTGTTAAATCTCCGTCGGGGATCGAACCCACGACCTTTGGCTTGCAAAGCAAACGTTTTGAAGTATATTAATATTGAATTGTATATGTTTAATAAATTAATCTAATTATTTTTGGTTAGGCTAGATTAGGTTAGGATAGGTTAGGTTATAATAGCACATAACTGATTACGCAAATTTATTTCAATTTTTATGTACTCGTATGGATATTTTTTTTACAAATTAGTCTAATTATTTTTGGTTATTTATTGATAAGCTATCGACAGCGCGATGTTATATCATTGACGTGTTCTACCGCATGGCCGAGCTGTTTGGCCTCGGCTTTACGAATGCCGATCACTGTTAGCCCAGAGCGGCCTCGATAACACGGCGCACTTCTGGGAAAGGAGAAATGAGAAGAGTTTCCCAACCGGGTAAAGTCACAGCGGGCCTTCGTGCTCAGCGTCAATATCCACAGCAAAATATATGTGTGTCCCAAATTGTAGCAATTTCAAAACATTATTCCATCTGCATGACCGGAGGCGGAATGCTTTCCCCAAAATACTAATAATCTTACGTATATGTTTATTTATAAAATATTTCCCTTTCTATTGTCAGACAGAAAAAAACTTTTTAATTATCATTATCATCATGCAACGTCCGCTCCCCTAACTGGAGCATATGGCATTCACAAACCGCCGCCACAAAGCTCTGCCAGTCGCCATAATCTACGCCTCATCCCAAGTCATCTCCGCTTCCCGCAGCTCCGCCAAGTACATTATATGTTTAGTTTTCGACGGCCTTCCAGGACGGTGCGATCCCAGGGCCTTTTTGTTTATATACACACATACAGAAGAATACTGAAAAATGGTGATTGTAATTCTGAATTCTCATCTGTGGAATTCTATGACGCTTACCATGGTGCATATGGCTAAGCGCTGCACGTGGAGTGTTGATCCACCAACGTCATAGACTACAGCCCGAGATTCAAGCATCATCCTTTATTATTACAGGAATTTACTATGAATGGGTGGTCTTCACGGGACGACTTTCGTCTACCACCAATTTTAATTTATAGGCTATGACTGGTATTTTAGGGATGTGGGACCAAATTCATGTCAACCGGGGGCATTTAAGAGCCCAGAAATCGATTAGTAATACTTTTTTCTGTCAATATTCGTCGGGGATCGAACTCACGACCTTTGGCTTGCAAAGCAAACGCTTTGACCATTGAAAATAAATATAATTTTTCAAAATGTAAATATGTATACGTGTTCTCATTAATATCGATAGTATAATGTTATCTTCATGACCGGAAGTAGACTCCTTAATCCATAATCGTGCTTGCAATAAAAAATTTGTAACTTGTTGATACTTTTATGAGTCGTAAATAAATAAAATTAGACTATTAAGTAAGAGTTTCCAAATGTCCGCTTAGCAAAATATATATTGTATTTGGCCAATTGTGCGTCGGTAAAATTTCACTTAATATCAGGCAGAACAATGTTTAAATTAAAAGATGGTTAACTTTAGGCCGCAATACTCGTAGATGAAATAATAATTTCATATAAATAAATAGACAAATACAAATGCTTATTTGGATTAAATATTTTTATTAGAATATTATTTAATTATTTCAATATTCTAATCTACTTTTATAGATCATTGACTATATAACAATATTATTAGTAATTAAATATACATATAGAATACATAAAATTCTTTACACGAGTCAATTCATTCAGAAAAAATATCGGCAGAAGCGGGATGCGAACCGCGGACCTTGAAACCAACCATTTGCCCAGGTATTCATACCGCTCAGCCACCGTGGCTATTTCTTTGCCTGAGCTGACTCGCGTTAGAACTTGTATTTATGTCATTGTTATCATCGTATGATAGATGTGTCTATAGCAGTGCTCCGAAACCGGTGTGCCGCGGCACACTGGTGTGCCGTAAGCCGATACAGGTGTGCCGCGATCAAATAAGGCAATATTATAAATAAATAATTTTACAACGGTCCTCAAGCTCCCAGCGCCTATCGCCTATTTATGTAGACATACAACGACGTACTTGCTTTATTAAGTTCTAAATCAAATAAAAAAAAAGTGAAATTAATCAAATTAATATCTATTTTTGGCTTTTGGTGTGCCGCGGTATTCAAGGTGAGAACTTTGGTGTGCCGTAGAATCCAAAGAAGTACTTTGGTTTGCCGTAGATGAGATAAGGTTGCGGAGCACTGGTCTATAGGATATATTCAAAGTATGTATATTTTTATTTTTTATTATTCAATCACTCAACATTTGTTCACATTAATATCACAAATGCTTAATTCACATTATTAACACAAATGGTTGATTTACAGCCCTGTTTTTAAGCGGTCCGTGGTAGACATATGCTTCGAATTGAGAGTGTTAATATAAGATAGATTTTCATAAAATCGTGAGGAAATGTTCGTTTTTTAGTCACATAACGAAAAGGAATTTTGTCAGTGCCGAATTTCAATGCAAATTATTTTTGTAACCCATATAAGAAATGTAGATAGTAATTATGCTGGCGTGCTGTGTCGTCTGTCAGTATGTATCTCTGAAATATAATGCTAATTATTTTGCAATCAATAACTTCAATATTATGTAAGTAATTTTTAAACGTTATAACAAATACAACCTATTTCGCATTGTAGAATATGTAGCGAATTTCTCCTTCTCTTCGATATTTCGATTGCTTTTTTGACCCTAGAGAGCACTGACATCCCCCGTCTTTAAAAAGACGACAAGTCGCGGGTTCGTCACGTGACCGCGGGGAGGAAGGATGCAGGAGCAGATTAAAAACGCAAAGAACTTGTTTTTGCAGCAACAGAATCTTGCATCTTGCATCTCGATCTCCATTACTCTCGGTCCTCCGCAACCCTCTTCAGCTCGGCATAAGAGCTACCACTCATGTCCTCGAACACTTGCTGCAAATACTCCCGTCTAGGGGAGCCTCAACAGTTTCTATCCTCAACCATCCCCTCCACAATGTCGTGATGAAGACCATCGTGGCGCATGATGCGACCAATCCATCGGGCTCGCCTCTCTGAGATGGTTCTTATGAGGTGCCTATCTTCCTTGATTATCCTGAAAACCTCATTGTTCGTGACGTGGTCTCTCCAGGTATTCCGAGAATTATTCTGCATGACCACATATCAAAGGCCTCTAGTCTTTTTTTTTCACTTTCAGATAAGCACCATGTCTCACAGCCGTACATCAAGATGCTCCAAATAAATGTTATGGTAAGTTGCTTGCGGAGCCTTAAATTAATATTCTTTGACTCAAGAATTTTTGCTTTTTTATTATTTCCAAGCTATACAAACTCTTTTGCATCTTTTAGGGGTACTCCTAGCATTGATATGTTAATTTTCTGGTGCTCATTGCGGCTTACTCTCATGACTTTGGTTTGTCGCGTTTATTTTTATTAAATACTTGATTTTTATTGCGATCGCCATACCGGTCCAAAAGTTGAAACTGACAACTGCGGAGAGCTGTGACATGCAGCGCCGCCAATAATCAGGGCAAAAAAGCAAATAAAATATGAAAGTTGCACCAACATGAAATGGAGCAACTGTCATAACAAATAAAATGGCCTATGCAAACACCGTGTAATATTATATAATTGAAACTAACATTATTAGATGTGCATGTCAGGCGAGCAAATAAAAATAAGAGACAAAAGATCGTTTTTCAAGCTGATATCGGCACACATCAAAGCATTATTTTTTAGAGCGCATTATTTTCATATGAGTAACGGATTTTAGAGAGCAACACCTTACACCAGCTAAAAAGTAATGGAAAATTATTTCAACCGCTGTTGCAGCGGTCATTTCTATAATGTGACCCCTGCAACGATGGTCGAAATATTAAATACAACGATAATATACCACATAAAACCTAAGAAAATATATAAAAATATACATAAATTAATACATCATCATCAACAGCCTGAATCCGTCCACTGTTGAACGTAAGCCTCACGCATGTGTCTCTATCCTCTTCGATCCTCCGCCTTCCGCGTCCAAGTCACTCCCGCTATTCTTCTTATGTCGTCAGTCCATCTTGCAGGGAGTCAGCCAATGCTTCGTTTTCCAGTTCTTGGGCGCGATTCCAATAATTTTATTCCCCATCGACCGTCGTCTCTTCGACAGATATGTCCTGCTCTGTGCCACTTGAGTGTGCCAATTCGTTGGGTAGCATCCACTACTTGAGTTCTTCTGCGTATTTCCTCGTTTCGGATACTATCTTTTAGCGACACTCATGGATCTCTCCATAGCACGCTGGGGTGACCTTTATTTTATGGGAAAGACTTGCTGTCAGATTCCACGTCTCTGCGCCATAAGTTAATACAGGGAGGATGCGTTGTTTACACGTATTAGTTTTTAGACATTGCGGAATTTTCGCTTTAAAAATGTACTTTAGTTTTCCAAATGCTGCCCATCCCAGTTGTATGCGCCTGTCTTTATGTGATTTTTTTAAAAGATAATTGAATTAAAATATATTTAAGCATTATTGCGTAAATGCTCAAATCTAAACCGAAAAAAAAAAAACACTTGTTACAGTGCCAACAAGAAATTGTATGGCAGATTGGCTTAGATTCTTGTCATTTAATGCCGTTCACAATGAAAATCTTAATCTAGAAGTGTATTTGTATTTTATGCCACGTGTATTGGCCACGTGGAATTCCATTTCGTGGACCACCAGTGGCGTATCGCCCGCCTTATAACCGATTCCGACCAACCGCCCGGGGCTCGCTCTCAACAAATTAAATTACGCAATAAAATTTCACTCTCACCTCGAATATAGCTGTATAGACCAGTCATATTAACAGATCAATGTACAGGGGGGTCGAAACGATTCTTACATATTTTGTTTTGTATGTAAGTAACTTTTTGCGTAACAAATAGAATATGTCAAAATCCTACTAATCTTAACCCTTTTATTACGGTTTCAATACAAATTATATTGTCAATTATAAAACTAGTATTTGAAGAATAAATGTATTTATCTGGTGTATTTTGTATCTGCTTTATAGGTTCTTGTATCTTTTAGCTATCAGATGATGCATAAAAAACTATTCTAAGAAAGTAGCAAAACGTTATAATACGTCAACCGACAGGATATGCCGACAACCGATGCGAAAGGGTTAATGAACCGTTTTGTGGAATTGAAAAAAAAGTACTTTAAATTATAAGTTAAAAATGACTAATTTTATGCATCAAATGACAATTTAAATATATATAATTATTTTATATACAAAATATATCTTTTTGAACATAAAGTTCATTTTAAATCTGGTTTCACCGCGCTGCCATGGCCTGTCAACCAGTATGTACAAAATGCGTTCTTCATCGTTACCAACACTAGCCCGAATTAAGACCCCAAGGTCCCCCAGCTTTTTTACAGGTTTGACTTGGCTTTTTATGTTTCCTCGACTGAAGAGAACTAAAAGAAGAGCATTGAGAGACCGCGGGAAACATCCGAAACCATGATGCAACGTTCCTGAGACACATTTTCGTCGATGACTTTCGAGGTGCCTTCCAGGCGTGGCAGACACGACTTCACAAATGAATTGATGCAGGGTGAAGGTATTTTGAAGAATTGTACGCATTTGTACAGGTCCAATCAATTAATATATCTTTCTAAGTAAATGCACATTTCTTTAGTATTGGACTATGTAACTATAAACACAATTAGTTGGATTAATTAGTTTATTAGTAAGTTATGATAACGCCTTAGTCATGTAAAAAATGCCGAAAAGATGTGGTCTGAACACAACGACATATATTTATAGTATAAATATGAATATTAAATAGTATATTTTTTATATATCTACACATTTCTTCATAATTACTTTTTATCTTCTATAAGTTGCATTTATCCGTGCCTTATACCAAATTTCGGTAATTCACTTAGATGATAATAAGAATAGATGGCCGCTGTAGTATTTAATTCTATCTAATATTTAAGTTATATTTTGAGGTGTTTTTTTATCAAATTAAATATAAATTAACTTCATGATAAATAATCCTGACACTACTTAAGCATTTAATATTTTGTACTATGAGGCGACTCAGCCCGACCAAAGACACAAACAGGCGGTAGCCCAACTAAAATAATATTACTTATTTATATATTAAACTTTGTAGGAATTCTTACGATGAAACATGCTAAGCAGACCGGACTATGTAATGGATCTGTTATGTACGGACACCGCAGACACTTCGCCGGAACATATTATTACTCTTACCCGAGCAGGTACTAACGGATATGCTTCTACGTTTCCGCTTCCCAGTCGACCTGAAGCACGTCACATCCAACGCGTGGGATCTATCATTTATTTTCAATTTACATCAACACATAAGAAAAATAATATACATGCTCTTGCGAAGATCTCATCTATATAAATTCTATGTCGCTCATATTTCAATACTAAATACATTCGGTCAAAATTTTTAATGACTTCACTAGAAGGCGAAAAAATAAGCTTTTGGAGGCTCCCTCTGTTCTCGTGATGTGTCTCTTCAATTTCAGATGGGTAATCGTTAAAAACAGGAGAATACAGTGATAGAAAGATCTCGTATAAATATGTTGCTTACTATTTTTAAAATACCGCTGCTTTTTCTTCCCATATACAGTCAACATAAGGTCACTAATACTTACCACCAGTCAGTTTGCTATTGTGCATCGTCTCAAGATGCCTCTGTATGTGAATGTCCTCCTGTGAAGATATTCTCACTGCGAATAGAATAATGTCTTTTTCCTACCGTCGTTTTTTTTCTTTAAAATGTCTCGTAGTATAAAATAAGTAATGAATACAACACATTTGCCAATTAAAATTACTAAATCTAACAGTTAACTTAGATAAATTTAAAAAAATCTCTCTATGATTCTAAAAACATAGTATATACGTCTTCTTCTTCGTAGTATCAATCCGGAGGATTGGTTTGCAGCAACAGAATCTTGCATCTCGATCTCCATTCCTCTCGGTCCTCCGCAACCCTTTTCAGCTCAGCATAAGCGCTACAGTTCATGTCCTCGAATACTTGCTGCAAATACTCCCGTCTAGGGCGCCGTTCTGCAGTAATGTTCGAACATTCCAGGTGGCATATCTTGTTGGCTGAAGGTTTTTCTTATTTGTCTTGGTTGTTTTGTCTCGAGCAGTCCCCACCCGGAGATCCGATTGGGGGACTATTTTATCTCCGGAAAATTTTACTTGAGATGCAATCATTTTTTGCTGATACGTGGGATGTCTTTAAGACCTTTAATGTGGTATTTTCCCTTTATTTCCACATCCTAATGCCGTTGACCATAAAGGTTCATCCGCCTTAGGAGGAATTTACTACCTCCAGGACAATAGAGTGCCCTAACCAGCTTGACCTGATGAGGTTAGCTGGGTGTTAGCTTATTCCGGCCAACATTCGGTCCAAAAAATCATAAATGACATAAATATACGTCTACGCACGTTTATTTATGTCATTTTTACATTATATTTATGGTTAAGCCGCTTATTATTGGATTTCAAATAAGAAAAAAAATAAGAAGAAAAAAAAGAATTTTATAGTTAGTCTTGTTGCACATATTGGTTCGAAATGAACCGAAAAAATGGCATAAAACAGAACTATTAGACAACTTTGGTGTCCAAATGTCCTGAATTGAGATCGGATGTGGTATGGATGTTATTATAAAAAACGTGTTTGAATAACCTGTTCAGACATCGTTTATTATCATTAGTGTTATAATGTTGACAATGTCATCCCAGATCATTAGAAACATGAAGGCAATGATGAAAAACGATTTCATGCGTCAAAAGCTCTAAAAATAGCTCAATTTACATAAAAATACAGTTCTGAACACTTGTGATGGATGAGTCAGAGAAGGACTGCGAATGTTTTGAAACCGATCTTTTCGAATTCCTAATGGTCATTAAAATTGTCGGCCGCCAGATTAGCTAATGATAGGCTCACCATGGCCATTTCCATTCAAAGCCGGGGCAAAATAAAACAACTTTGTATACTCTATGTTAAATAAAATTGGCCAAGATACTTATTTTTATTTACAAATTGTGGATTTGAATCTGTTTGCCTTGCGTGATGAGAATAAGTGCCATATGCATTGAATCTAAATTTATTTTATGAATAAAAGTGTTGGTATGATATTAAAGGCACTACTAGAGGACTGTAAAATACTCATGATAGAAAGATTTGTCCTTTTTCGGTACAATGAGACAATTTTTTTGTTCAATTTGAGTCTCTGTATACATATAAAAGATAATTTTCGCATTTTCTATAAATTTGCATGTAAATATATATCTCACAGAGAATATTCCAAATGCCTTTTAAATCTATGTTACTTGATATAATTTTCCAGTTTTACGTTCAAAGATACATTAATACAATACTCTGTTATAATGCTAACAAATATATGATGTGTATATAGTAAATTCAGTATATTGATTATATCCCACTACAGTATCTTCTGTAACCACGAAACTAGCTGAGATACTTTCTCTTCATCCTTCATATAATTACCACTGAAATTATTGAATCATAGCTGCATTTTTATCAACTTATTTTTGACCAAAACTATTTTAAGCCCAATTCCGTAAATCAGTGCTATTGTTCCTGTTTTGGCAAAAATGCTTTATATTCGGAAGGGTATATACGAAAATCCTTAGAAAGGCTACAGGCATTTCTTCTTTTCTTTTAATGTCTCTTTTTCTCTGAAACAAATTTGAAGTATTGAACTAGGGTAATCCCAGTTTAAGCCGTTGCGTATGGTAAGCCTAGCTGACGATGATGTTATGCAAAACATCATTAGCAGCGATGATTTGTGCGAGAGGTTATATAAGTGCGAAGCGCGACCTTGCGTGGCTCGCCGTATGAATGTGGACCATCGAGAGGCTTCGGAGATGAAAGGCTTTTTTGGCTACATCATCTCTTATGTTACAATGTAACATTAAAAACAGCATCATCAGAATAGCAGCTTAAAAAAATACTCAATGTACCAAGTTCTGGGAATTATATTATTGAAATGGAATGAGATGTGACTTTTATCTAAAAAATATATGTGATTATGAATATTGATAAAAAATCATTAACCTTTTGACCGCGATGTCTTAATAGTGGATTTATTTATGGATTTGTAAACTTCAATTATATATTGCAATATATTTTCAAATAATTAAATATGTCATAAACAGTTTTCAATTAGGATCCAATAGATTTTACGAGTATAATCAGTGATATATTGAACTACTTTTGAACATTACAACGGTATAATACAATTGTAATGAGACATTCAAAAATATTTTCAATGCTTTAAAGTATAATATTTTATATTTTTTTATTTTATTAAAAATAAACATGTTGACTTGTTTGGTTCATTTTTATCACCATTTTATAAACATTTTGTAAGCATCCAGCTTTCTTATTTGACAGCTGATATGATGTGTCATGTCGCCGGGGATACGTGTAAAAGAAACGAGATGATTTTAAGGTATTAATAAAAAATAACATTTATTACTTTGATAAATATGACATAAAATTACAAAATACATTTCAATTACATTTGTACTATCCGATGTTACATTAAAAAATATGTATTTAGTAGATATGTTAATGTATTCGTGAGGAAATTAAAACGTGGTTGTAAACTAATTGTCAATTTCACAATAAAGCCTTAAAATATTTATGATATGTGGTCCTGCAGAAAAATAAATATTTGTAGAAAAATGATGACAACCAATAACCACTATTTGCTCCAACAAGGAAGCGATTATGAAGAGATTGAGACTCTCGAGAGTTACTCTTATGGTTATTGATTCAGTTTATTCAGTGATTGCGTTTTGCATTTCCGTGCGATTTTATTATTTATCAATTGAAGATGCCTCTCGCGATCAGTGAAATTCAAATGATTAAAAAAACGTACTGTATCTAAACATAACGACGATATCGATGAATCCAGTATATTTCGGTACGCCTGGGAGATTGTGCTATCCATCGCCTTCCCCTAACTCGAAACACTTCACCTCTTACTAGTAGCTTATTAGATTAATATAGTAATTTTTGGAGGTTTTGCTTGTTTGGTGGCTCACTGTACTATGCTATTATTTATTCTATAAAAGCACGCATTTATTCATTACTTGTATTATTTTCCACTTTACTTGTCATATGAATACTGTATACAATCTGTATGTCCGTAAACTCCGTGTCATGGGAAGTGTTTTACTTTGTATGTCATCTTGACCAATTTGTCAATTTACGATTATTAAAAAAAAACATATTAGTGAACTTAATAATGTTGTCTTATTAAGTGTATTTCATCAAGGAAAGGATATTTGAAGCTAATGACCCCGAATAGGCTCCAACTGGATATGAAAATTATTGAAGCGCGTTTTTGTTTGGAGCTGTTGACCTCCGATGGCGGTTATGAAGAATGAAGACCATGAAGTGAAAGTATTGGATGCTTGCATCGGATGCTGTGATCGCGGTATATAATTACATATTATATACAACTATAATTATATTATATACCCGGCGGAGATGAGTTCGCACTTATTAAGATATGTACATAACGTTGATAAAACGTACGTTACGGTTTCGTATATTTTATTTATTACGTACATATTTATGGTATCTTAGTCTTGAAACGATGATCTCATATGAGAATGGATTTTTAAGTTCTGTTAGAATATTTTTCAATACTCTAATATTATTTTATAGATCATTGACTTTCTGTCAATATTATTAGTAATTAAATACACACATACAATTATACATCAAATTTTATACGCATCAATTCATTCAGAAAAAATATCGGCAGACGCGGGATTCGAACCACGAGCCTTGCAACTTTGCTCTATTCTACACACCGTGCAGTCCACACGACTATCCTCTGCCTGAGCAGATACGCGAAAGTTGATGTATAATTAATTGTATGTGTGTATTTAATAATGTGATAATATTTGTGTCCTCCAATCTTATTTAGGAACGCTTTATTAAAATTAATATTGCGTGTTGTTCTTTAAATATTAAATCTATAGGCACAACTTCTAGTCTATTCTGATCATAACAAAAAACCAAAGGGAGCACCAAGTAACCCTTTTGACATCAGCTTGATATATCTCTTTAAGGCTGATGCCGTAAAGCCTCAAAAAACGATCTTTTGTCTCTTATATTTGTTCGCTCACTGCACATCTAATAATGTTAGCTTTAATTATATAATATTACACAGCGTTTGCATACGCAATTTTATTTGTTATGGCAGTTGCTCCATTTCATGATGGTGTAACCGTCATCTTTATTTTGATTTTTTGCCGCGACTGTCTTGGCGGCGCTAGATGTCAGAGTGCTCCGGCAGTTGTCAATTCTCTCGCACCCGGCCGGCGAAATGCCATACCGGTCGGGCGTAGAAATCAAGTCTTTATTTATAATAAACGCGAATTGTGCTTCGAAAACAAGTTCTTTGTATTGTCAATCTGCTCCTGCATCCTGCCACACTCAATTTAGAGAGGAGGATATCACTTTCTCAAAGTATATGTAATATAGCTTGTGTTCTTACTAATCAAAGAATAATCATATGATGTCTAATAATAATTAATAATAACCGTAATTTGGTAACAAGTTTTTTTTAATTGTACAATCACAAAGATATTCATGGTTTCATGTAATTAAATTAACTTATTTATTTACGTAACATAACACGGTAGTATTCCGCGTTCTATCAGTGCCCGCATAAATTGTCGGCATATTTATTACCTTGTTCACTTTAAATATTGTCGGAATCTAAACCCGTGATATCCGGAAGTACGAATGCACTGCTGCACCTTTATCACACCATCGCAGCGAGTGACCTAACTAACCTAACCTTTTCGAACGTGACTGGTTCGTCAGTTATTTGCTGTCTTAAGAGAATCATAATAGAAACTTCTTCTTCGTAGTATCAATCCGGTGGATTGGTTTTGCAGCAACAGAATCTTGCATCTCGATCTCCATTCCTCTCGGTCCTCCGCAACCCTCTTCAGCTCTGCATAAGAGCTACAACGCATGTCCTCGAACACTTGCTGCAAATACTCCCGCCTAGGGAGCCCTCTACAGTTTCAACCCTCAACCATCCCCTCCAAGATGTCGTGAAGAAGACCATCGTGGCACATGATGTGACCGATCCATCGGGCTCGCCTCTCTGAGATGGTTCTTATTAGGTGCCTATCTTCCTTGATTATCCTGAGAACCTCATTGTTCGTAAGTGGTCTCTCGAGGAAATTCTTTTGTATGACACATCGCAAAGGCCTCTACTCTTTTTTTATCACTTTCAGATAAGCACCATGTCTCACAGCCGTATATCAAGATACTGCAAACAAATGTTTTGGCAAGTTGCTTGCGGAGCCTTTAATTAATATGTTTATATGTAATAATAATAATAACTTTTATGTTTTGTAAGTACAGCTGGATAAAAATATGTTTATAATTATTTATGCAGTATTTGTACAATGTATTTTGAAAGCAGATGCCTGCGTAGAATACTGGAGGTGCGATGGTTTGACTTTGTGAGGAATGATGAAGTCAAAGTGCGGAAAAGTATGCGTTCCATACTATAGTTGGCTAAGAGACGAAGATGAATTTGGCTGGTAAATGTACTTCAGATGCACAGGAGAATATAAACCACAGCTGATCGTGTCAAGTGACAGAAGTGAGATTTTTTCTGATCTTTGGAATTCTATGACGCTTAAAATGGTGCATTAGAGTGTTGATCCGCCATTATTACAGGAATTAACTATGAATGGGTGGTCTTCACGGGACGACTTTCGTCTAACACCCATTTTAATTAAAAGGCTATGACTGTCATTTTACGAGTGAGTGATCAAATTCACACCGATATTTTAGAGCTCAGAAATCGATTAATTTTTTTTTTTTAATCTTCGTCGAGGATCGAACCCACGACCTTTGGCTTACAAAGCAAACAATGACCATTGAGCTATAACCGCCGGCAGATAGATAAGAAACAATATTTCGACATTTCCTGAAACACCAATGCTTGAAATCTGGTTTTATTTTAAGAAGAGTTTGATTAAATGTTACGACAGCTTCAATTTTTTTATGATCATATACATATTTATTTTCTAGTAATCAAGGTTTCTGTGAATCAATGGATATGACCGCACTTGAGCATAAATTGAATGTTGCACAATCAGTTAGTTGATTATGTCCATTTACAAGTGCATCAATGATTCTACGAGTGGGTATTAACCATTTTGAAGTTACGAATCATTTTTGATTGCAAGGTCAATTCGCGCAGTATCAAAATCATCATTGTGGAAATTGACAAGGTAATATGTTCCGCAGTCAATTATTTCAGTATCATTATCATAATTATCAGCCTGTATCCGTCCACTGTTGAACGTAAGCCCCCGCATGAGTCTCCATCCTCTTCGATCCTCCACCTACTGCATCCAGGTCACTCCCGCTATTCTTCTTATGTCGTCAGTCCATCTTGCAGAGGGTCGGCCAATGCTTCGTTTGCCAGTTCTTGGGCGCCACTCCAATACTTTTATTCCCCATCGACCGTTGTCTCTTCGACAGATATGTCCTGCCCATTGTCACTTGAGTGTGCCTATTCGTTGGGTAGCCTCCACTACTTGAGTTATTCTGCGTATTTCCTCGTTTCGGATTTTATATTTTAGCGACAACTCCGAGCATGGATCTCTCCATAGCACGCTGGGTGACCTGTATTTTATGGGTAAGACTTGCTGTTAGATTCCACGTCTCTGTGCCATAATTTAATACAGGCAGGATGCATTGGTTAAACGCCTTAGTTATAAGACATTGCGGAATTTTCGCTATGAAAATGTACTTAAGTTTTCCAAATACTGCCCATCCCAGTTGTATACGCCTGTCGATTTCTTTTGAGAAGTCACTTCGTTCTAGTTGTATAGTCGCTTACAACCTCTATTTGTGTTTCTCCAATTTTTTTAATCAATTTCAATATCTTCTAATATATAAACGGCACTATTTACTAAAATGACCGCTAATGTCTTGTTAACTGGAAAAAATTGGTGTTTTCAATATTAACTAACATTTCTGCATCGCTGCAGAGCTCCGCGGAGGACCAATTGAACCAATGGACGAGAGACTTTTTCGAGAGCAAAGGTTTATGATGTTTATTGCTATGACCAAAGATCCAAATTGATATTAACTTGTTCATAGATTTGCATGTATATTTATAATTTTATATTATATATGATACTCATAATTCATATTTTAAATAGAATAATATTTAATAAATAATGTAATTGTGCTTTCAATTTCATATTTATTGATAAATATTAAAATTTAAGCATCGTCAGCGATAAAATCCATACCTTTACCACGATATGAAAATGCTTTTGTGTAAGCTATGCTTGCTTCTCAGTATATTTATCATTTTGAAGGTTTTTGATATTTATGACGATTTCCTAGTGAAGTTCTCTTATAAATCGTATTGCGTAGTTTTCGCTCTCGTAGTTGCTTCATTGTCATGTCATCAGATGAAATAACACGGAAGAGCATAATATTCACAGCGTCATTAAAGTAAATTCTCAGTTTTGTGCTTTCTGTATTATATGGATTTCTATCCGAGGGTTATGGCCGTGTATAGATGAAGCGATTTGAAAAGCGTTTATAGCGTGTTACGCCGGTTACTGACGACATCACCAAATATAGCGTCGTAATCGGCTGTTTTAGATTGGGTTCCAAAATAATCCTTCACCTTACAATATGTCTTCTTCTTTAGCCTCGCCATTTCCTATCATCTGGGGTCAGCTCTCCTTGTGACCATTCGCCATGTCTGTCTGTCCTGCGTTGCATTCTCGGTCAAGCCCAGAGTTTTCAGATACTTGTTAACAGTTGCAGTCCAGGTTGCCTGTGGTCTTCCAGGTCTTCTTCTTAGCGTGGGTATGTTGAGGGCTCTCTTCACCATGTGGTCCTCATCTCTCCGTGTCACATGCCCATACCATCTTAGGCGGTTTTCCCTTATCTTTTCCAACCGAAATGAACCCCGAATATGCTCATTCCGAACTCTGTTCACTTTAGTCACACCACCCGCCCTCCTCAGCATCTTCATCTCTGCCACATGAATCCTATCCAAGTCACGTTTCAGCGGGTTCCAACACTCCGATCCATAGAGCATAGCTGGCCTTACAGCAGTTTTGTAGATTTTACTTTTGGTCCTAACTGGAATCTTGCTGTCACACAAAACCCCAGAGAGAGACCTCCATTTCAGCCATCCTGTGTTTATTCTATGCTCCATGTCGGATTCAGTTTTGATGTCTAAGGATATCACGGAGCCGAGATATAAAAAAGGACAATATATACAATATGTAGGCTTTATAAATAATGACCAATCCTTGTAACGTATACTATGAATATTGTTCATCTAAATTCAAAGTCTCAAACTCTCATGTAACAACCCCAAACGCTAACACTGATATAGGTAATATATGTCGATTAAGAACAGGCTATGGTCAAAATTGCTTCATAAACGGCTTTGTTCTAGTTTTGAAATATTCTCCCAGCGTTGTACTCCCCTTTATCAAACTCAAAGCAACGTTAATACCATCCAATGTCATACATAGTACATCTATCCTTTATTATTATCCAAACTTATACCATATTATCTTACATCTATAAAATACTCCACGACTGATGTGTAACTATCGTTGATTATCATTTGTCATGTCCGGTCTCATAAATCTTTTTCAGCTTTTATGGTCCTCACATCATTCCATGTCTGTTCTATAACCTCCTGAAGCTCTACCGAGTACATTATATAAATAGTTACTGAAAGCCATCAAGAACAGCGAGAGCACGGAGGCTTAAAGAAAGGCCTACCGCTTATGGTATTCTACGGCAGACTAAGTACGTGTTTCAGCCAAGTCCACCTTCATTTCTTGACCGATTGTAGTATGCGGAAGGCTTCATTTTACGCTCTTTCTCCTTGTTATTACTTACAAAATAGAACTATCTTTCCCTGAATATTCTACGCAGGAATCTGTTTTTAGAACTCATCATACTAGTACATTGGATCAATACAGCCGTTTAATCATCGCTTTTGCTCCTCAAATTTAACACAGCGAATTATCCTAAAATATAGTCCACATTTATCTTAGTCAACTTCGTAGTATCAATCCGGTGGATTGGTTTGCAGCAACAAAATCTTGCAATTCGATCTCCACTCCTCTCGATCCTCTGCAGTACTCTTCAGCTCAGCATAAGAGCTACAACTCATGTCTTAGTATGTCCTTCAAATTTATCCTACCATACATTTCATATAATGGATGCGTAGGTTGCATATATTTATAACAACAAATGATGCGTAACCATTGTCGTCCTCGCTCTTCCATTCTTGTAAACAACGCTATTTGTTCTTTTCGCCGATCACGGTCACTCCCGAGAGAGAATACCGGTTATGGAGAAATGGAAACAACCCCGACCCGCCATAAACAAGCGACGAAAATATGATACACGTTTTCAAACGGTCATAGTCAACATTTTTCAAAAAAAAAAATTGACATCGCCGCATATTATGACCAATTTATTCTTCTTAAGCCTCACTATTTCCCACCATCTGGGGTCGGCTCTCCTTGTGCACATTCGCCATGTCTGTCTGTTCTGCGCTGCATTATCGGTCAAGCACAGAGTTTTAAGATCCTTGTTTACAGTTGCAGTCCAGGTTGCCTGTGGTCTTTCAGGTCTTGTCTTTGTGGTTTTTTTTTACTGCTGGTTGCCACCTGACGCAAAGGCAGTAGCTTTCTTGGAAAGCTAGAGAGCTGCCGTTGACCACCATTTCGGTTCATCCGCCAGCATATTATATATCATAACCAGACGCATATTTTATTCATCACACTGCTTAGATTATCACATCACAGTTTATAACCTGATTTAGTGTACCCACGGATAAAAACAAAAAGTTGTTTCCATTCAGTTTATAGTTTAGGTGAGACTCGGTGGATATACTAATCAGATTGTCGGTAGTAAATTAATAACCCCGTGAATATATAAAGATTGATTAAATCTTAATAATATACAGGTACGTATGTACTTTCAATTTACAGCAAAGCGATAACTGTCATAATACGAAAGTAACACTAATATAAATACGTTGAATCTCTCCACTTGATTCAGGCGGAGAATAGTCATGGTCGATTGCGCTGTATATAGAATAGAATTGAGGTACATAGTTCGTGGTTCGAATCCCAGCATGTACCGTTTCTTTATCTCCGCGAATCGATGAGAGAAATTTGTGTTGATTTGTATGCATTTATCAATTTATTAAAATATTGGTGTTGATCAATTACCCATAAAGGATTAGACTATTAAAAAATATTCTAATAAAATTTTAAAAATTCGAATAATAATATTTGATATTTTTTTGTGATGTTAATCACTGGTTCGGATCCACTGTATTAGGCAACCGGAAAATAACGTTCACACTTGAATTTATTTTGAAACACAATATGAACACATAAAATGCAAGGCGATTCCGCTTATAAATAAATTCATAATTATTATTTTTAAAACGCGTCTAGACGTTCGGATGTAATATTTTTATGGCTCGGGCAGCCTCTTGGCATTGCGTGAAATTTCACAACATCAAGAGCCAGGTGATTGATAATATAATAATTCAACTGTGAAGATTTATTTTTAATTAATTGTGATCGGCTTTATTAATTATTTTTTCAAGGAACGCAATCAGAAAAAAATGCCGCAAGATGATTATTGAGAAATATCATAAGTGATTTTTGGACGTTACCAGCAAGATGACATTCTTACATCTCACCTGAAATCAATGGAACACAGGCGCAAGATTGGTTCACTTAGGCTTTCCTGCCGTTTTTACCTCGGTCGCTGCTCTTCTAACTTAAAGAACTAATTCCTTCTATACCCACCCATAACCGACAAACTCGTCTTACACTTGCCGAACATACATACATGGTTAATGTGTGTCGACCAAGAACTGGCAGTTTCCAAAGTTCCTTCTTTAATGCCATCGGTAAGCTTTGGAATGCTCTTCCAGCGTCTGTGTTTCTTTCTTCCTACTATCTGGATCTCTTCAAGAAACTTATTAATATACACTTGCAATCTTTCCAATCCACACACAAACAAGAACACAAAACATGTTTCCCGCATGCAGCGTCCAGCCTCTCTGGCTGAGCGTCATAGAGTTCACTGGTCTTAACCGGCTGTGCTCTCCTGCATGCGTTTACATAAAAAAGAGTTGGATAAAGAACTGCGATTCGAAAACATCTTAAAATTATAATCCAATTTTCGCTAACGACTATTTTTAACACGTTTCATTGGCAATGTGTGAAATTAACAGGATTGCATTTACCGCTTTCTTCAACGTCTTTGCAGCGTAACACCGGTTTCCGGAGATTTAATAAGGTTTATTTATAAATAAATATATATATACGATTATAATATTAAATTTGGACCGTTTTCATCACCTAACCTAACCTAACATAGCCTAACCTAAGCTTTTTTCTTTTCTTTCTTTGATTTTACTGCAAGGCTTTAAATGATTTATTCACGTTAGCCAACAACGCCCTGCAAAGGACGCACATACCTTGTCTGTACGAGTCGCTCCTTGAGGATGACGCCCGATGGGCCTGTACGGGACTCATTCCACGTCTTAAGGAGGAACTATACATGCTAATAATTGCCTCTCAGTGCCTTCACCGACCCCGGTGTATTGCCTTCAGGCATAAGCTTCAGGATCAGCTTTATTGGACCGGCTGAAACGTTCGCTTACAGTTTAGCCGTGCATGTCGTCGTGCGAGGGAACCTAACCTTACCTAACCTAACCTAACCAAATCTAGGAAAAAAGGTTTTTCTGTTGGTGCTTCTGATTAGTATAGAATCAGTTTAACGATCTGTCTCACATAAAAATTCGATGTGCTTATTGATATTATATGACTGTTTAAGAACCATTAAAAATATATGTCTACTGTTTGAACTTCGTCGGGGATTGAAACGACCGCCCATCGCATAAGAGTTGACCGTTTTAACTCTCGGAAAAAAACCAGAGGCTAATATAAATTATAATTTGGGGAAAAATACAAGATATTAATTAATCCTATTTTAAATGGCCGATGGCGAAACGTTAGCAATTTTTTCTCCGATAGTAGATAACGTTATTTATGATATACGTTGTAGTTATGTGTTTATAACAATAATTAATTTGATACACCATCTCGGTATAGCTAACAAATAAAGTTATTGAATATTAACAAGGCTTAGCATTAACATGATACAATTTTGAGCATACTTGGTTTAGAGCTGAAAGGCAGTAAACTAGCCGGCGGGTATAGCTCAATGGTCAAACCGTTTGGTTGGAAAGCCAAAGCTCGTGGGTTCGATAACCGACAGAGATTTAAAAAATAAATTAACCGATTTCTGCTCTAAAATACCTCCGGTTGGCGTGAATTTGATCCCTCACCCGTAAAACGCCAGTCATAGCCTATTAATTAAAATTGGTGGTAGACGAAAGTCGTCCCGTGAAGACCACCCATTCATAGTAAATTCCTGTAATAAATAGGATGATGCGTGAATCCCGGGCTGTAATCTATGACGTTGGCGGATCAACGCTTCACATGCAGCGCTAAGCTATATGCACTATGGTAAGTGTCATAGAATTCCATAGATGAAACTTAATAATTACTAACACCGTCTGTCGGTATTCTCCTGTATGTGCTTATATAAAAAAAAATCATACGTCTAGCCCGAACAATCCTCAAAAATGACAAGTTTGAATACAAATAAAATAGAACCAATCATATGAGATTGTTCCATAACAGACAGTATTTTTCTATGAGTTTTAACATATAAAAAGCTATAACAAGTTTTTATTGCTTCCGAAGCAACGCAAAAAAAACGTTCCCAATAACCGGTCAAACTTACTTTACATAATATCTTTAATTAATATTATTTAGGCTATTTCCTGCAACGGTTTGAAAGAAAAGTTAACTCTTTTTTTATGTAATACACTAATTTGATGTTAGAAATTGTTTAGAGTATGTTTTATTATACAAACAGGCTTGGCGTAATTGACGCCGCTTCTATGCATTTAAGAATAATTTATTATTTTATTACCGCCATTAATCAAAGATATAATGCGACAGAAGTGAGTGCAGCGTCTTTAATTTTTTAAATATTTTTATTTTTACTGCCACGAGAGGTCATCAAATGTTGTTAATTCTACTAACGCATCACTTTTTATTTAATTTGTTTACAAAGTAATTAGTAAGTTATCATTTGCCGGCGGGTATAGCTCAATGGTCAGAGCGTCTGCTCTGCAAGCAAAAGTTCCCCGACGGAGATTTAAAAAAAAAAAAATTCAATTTCTGAGCTCTTAAATACCCCACGTCAGTGTGAATTTGATCACTCACCCGTAAAATTCCAGTCATAGCCTATAAATTAAAATTGGTGGTAGACGAAAGTCGTCCCGTGAAGACCATCCATACATAGTAAATTCCTGTAATAATAAGTATGATGCGTGAATCTTGGTCTGTAGTCTGTGACATTGGTGGGTCAATACTCCACATGCAGCGCTTAGCCAAATGCAGCATAGTAAGCGTCATAGAATTTTACACATGAGACTTCATAATAACTATCACCATCTGTCGGTATTCTCCTGTATGCGTTTATATAAAAAAACATCAAAAACTATATAAACGAGTACACGTTTCTTCCATTGATGAAAATTATATCATCATCATCATCATCATCATCAGCCTGTGTCCGTCCACTGTTGAACGTAGGCCTCCCGCATGATTCATTCGGGGTTGTTGGCTTAAAACGCCACGCTTGCCAGGCGGCTTGGCGAGTTTATGGCCGGTTTACACAGGCCTAGTTGAAGCTGGGAGAGTTCCTTTGATAACTCTCTCAGCCCTCCTTTCTCCCGTCAGTTCATCACGTCATATCGCCAAAGGGATTGGTTACCGCAATCTTGATGTGACATGACTATATAGGGCTCACCACGTACAGGTGGGAGTGGAGTTGGTTGTGAGAGGTTATAAACTGCTGTTTTAATAGCAGTCGGTAGGTGCGCATCACCACCCAAGAGCCCCCGAGGAAAATGATATACATATTGATAATCCACTGTTAATCAAACAGTGTACCGAAAATGAAAAGTTACCAACGATACAACAAATAAATAATCATATTTACGTCATAGCTTAGATTGCTGATGCCCTTAATGAGTCTCGAAGTGAATGCTCACATCTTAAATAATACACTTATTCAACATGTTGAGTAAAGCGCGATCCACTTAAACAGCGACCAGCGTATAAAATATGTGTTCCACCGGTTTCTTATATGTCATTTACATTTCGGCGGTAAATTGCGTAGACTACCGATCACACCTGGTCAAGTTTACCGGCTGGCGGTTCGCATTGTAAATCTAACTAACTTTACCGGTCATGGATAATATTCCATGTAAAATACTCGTAGAATTCCACTTATCTGGAATTGACGCAGGACACTGCATCCACAGAAAAGTATCATTTTTTTCCACTGAGAACTCTTTAAGATGTAAATTTGACATCTCCTATATTGCCGAATTATTCAGGCGATTACTGGATACTAAATATTTGTAAAGTTTCTTCTGATGATGCGTTTATATGAGATCATAAAAAATAGTATACTCGTATTAACCTCTCCTCCCCGGTGATGTCTGTCGACTACACATTGCTTGTAATAACTTAAATATCTCTGTAAATATAATACACACAGGGTTCAGATTTTAGGTATTCCTCCTTAATACATTTACGTATTGAAAAAAAATATATATTTATAAAAATAGGCACTCATCGGGAGCAGGAAATATTTTTCTAAATTCCGGAATAAATTCACCACTACACTCAAGACGCGTCAACTGTCATGTATTCATTCGACCTGTCGGAAGCGTGTGCAAAAATAAAATTAAAAAATACCTAGATACGTCGGCATCTATACTCCTTACTCTCGCTGACGTACTAATATGAGTGAGTGAGACGGGAAACCTCAGTTGGTCGGCTAGTTCGAAATGATTTCGATGCGCGTCGGCTCATCGATATGTCGACAGTCTAAGTAGTGTTAGTAGCTCTCGGAAGTTCACGCGCCAAGTGATGTTTTTCATGTTTTTAGCTATTAAATGTCAATTATTACTGCTTATTGACATCAACTATTATAAAATTAAGCGATTTCTTTGAATATTTTAATTTTTTCGAATTTCTACTCATTTTATTCACTTTAAATCAGAATGTGTAACGAGTACAAACCATCGGAACGCGCGGAAGTTTTTAACATAGTAAGGCGAGGGTTAATAGAGTTTTTGTTTATGTAAACACATACAGGAGAATACCGACAGATGGTGATAGTAACTCTGAAGTCTCATCTGTGAAATTCTATGACGCTTACCATTGTGCACATGGCTAAGCGCTGCATGTGGAGTGTTGATCTGCCAACGTCATAGACTACAGCCCGAGATTCACGCATCATCCTTAATTATTACAGGAATTTACTATGAATGGGTGGTCTTCGCGGGACGACTTTCGTCTACTACCAATTTTAATTAATAGGCTATGACTTGCATTTTAAGGGTAAGCGATCAAATTCACATCAACCGGGAGGTATTTAAGAGCTCAGAAGTCGATAAAATCCTTTTTTTTAATCTCCGTCTGGGATCGAACCCACAATTTTTGGCTTGCATAACAAACGCTTTGACCACTGAGCTATACCCACCGGCAAATTACAACAACCGCAAAGTACATCAATCGTTAAAATAAGTGACTTATTTTATGTCGTTCTTTCTATCTTTTGTGATTGCTGCTTAGTCTTGACCCTTGCTGTTGAACTACATCAATGACATCATAGTGATCACACGCACATTTAATGAGGCTTAAACAAAATATGCTGTAGTTTTTTATTCTCCTTAACCAAGGATATTGACAGGTAAAATAAATTTATAGCACATTTAAATATTTTATTTTTGAAAAAATGAATAAATTATTTATGTAGTTTAAAAGGCCTGATGTAATGATACATAACAGCCTTGAAGAAGGGGAAAATGCAGACGAAAGTAAAATCTGATCGTAGAGGCAAATGCTCTATTTATTAAAAAAAAATATGTATGAAAGAGCATAATGAAAATTTACATGAAAGAAATTCAATACAATGAAAAAATAAAAATAAATTAAATTTCAATAGTTCATATGCATTTTTATAAATTTGTAAAAATACACTTTTTAAAAACTATTTATACTACATCATGACATAAAAACTAAATCCCTTCTTAAGAAACATGCTTTTATAAAAAGTCATAATACATTTTTTTAAAGATATTGAATGCCTAATACCAGCGGTCATAGCTCAATGATCAAAGCGTTTACTTTGCAAGCCTTAAAGAGAGTCTCTAAGAGATTAAAAAAAAGAGGATTTTTAAACGATTTCTGAGTTCTAAAAATACCCCCGGTTGGTGTGAATTTGATCCATCACCCGTGAAATGCCATTCATAGCCTATTAATTAAAAATGGTGGTAGGCGAAAGTCGTCCCGTGAAGACCACCACTAATACTTAAGGATGATGCGTGAATCTCGGGCTGTAGTCTATGACGTTAGCGGATCAACACTCGAAAAGCAGCGTTTAGCCATTTACACCATGGTAAGCGTCATAGAATTCCACAAATGAGACTTCAGAATTACTATCACCATATGTCGGTATTCTCCTGTATGTGTCTACATAAAAAAAAACAGAGTACATAAATTCATCTCAGACGACTACATAATTGTTAGGAACAATTTATTTTTTACGTGGTTTTACGATCATTGTCCATCTTCATCACAATCCAGCATAATAATATCATTAAATCGCATACTTATTGGATATGTGAATACCTGTATCTATGTACTCAATTAACTATCGGAACTAGATGAAAATTAGCTTGTCACATTAAAACAATTACCGAATCACCTCACAGATACATAAAAATCCACTCAAAGAACGAAGAGCCAATAAAATAAAATATTTTATAAAACTACTACAAAAAACGATTAATTTAATTAGAAATTAATCGCGGAAGTTAGTTTATTCGCTATCGAATGTCACTCTATCCATCAACTTTACTTCCTTAGGATCACATACTGTTTACTATCACGCATGAAAATAGTTGCGCTCAATGTATGAGAGCTAATAATTTATCTATATATTTATATTATATTTACTAACAAAAGTACACTACCCATAGTATCATTTTTTTATTTTTATAAATATAATATTTAAAAAATCACTCTTTGATCAAACAATTATAGAAAAGTTTTTGTTCATTCATGTATTTTCATATCACATTATAAAAATAGTGAATCATTTTAAATGGTTAACCAATTTTAACATTTCAAAAATTATAAATTTGTAACTTTTATGTATACACATATTCTAATCTTGCGATGTCGATAAGTGGTACAGTGCCAGCAATTAAGTAGTTCACCATCTAACATTGCAGTGGACTTGTAACTCATCGTCTACTATACTCTTCATATTTTATTTTTTTATGTAAACACATACAGGAGAATACCGACAGATGGTGATAGTAACTCTGAAGTCTCATTTGTGGAATTCTATGACGCTTACCATGGTGTATATGGCTAAGCGCTGCATGTGGAGTGTTGATCCGCCAACGTCATAGACTACAGCCTGAGATTCACGCATCATCCTTTATTATTACAGGAATTTACTATAAATGGGTGGTCTCCACGGGATGACTTTCGTCTACCACCAATTTTAATTAATAGGCTACGACTGGCATTTTACAGATGAGGGATCAAATTTCCACCAACCGGGGGTATTTTCGAGCTCAAAAAATGATTAAAAATCCATTTTAACTTTTTTTAATCTTCGTCGGGGATCGAACCGACGACTTTTGCCTTACAAAGCAAACGCTTTGACCATTGAGCTATACCCCCAAGCAAAGTAAGTAATTTTGGTAAGATACCAAAATTCGCAGACGTACAAGAAGGAAGGGAGTAAAACAGCCGCTGGAATTCTAGCTCTCTCACTCCTCTCTTCGTCGGGGATCGAACCCACGACCTTTGGCCTGCAAAGCAAACGCATTGACCATTGAGCTATGACCGCCGGCAAGATATTAGAATTGAATGAAATAAAGCATAACATCACCACTTTAAAATGTACTTGTTTTTTTCTTTTGTATAATACTACAGTTTACTTCTCGCGACATAAACTTCGGAAGCACTTGTTGCAGATGGCCGGCAATGCGTGTGTTTCGGCGCGTTGCAAAAAGAAAGCAGACATTAATTACTGGCCCGTAAGTAAGAAATGCGCCAATTTTTGCGGCCCACTATACTGCGTGCTCAACATGAATATAATTACCCAATTCCATCATTAAAAAACGTATAATATTATAGGGTTACCATATAGACGACCAAGTCACGTTTTTCATATGGATTACGTTGATAAATGTTTAGTCACATATTGAAAAATTGTGGTTTCGCTTTCAATGAGAGCTTCTTCAAAGCTACATATGTATAGTCGTTCAGACATGTATAGATTGAAAAAAATGTTGCGGTCACATGAGAAGTCATGAAAAGTCATTGAGAACTAAGCAATACATATTTATTTTTTATATATTGATATCAGCTTTATAACTCCTTTAGGCTGATGCCGTAAAGCCTCGAAAAACGATATTTGTTGTCTTATGTTTGTTCTCTCGCCTGATATGCACATCTAAGGTTAGTTTTAATTTTATTATGTTGCACGGCGTTTGCATGCGCCATCTTGTTTGTTATGACAGTTGGTCAATTTCATGTTGGCCACTGTCATATTTACGTCGCTTGTCCGCCGCGACGATTGACGGCGCTAAATATCAGAGCGGGCAGTCAGTCGGAACGCGCCCGCCACCGTTATGGGAGCGCCTAAGGGCGTCCTTATAACGGGTGACAACAGCGCAAGTGTTAGACAAATAAACGCGTATGGTGAAACAAAAACAAGTTCTTTGTATTGTGATCCTGCATCATTCATCAAGTAAATCGATGTCCTAAATAAGAAAGTAGGATATCAATATGTATCATTCTCTTTAAAACTCATTTAAAATATTGAATAAATAATGAATTTTACTTTGCTTTAAGTAGTATCAAAATAACTGTTTTGTAAGGAATGAAAAAAATATTGGTGTCAACAAAACCGCGGTATTCATTTATTTGATGAGTTATTTATTAAAACAATATTAAATTTATAATAACTAGTAAGTGGAAGTTTTCCGATTAGAATCTGGATAACACTAAGATTATGACTTCGCTATTCGTTCTTAACAAAACCAAGACAAATAAGAAAAACCTTCAGCCAACAAGATATGCCACCTGGAATGTTCGAACATTACTGCAGAACGGCGCCCTAGACGGGAGTATTTGCAGCAAGTATTCGAGGACATGAACTGTAGCGCTTATGCTGAGCTGAAAAGGGTTGCGGAGGACCGAGAGGAATGGAGATCGAGATGCAAGATTCTGTTGCTGCAAACCAATCCACCGGATTGATACTACGAAGAAGAATTCGTTCTTATGGTCTTTCTAGCGAGCGCGACCATGAGGTAGTAAAAAAAGAAGAAACAGTTCTGGTAAACAGTTAACGTCTGGTAACCCTCAATTTGAATAATATACTATATAACAGCTGCAGACCGATACAAATTTTATACACATTTTCCGTGAATAAATAATGATAATTTATCGTTAATTTTAAAAATACGAGTATATTTCTAATGCTTTTATTGGATTCAGCTTTTACAAACAAAAAAAAAACAGTCACGCATCTTGCGTGAAAAAAATGTAAGCAATTCGTTAGCCTAATTATATTAATAGATCTGCTTCATAATCAAATAGAAATTTGAGAGCACATGCTAGTGAATGCTAATATTAAAATAATAATAATCAAAATGATAAATAATTTAAAAATCAGATACGTACTTTTCTGCCGTACATTTCTAAGGGGTAAAACGTTTGCTTACAATACCAAATGTCGTAGATTTTATCCCCGTGAACGATTAAAATAAGTGATTTGTTTTATATAAATTTTATAATTTCTATTATCTAAAAACACATATTCGTGTGAATTTAATCCCTTATCCGTAAAATAACAGTTATAGCACTCAGAATTGATAAAAAATTGTGAAAATCACCTACTGATAGTAATTTCCCGTAAAAATAGATGTGTGATTTATTTTTATTTTTATGTAAACACATACAGACGCTAATCATGGTGCATATGACTATGCACTGCATGTGGATTGTTGATCCGCCAATGTCATAGACTAAAGTCCGAGATTCACGCATCATCCTTATTATTACAGGAATTTACTATGAATGGGTGGTCTTCACGGGACGACTTTCGTCTACCATCAATTTTAATTAATAGGCTTTGGCTAGTATTTTACGGGTGAGGGATCAAATTCACACCAACCGGGGGTATTTTAGAGCTCGGAAAGCGATTAAAAATCCTTTTTTTAAATCTCCGTCGGGGATCTAACCTAGACCTTTGGCTTGCAAAGCAATCGCTTTGACCATTGAACTATACCCGCCGGTGAATACTGGGCTGTTGTATATTGACGTTAGCAGAATAACAAAAAAATACAAACAATAGAACGAATAAATTAAAAAATGGATCTGCCATCTTATTCAATTCCCATTCCCTATTTTTTTCTTTTTGTACATATCCACGTCCAATCTGGACCATATGTTCATTACAAATTGTGGCACACATTTCTGTCAACTGTCATAAACCTTACTTTGTCCGAAGTCAGCTCTGCAACAGAAAGCTTTACCGAATATATTATATGTATAGTCGGCCTTCCAGAACGGAAAAAGCCTGAAAAGGAAAAACGGCTGTAGTACGGAAAACATCCTCTTTCCAGTTCCAACTCTTAACAAATATTGTGGATGGAAGGTTAAATTCAAATATATTTTTTATTATAAACATTCTTTATTTGAACAGTAGGTAGTAAGTTATGTGTTGCATATATTGCGCTACGTTTGTTTTAAAGCAATTCAAAGCAATAATGAAATGTTCTTTAAATGGAAAAGACTAGTCTTCGTCTTCGTTTCGAAACTTGGCGAATTAGGTGAAGAATAATTCACCGATTAAGCTGACAGTTCACTTTGTTCGGTCATCGGTGGACGGAACACCTTTCATTCACACCACGCGATATAATCATTGAAGCATTCGAACCCCAACGAGTGCAATTGCTTCTTTGGAATTAATTCACTCTCTGATTTTTAACGAATATGGATCGCTTGAGACTTGTTTGTTAGACAATGTGATTCGTCCGAAAATATTAAATCCAATTCGTCCTCTTTAGGATCAAGTTATAATATTAATTAAGCAACTAAATATGTAACTGTAAGTATAGTAAATTATATCAATGGATATTTACTCCGTAGTTATTGAATTGTGAAAGAATGTACATTTGCCGGTACGTGTAGCACAATGGTCAAAGCGTTTGCTTTGCAAGCCAAAGGGCGTGAGTTCGATCCCCGACGGAGATTAGAAAAAAATCGATTTCTGGATTCTAAAATACCCCCCCCCCCCGGTTGGTGTGAATTATATCCCTCTCCCGTAAAATGACAGTCATAGCCTATTAATTAAACATTGTGGTAGACGAAAGTCGTCCCGTGAATATCACACGTTCATAGTAAATTCCTGTAATAATAAGGATGATGCGTGAATATCGGGCTGTAATCTATGACTTTGGCAGATCAACACTCCACATGCAGCGCTTAGCCAGCACCATGGTAAGCGTCATAGAATTTCGTCACAGATACGACTTCAGAACTACTTTCACCATCAGTCGGTTACATAAAAACAAACAACTACAAAAAAGGCTGTTTTTTTTAATTTTCTTGTATATTATTTGAGAACTTTTAAAATAAGAAATAAAAATAAATTTGTAACTTGTATAGGTAGAGTTCATTATTTTTAACACTGCTATGGTTCAACAACTATTGTTCAGTGCTTAACAACATTAATCGGAATCATCAAGGTGTTGTGAAACCATTTTTTTTTTTTAATATCTAATTGGGTTACATATATAAGGATGAGATATATCGAAAACATGTTGAGGAAGGTGTTTTCTCAGCATTATTTCATTCCCTTTGTTTTTATTTATAGTACGCACAATTTTACAACATATCACTGTTATTCTGGTTAGATATAAAAAAAGTGGTGATGACGTAACAGATCATTGTTATCATGAAATACAATAAAAAGCAATTCTACAGTTAGCAGGAAGGAAATTAAAAGTTTATATAAAATTTACGAGTACAACTAATAGATTTTACATGAGAATAAAAGTAATAATATACCATAGATTAATATTGGCCATTAAAGATGCTCAGAACATTTGTTTGTAGCATCTTGGTGTACGGCTGTAAGACATGGTGCTTATCTGAAAGTGATAAAATAAGACTAGAGGCCTTTGAGATGTGGTCATACAGAAGAATTCTCAGAATTTCCTGGACCACGTCACGAACAATGAGGTTCTCAGCATATTTAAGGAAGATAAGCACCTAGTACGAAACATCTCAGATAAGCGAGCCCGATGGATCGGTCACATCGTGCGCCACGGTGGTCTTCTTCACGACATTGTGGAAGGGATGGTTGAGGGTAGAAACTGCAGAGGGTGCCCTAGACGCGAGTATTTGCAGCAAGTGTTCGAGGACATGAGTTGTAGTTCTTATGCTGAGCTAAAGAGGATTGCGGAGGATCGAGTAGAGTGAAGATAGAGATGCAACCGGACAATCCCCCGGATTGATACTACGAAGAAGAAGTTAGAGAATTATCCATGAGAATAATAAATAATTATTTACCATAGATCAGTATTGGCCTAATATTAATTATTAAAGCTTCTTTATATTTTATTATATGTATATTATTGCAATCAATCGTTGCCACACTTTGTTAATTATTGATTTATAATGTTTAATCATAACAACTTTGCTGTTTGTAAATAAAAAAATATAATTGTTAATGAATACCTTCTTTGCCGATTGCCAATGATGTTGGTAACGAAAAAAGTCAATAACAGAAAAAATACATGAAGAAAGGGTAATTATCTTGGAATCGTATATCAAAGATGTGCACACGACTATATTTTGTAACGTGTTAGATTTATTAATAAAAAACATACCATCTGTAATTAAAATAATCAGGTTTATTTTTGATATTGCCAAACCGTTTTTTTGTCGTTGCACTTAGTTTCTTGAGTTATCTTCTTTCTGGCAACACCACCTTGGCCTCTTCAGTAACGCCTATATAAGCGCTGGTCAGTTCTACAATTAAGGCGCTCAATGTGTGGTGCGCGGCATACTTTCATATGCTTAAATATTACATACATATCTCTTCTTCTTCCATATCGGATCTTCTTAGTAGTATCAATTCGGTGGATTGGTTTGCAGCAACAGAATCTTGCATCTCGATCTCCACTCCTCTCGGTCCTCCGCAACCCTCTTTAGCTGAGCATAAGAGCTACAACTCATGTCCTCGAACACTTGCTGCAAATACACTCGTCTAGGGTGCCCTTTACAGTTTCTACCCATAACCATCCCCCCCACAATGTCGTGAAGAAGACCATCGTGGCGCATGATGTGACAGATGCATCGGGTTTGCCTCTCTGAGATGGTTCTTACTAGGTGCCTATCTTCCTTGATTATCCTGATAACCTCATTGTTCGTGACGTGGTCTCTCCAGGAAATTCCGAGAATTCTTCTGTATGTCCACATCTTAAAGGTCTTTTTTTATCACTTTCAGATAAGCTTCATGTCTCACAGCCGTACAACAAGATGCTCCAAACAAATGTTTTGGCAAGTTGCTTGTGGAGATTTTTGTCGGATAACTACATAAAATACCTCCACAAAGATCTGCCAGCTGCCATGTTTTTAATAAGCTTAATCCCTTATCAACTCTGCCTCCCAAAGTTTGCCGTATGCATTCCATTATAATTCCCAACGGCCTTTCAGGATGGTAAGAGTACGGGGGCCTGAAAAAAACGCGGCTGCTGTGACTGAAGCTTTACCTCGCCATTCTTCACAAAGTCAAATCAATCCACCTTCAATATTCTACTTATTTTTAAATCCTCTTATATGGTTGACTTGGCTTTTGGTGTAGTGCTAGCATTCACAGCGATATAGAAAAGGGTATATATAGAATACAGACGCTGTAAATGCTGAGATATAAGCTACTAGGCCAGTGGTCGGCAGGAGCGGCTTCTGAGCTACATACGGCTCTTTGTATAGACTTATTCACACTATACATATGTTAATTAAACATATGTATAGTGTAAATAAGTGGTACTCTGGTACCATTGTTATTCTATTTCTATGATAATTTGTCTTTTCTCACCTGACAAACTGCCGACCTCTGTACTAGGCAACAATAATTTAGTCTTGCAGGATTATTACTATACTCTTGTAAAATGATCAGCTAATCACCAGTCTACTTAAGACAGTTTGAGAATGCTCTTGTTGCAACATTGCGCAGTGACCGTTGCGCAATAGCTTGAGAATGAACCCGAGTGGGTGCGCCACATTGGCGCGTCACGGAATGTAGCATCGAGAGAGGGTCACTTCACACTTCCGCAAACATCGCCAATAGTATTCGCAGTGCATCTCTTGAATGCTTATAGCTTTACGTTTCAGATATGTATACCCGTCACCCGTGTTCGAAGTCATCCATTGTTTTCTATTCCAAATTATATATGTCGAGTTCTCTTACTCAATTCAGTTCAACTGCATTGAGGTCCTTTTTTCATGTCAATTTCTTCTTTAGTCGATGGTTTTGATGTTTCTAACATTTATGTTTCCTCACATTGGTAAATGTATTGTTGATTTGTATTTTTTTAAATATTATTTCATTGGCTTATTTGATAAATTGATAACTTGTTTCAACTTTATCATTAGTTTTTAGAATGTTATGTTTTATGACGTTATATTATTTCAATTTTTAAATATATAAATTTCCTCCGGTGATTGATGTGGAATCAATTTTGTTACGGTTGACGTGAAATAAATTTTAGTTAATAAAAGATAAATTTAAGCTTCTAAACAACAAAAAATCTAACTTCACTCGCAATCACTATAAGAGGACATTAGCAAAAAATATATCTATTAACTAACATATATTTTTAATTTTCGTGTATACTCGAATATGCATAAAACAATACATTTTTCTTTACATATCCGTTCTATATTCCTGTAACAAATTGCCTTATCCCAAAACATACATCTACTTTTATGTCCACCTACGTATGTATATATATATTTATTAAACAGAACCGCAGTTCTAAGGTACAAAGAATAAGAAACGAATATACATAAACATACAAAAGATAATAATTTGATTATTATTTGAATGAACGCATCATCAAGGAGACTTTCATTTATTTTATTTATTTATTTAACAGAACTGCAGTTCCAAGGTACATAGAATTATAAAGAGTTAGAAACATAGAGTATACATAAACATACAATACATACAAAAAATAACATAAAAGAAGAAGAAGAAGGTGACTTTTGTCAAAGATCACGTAGATCTAGGAGAACAATACCATCGACAAAAGAGGAAAAGGATGTAAGAAAAGGATCGAGGTGTGCTGGTAGACCATTTAGGAGCGCCATTGCAGTACTACATTGAGTGCTCTAAGCTCCACAAGTATCAAATGGGATCAAAAACAATGGATTGTTCCTGATGACCTCCAGAGTATGAGCCAGGGGATTTGGTGACACGGCCGCTGTAGTATCTAAGACATATTTATATATTGTATTCTCCAAACGCCAATACATGCATCTTTAAAATGTAGTGGAATTAAACGAAGAATATTAAAACAAGGCTTAGCTTCTTAGACTGGTTATATGAGTGTGCAGTGAAAACATTCCGGTTCAATAAGGAAGACCAACCTGTGGAGCGTGGGCCGAGAGCAGCGGGGTTAAGAGGTTAGTCTCTGGTGTAGGCATCTCGATGCTCACTTGGTCAACTTACATCGATAGCACATTGCGTTATTACGTGGATCCACTCCATAGTCGGATCAAACCCAATGATGGATATAAAATGAAGTTTGAAATAAAGAAACATTAACGCGTTTGTGTAGTCATACGGGGTGGTTGGCTTGAAAAGAAAAGAGTTGCGTTCATGAACTGGCAAACGTAGCGTTTTCTAACTAAGGCGTAAGGCCGTAGCCTGGATGCTGAGGGCAGAGGGTTGAGGAAGATGGTTACACATACTGAACGCCTACGTTCAATAGTGGCCTCAGACAAGCTGATGACGATGATGCGTTTATTCGAATTCTAACTAGAGCTGTATATTTTTAGCATTCACTTTGAGATCTTATTTTTAAATGAATAATTATGTTTTTAAACAAATAAGAGATTATTTCATAGATTACGGTGGTACAAAGGTTTGAATTTATTATAAATGGTGAGGCGAAGAAGTATAGAAAACATTATGTATGAAATATAAAAAAATGGATGTGGCAAGGATACATTCTTTTAATGCCGCAAAAAGGTATAAACCCGTACTTCAGCTGCTTTTTCTTCAGGCTTCCAGACACTCATCTTCTAGGAAAGCCGTCGAGAACTATGTATAAATAAACCCGGTGGAGTAGATTAATCATATTGCTTTCAAAATAATATGTTTATAGTATGTATATGTGAATCAATTGTTTATTGATTTAAGTAGCCTTGTTAATTCATCTGATGACTGTCGCCCGATTTATATTTGGTATATTTATATACTTTTATTATTATGTCATTTAGATAATAAATAATTACACATTTTTGATACACCTTACACTATTCATACTATTACTCTATACGTTACTGTTACGCCTATGTGATTACGTCCACAAGACGTCCCATCACTCACTTATATTTTAATGCTAGAGTTATTACTCATTTGATGCTTTATTGCTCTATTGTGCATAATAAGAGGAAATAGGAACATTTCCAACACCAGCGTTTCGTAACAGACACTAAGCGTATTGAATCTTGATTAACTTTATTATTAAATGCCGTTGCTGAACGCATGGAGCCACCGTTCACATGTGAAGGGCCGGTACTCGAAACGACTACGAGTGCCACTTTTCCAATTGGAAAACCGTCTGCAAAACATAACATTGAAAATGATAATATCAGGTTTTATGTGAATATTTACACAGCAAAAAGTATTTCATCCATTGTACAATCATCTTCTATGCTATATTTCAATATTCCCTAAAATCATGTGGCCAACACTCTCATATTTTATCTTTGTTTTTGTGACGGTTGGCTGCCGTTGTAACTATCACTGTTGGTGATATATCTTCATTTAGCGAAGATTAAAATGCCTATCTAATCGATGGCTTGGTTACCTTCCCGTCGAGGTCAGTTTACGTCCTAGTGGTTATGTTCCTGGATGCTTCAAGCAACTACGGTTTATCACAAACTTAACAAAGAAATGTAGCCTACTCACATTCATTACGTTCTCAGATTCATCTTCATCCATGAGTCTTCATATCTCTCGATCCTCTGACTTCTATATTCACCTTTTTTCAGCTACTCTTTACGTCTTTATGTCGTCAGTCCATCTAGCAGGAGTTTGAATTATATCGCACTTTAGAGGTCCTTTGACATCATTCATGTTCCTTCATCGTCGATCTCATATCTTGTACATCCTGTATGATAGCTTTTCTTTGATATATATTTTTTCTAAATGGCCTACCACCCAAACCTCGATCCTTTTCTTACATCCTTTTCCTCTTTTGTCGATGGTATTGTTCTCTTAGATCTCTGTGATTTTGACACGTGTCACCTTCATCTTATTTTATGTTTTTTTTTTCTCTTTTGTATGTAAAGTTTATTTATGTATACTCTATGTTTCTTATTCTTCACTATTCCATGTACCTTGGAACTGCTGTTCTGTTAAATAAATAAATAAAATAAATAAACAAATATATATAAATAAATAAATATATACCTGTATATGAGGAATTTTATTGGTTTTATTATCATTTAATAAAACCAATTAAAATCCTTAAAACATAATTTTAATAATTAGATTGCATCATGAGATTCTATATAAAAATTGATTTACAAATTACCTAGAAAAACCACTTTCATAATTTCTTATTTTTTTAATTTGAAATAACATTGAAATTTTGAGTTGAATGTGAAAATAGTGAATTATGTCAAGACCGCAAATAAACTGCAGAGAGTTAATAGTTATGCTTATGACTGCTATTATGGCTGAAGAGATTAAGTGCATAAGTGCAGTTGTAAAAGTATGAGGCAATAAAATTGTTACGCTGTTTTGCTTCCCACATAACTTTAACGGCTGACTTATTAACAATTTCAATGACAAGATAATGAACTATAACATGCTTTTGTTTTACTTATCAGAACATTAAAATTCCATTTCAATTGAAGCTATAAATCAATACATTAATGTTAAGACAAATTTATATTTTTCGTCGGCGTATCAATGACGTCAAACACTTACATTTACACACTTCTATAGAATTCGTTTTGTAACTAAATGTATTCTTCTTCTTCTTCTTCTTCTTATTCTTCTTCTTCTTCTTCGTGTCAGCGACGTCAAATTATTTTTTCCCAGTATCTGGCAACAACTAAATGTATTAATATATATATTATCGTAGCATTAATTAGGTCCCTCTCTAGGGTTTTGTGTGATAGCAAGATTCCAGTTAGGACCAAAGGTAAAATCTAAAAAACTGCTGTAAGGCCAGCTATGCTCTACGGATCGGAGTGTTGGACCCCGCTGACCTGAAAAGATAAGGAAAAACTGCCTTAGATGGTATTGGCATGTGACACGGAGATATGAGAACCACATGGTGACGAAACCCCCAACATACCCACGCTGAGAAGTAGACCTGGAAGACCACAGCCAACCTGGACTGCAACTGTAAACGAGGATCTGAAAACTCTGGGTTTGACCGAGAATGCAACGCAGGACAGACAGACATGGCGAATGTGTACAAGGAGAGCTGACCCCAGATGATGGGAAATGGCGAGGCTAAAGAAGACCTAGCATTGATTAAAAGTGAAAAGACAAATCATTACAAATATTGCTTTCTGTGTGTACTCAAATTGAGTCTGATTTCACAAAATATGTTTCTAGAATATAAATATACATTTTGTTCAATTATATTCATACAACAAAAAGGTTATAAATATTTGGATATTTAATGAAGCAAAGTTTATTTGATTCTCCATTTCGGAAGCATGTGTGAGAACCGACAAGAGTTTGGTTAAGTGTTTACTATTATTGACTAGCCATGCATTCAGACCATAGAACAAAGTGTATAATTGATTTCGTCCCTTTGTCGCAACTGCATTGTGATGTTTTAAATGCCAGTTATATTGGCGATAATGTTGCTTATTACTTATTACTTCATTAGGAATAATACTATATAATAACAAACAGACACTTTCACTCTATCGGCTAACCGTTTACATGTGAACTTCAAAATTGATGATTCCCAAGCATTCTCCAGTGAAATATAACTCCTTAAACAGTTATACAGAGAAACATAATTTTTTTTACGCGTAAATGTCATCATCATCATCATCAGACTGTATCCGTCCACTGTTGAACGTAAGCCTCCCGCATGAGTCTCCATCCTCTTCGATCCTACGCCTTCCGCATCCAGGTCACTCCCGCTATTCTTCTTATGTCATCAGTACATCTTGCAGGCGGTCGGCCAATGCTTCGTTTGCCAGTTCTTGGGCGCCATTCCAATACTTTTCTTCTCCATCGAGCGTCGTCTCTTCGACAGATATGTCCTGCCCATTGCCACTTTAGTGTGCCTATTCGTTGGGTAGCATCCACTACTTGAGTTCTGCGTTTTTCCTCGTTTCGGATTCTATCTTTTAGCTACACTCCGAGCATGGATCTCTCGCTTAAATGTATTTAATATCAATTTCCAAATTTTTACTTTTATATATTTTTTAAATATGTCAAACAATACTATAAAATATGAAATTAAATCGTTTCCAGGATGAGTTGGGTGTCTGGTAAAGAAAGTGATGGCCTCCAAGATGATGGGCAGATCTGATAAAGGTGACGTATTTAGCCACATTGTTTAACATGACCTACAATCAGAGACCTATAGTACAATGTAAAAAAGTAATCGAAGAAGTATCATGCATAAATATGTTATGTAGTCGATGTTCTTCCAGGATGACAAACTTTGTTTTGCCTTTGGTTTATATACTCCTGCGACATCTGCAACTCAGTTGGAACACACACCATCACCATGTCCGCTCCCCAACTGGAGCATATACTCATCACGAGATGTCGCCACAAACCTCTGTCATCCGCCATGGTCTTCAACTCATTCCGTGTTAGCTCTGACTCCCGCAGCTCTGTTAAGTACATTATATGTATATTTATCGATTGCCTTCCATGAAAGCGCGAGCCCGGGGGCTTTTCAGGCCACAATTGTTCAAAGCAGACTCCCACCGGACTTATCGGTTGACAACTGATTATTATTTGAAAGAGAGCATCATCAAGGAGTCTTTCATTTATTTATTTAACAGAACCGTAGTTCTAAGATACATATAATACAATACGAATACAAATTATGCCTCTTAGCTTATAAGGCACTCAACGGAACTGCACCGGGATATTTGACAGAACTTATCAAGCCTTCAGAAATAAGCGCGCGTAGAGAGACACTCAGATCAGCTAGAGCAAATAGAAGCACCCTGCAGTTAACGGGAAGTAGTCCTACACTGTCTTTGGCAATCGGGCTTTCATCTACGCGGCACCAATGGCCTGGAACTCGCTACCGGAAAGCATAAGAGAGCTTAAAGCGGAGGCATCCTTCAGAAGCAGACTCGAAACCCACTTTTTTACTCAGAGAGGCAAAGAAGCGCTTTTGGAATGATCATTCGGTCATAAAAGAGCGCTACACAAATACTAATATAATATAATAATAATAGAATAATAAAGAGTAAGAAACATACAGTATACATAAACATACAATGCATACAAAAAACCATAAAAGAAGAAGAAGATGCCACATGTCAAAGATCATTTAGATCTAAGAGGAAAATACCATCAACAAAAGAGGAAGATGATGTAAGAAAAGGATCGAGGTGTTCTGGTAGGCCATTTGGGAGCGCCATTTCCGTTGTACTAAATTGAGTGCTCGATACTCCACAAGTATCAACTGGGATCAAAAACAATGGATGGCTACGAGCATGGGTGTACTTATCTGGAACATAGAAGTTAAAACATTCAAGAATCCCAGGGTTGTGAATTGCATCATGATGAAGAAGGAATGAATGCATTAGAGCAGCAATTTTCCTACGGGACTCGAATGAAAAGAAAGCATCCCTTGAAGAAAAAGAGTTGGGTAATGTACGTAATTGATTGAATTGAATGGATAGATACCGTACATATAAAAATAGAGACTTAACTGTCCTCCGGTGGGATGCGGGTGTGAGGCGGGTAATGTTTAAGTATATAGTATGTCTCAACTAGAGCCACCTTCACCAAACCATCATAAAACAGAACGATTTTTAATAAGTGACTTGGTAGTAATGTCATTTTTATTTCTGAAGCAGGCTCTGGTTATATGGCAGCAGTTTAAGAGATTATAAAAAAAATGGATGACAAGAGTTATTAAACATTGAAGAACGAAGGATCACCCAGGTCTTCAGTGAACTAACACGATCTAGTGATGATATATATGTACGTGCTTCTAAGTGATTTCAAGTCGTGCCTTAGATTCACCATTATCAATTCAGCTATCTACAAAACTGGCACGATATCCCGCGTTCCACTGGCTGAACACAATGTCACCGAAATTATGCAATGAGCCTCACAAAGAAAATAAGTATCAGACGTGTGCGAATTTTAATTGATTTTTAATTATTTTAAAATTAAGGAAGTCTCATTATGTAAGTGTATTTATAACTGCTGTCGAAAAAATGATTTTTAATGTTGTTTTTTTTTCTCTCAATGAATATCTTTTACTAATATGCATTGCCGAGGCCTCTCCTTTGTTCTTTCCTGAGATGCAATCACATGCTAGGTATTAATTTATTACAGGCCTCCTTAAAGCCTGTGGACCATGGTTTTTGTGCGGCATAAGAATTAAATGAAATATTTATATTAAGCCATCTTAGGTATTAAAACACATAAACAGTGTGGGTAAAATAAATTCCCCAATGGAATAAATAAGAAAAAAATAAAAAAAAATCTACAAATCTATAGACTTTTTATTGTTAATCTATTAGTATACCAACTAGTATATGCTAGTAAACGTACAAAAATAATTATAAAATTCAAACTATAAAGAAAAAGGTTTTTCTTTGATTTAATATAAAACATAATGAATATATATTATACCTTAAAATAACTAACTACCTTAAGTAGAATTTCATGATATTTTTATACAAGGCTAAAATTGATGAAACATCTTTTATTTAATTGACATTATATTAAATGTAAGTAAAAATAATAAATGGATATCACAGTACAAGTATTTGTATAACAATTGTTTAATGTTGACAAGTCGCGTGTACCACTTTTACCTTCTTCCAAGGTCGAGAGAGTGCTTAGTGGAGCAATCCAACAACGTACCACATAAACACTATAAATCTTCTAATGATGTGAAAAACTCCGCCACGCTCTTTAGTCGTACTTGCCAACACTTGATGTCAACTAATTCGGAATGAAAACAACAGTAATAACAGTAAAGAATAAAACGCTTACATAACTCAAATTGTATGAAGTGCTTTTGTATATGTACTGTCATAAATCATTTTGGCTTTTCCATTTGCGTACGAGTGAGGTGACCAAAGGCGAAGAGTAAAGTTAAATTTGGGATTCAACGCTGCTTGTGTGAAGGTCGTGCAAAATTTGTATGTATAGACTGATTTACTATATTGACTATGAGACTATGCCTCTTTGGTGATCAGACTGTTCAACCATATCGCCTCGAATATTGATATACTCCATTTGAGAGAAGCCCAGTGTCGACATGAGCTGCACGAATTTATGTATCTAAGTAATTTCGTGGAGTCTTCTGCTTAGCGAGCTTTGGAACTTTTTAATAATTGTTGTTAATAATCATAAATACTTATGTTTATAAATTGTTTCTTTTTGTATTATCTTATTTCGGGATCGTTTTAAATAAAATTTGTAATATTTCTGAAAACAAATAAATAAATAAAATTGAAAATAAAATAAACGTTTTCTTTAAAGATAGTACAGATACTTAGAGAGCATTTTAAATCCTGTGGTAAAGAAACAGTTCGTCCTTGGTTCACGTATGTTTTACTCGTACATACCGTGTAGGCATATTAAAATATAACTGAAGTGCATTAGTAAATCATTTAATGCCTTAATAATACATAATTTTATATAAATGATAAACAAATTAACTAATTCAATTTATGTCTCTCGAATTACGAGACATATTTTTTTATTTATGAATAATTGACTTATATCTCGTAAAATTATAATTAGAAAAAAAGTTTTTTCTTCATCAAAAAATGTTTCGTAATTGCGTTTTATAAATAAAAAACGATCTATAAATATTTATTTATTTATTTACCTTGTTTTCACATGTATCACGTAACAAAAGTTCTCTATTAGGAGACTGCAGTTTCGACTAACTTGTAGTCTTTCTCAATCCTTCTCTAGTTAAGAGATAACTGAGCTGCGTTGTACTTATAAGTGGTGTAACACAGTTTTATACAGATAATAAACTAGGATACCACCTTATAAATAATAAAGATACTAATGATAAACGCAATAATTCTGGAATATATAAATTAAATTGCCAAGATTGTGAATCTTTTTATATTGGTAGAACGTCAAGAAATTTTAATATTAGAATTAAAGAACATTTAAGGTGCCTAAAAAGTACTAATTTTTCTGAATTCGCAAACCACCTTATGGAAAATAATCATTCGTACAACTTAGAAAAAGTATTAAACATATTACATGTAGAAAATAAAACCGTTAAATTAAATAATTTAGAATACTTAGAAATTTATAAAGCCATTAATAAGAAAGAAGATATAATTAATAACCAACTAAATACCTTAATTAATTCACCAATTTTAAAATTGTTTCCGTTAAATAAATAAATAAGTATAAAAATTATATATACGACATATAAGAATAATATTAATAATAATTAAAAAATAAATAAAAAATAAAAATAAATTTATACCTAAACCACTTTTATGTATTTATCTCTTCCTTCATCCTTGCAACACTACCTATCTCCCTCTCCTTTCCTGATAGACACACCCCCACCCCCTCCCCTACAAAAATGTGTTACACCACTTATAAGTACAACGCAGCTCAGTTATCTCTTAACTAGAGAAGGATTGAGAAAGACTACGAGTTAGTCGAAACTGCAGTCTCCTAATAGAGAACTTTTGTTACGTGATCCATGTGAAAACAAGGTAAATAAATAAATAAATATTTATAATTTATTATGGATCTCAAAGTGAATGCTCAAAAAATTGAAAATAAAAAACGATCTAGTTTGTATGAATATACGTGTCTTAAGTAAAAGGTTAGTTGATATGTGTTTAGTGTACGACGTATGTAATGTATGTAGTAGAATTTAATCGATTACTGAATGCTTAAGAGGAGAGAAGAGCTTTGATTTGCATAGTTTTGAATTATATACATAGAGTCTATAGATTAAATTATCACGTGGTCACTCTACATAAATGCATCAATTCCATCATGTAAAAAATAATCATAACACTTCAAAGGAGACGAAAAAATTGAACATTCTTCTTTCGCAATTCTCAGAGTTGTATGCATTCTCGGGGTTGATAATCTTATCTTCTTGTTATGCAATGAAGAGATCAAAGTCCTTCATTTCAATGAAATATTTCTCATTATTCAGTTATGCCAATTGTCAGTCATTAATTAAACAACATTTTGCAACATGCATACAAAAATCGCATTTTTGACCTAGTGTTAGGGAAGTAGACGCGGAAATAAGAATGATGTCATTTTAAGCATTGCATAACATTGAACATGAAGTGTTAATACCTGAATGTCATTTAACAACAGACAAGCCTTTACGCATCGTCTTTTATCATGGGAATATATTGTGAATGTTTGGTGTTAAATATGTCACGCATTTTATAAAGAAGGAATCAGTCCCATAAACATGTATAAGCAACGTAGATTTGATACAAAAATATATCGATAAACTCGTGTATATAAGTACAGTAATGCCCCGCAACGTGGGGGATACGTTCCATCAAAGTAGAGCGTAATGCGAAACAGCGCTTAAAGAGGTATTAAATTTGATAATTATTTTATTTTTAATACAAATGAAACCAAACATTTATTTATTACAAAAACAATATAAACGAATCTTCTTCGTAGTATCAATCCGGTGGATTGGTTTGCAGCAACAGAATCTTGCATCTCGATCTCCATTCCTCTCGGTCCTCCGCAACCCTTTTCAGCTCAGCATAAGCGCTACAATTCATGTCCTCGAATACTTGCTGTAAATACTCCCGTCTAGGGCGCCCTCTACAGTTTCTACCCTCAACCATCCCCTCCACAATATCGTGAAGAAGACCATCGTGTCGCATGATGCGGCCAATCCATCGGGCTCGCCTCTCTGAGATGGTTCTTATTAAATGCCGAATATACTTATAAAAACAAATAAAATCCTAAGTCAGTCAGATCATTAAGTCTATTCTGTGTTTACAAGTTTCTGCCATTTTGTCAAGAAGGCATCTAATGTAGTTTTCGTTTTCCTTTTGCGTTATGTTAGAAGTTGTTGATAAGTGGATAAAACATCTATAACACCCCGTCTTGCTTTTGAACTACTGTCAAAATTCATTCATTTTTATGATCATTTTTAACAAATCGGTCCATAATTTCAGTTATAGTGGTCAAACTCTTTTTTACAAACGCCATCGAAAGTTTTTTTTGCTCTTTTTTGAAATCACTAATATCAATATATTTGTTTTCTTCTTGCTCAGTTAATTCCTTGAGCTCACCATTAGACAGACTAGCTGCTGTTTCTTGAACTAATTCTTCGACGTCTTCCACATTTACCTCATCTAAACCGGTTTGTTTCGCTAATTCCACTATTTTTTCCACTATTTATGCACAATTTCGGGGATGAAATAAAAGAGCGCCCAACCGAAACAGCGCTCAACGAGACAGCGTTAAGCGGGGCCTCACTGTACTCGTATTACACTGACACCTGCGACTTTTCACAGAGCTGTCGCACGCCTAACCTCACAGTCATGTTTCATAAAAAAATAACAACTAGTAATTGTACACCACACAACATTATACATATAAGATCAGACAATGCCAGGCGATGATAGGTGATGTGAACAATCGGTAGACGGTATTGCCGGTATATCTCAGTACTCTATATGGTAAGTCATAGCAATTTACGGTACAATGATTTGTCAGGTAATAGGACGCCGCAGATCTGTATGGGAAGAAGGGAAAGTTATCTGAAACATAAATGATGTTCGAGACGGACAACGGAAAGACGCGAGTCATCCACTACGTGAACAGACATCGTAAACCTTTGACAGTTTTCTAAGACTGACTTATTTTAATAATTGATGCTGTTTGAATCTTTTCATTAGGCAAAGTTTAATGAAATCTTATTTTTAACACAATATTTCTTGATTCTGAGGCGGTATGAAGTTCGCCAAGTCAGCTAGTTATGAATATATTTATTTGGATTTTCTGATGTTAAAATAAAAATATTTCCAGTAACAATTCACACACATTATTTTCATGTTTTACTGACACGGAAGATTTCGATACCAACTGAACTAATAATAAGGATTGTTGCAACAGACAAAGAGAGAGAGTAACACATATGCTATTGTGGAAACTTTCTCTTTGAGATCTTGTCCTAAGTGCACGACTTCCTACCACGTTTGGCAACGAACAAGCCGTCGATGTTACCAGATATTGCGATGAATATATTTTACGTTGCTGACACAAATAATAACCATAATATTTATAATATATAAATTTGTAGTCAGTGAAGTTATTATAATATAAGTGAAACCATAGTCCAAATGTAGATTTGATTCCTGGCCAAATTATATATGATTTTAAATTTTAAAAATGCCGTTCGCAAAGCGATAGAGGTCTCATTTGTGAGTAGCAGACTACTTCTCATTTATTACGTTTAAGAACTATATGCGGAGTATTTTACCCTTAAGCGTATATTATTTATACAACAAGCCGTCTTTAAGACGCCTTTAAGACGCCTTTAAGACGACTTTCTGTATATATTTTTCTATGAAATATTTCATTAAAAGATCAGTTTCACACGTAACTGATCGAAATGATGACTATTATTTCTAAGGCTTCTTTCAAATTAAAATGTCTAGATAACGACAAAAGCTCAACTTTGGTCTAAAGAAAAGTTATACAATTTTTATTTGAAACTGCATGTTTTCTGACCACTGATTCGTATGGTGCAATGAGGAACGTTTACACATTTTTGTACGGCTGTGCTGTAAGCATCAATCGTCAGATCACTTAAAAAACAGGTGCAGGCGAAGAAAAGAAGCTGAATGCCAATACGCATCTTCCTCTGGCCAGAGATTACCACCGCAAGTACTTCGCCCGAGGAGTTCCGCAATCGGAGCAACTACACCTACAGCCATAGAGTATCAATTTAAAGTGAAAATCCACCGGATAGACATATTTTTATTACATTTTTTGGTGTTCGAGTGTATTGCATCATACTTCTTATATCTTTATTGCGCCACCAAGATATGGTCGATCTATTTATGTAAACATTAAGATTAGTCTTGAAGAACCGGTAATAATAAGAACTTTGTTGTTTTTCCCATATCTAGAACGTAGGGTCACCAAAAATTTCCGCCACTTAGTTGTCAGCTGTCACTATGGATTCCTCATTATAGGATATGTCTGCATTTGAAGGCCCACTTGGAAATATACATGGTTCTATACAAGAGAAGTACGAGCGCTTGAAGAGGTGTAGTATCCGAAGCATTATATATAACAGCTTTATTCCTGGGTAATTTTCGACCTAATGGTTAATATAAATCTTACGGTAAGATCACTCTATTAACGATTAGGTCGTAAAAGAAGAACTTTCAATACCTTAAGATTCTTACTGTATTGAAATGGCTTCCTGTAAAGACGAAGAAGTAGAAGATGCTGGAGGTGGAGGAAAAATGATGAAATAGATAAAAATGATAGATGTATGGTGAAAATAAGAAGATGAAGAATAAAAATAGAAAACTATCGTTTTACTAAAATACAAATAATTTTATATTATTAAATACATACTGTTTCTTGAATAATTTGTCAGTCAGCTTCGTGCTAATCGTCTGATCTTTAAAAAAAATCCGATTTACAAATCACCTAAAAATGTACCTCGGATACCAAAAGTGGACGGGAATCCTATATGCGCCCTGATAGACCTTCAGGTGCAGAAATGTCTTTGGCGGAAGAAATATTGTTGACAACTGATATAACTGAGTAGCGGCAATGTGGTGAATATATGTCATAGATATGAAATGGACATGGGAGGAAATTAGTTGAATATATATTAATTGGAAAATTTCGATAATAGCTTAGCACTTTACCAACGTCATTAGATTATACTCGTAGTTCAGCTTTCAACAATTGTACAGTAAACTACATCATATATTTAAAATGCTACTTGGGAGAGGAATCAGACTGTTCAACCAAATCGCCTTAGATGTTGATATATTTCACGTAAGGAAGGCCCAATTCAGGCATGAACTCCACGAGTTTCTTTGGAGAAATGATTTGTTGGCGTCGTCTGTTTGATGAGCATTGGAACCCTCTGTTGCTTATCTTTATTGCTTTGTTTTAAGTACTTAATAATAAGTACTAACATCCTCCTCTCTCTTAAAACGGTGTTACTCCGTCGCGTGAGGCAGGATGAGCAGCATATTGATAGCACAGACTTTTTCAGAAGCACATTGACATATATTTACGATAAGTTTTACAAGCTTCCGGCCAGGTGGAATGACATGCCGTAATGAGACCTTCTCTGTCGTCAACACATAACTGATCTCCGCGCTCTGTATGAGCTCTCGCCCGCGCCACGAGCGGCGGTGTCTCCAACTAACACACCCGTTAGCGGACCCGTCCAAAATGACAACATGGCGACACATAAATGCACGACAATGTCAGTACCTATATTTGTATATTAATCTTGATTGTACGAGTACTTCAGTAACGATTTGTTTTTTTTTTAAAGTTCTTTTTTTTTTTTAATTTGTAATGTTCTGTAGTGAAAAAAAAATTGAATGAAAATTGAATTTAAAAAAATTAGAACATTATTAAGCATTTCAAGATTTACAAAATATATTTATTTTTTTAGTTTCATCGGGTTCCAACCTGCGTCATTTTGAAACATTTTAATTCTAGGCCATACCCCTCGGCAAAAAGCATGTCTTCAAATATATATTACATAATCATTACATAAAGTTATTTGAATATGATGAATCATCGCCGTCCATGATGTATCTAAGGCCCTTAGTCCATTTATAATATCTTTACTATTATTTCAATGTCGAGGCTTTTATGGCGGATGTGATGAAAGAAGCATTACGGCAAGTGCATGTTACATTCATGGCTGCAAGTAAATGCCGAAAGGTATTGCCAAGAGGTTAAGGCGCTCAAGTGCGATACGAAAATTCGAGGGTTCGATTCTCGACGGAGCTGAAAAAAACGAATTCATAAATTTATATTTTTTTTCATCGTAAACGTAACTATGATACTCGTACAAATAGTATGTTTGCTTAGTGAACATGTAGTAATGATCCATACTCTCATGTGCTAACTTGTGCCTGATAGAAGCAATTTGCCACCATAATTTATAAAAACGTAACATACTCGTACCTAACAATGAGGTTCTCAGGATAATCAAGGAAGATAGGCACCTAGTAAGAACCATCTCAGAGAGGCGAGCCCGATGGTCACACCATGCGCCACGATGGTCTTCTTCGCGACATTGTGGAGTGGATGGTTGAGGGTAGAAACTGTAGAGGGTGCCCTAGACGGGAGTATTTGCAACAAGTGTTCGAGGACATGAGTTGTAGATCTTCGGCTGAGCTGAAGAGGGTTGCGGAGGACAGAGAGGAGTGGAGATCGAGATGCAAGACTCTGTTGCTGCAAACCAATCTACCGGATTGATACTACGAAGAAGACTCGTATCTACACTGATGGAGGCACTTTCAATATGTTTTTAGGGAAGCTGTGTGATTATTCTCATGCCCTAAATAATTTCAATTTGTTTCTACATCTGTTAAATGCCTGTCAAGACATTTAAATGAAGATTAGTGGTTAACAAATTTCGTACATTGTACGCTGTTGATTCACAGAAAAATTTAATAATACGAGTATGATAATGCCAGACTATATTTTTTATGTTAACACGTACAGGAGAATACAGACAGATGGTGATAGCAATGCTGAAGTCTCATCTGTAGATTCTATGAAGCTTACCATTTTACTTATGGCTAACCGCAGTATGTGGAGTGTTGATCCGACAAAGTGATAGACTACATCTCGACATTCACTCATCATCCATTTAATACAGAAATTCACTATGAATGGGTGGTGTTCACGGGACGACTTTCGTCTACCACCACTTTTGATGAGAGGGAATAAATTCACACCAACCGGGGGATTTCTAAAAATTTATTAAATACCATTTTTTTAATCTCCGTAGGGGATTGAACCCATGACCTTTGGTTTGGTAAGTAAGCGCCATTACCACTTAGCTGTACTCGCCGGTGAATTTGATATATTTTATAACAAGCGAGCCTTGTTGGGTGTCATAAAATCCACTGGAGATCTCATACTTTCTGATGGTGCTGTGTTGAAGTATAAAAAAATATTTAAAAATGAGCTAGAGCGCTCGATCCGAAGCTATAGAATATTTATGTAATGCAATTACGCTCAGTACTAATGAACTGTCAATTCATTTATTCTTGATATCATCGGCTGTCGGGTGGGAACGTCATCCATTCAAAGCGTGATTAGAATTAATAAAGTGGATTCCGACAGAGATAAAGCCACCACCATTGAATAGTTTTTATCCCTAATAAGTGCTTGTAAAGATTTCTCCTTTTTTGTCGAATATATGATGCGCTTCAATATTGCAATATGAAGTGATACAATGCCCTTTATTTAAAGTTGAACATACTATGATTACATTGTACTATTTCCATAGATATCCCTAGCTTTGGCAAGTGGTCGACATACAGGTAAATAGCAATTTTAAAATTATGACAGCTATCTTCATACAATCAACAAACCCGGTGCACATTGGTAATTATTACCTCATCATCATCATCAGCCTGTATCCGTCCACTGCTGAATATTAGCCTCCCGCATGAGTCTCCATCCTCATCGATCCTCCGCCTTCCGCATCCAGGTCACTCCCGCTATTCTTCTTATGTCGTCAGTCCATCTTTCAGAGGGTCGGCCAATGCTTCGTTTGCCAGTTCTTGGGCGCCATTCCAATACTTTTCTTCCCCATCGACCGTCGTCTCTTCGACAGATATGTCCTGCCCATTGCCACTTGAGTGTGCCTATTCGTTGGGTAGCATCCACTACTTGGGTTCTTCGGCGTATTTCCTCGTTTCGGATTCTATCTTTTAGCGACACTCCGAGCATGGATCTCTCCATAGCACGCTGGGTGACCTTTATTTTATAAGTAAGACTTGCTGTTAGATTCCACGTCTCTGCGCCATAATTTTATACAGGGAGGATGCATTGGTTAAACGCATTAGTTTTAAGACATTGCGGAATTTTCGCTTTAAAAATGTACTTTAGTTTTCTAAATGCTGCCCATCCCAGTTGTATACGCCTGTCACCCATATATAGATATTTAAAAAAGTGTAGTGGAGGTTACCCAACGAATAGGCACACTCAAGTGAGTAGCAATGGGCAGGAAATATCTGTCGAAGAGACGACGGCTAATGTGGAAGAGAAGTGTTAGCTCCGTTAAAAACGTTACCAGGCTTACAGTGAGAAAAATTCTGATCATTGTTAAAGCTACAATTTTAAATTGGAAATTCAAAGGGGAAGATATACTGTTGCCAGGCATCCCAATGATTCCGAAAGATATGCCATTTGAAATTAAACGTCTGCAGTTTCCAGTTCGAGTCACATTTGCAATGACCATCAAGCACGAGGACAGTCGTTGCAAGTGTGTGAACTAAATTTGGAAAAGCCATGCTTCTCACATGTTGCCTGCTCTCACGTTGAAAAACCTATTTCTGTGCGCAAATAAATAAAAACACATACGGCCGATGTCCGCACTATCGAATTTAGGTAAGAAAAACACAACCTAAGCATATCGCTTCTGATTGGCTCCAACCTCGCCTCGAGTCCGACTTATCCAATCGAAAGGTGAAAGCCTCTCGACGACACGCTTCCATAAACTTCTAGATGAATTTTTAGTGTTGTTGCAACGCATGCTGGGTACACGCTAGTTTTGAATACAATTTATTATGCTTTTTTAGTTATCTTGACAACAAGTAGCTTTTTGCGTGCGTTCAGTAACGGGTTCCCATCTGGGACTCCAAAAAAAGACGGGACTGGGAGGTTTTCACCAAGTGAGGTTCCACCTTGATACAACATGAACATCCCCGAGAAATGTTTCAATATATACTTGCAATCTCATCAAAATGTATATTAACACTAGAGATCCATTTCATAAGCAGTATCCATGTGTAGAGGTACTGGTTGAGCATTACATATTTCAATAGAGGGATCTAATCCGGTTTTGATCAAGACTTATTGTTAAAAAAAAACTACCATAATTTTGTCCCAAATCAGAAGATCAACGGATACATTATTTATATTATTCCAACGATATATCAGGATAATGATGCAGCTGATGCATATGCTCTCTTACGACATCAGAATAAAATATGCCCCAGCATTTTTATCTCTTTGTTGTTGGATAGGAAACAGCCGTATCTAATACATAACATCGTCATTCCTTATAAAATCAAATCAACGCGTTTCTTAATAAGAATGAATGTATATTACATTAGAATTGTATAAAAATTCAAGAGCATAGAATGCGATCGGATAATTATAATGAGAAGCGTAGTGTGTAACTATGTAAGTCTGGGCCGACCGCCTAGGTCAGGGGCCGCCTGGGAAAATTAATATAATATGATCAACTCTCAGTTTCATTTCTCACTGAGGCTTTTATTTAATTTATAATAGAAAAGTCAGCGCCGTAACATTGACTTATTTCAGTGTTAACATTATACGCATCTATTTTATGATCTCTTTGAGAGTTACGAGCATATTAGTAAGTTTATTTAAAAGTTTGATCAAACCACGATCAAATAAAAAAATGTTATAATAAAGGAAATAAACTTTATTTTGGATGGAAGTAAACAAATGTGAGTATTTGCTGTACAATGGATTAGCTAGATACGTGGGAAAGATGTTCAATAGTTGTGTGCGTGTTGGATTAAAATAATACACTTGTCAAACAACGATAAAAAAAATGAGTTTATCTGCTGATTAAAAGTTTTTTTTTTTCTATTTTTTGTAATGGAATATTTTTCATACTTCATCTTGCAACTACAATTTTATATTAAAAAAATATATTGAGATGATATTGCATATAAAAGGCCAAAAACTTATTCACAAAGACTTTATCTTATGATATATGTAAATAATACTCGTAACTTACTTGTTATACTGAATTTTCATCATCGGTGGTTGTCTCCTTGAAACAGCTTAGTAAATTATCAAGTTCTTCCGCACCACAGTTGTCTTATACATACCTTACATTGAAGACTAAGTATTTTAATTGTATTTATTTTCTTATCTCTGATTTTTGGACGATTATTATAAACTTTTATCGCATCATCTTTATATGATAAAGCATTGTGGTGCTCTTGTATTTATATATGTAATGAGAGTACGTAGTCTTCTTAAAGATATTTCGTATACTTTCGTTACGCCGATGAATAGAATGCTAGGGTTACAGCACAATCGAATGGTTCTACTAAGCGAAAACAATACGATACCAGTAGACCAACCGCAATGCAGATAATTATATTGTTCAATTGTTTGCACAGTCTCTTATTACGGACTGAAGTGAGAACTTACAAGTAATTGCACTGAAACACTCTTCTAGCCTACAGACTTCTATTAATATATTTATCAAATAAACACACTTTGTATAAAATGCGACCAGATTAAAAAGGTAATTAGTTATAAAAAAAAAACGAATTTATAAAATGTATTTTTCAGTGATGTTTCTGAGTGTATGTGACGCCCTGAGTGTTATTTTTTGTAACTAAACTAAGCGCTTACACAATCAAATCGAAATGACATTTTATAAGTTGGTTTCAATAAATCTAAAATTAATTGAAAAATGTTTTGTTGTTTTATTAGATGTACGAGTAGTAAAAAGACATCCAATGTTCTTACATGAAATTAAAAGCTTATTTACCCTAGTTGGCATGATCCGATTAAAGTCAAACATGCGTCATTTTGTTTGACAACATCTTGTTATTTAGAGAGTTATTTCATTTTGCCTCTTTCATATAAGTCCTCGTGCTTATCGGAAAAAAATAGAGACAGTCAATTTTCACAAGCCTCTCTTGAAACGAATATTTCACCAGAAAAATCTTTTTCATGGACAGGAACAGTTGAGAATCACTGAGTGACATGTCCCAACTATATGATGAATGCATAAGAACTACTCAACAAAACCCTGGCTTGTCACTATAAATGTGTGTGGCCTAGCATAACGCAATTCCTCTCCTGTTGGCCAAAGTTGGCAGTTTATGGGCGATTGCTTTCCTCAGACAGTCAAATTGTTGACAGTACGTTGCCGATCGTTGTTGGGTCTGCCGCAATACTGCAGTGTCTCAGGCATGTTGATGGAGGCACGAGTGGATAGCTTCCATGCCATAATAAGGAAGCGTTGCACTTCTATGTGTGCGCGCGTACGCGGCAGTCCCATGGTCGCTGTGTGGGCGGATAGGTGAGACTCTCGGTTGAAAGGGCACTGGATGCGTCTTCACGTAGGCATCCAGCGATGATCCAGTGCTCAACTCACTGAGAGTCAGTAGTTGTTTTTTTTTTAAATGACATTGATTTGTATTTTCTTTCTTTTATGTATCTGGTTCCAATATTTCTATGTAAAAAAATAATTATGGCTCTGGTTGCTGAATGAATAAAATTATTATAAACTAAAGCTATCTAATCTTAAATTTTTCTGTTATTGGCTATCCTAAAAAACTATCCTTAAATAAAAATGAATAAGCAAAAAATACATGTACAAGAATGAATGGGAATGCTAACCTCTTCAACCCAAACACATCACTACCTTATATTTTCTCGTCAACATTATAATATTATTTTTAAGCAAATTGCATACCAATTCAAATATTCCAATGAACCAGTCCTCTTTAATCCAAACGCCAATTATTATTATATCTGTCTTAAAAAAAGAATTATACCATCTAATGAATCATTGTTTCGCATGAAAATCTCTCAACAAGTATTCTGAGCAGAAAATCTTCATTTTTGTATCCGAAACGTCACTCTTAATCGACAGTGCATAATACAAACACTGCATAATCACTTTGTAATAAAAATGAGAACTGATTTTCGAATAGATACTTTTTTCATCATCATCATTGTTTCAATGTCTGCTACCTCGACTGGAGCATATGGACATCACAAGTCACTGCATTAAGCCGCAAATAAATAAGAACGACGAACAAACTATCATATCATGCCTCAAAATAAATTAGGTACTTTTTTTTTTTTTTTGGGGGCCTTAGGCCCCCGGGCCGGTCGCGTTGTACCTGCGCTCCTTGGGAGCACTTACCAAGGCATTGTTTTCAGAGTACATTCTCGTTATACAAGTAACTGGTTTTGGTGAGCAACACCACACATGGGTGTAAAAGTTAGTAGTTTAGACGTTAAATTAGGTACTAGTATATTTTTTACAAACATATTTTGCTAACAGCAACATTTATTCTCTTAATAGCCTTGTAATAAAGCTTTCACATACAATTTTCGCGATGTTTTTTTTAAATTTTATTTTTCATTAGTGTTCCAGTTTGGATTTTATTACTGTTTGATGTAAGCCACGTAACGGCAAGAGTGGAAGCCTCTCCTTCGATGTATGTATATTGAAATAAAAATATGTTCCAAAATTAAAACCCAATTTAAAGAAACATTGGAATATAGAGTACATCTAGAACTCTAAGTGTATTATTATTAATGTAATATTAAAATAAAATGAATTATTTACTTAATTAGAATATTAACCACTTGAGAGGTTATTAACCACTCTCGACTGTCATTCAAGCAGTTGAGGGTTCAACTCCCGAGGACTATTTTTTAGAAATAGATAATCTCTAATTTATCCTAAAAATATACAAATAATCTGGCTCGGTGAAAAACTCAACCTACAAAAATCGGTCGCAGCCTATTGAAATTGGAGGTCGAAGGACGCGGCGCCTGTGAGAGTTCTATACTAAACTATTCAAATATAATCCTGTTAAAAATGCTAAGTGCTTGAATGTTTGCGGATTTGTACCTATTCATCATGCCTGCGTAAAATACAGAGGGAACGATGGTTTGACTTTGTGAGGAATGACGAGGTGAGAGAGCGGACGGGCAGCCTTTTATAATACAATCGGTCAAGACGCGAAGATGGACCTGGCTGAGACACAAGATGCCGCAGGAGAGCATAAACTGCCTTTTATTCCAGCCCCCGGGCTCGCGCCGTCCTGGAAGGCCGTCGGGAACTATACATAGAATGTACTCAGTGGAGGTTACTTGGTCAAGCTCAGTCGTTAAAACAATGTAAACAAGTCGTTAGAACAATGTAATGGTCGTATTTGATAAATACCAATATAGAGTGTAACATTAAGGTTATCAACTGACAAAACTTTGTGAAACTGAAAATTATAATATTAAATTAAAAATTAACAAATTTAAAATATTCAGTTTTGATTCACATTTATTTTAAACGATTACATGTTTCTGCCTCCCTGGAGACCATCTGAAGATTGGAGATGGTCTCCCAGGAGGCCGAAACATGTAATCGCTTTTTTAGTGTTGTATGTAATGCATTGTAATGCAAATTTGTTATTTTTTTAATTAAAATTAATTTAATCTTTTAAATATAGAGTGTGGTCACCTTCAACAAGTTGTAAAGGCAACGTAATGGTGGTATTCGATAAATCGATTCAGCTATTACCTCTATGATTTGACTGACCTTTAGAAAAGAAAAAAATGTAACAACTATTATATACTCGTACAACTAAGTAGGTTCTGTTGGGTTTGTATAGACTCAAGAAAGTTTTATGTAATTCCTAAGCTAGAGTTGAATCCCACAACATGTCATTGCAACTGCTTGTAGAATTGTTTTTTAAAGTAACCAAATACAGCAGAATACAAACGGTCATGGAAAAATCTTACTTTTGAATTATATGCCAATTTTAACCCTCCAGAGACGAAAGATATTTTTTGATAAAAACTAAAGTTTTAAGCTATACTTTCTCAGCATGTAGTTTTCTTCATAAAGCAAATATATTTTTTAAAAGCAATGTGACCGTATGGTCACGCTAGTCCTAACTATTGACAACTTATTTTGTATGAAAAATTATTATTTATTTTGTTTTTTTGTATGGATTCTAACCTTGGCTAGCCTTTAGGGTTGAAAATACAGCTACACCGAAAATATTAAAAAATATTTATGATATTACCTTCTTAGATCAACATATTGTTATATGAAATGAATTGGTAAAAATTAAGAAAAAATAATTTTATGTATAGTAAATGTATATTTAAATATGAATAATATTGTAATATAGTAAGTGATCTATAAAAGTAGATTAGAATATTGAAATAATAAAATAATATTCTAATAAAATTTAAAAAAAAATCCATATAAAAATTACGTAAATCATTTATAAAAATATTAAAAATGGTATTTACTCTTGAAATATGCATTTTGTAGAAAAAAAAAATCAACCCGAAATAAAATATCTTACAAGGGCACTTAGTATAGTCCATCCAGCGTATGAAGAACTCTATGACACATTTATTGCCCCTTGTAAAAGGGATGGTGCAAAAATATTTATTTCCATAAGGTCGATTTTTTTCTCTTCTTCTTCGAAAAAAAAATCGAATTTGAATTCGAAGTAAATCGTATATAAACATCTCTATTTTTGAATAATAGAATTTAAAGTGCGGCGAATATAATAATAATTAAAAATAAAAATATTTGGGAAGTTTAAGCTTGATACGTATGGCACTTTTATTGCTCTGTGTAAAAGAGATGGGGGGAACATTTTTTATTCTATTATATCGATTTTTTCTCTTCTTCTTCGAAAATAATTATATTTTACTATCATTTTTTCCCGCATGGCGGCGTGTGGATCAGTACAAATGTCCGACTCCGACAACATTTAAACTCTTCGACTATCTGGGTGAGACCATTGATGGTCTCTTGCTTTCTTACCCACAAGCGGAATTTGTTGTTCTCAGCGACTTCAACGTGCACCACACTGCATAGTTGGGGTCGTGAGAGACAAGCTCCGCTGGCAATTGTGCTGAATTATTTGCGTCTTACTATGGCCTTGCACAGCTCATACAGAGCCCCACCCGTAAACCTGACATCGCATCACATCGTCCAGCTCTACTCGACCTGTTTCTTCCTTCTCAGCCAAATGATTACTTGGTGGAGGTCGAAGCGCCACTAGGCAACTCCGAACACTGCCTTGTGAAAACAACTACAATCAGTGCTCCATTGCCAGCAAAAGAACAGAACAAACGACGTGTGTGGCATTACATGTTGGCTGACTGGAATGGATTACGTGGATTTTACGGAGGATACCCGTGGGGAGATATTTGCTTCAAAAACAAGGACCCCTCAATATGTTCCAATCTGGTGGAGGATGTAATCATCCAAGGAATGGAATGCTTTATTCCTGACTATGAAAACTATGGGCACCACCTTAAAAAGCTGGCTTAACCGTGACTGTGTTGAGGCTGTAAAACGCAAGAATACCGCATACAACAAACTATTAAGAAATAACGACCCCATAAGTCGTGCAGCATACAATTTAGCCTCCAAAGAATGCAATAAAACCATTAATGACTCCAAAGACAGGTTCAATGTACAAATTTGCAACAAGTTGTCCGCTTGCCCTGTCGGTAGTAGAGCATTCTGGTATCTCGCTAACTCTATTGGCAGCAACTTTTGCAGTTCTTCTTTTCCACCGCTGACTAATGCCAATGGCTCACTGGCTCTAGCCTCCAAAGAGAAGGCCGAACTTCTTGGTTCGCTGTTTGCTTCCAATTCCACACTTGACGATGGTAGGGCCAACTCCCCATCCATTCCTCACTGTGGCAAGCAGATGGGGGCTGTAAAATTCAGCCTCAAAAAAAATTAGCGACCAACAAAGCCAGTGGCCCAGATGGCATACCAGCGGTGGTATTAAAAACGTGCGCTCCTGAACTTAGCCCTGGCTGAGCGTCATAGAGTGCACTGGTCTTGACCGGGTGTGCTCTCCTGCATGCGTTTACATAAAAAAAAAACTTTTTACCATATTGCTTATTTATATGCTATGGATTAGCATTTGTACTAGTCAGGGATCTATGTCCTTCCACCGGTTATGTCTTGGCGTACAAGTCACTAAAAACTGTTGCCAGTATAGAAAAAGAGAAAGTGAGAGCATCTTTCATTCCGAACGATGGAACGTTTTTGCACTATACCTAGGATTCGCTCGATCAAAACAAAGTGCCGCGTATACAGTGCGTGTATGATTTGCAATCTTCTATATGACTTAATTCTTGGGAGTTAACCAAAGCCTATTGTGGCTATATAATGGGTTTGATGAACATGTGTTTTCACAAAATATTTCTGGTAATTGTGTGGATACGGCAGTCTTCTGTCCTACAGAACATCAAGATATGAAAGTAGACCTGGCTGGGGTCATGTTTTTCGATGACGTAGCAGACCATACAACGGAGTTTTTTTATGTAAACACATACAGGAGAATACCGACATATGGTGATAGTAATTCTGAAGTCTCATCTGTGAAATTCTACGACGCTTACCATAGTGCATGTGGTTAAGCGCTGCATGTGTAATGTTGATCCGCCAACGTCATAGACTACAGCCCAAGATTCACGCATCATACTTTTTATTACAGAAATTTACTATGAATTATGGTCTACTATGGACTTCACGGGACGACTTTCGTCTACCACCAATTTTAATTAATAGGCTATGACTGGCATTTTACGGGTGAGGGATCAAATTCACACCAATCGGGGTATTTTAGAGCTCAGAAATCGATTAAAAATCATTTTCTTTTTATCTCCTTCGGGGATCGAAACCACGACCTCTGATTACAAAGCAAACGCTTTGATCATTGAGCTATACTCGCCGGCAAAATTACCTTTTTCAGGTTCCCGGACTCTCACAGTTCTTAAAGGCCTTCGAGAACTACACATAATATAATCCGTGGAGCTTTGGGAGGCAGGGCTAACATAAGATGAGGCAACACGAAATGTTATAGCGTTAATTATGCTCCGGCTAGGTTGCAGATATCATTTGATGATGATAATCTTCACCTTGTTAATTCTAATAAAAGTTGGATATGCTGCAATATATAATGGCCTAAAAAACTATAATTGTACATTTTTAAAGCGAAAATTCCGCAATGTCTTAAAACTAATGCGTTTAACCAATGCATCCTCCCTGTATTAACTTATGGCGCAGAGACGTGGAATCTGACAGAAAGTCTTACCCAAAAAATAAAAGTCACCCAACGTGCTATGGAGAGATCCGTGCTTGGAGTGTCGCTAAAAGATCGCTAGAGAATCCAAAACGAGGAAATACGCAGAAGAACTCAAGTAGTGGATGCTACCCAACGAATCGGCACACTCAAGTGGCAATGGCCAGGACATATATGTCGAAGAGACGATGGTCGATGGGGAAGAAAAGTATTGGAATGGTGCCCAAGAACTGGCAAACGAAGCATTGGCCGACCCCCTTACAAGATGGACTGACGATATAAGAAGAATAGCGGGAGTGACCTGGATGCGGAAGGTGGAGGATTGAAGAGGATAGAGACTCATGCGGGAGCCCTACGTTCAACAGTGGACGGACACAGGCTGATGATGATGATAATGGCCTATGAGACACTGAAAGACAATTCGTTTAATAAAGAGAATGCTTCTCTAATGATAGTGTGATGTATCATAATTATAGCCCAACTGTTAAGATGAGATATTTGAAAACCATTACAAGATAAATGCACTGGAGAATGACTATGAAAATTGCATAAACTTCACTTTCGTAATGATCACATGATTAGACATCAAGGAAGAAAGTAATAATGCATCATAAAAACTCTATAATTTCTCTTCAAAATTGCTGCTTTGTTATCGTAGGTGTAACACCTGCTGTGTAATATCAAATACGATTAATTATATTACAAGATGCAAGACTACATGAATGACCCCGTAATCATGCTAGGTGGTAACGTTAGAAAGATGTTTTTTTTTATTATTAAATTACATTAGATTGCTATCCGAAATGTTGCGTACCGGAACTGCGTGACGACGCGATGAGAGTGAATTAGAACAAGAGACAATGCTTATCTGTGAGAAACATATTAATACAATAATCAATCGCCAGTGTACGCATATACGGTTGTTCACTTCGAAAAGCAAGCTCGTTTCGAGTATCAATCTCGAATAAAGTCAAATACACCTATCCCCCGATTTACACGGTAGATACGTTCCTAAGAAAAACGTGTAAATCGAAAATTAAAAATTTTCAAGTCAAAACCGTGTAAATCGAAAAGCTTGCAGAAAATTCATAATTTTGCTATTTAACAGTTGTGATTTTTTTCAATATTTTTAGGTGTACACAGAAATAAAAATAAAATGCATTGACAGGTTAAAATATGTAATATATTACGGAAACACTGTTTTTTTATTTAATTACAATACATATTACGAATGAATTAAGTATATAGCCGGTCTGTCTTCCAAAAAACTAGGTGTATTATATATAGATCACGTCGGTATTTCAACGATAAACAACTTCTTCTTCTATATAAAGGAAAAATCCGACCTATCCTTGAATACGGCAGTCACCTTTGGATTGGAGCCCCAAAATACCTTCTAAACCTCATTGACTCAGTTCAAAGAAGAGAAATTCGTTTGATAAACAACGACATCGTTTTACTTAGTCTTTTCTATCGTTATTACCACGGTCGCTGCTCTTCGGAACTTAATCCTTTACGTGCGAGGTGCGGATATATCAACACCAACTTGCACTGCTCTTAAGTGCGAGGTGCGGATTTATCCCACGCCCTGAAAAAAACACGTGTCTTCAGTTCGAGATGCGGATTTATCCGAGTACTATATTGAATATAATTTTGTTTCGTATTACGACATTCCTCCGTCAATTTTTTTTTGTTGTGGGTCATTTTACACATGTTTCAAATTTGCCCTTTTTTAAAAATAATAATGGATTTATTTAATTTAGTTCTGAAGGTGAATATGAATACAGCACTGACCAATCAAAGCACATAAGAAATCGTCCTTTAGTATTCAAATTTATTTTTCATTGACTAATTGACTTATTTCGTGACTTTTTATGAAATCTTATTCCGCACGTAAAGGGTTAAAAAACTAAGTCCTCCTGCACCCACCCACAACTGACAAACTCGTCTTACACTTGCCGAACATCCATACACGGTTAAATTGTGTCGACCGAGAGCTGACAGTTTCCAAAGTTCCTTCCTTAATGCCACCGGTAAGCTTTGGAATGCTCTTCCAGCGTCTGTGTTTCCTCCTTCCTACAAGCTGGATCTTTTCAAGAAACAGATAAATATACACTTGCATTCTCCCCACACACAAACACAACATACGTTTCCCGCATGCAGCATCCAGCCTCCCTGGCTGAGCGTCATAGAGTGCACTGGTCTTGACCGGCTGTGCTCTCCTGCATGCGATTACATAACAAAAAAACAGATTTACTTACTCTACGACGCTGCGAGTAAATATACTGCGTATTTGTTGTGTGCGACGTAAGGTTTAAAAATTTAAAAATTTAAGTTACCAGTGCCAGTGAACAGGAAATTCACATAGTCTTTTATATACAAATTTCAATCTCAAAGAGATCGGTCATCGACTATGTGGAGGGCAATTATAGAGTTGGCACTGTTAGCCAACACTGGATTCTGAATGAACCAACACTGGATTCCTTTTATAAGCCGCTGCCAAGGCGTTGTTCGTCCGGGTCTTTATTTTACTAGCGACATCTCATGGATGTAAATAAAATTAATACATTAAAATAATTTATACAATCCTTTTTATAATTTAGTTGAATTAAATTTGATTTGAATTATTTTTAATTTTCCTTAGATGGATTAAAAATTAAAATATATTTAAAAAAAAACCCTCCCTGTTTAATTCTATATTTTGGCTTGATTTTAAAATGATTTGATGGCGCTAAGAGTTTCTAGGTATCTAAAAACTATATATATTTCTAAAATTTGGATCGATAATTCTTGGTGGTGCTTACTGTATTCAAGAATTATTTTTCTGTATATAGTTCAGTAAATAATTTTAAATAAAAGGCTGCCCTGGGCTGGATTATTTTTTAATTTCTTTGATCGTCACTCCTGGAATATGTACTACATGCAGTGCTCCTCGCGGAGTTTATAATCATTATATCAGTGCCGGTTTTAGTTTGGGGGGGCGAGGTGGGTCGGCTGCCTGGGGCGCCGAGAGACCAAAGGGCGGTAAGGGCGGCCAAACTTACTAGAAGTAGGTACAAAAAATATTGTTAATACAACAATACAGGATTCATTATATTTTGGTACGTCCGGGTAACTTAACTATGCGTATTTTACAACTACCGACCAAGACGAATCTTTTATTATTATATGGAACTTAAAATATTTCTTATTTGTAATGTACCGCTTTTTACAATCGCCAGTCCTTAATACACTCTCATTTAAGAAACGACCTTTCCACGCCTGTGGTGCTTGTGAATATTATTACAATTTTGCATTATTACATCCTTGTGTTATTCGTTCATTTTTAAGTAATATTTCAGTGATTTTTGTTTTTGATCAATGTATTAGACAATGTGTTTTAATTTCTAGTCCTGAATTTTAATAATATAATCGTATTTAGTCAGGGATCATTCTTATATTTTCTTGAGATATTTTTTTCTTCTCTTATACGTTCCATATTTGTAACATATGGTCACCATAAATTTCTGCCACTCAGTTTTGTCAATTGTCTTCTTCCCCAGACATCTCTGCACACGAAAGTCTACCTGGAAATATACATGGTTTCATACTGGATGAAACAGCAACTGTAGTATCCGAGGCATATTTTTGGTGATTTGTTAATCGGATTTTTTAAGGGGTTCGGAGATTATCCCGATGCCATTGCAACTACACGCGGTGACCCGTCCATGTTATGGTCCGCGTCGAATGTTGTTTAATTAGTTGATTCAACGAGTTAAACATTTTTGCAGTTGTTTTTTGTTTTTCGCTCATTTACTTTTCAAGTATCTTTGTAAAGAAACACGGCATAGTTTTCGCTTGCTTCTTTTTCGATCATTACTTTATCAATCCATATATGTTCTTAATATTCTTAAGTGTAATTTATAAAATACGTTTTAATTAAAGGATGTAATTGATTGATCGCATGTCAGTACTATTTGATATATCGTCTTATTTAATCATCAATTATAAAAACATTTTTTTTCCCATATCTGAAACAAATGATCACAAATTGCGCCACTTAGTTCTGTCAGCTGACATTGTCTATTTCGTGTCTCAGGCATGATACTACAGTTGACAGTGTTAAATTCCCAACTTTTGGGTGCAGACATGTTCTTGGATAATACATAGACAATAGCAACTAACAGACCCGAGTATGAAGTTTTTGGTGACCATATGTTCCAGATATGGATCAAACGTGGAAAAAAAGTATGTATTGATTTTAAATATCGAAATAAATCTTTACGCACTGCAGTGAAGACAAAAACGACAAAATATTTTTTAAATTTCATTTACAATATTGTTTTTTCTTATTGAAAATTATTAGATGAGTTAGTTTAAGTTAGGTTCAATCCTTGGTATTTTATACAAGCATGTCAGCTTATTTATTTAATACTTTTGTGATTAATTGATACGTATATACATATAAATTTACAGCAAACATCATCTTATATGACACTTCTCTCATCAATAATTCGGGGATATATAAACGTTTTGCGTATATTTTTTTATTGTTTTTTTTTATTTCATTATTTAATTAATCATGTGGAAATATTTAATTTAAGAAGAATACTACTTAACTGTTTTTAATTTATTTTCATTTTATCATTCGTTGCTTTATACATTTATAAAACTATTGGATTAATATATATATATATTAATCCAAAATATATATATATATATATATATATGTATATATATATACATCACTGAAATATTACGAAAAAATAAGTGAACATATACAGGGGGCGCCAGATTTTTTTTGCCCTGGGGCACCGCAGGGTCTAAAGGCGAAACTGCATTGACAAGTTGACTGTTCCTATAATGACTTTTCAAAAGCATTTGACAAAGTTGATCATGATATTTTGCTTGAAAAATTAAACAAAATGGGATTATCTCATGGTCTACTGAGTCTGCTTGGAAGTTATTTTAGAGACAGACAGCAGTTTGTATCTTATGGCTTTTATCGATCACGCAGCTTTTATACGTATTCGGGAGTTCCGCAGGGCTCTAACCTTGGACCGTTGCTGTTCTCGTTGTTCATAAATGACGTATCTGATGTTATAAATCATGCTATGCTTTTGTTGTTCGCTGACGACTTAAAGCTTTTCTTGGATGTAGTTACCCTGGACGACTGTAGACTTCTCCAGTCGGATATTGATAATATATCTGACTGGGGTGCGCGTAACAAACTGATATTTAATATTGCTAAGTGTAGCTCTTATCGTATACTCGTTATTATAAGATGGTATACCATAGGTACAGTATGGATGGTATTGGCATCCCGCGAGTATCATCCATCAGAGACCTTGGCATATTCTTTGAAAGCAAGCTAACATTTCATGCTCACATTGAAGCTGTGTGTGAAAGGGCACTGAAGATGTTAGGATTTGTTCTGCGTAGTGCCAGGACTTTCTCGAGCACTAACGTACTGGTCGTACTGTACAATTCATTGGTTCGTAGCATACTTGAGAGCGGATCTATTATTTGGGCTCCCCACGAGTATAAATATGGCCTCATGTTAGAGAGAGTTCAGAAGAAATTTTTGAGGTTTCTTTACATGAGGATGTATGGATATTATCCGTGGCTGTACCCATCTAACTTTATACGGGGTATGTTGGGATAGAATGAGTTGAGAACTAGAAGAGATGTGTGCTTGAGTATGCATTTCTTTCGCCTAGTGCGCGGCGTGTTCAGAAATCCTGATATTTTGTTTGAAATTGGTTTGTTTGTCCCTGACAATTATTCAAGGATAAGGAGGCACATATTGTTTGTTCTTCCTAGAGGTAATACTAACCTGCCAGGGACTATGCCTCTTGGGAGAGTGATCAGACTGTTCAACGATATCGCCTCGAATATTGATATATTCCACTTGAGAGAAGCCCAGTTTCGACATGAGCTCCACGAATTTATTTATCAAATTAATTTCGTGGAGTCTTCTGTTTAGCGAGCTCCGGGACTTTTTTTTTTAAATGATTGTATTATTATTGTGTTATTTATAAATTGTTATTTTATCCTGTTTCAGAAATGAATTAAATATTGTTATTTGTAATGTTTCTGAAAGAAAAAAAAATTTAAATAAAAAAATTGAAATTATATTATATGTAACAGGATCGATCACGTGGGTTATTCGAAGAGTGTTAATATAAATAAAAATAAATTACTTAACTGTTATATACTACGTAATAAATATATAATAAATAGTATATAATAAATATTTGTGAGTGATACAAAATCTTCCAATGCAACCTTGTATAGCCGTTTAGTAGTTTATATTTATAAAATGCATGGTTTTATTAAAAATCAATATATTTCTTATATAAACACATGCAGGAGAATTCCAGAGAGTGACGCATGCCATTTGTGAGTAAGGTTAAGCAATTAATGTTTTTTTTTTATGTAAACACATACAGGAGAAAATTGACAGATGGTGATTGTGATTCTGAAGTCTCACCTGTGGAAGTCTATAACGCTTACCATGCTTCGTGTGGCTTAGCGCTGCGTGTGGAGTGCTGATCCGCCTACACCGATATTCACTCATCATCTAATTATTATTGCAGGATATCACTTTGATGCGACAAAAAAAAAATGATGTATACCGTCTATGATTCTAATTCTTAAGATTTTTGAGGCCACAGAGCGTTTTAGATTACAACGACATTCCGCAGAGTACCAAGATCTTATAATTAAAATTTAAATAGGTTTTTTATGAAAACAAATACAGGTGAATACTGTCAGATAGTGATAGTAATTCTGTCTCATCTGTGGAATTCTATGACGCTCACCATGGTGCATATGGCTAAGCGCTGCATGTGGAGTGTTGATCCACCATCGTCATAGACTACAACCCGAGATTCACGCATCATCCGTATTATTACAGGAATTTACTACGTCTCGGAATTTCCTGGAGAGTCCACGTCACGAACAATGAGGTTCTCAGGATAATCAAGGAAGATAGGCACCTAATAAGAACCATCTCAGAGAGGCGAGCCCGATGGATTGGTCACATCATGCGACACGATGGTCTTCTTCACGATATTGTGGAGGGGATGGTTGAGGGTAGAAACTGTAGAGGGTGCCCTAGACGGGAGTATTTACAGCAAGTATTCGAGGATATGAATTGTAGCGCTTATGCTGAACTGAAAAGGGTTGCGGAGGACCGAGAGGAATGGAGATCGAGATGCAAGATTCTGTTGTTGCAAACCAATCCACCGGATTGATACTACGAAGAAGAAGGGTGGTCTTCACGGGACGACTTTCGTCTACTACCAGTTCTAATTAATAGGCTACAACTGGCATTTTACGGGTGAGCGATCGAATTCACAGAAACCAGGGGTATTATAGAACTCGGAAATCGGTTAAAAATCCTTTTTTTTCTCTCCGTCGGGAATCGAATCCACAACCTTTGATTTACAAAGCAAACAATGACCATATACCCGTCGGCCAAGGCCGATGTCTGCGTTGAATACCAGGGGTACGGTGGATGGACTTTATGTGGAATAACAACGTGAGAGAGCGAACAAGGCAGCCATTTATAATATAATCGGTCAAGAGGCGGAGGTGGACCTGGCTGGGACACTTATCAATGATACCGTAAGAGAGCATAAACTATAGCTGCCTTTTCTTCAAGCATCCGGGCTCGCGCGGTTCTGGAAGGCCATTGGGGACTAAATATATAATGTACAAGGTGGAGCTGCGGGAAGCATAGCTGACTTGGGATGAGGTGAAGATTATGGCGGCTGATGATCATAATAATATAAAATCAATGGGATAAAAGTCGTACATTGTAGGTGATAACAGATATATTTGGTAACTGGAAAATACATTACAATTTATATTAATAGATGAATTAAATGAACAAATCCACTAAAAAGGCACCGCGGTCAAAAGGTTAATTTATTGATATCACCTCTTCAGACCTGATTTGTTTAAAAATACTATTTTACCTCCATTATTTTTTATGTTTATATAACTTTGAAAATACATATACCGTAAATTGTGAAGTGCATTATAAATATTAAGTTAAAGTAACCAAATTATTTATGATGGGAGCTCGAACGAAAACAGTGATGATGTTTAAGAATGTTACCTTCAAGTCACTCTGTCCCTTACTAGTCATTTGATAAAGTACAGTGAGACCCCGCTTAACGCTGTTTCGTTTAGCGCTGTTACAGATTAGCGCTCTTTTATTTCAACCTGGGGATTCACCGAAATTGTGCGCAGCGCCAGATTTAAGTAAGAGCGAAGACACTGAACACTCTGTCGATATGGATGAAATAGTGGAAGAAATAGTGGAAATAGCGAAACAAACTGGTTTAGATGAGGTAAAAGTGGAAGACGTCGAAGAAATAGTTTAAGAAACAGCAGCTAGTCTTTCTAATGATGAGTTAAAGGAATTAACTGAGCAAGAAGATAACAAAAATATTGATAGTAGTGATTTTGAAGAAGAGCAAAAACAAACTTTCGATGGCGTTTGTAGAAAGGAATTTCACCACAATAATTGGAATTATGGACCAATTTGTTGAAAATGATCCAAATTTTGACAGGAGTTCAAAAGCAAGACGGGGTGTTATAGATGCTTTATCCACTTATCAACAACTTCTAACATAACGCAAAAGAAAAACGCAAGCTACATTAGATGCCTTCTTGACAAAATGGCAGAAACTTAAACACAGAATAGACTTAATGATCTGACTGACTTAGGATTTTATTTGTTTTTATAAGTATATTCTTTTATATTGTTTTTATTTTTGTAATCAATAAATGTTTGGCTTTATTTGTATTAAAAATAACATAATTATCAATTTTAATACCTAAACAATTTTCTATCCATCTTCTCCCAACCCCATTAATTACATGTTAAGATAGCCTCGTTTAGCGTTGTTTCGGATTACGCTCTACTTTGATGGAACGTATCCCCCGCGTTAAGCGGGGTCTTACTGTATGTAGTATTATAATTGCGGTGTTTATAAATTACTGAATTATAAACGTTATTCGGCAAATAAACGATTTGAAAATCGTTAGTGTTGATATTTATTATTTTAGTTTGTTTTTAATGTGGGATTACTCTTCCGACGATGAAAATGGCATAATCCAATATCTGGAATGCGTTCAAGGAGGCTACGCACATTGAGTCCATTACGCTTCGAGCATACATTAAAGAGTTGAGTGTACATTGAAGATATTGCACAACCGCTTCATTTACTCCATTGGCTTGATTCTGAATTGGTTTTCGTTTCATATGGATTGTGGAATAAGGAAATTGTAGAAAGTTCTTGGACTCTAACATCTGTCTGACGCCACCAGTGACGGACATTAAAAAAAAGATTTTGAGAACCAGATACCCAGTTTCCTGTTCAGGTTGCAGAAACCTCAATAGACTGTCTTACGTTATCATATATAGACATTTGAAATCTAATTTTGCCTGTAAAATGAATCAAATTACAAACTTAAAAATGCTGTTTGAAAATTCTATCATATTATAAAAAATAATTGGAGAACTTCGAAGATTGAATGAGACTTCAGAATAAGAGGTTAACGAAGGAAAAAAATCTCCGATCTATGGAAAACACACGTTCAGTTGGTTCACTAAGCCTATTTAAATGCTACTATTGCATGAATTCTGCTATTCAGACATTTATAAATTGGACCCTTTTATATTTATTGAACCCGTGTATAACCCGAATTCTTTCCGAACTTATTCCATCGTAAGACGAGCAGTTCCTCCAAACATTAGATAACATTTTAGGTAGGCTTTGTAAAATAAGTTTTCTTCTTCAAGATTAAAAAATAATTACAATCTAAGTTTTTACGTGAAAACAACTCCTAGACATAATTTCTACACGCATTGATTAACCGACCCGATTGAGCGTCATATTTTCCACCAGAGGACTTACAGTATTTAATACTGACTTTTTCTGAGACTATAGAAACATTTGTCACTTTTTTAGTTTTATAAATATCTTAGAACATAGAGTGCTTAAATAATCTTGTACTCATGATCACTATCAAAGTATTCCATTCCAATGTTGGGCTTTACACTTTATATAATTAAAAAATGAAAACATATTAAAAATAAAACAATGCAATTGACCGAGGAAGAAATAATTCCAAAATGTGTGAATTTTTATCAAAATTAATTACCAGAGCAGAATTTTCTCATGTATTTTCACACTCGCTTGCCAGTTGAATGCAATTTAGTATTGTAATTATTGAACGACTCAAAATGAGCCGGTGTGCTAATCAACGGAGAAATTCTAGTTGAAACATAATATCATACATTGCATATTCAGTGCAACACGCAAACTGTTTCCTCTCCATTCGATCTCATCACAACTTGTAAGTTTTTGCGACACATGTATATTATTTGCACGTCGATAGTTGTTCATGTTAACTTAATTTAAAGTATCAGAAATTTTACATGTTTAATCCATTACCGACTTTATAAATAGCCGAGAGTCGGCTTCCTATCTTTGTCACTCCTGAACAGTTTCATATCGTACCTCCACTCAAAAAGTCTTTAGGAATACATATTGGAACCATGATTTATAAGATTGACCAATAACCATAACATTCTAAAACTCTGATTCTCATCCTATCAGCGAAGTTAAGCAACATTAATTTTGAATAGTATTTGGGTGGGTCACCGTCACGTTCTAAGGACTAAGTGGTCCAGGACTCGGGAACGTTCAGCTGATCAATAAGATTATGTAACGTTGAGTGCAGAGATGTATCATATATATATGTGGCTATGACTCTTGTCGAGCAGCCAATCAGAGAGTCAATGATAAAAATACATTTGCCAGCTGTCACAGATCTCCGGGCAGTTTTGGAAGGATATGACATTTCTTGAAACATTCTGCCATGTGGAGAGCCACCGAGTATTTTTCACATTCCCATCGTGATTCACTTTTCTTTTTAAGTAATGAGCACATTTTACAAAGCCTGGACGGGTTTTCTTTGACAGGATTTGAAGGAATTTGTCTAGGGAAATGTGCACATTGTACAGTTTGTAATCGTAAAGGGTATGCTCCTCCAGATGCCCTTCCTCGCCTCTTATATGGTGGTAGCGTAATATTTTCTAATATAAAAATGATACGTAAAAAAATTTAGTCATTAAATTTTTTTATCAAAATATATTTCCTAATTATTTTATCAACGATATTAATATGAATAAATTTGCTGTCAATGATTTTTTATGCATAAAATGATTACGCAAAGACAGACTGGCGATTCGCCGGCTTCGTGTCTTAATGGGTTAAGAAAAAACTACCAAAATTCTCTGTCATAAGAAGGTCAACATTTTACAAGCTATTTCTGCAAAATTTGAAAATACGATCACTGATTTTTTTGCAAATGAAAACAAACAAATGACAATTTTAGAGATTAAACGTATGTTTTTTAGTTTGCATGTGATAAAAATACGGACAATTATCTTCAGGCCACTATCCATCTGCTATAATTAAACGATTGTATGTAAAACGCATATGTTGATTTTTTTAAATGTATCTTTCAAATTCATGGAGTATATTTATATTATACTAAAGTAAAAACAAAAGTTGAATTTTGTATTTTTTATTTATTTTATTTGACGGAATACAGTTCCAAGTAATACATAGGTTACACATAGACATGATTCATAGCAGACAAAATAATATAAATATATTACGTCATAGAAAATCAAACCTCATTTAAAAAAAATCCATTATTATATTACATTCTGGGATTTGTTCATGTTATGCCGAGATATAAATTTTCGATAATTATAAATATAATTTGTACCTAACTGTAAATCAGGCACAGACATATTTTTTGAAAAAGGGCAGCATTAGAAATTCTAATGAGGGCTCTAAATTGAAAGAGAAAAAACACTCAGAGAAATACTAATAGGCTGCAAGTATAATATTTTTAATACCAATTATTAAAAATCAAAATTAACAAACCGAAATTGATTTAAATACGAGTACATAGGATATTAATAAAGGACACGAGAATAAGTAAAATAATTAATGCATAGATTGGTGTATAGTACACGAAACTTGTTTTACTTATTTTATATAAAAATACATTATCATTTGGTAAATAAATAAAAGAATCATTAGCTCTTCAAAGGAAATAACTCTTTACAAGTATCACTGCTCAATTTTCTTTTATCCATAACATCAGTCTGTAAGACTGGCCGGCAGGTATGGCTTAGTGGAAGTGTTTGCTTACCATACCGAAAGTAATGGATTTGATCCCCAACAGACATTAAAATAAAATAGACTTTTAATTGATTTCTACGCTCTATTAATACTCCCATTTTAAATACATAACCAAGTTATGATTGATGCAAAATCATAATTTGTTTTAACTGTGTCTAGTTTTTTTCTGATAAATATTATTTTTGAAAGCGATACTTTTATTATCCCTGTACATGTACCAAGATACAAATGAGAGATACATAAAGTAAAACATTGAAAGTCACCAATAATCCAAAAAGTCGCAGTGCTTCCAGTATGAAATGTTCAGTTACAGGGAAAAAATCTATTACGATAGTAAATAAAAGCAATTTTATTTATTTCAATTTTATTTTATTTTTTTCCTTGTAGAAACATTACAAATTTTATCAACTCAATTCATATCAAGTACAATAATAATTAAATAAAAAACACAATATATACAAACACAGGTACTTATGATTAAGTACTAAGAACAATGCAATAGAAGGTCCCAATGCTCATCAAAGAGACGACACCAACCGATTATTCCTCCAAAGAAACTCTTGGAGTTCTTGTCTGAATTGGGCCTCTCTTATGTGAAATATATCAACATCTGAGGCGATTTGGTTAAACAGTCTGATCCCTCTCCCAAGAGGCATAGTCTCCGGCAGGTTTGTGTTACTCTTTAGGAGAGCGAACAATCTGTGCTTCCTTATTCTCAGATATTTATCGGGGACACACAAAACGATCTTCAACAAAATTTCAGGATTCTCGAACATGCCACGCAAGTCGGAAGAAATGCATAGCTAAGCACATATCCCGTCTTGTCTTCAACTCAATGTACCCCAACATTCCCTGTATGAAGTTGGTTGGATACAGTCACGGATAGTATCCATACACTTTCATGTATAGAGATCTCAGAAATTTCTTCTGTACCCTCTCTAACATGAGGTTATATTTCAACTCATGGGGTACCCAAATGATAGCCCTTCTCTCGAGTATGCTACGGACCAATGAATTAAACAACAACACTACTATTACGTGTGTGCTCGAGAAAACCCTGCCATTTCGTAATACAAAACCAAGCATCTTAAGTGCCTTACGACACACAGCTTCAATGTGCGCATGGAACATCAGTCTGCTCTCAAACTCTATACCAAGGTCTCTGATGGAGGACACTCGTGATATTCTTGTTTTTTTTTTTTTTTTAATCAAATATAAAAAGATACATTTTTTACACACAGTAATTTACATTCTATCTTTTTTTTTAATTTTTTTTCCTTTTTTTAAATTAAACACCACACCACTTAAAGATAAGATCTTGTGTGTGGCGTGGGATTCATCTATGTTATTTTACAGTTATATATTTATACAGAATTTTACATATACACATTTATACATTGACATAATTTTGATATGACACTAACATTATATAATTAAAATTTCAAGATACTATATATAGCATTAAATCTAAAGTATATATATTTTAATAATACATCTTTAGTACATTTCATTATTTGAATTTATTATGCAGTGGCGTCATTTTATCATTAATATTGTTGCAAATATTACTCCTGATATTATTTATACACTGTAGGTAGTTTAATTCAACTAATATGTGGTAAGTTGGAAGTGAGAATTCATTATTATGTACCAACTGGTTGAGGTTTTCTATCGAGTCATGTATAAGTTCTTTTATTTGAATTTTGTTATTAATATTGTTGCATGTGAAGTCATTCATTTTTATTTAGTTTTTGATTTAATTCAGTTGTTTGTAAGTATTTATATTGAAATGATATAAAATGTACATTTTTTATTAGCTGAACAATATATATATTCAGCCAAATTCAATTCGACTATATGCTATTTTCATCATTTTATCTCTTACAATGCAAAGGTGGCTAATGGCGTTATGGTTAGTAGGTGTGTTTGTTTTGTGGATTTTATTTGAATTCGTGCAGTTGTTACAAACGGGTGTCTCCTTACTCTTACAATTTATATGATTGTGGCTACCTGCACAGTACAAGCAGATGGGAGGTCGGGTTTTACCTAGACATCTTGCTGCTGTGTGTCCAAACTTTTGGCAGTGGAAACACTGCATTAGTGGGTTGCAGTCCTCAATGTTCACTCGGCTGTATCCAATGTTAATTTTTTTTTTCTCAATTAGTTGTCTTCTTATGGTAGGCGTTACTTGAATAATATAGTTAGTGGTATCCCACTCTTTTCCATCATTTTTTTTTTTATCCTTATTTCTTTTATCAATTTTATTTTTGTCGTGTCCTCTTCGTTCAGTCCGTTTTGGTTCACGATGTTACTTATAAGATCACTCTCACTCATGTTTTTTTGTAGCCTCTTTATAATTAGGTTAGGTAATTTTTTTTTTATTTCCTCAGCCGTAACTTCATCACCAATTTTATTGTTAATTTCTTTACACAGTGAGTTTGCTTCCTCTTTTGTTGCACAGATGATTAGGTTTTTCTGTTCACTGATTTTTTTAAAGCTTATGAGACCCATTTTCATTTTATTTAGGTTTATGTTTTTTGTAATATTATTTTTTATTGTTTCGGCACTTGCACTCTTTTTTGATTCGATAATAATTGCGTGTTTTGTGTCTTGTTTAGTATTGTAGATTGTTTTATAGTTTGTTGTATCTTTTGCTGCACTTCTAGTAATTGTTGCATATGATATCTGGGTCTTTGTCAGTTCTGTTATTTTTTTTGTGTGTTGTTTATTGTTCTGTATTATTTCATTTTGTAGTTCTATTATTCGTCGTTGGTAGTTGATTTTTTCGGTTTTTGTCGCCTCCTCAATCTCGTTCAAGTTTCTCTCAATTTGGCTTTTAATTTTGTTGTCTTTTGCAGAACTGATTTTACTGATCAGTTCCTTTAAATCTTTAAACAATTCCTCCGTCTCGTTGTTTCCAACCACCCAGATGGGTGCGTACACTTTATGAAACTTTTTTTTTAAATTTTGCTATATATTATCGTTACACGAATAAATACTCGTCCGAACTACCGGAGCTAATCACTTATACGTCCGCTCACTGCGGAAGACGAGCGAAGAATGAATGTTGTTCATAGATTACCTATGATATACAGATGACAACTGATCTTCCCGAACAACAAACCAATACTGCAGGATTAATTATTATGCATTGATTTGAAGTGAGAAAAAAAATACTTCAGTAAGTAAATTGTATTGTTAGTAATAAACGAATTGGCTATTTTATGATTTTTATGGCCAGTCATGAGACAGCAATTTCCTTTTTTTATTGAAGGCTAGCCTTGCTTGATGTATGCGTCTGTTGACTTTTCTTTTTTCTGCCATTCAAGGTGATCGTACTTCCAAGGTATACAAACTCTTTTGCATCTTTTAGGGTTATTCCTAGCATTGATATATTAATGTTCTACTGCTCATTGCGGCTTACTCTCATGACTTTGGTTTTCGTGCTGTTTATCTTCATATTAAAGTTAGAATTAAATATGTTTTCCATGGATATGAGCGCTTAAGTGATTTGGTCTTCAGTTTCAGAAATCAGAGCAATGTCGTCAGCAAACCTTATCATATCAATCTTTTGTCCATGTATTTTGAAACCCCTCTATGGCTCATTTTTTCTCTGATGTCATTTATTGCATGTTGTATGTACACGTTGAAGAGTAAAGGCGACAGAGAGCATCCTTGTCTCACCCATTGACGTATTTTTGCTTCCTTTTGTACATTTCCAAGTGATATTATGGCAGCTTATTCTTTGTGAAGTGATAATATGAGTCTTCGTTCATTGTATTTGACTCCAATTTCTTTTATTACACCGAAGAGCTTTTTCCAAACTACTTTATCAAATGCTTTTTCAATGTCTCTGAAGGCAATATATGTACTTTGGTTTACTTTTATCCTCTTTTCCAAGACCATACGCAGGGATGATATTGCTTCTCTGGTTCCCATTCCTTTTCTGAATCCAAATTGATCGCTGGTGAGACTTTTCGATTTTTGGTTCAATTCTATGTAAGATGATGTTCGTTAATATTTTGGATGCATGAGATAGAATACTGAGTGTTCGGTGTTGTTCATATTTCGTTGTTTCGGGCTTCTTCGGCAAAGTTACAATTAGACACTTTTTGAAGTCTTCTGTCGTTATTCCTGTATCATAAATCATCTTAGTCATTGTGAACAGAGCATCTAAAGTCCTGGTTCCTGCCAACTTTATTATTTCAGCTGGTAGGTCATCAATCCCTGGTGTTTTTCCATCTTTAAGCTTTTTTAATGTGAAGTAAAAATTCATCTGGGATAATTGGGTCTCCCAAATCATCGGCGTCCACATTAGTTTCGTTTTCTATCGCACTCTCAAAGCTGGTATCATTTCTTCCGTTGTATAGTGTTTCCAGGTACTGTTTCCATCTCTCCCCTATTTGTGTATCTTCAAAGAGTATTTTCCCGTTCTCTGCTTCCATCGCTTTGCCTTTTCCAATTTTCATGCCAAAGAAATCTTTTACTGATGCATATGCTGTTTTATTATTTCCTTTTCTCATTTTGAATATATATCGTAAACGTACATTCAGTGATACACTTATTCACAATTCATCTAACCACCCGTCTGCACATAAGCATGCAGCTTTCCATTCTATGCTACACAGTCAACTTCAGTTTTTTAGTACAATCTAAATAACTTTAAGTCGTGTAAAGAAAATGTTGCATAAAATCGGACTGGGTGAATTTTATGACATTGTATACTCAAGAACTCTAGCTTCTACTAGAATCTCAATATAGCTTAATGTTACATATAAAATGCTGTCAATGCTGTGTCTCAATATCAATGGAATTAGTTCCCCCAGAAGTTTACGAATAATATTTTTTATGATTTGTAATTTTTCAAAGAAAAGACCAATTTGCACTACCACAAGGTGAATAATATACACCACAGATCATTCTGTATAACTTTTTAAAGATCTTTTAGCTTGATACTCTTGCATTTTCAAACAAGTCACCTGATTTTACCCATTTACACTTAATATCACTGAGCAAAACGTCTTCCTGTATACTGATGCCTAGTTCACTCTTTGCTTGTATGTCCACTGAATTTAGATCAAATGTGTGACCAATACCCTTGTTCCACCTGCAATTAGATATATATGTATAAATATAAATTTTAATCATTTACACATACAATTAAATGGTCAAAACTTTATACAAAAAAAAAACCAGAACACATATGAGCTGTGAGTTATTTTATAGCATTACTAAAATGTAGAAGTTATATATTTCATTCCAAAAATTATGAACTCTAACAGTTATAATTAATTTTGATTGATGTGTATTGTGGATCTTAACAGGACCAACATTTGTGATAGACAGTGAAACCTCAATCCTATCGCTTTTAAAGGAACCTATTAAAATAAACAATGAATGCGGGAAAACAATGAATGCAGGATTAAGAGGACAAGGAGCTTATGCACACATTTTTTTCTTTTACTGTTCATAAAATCACTAAAATATATTCCGACTGCTTGATGATTGTATAATTTCTTATATTTGGAATTAAGAGCTAAAAAGTAATTTAGAGCTAAAAACATACTTATTTTTAATCTTACCCCTTTTCAGAAGTTTTTACGTTAAAATAAAAAATAAAATTTTGTCTGGCACAGCAGGGAATCTCATTTCTAAAACATGGCCAGCCACCTGAAAAGGTTGGCCGCCCTTGCTTTATACGATATATACGCAAATTAAATGAATGATATCAACTAATAGTTATTTTGCATTGTAATAAAAAAAACTTACCTCATCAAAATTCAAACAATCAATGCGGTAAATGGTGAATTGATTCAGAGTATAATAAATAAACGACAAATCTGGGAAAACGTTTATTTGAGGAACGATGGATAGAGGTTTCACTATATACGAGTAATATGTAAATCTAATATTACCTTTCCACTCCGTTCCAAGCAATCATTACTCCATTATCAGTGCATAATTTTGGCCGAGGTTTTATAAATGTATAGCCCATTTTTTTGCAAAGAACGTCTAAGGCTCTCGCTATGAAAGTATTGCTTGCTACTCCACCAGAGACCACCTAAAAATATGAAAAATACTTATATTCATAAATCTCATAATACTAATATATAATTAAGGGAGTTTACATAAATACACAAGTAATAAAAGTTTTTTTTCTGGGATTTTAATAAACCATATTGTCCATATCAGTGCAGTTTTAGGGGGAGGCGAAGTGGGTTGGTGCCCCAAGGTAACGAATAAGTTAGGGGCACTGAGGGCAATCAAGCTAGATTATTTTTTTATAAATATACGTAATATGGGGCGCCAGAAAAAAATATCCTAGGGCGCTGTAGGGTCTAAAGCCGGTACTGGTCTATATTGAATGAAAATCAATAAAAAAAAAATGGTATTATGACAGTGCCAAGTTAATACTTTTCGATGATTTTAAAAATAAACACTGCCATAATGTTTATTTAATAAAATTTTATTTATTTTTAATATACTCGTAATTTAGTTAAAAAGTTATATAAATAATGCTTACAACAATGGTAGTCATTAAATTATAATATCATGTAAGAAATATTTTGTACTATGTTACCAAAGTCATTCTGTCAGTTAAAAAGTTATATAAATAATGCTTACAACAATGGTAGTCATTAAATTATAATATCATGTAAGAAATATTTTGTACTATGTTACCAAAGTCATTCTGTCATGTGGAATCATCTTCTTCATCTCAATGTATTCCATTGCTCTTTGCGTCCGTTGACATAAATGTCGTGTCACTGCACGTTGAAATTCTGAGCACAGCTCATACAATCCTGGTACAATCCCATCGCCTTCTATATCTTCAACGATAAAAATTAAATCAATCAACTAAAAGATCATCACTATATTTTATAAATATTGATATCAGCTCGATATAGCCCATGAAGGCTGGTGTCTTGATATCCGATGTTGTCTCTTATTTTTGTTTGCTCGTCTGACACGCATAAATAAAAATGTTAGCCTTAGTTTGAGATTTAAGTAACTCTGACACGCAGCTTTGCTGGCGTCATTTTGTTTGTTTGACAAGTTCTGTCGTGTGGAGCGCCATAGTTTGCTAAGTGGCCACTAGGGGTTTCAGGCGCAACGACTGTCACTACCACCGAGTCACATTCTGCCTGGATATTGTGAGGTACGGATCATTCATTGGTCTATCCTATAATACGGCAGTCACCCTTGGGTTGGAGCCTCAAAATACCTTCAAAATTAAATTGATTCAATTCAAAGATCTATTATTTTGATAAACAATAACACTCCTAAGTGTAACCTACAATCAATAAAATATAGGTGTACGATTTATTCACTTAATCTTTTCTACTGTTATTAACACGGTCGCTACTCTTTGGAACTTAGAGAGCTAATTCCTCCTGCACCCACTTCCAACTGACAAACTCGTCTTTCACTTGCCAAACATCCATACACGGTTAATGTGTGTTGACCAAGAACTGACAGTTTCCAAAGTTCCGTCCTAAATGCCACCGATAAGCTTTGGAATTGTCATGAAGCATCTAAGTTTGCGCCTTCCTACAATCTGGATCTTTTCAAGAAACAGATTGTAGGCAGAAAGATTGACAGTCGAGACCAGTGCACTCTATATATACAGTCGATTCCGCTTAATTGGGACACCGCATAATTGGGACAGCCACTTATTTGGGACAAATCTCAAAGAACAGAAACCAAACCACGAAACCAATAGTAAATTTATATGTTTAATTGGAACAACATTCCGCTTAATTGGGACAGTAAATTTAAGACCACAGCACATATTATGTTACATTTTCAAGAATAGATAACAATTTACCATGTTACGATGATAATGAAGACTGTGAGGATTCAATTGTAGAGGGTATTAAATCAAAATATGAAAAATTAGACGAAGATGGCGATGATGATGATGAGTCACCTGTGCCTAACCAGAAGGCAAAAAAATGTATGGCTGTGTTACAGCATTATTTTATGCAGAAAGGAAATGAAGAGAGCCCTACATCCGCACTGAATATCTGTGCTCATTTTGTAGGAGTGAAATGTTACAAAAACAAAAGACAGACTACACTTGAATCATTTTTGCATTGAATTACATTATGTGTACCTACCCATTTATTATTTAAATTAGGTTTTTTTTTCTTCTTAAAAGTTTACATTACATATTTGTAATTTATATGATAATTTATATTATCTATGTGTAATTTACAGTATCCAAGAGTTTATAAAATAAAATTATTGAAAAAAAATATGCATTGTTTAATTTTATGTGTGCATTACTGGTTAATGGCCTTAGTTGACAAAACCAAATAAATGAATTTAAAAAAAATGTGAAATTCGCTTAATTGGGACAGCCGCTTAATTGGGACAAAATGACCAAGTCTCGATGTGTCCCTATTAAGCGGAATCGACTATATATATATCATAGAGTGCACTGGTCTCGAATGGTTGTGCCCACCTGCATGTGATTACATAACAAAAAAATACATGAACGTAATGATTACTTACTATGGAGTTTTTCCAATTTGTGTATTTTTCGAAATAATGAATTTTTCAGTCCAGTGAAACTAAAATTACAATTCCTGTAACAGAGTTAAGAACTTATTAATTAACAAAAATAATATAAATATAAATAAAATTTGCACATAAAAAGATTTGTACTTATTAAAGCTAACTACTAAACCAAATATCATCATTATCATACCATGTCCGCTCCCCTAACTGGAGCATATGGCATTCATAAACCGCAACCACAAAGCTCTGTCAGCCACAAAGCTCTATTAGCAACAATTTTCTTTGCCTCATCCCAAGGCAGCTCCACATCCCGCAGCTCTACCGTGTAAATTCTATGTATAGTTCCAGGCGTCCTTCCAGGACGGCGCGAGTCCGGGGGCTTGAAGAAAAGGAAGCTATAGTTTATGCTCTCCTGCGGCATTCACAATACATGTCCCAGCCAGGTCTACCTTCACCTCTAGATGTATAAATCGTATTTGTATGTATTTCCTTATAAGGTTCTAAAATCTGTTACAATCCCCTCTTAAATTTCAAACTTCTTTCCATTATAGGATCCTTTTCAATATAATCTTTTCTAATTTTATAGCCAATTCCAAGCCGTCATTTATCAGTTTCAATGTGAAACATGTAGCTGCTTCGCTGCAGCTGCCTTCTGAGTCGTTAATTGTGGTGGGTTCATCTAACATTTGGATTAATTCTTCTTCGTTCAACGTACGATTCTCCAATATTTTTTGGATGTCATGAATATCCATGTCATTAAAACCTTCTCCACCAATACCACAACAAATGTTTACTGTCCTTTGGTATTCATCTTCTATTGGTGGTAAAAAAAAATCTCCAGACAATACTTCTGGCCATAGTTTTTTCCAGCAAGAATTATTAGAAGTGGATTATTTTATTTCTTTAGCGGATGCAGAAATAATATCGACACAATTTCAAATATTTTTTTTTTTCCAAGCTTGGGGAAGTGTTAAATTTTCACCTTGATTAATGTCTTCTAATATTTTTTCAAATGTTTGACGAATGTAATAGACTTTAAATGTTGAAATCATACTTTGGTCTAAGGGCTGGAATTAAAGGCGTAGTATTTGGTGGTAAAAATAATATTTCAACATTAGGATATTTTAAATGGAGCGGATGTCTTGGTGCATTGTCCAATATCAATGATATTTTAAAATCAAGATTCTTGTTTCTCATATAATCTCTTGCATCAGGCATGAAACAATTGTTAAAGCAATCTTTAAAAATAAAACTTGTGGTCCAAGCCATTTTATTGACTTTTTTTCATAACCTTTTGTGCTCGGGGGTTTAAGGCTCGATTAATAAATAATGGCTTCATTATGGAATCTCCTGAAGAATTAGAGCATAATGGTAAAGATATTTTTTCTTTCGCAACCTTGAATCCTTTTCTGTTTTTCATTTTTTGATATATAGGTTAGATATGTACAATTTTTTTTTTTTAACTTTTTATATAAAATGTATTGTATAAAAAATATGCCACAATTTAAACAACACGGTTGTATAAATTGAGGCATACTAATAACAACAGTGTTGTGTAAAACCGTGTTATACGAGGCCCAAGTGTAATTTCATTCGTGTAAATTTCATTCTCATTATATTTCAAAATATATTTTTGAGTCTACAATACAGTCTAATAAAGTGTTTCTATTTAACAATAAAAAGTTAATTTAATTGACTGACCTGTGTCTTAACATTGCCATTGTAAAATCAATGTCATTTTGATTGTCAACAAGAGATGCTGCTAATTCAATGGCTTCGCCACCAGAAAGTGTAGAAAACTGTTCAATATTCCTGAGTTTCAACCTTCTGGCAACCTAAAAAAATACGATAAACATACTAACAAAACTTTGTTTGCCATAAACTACGCCTTTTGTTTCAATAAATGCTTGTGAAAAATGTAAAATATCCATGAAAAAATACAGCATTGATTTTACATTTTTTAATGATAATTTATTATTATTTTATGCATTTATACACGCACCCAAATTTGTTTATAGATTTTATTTTGAAGGAAAAAAACAAGTTTATTTTAATTTTAACGAATTATTTAAAAAATATATTTTTTTTTTGTTAGTATCATATAAAGTATGTAAAAAATCAATTTAAGCATATAATTTAAATAAAAATATAAATTTGAAAAAATATCTCTTTATTTTGGTACAAACTTTCTTTTTTATTTTACTTAATTTTTTTTTTTAATTTACATGAAATAATTATATCAAAATCTTTTATGGCCTCCTATATTTATTAGCAAATTATAATTGAGATTCATAAAGTGTTATAGCGACATATACTCGTAGGAATCTCGTAGTTGAGATTCATAAAGTGTTATGGCGATATATACTCGTAGGAATCTCGTAGTTGAGATTCATAAAGTGTTATGGCGATATATACTCATAGGAATCTCACAGTTGAGATTCATAGTGTTATGGCGGTATATACTCGTAGGAATCTCGTAGTTGAGATTCATAAAGTGTTATGGCGATATATACTCATAGGAATCTCACAGTTGAGATTCATAGTGTTATGGCGGTATATACTCGTAGGAATCTCGTAGTTGAAGGGTTCAAATAACGAATGTAATATTATGTAATAGACAAGATAAAAAACCTGTTATACTATATTTAAATGATTATAACATTAATTATAAAAAAATATCAGATATATATATAGAGAAGATAATAAATTGTTTGTTCTTACCTTGTCGAAAGATTCTCCGGGTGCATCATCCATACTCTTTCCCAAAAGAACAAAGTCATCAACATCCTTAACAACAGACAGCAGGCAATGCCCTCCAGATATAAGAAGAACTAAAAAGGGAAATTTGACATCATGTTCCTGAAGCAATAAAATACAAATTATATCATAAACCAATTAAAGAATATGATGTTGTATACATTTCTACTTCATGTCAATAACCAAAAAATGTAATGGGGTTCACGAGACTGGACCAAAACCAACTTATGACATAACTTATTTTCGGGAATTTACATTTAATTTTTTTTTTTAATCAAAAACCATTTTTAAATTATTTTTTTTGCAAATATTTTTTGTGGCAGTATTTAATTCAATTAATGAGCAGTAATTATTAAGCAAACGGTTAGTAATAAGTACCTAAAAAGGTAAGTAAAAAGTAATCATTTGGCAGTGGGAAAATATCAATTAGGTTAGGTTTCGATTTTATAGCTTAATTATTCATTCATTTTAAATAAATTTTTACCAATATTGACTATATTACTGGCATTTAAATTTTATAACTGACCACGTTCATACTGACACAGTGGATACTGCCAATTTATTCAGTCTACTATCCATTCATTTTATTTACCGTCAATTGATTTAACTTACTGCTAAAATCTTGAATCAGTTACTGAACAAAGAAATACAGTAGAACCTCGATTATCTAGACTTTGATTATCCGGATTTTCGATTATCCGCTGAAATATAATAAAACAAATACGAATAAAAATACAAAGGCTAAAAGTACGAAAAAAGTCAAGTACAGTGAGACCCTGCTTAACGCTGTTTCGTTTAGCAATGTTTCGGTTTAGTGCTCTTTTATTTCAACCCGGGGATTCCCCGAAAATGTGCGCAGCTAGCTTTAAGTAAGAGCGAAGACATTGGACACTCTGTTGATATGGGAGAAATAGTAGAATTAGCGAAACTATTTGGTTTAGATGAGATACATGTGGAAGACGTCGAAGAAATAGTTCTAGCTACAAGAGAAAAAGTAGAAAGCCTAGCTACTAAACAGCAGCTACTCTTTCTAATGATGAGCTCAAGGAATTAACTGAGCAAGAAGAAAACAAAAATATTGACAGTAGTGATTTCGAAGAAGAGCAAAAAGAACTTTCGATGGCATTTGTAAAAAGGAGTTTGACCACTATAACTGAAATTATGGACCAATTTATTGAAAATGATCCAAATTTTGACACGAGTTCAAAAGCTAGATGGGGTGTTATAGATGCTTTATCCACTTATCAACAACTTCTAACAGAACGCAAAAGGAAAACGCAAACTAAATTAGGTGCCTTCTTGGCAAAAAGGCAGAAAATTGGAAACACAGAATAGACTGAATGATCTGACTGAATTCGAATTTTATTTGTTTTTATAAGTATATTCATTTATATTGTTTTTATTTTTATAAGAAATAAATGTTTGCTTTTATTTTTATTAAAAAAAAACATGATTATTAAATTTAATACCTAACCAATATTCTATCCATCTTTCTCTAACCCTATTATTTACATGTTTAGATAGCCTCGTTTAGCGCTGTTTCGCATTACGCTCTACTTTGATGAAGCTTATCCCCCGCGTTAAGCGGGGTCTTACTGTACACTTGAATTCTTCAAAAGCAACGTTTGTGAACCAATAAAAACCAAACCACGGATAGAACAAAAGGTTATTTTTTTATTTTCTGTGGGTAATGTTTCAACTGAATATTTATATATTTATTATATAGGATAAATTTATGATTTTTGAATTTTTAGATATTCAAGTTGCTTCAAAGTGAAAATGTTGTTGTCACTTCCACGTGATTACATAATACGAGTCAGACTCGTTATTCCGTCCAAATGGGTTAAAGATATAGAAAAATCAAAGATGATTTCAAATAGTGAATATTTGTTTTATCTTCCTAGTATAACCCTAAGTTCTAGTACATTACATTGTTGTCACAAAAACATATTTTTAATAAGTTACCATTCTTGCTGTTAATGCATGGGCTTCCATATGATGTATAGGTATTAAAGGTTTCGAAAACTTCCGAGCTAAGTGCTTTGCATATTTCATACCAATTACTAAACTCAATACCAGTCCTGAAATAAAGGAAAATCAAAATGATTAAATATTTATCATGATCATGCTAGAAAAAGTTATATTCAATGAATGTTTGCACCTGCCGTTTTAACTATCGAGAAACTTTTGTATCGAAAAATAAAGAGTTTAAGTGTATTTGGATGAATTCTTTTCTGCTTAAATAAATCTTTCTACACAATTTTTTCTTCTAAGCAAGTGACCAATTGAGCTTCGATATCAAAATTATTTTGATGTGCCAGAAATGACAGTGTAGATAATAATAACGCACCGGGTTTAACTGTAACAGCAATGGCATCCACGTCAAATCCTGTCATACCCGCCTCTTGGAAAGCACTCTCTACCACGGACTCTATGTTACTTCTATGCAAATCTTGAGCGATTGGAGGAATTATACCACCATTTCTGAAAACAGAACGATATAAATAAATATCTAATAAATCAAACATACACAAAGAAGAAACATTTTGAAATGTAAATATCTTGTAATTAGCTCGATTTAGGAGAGTGAAATTAATTTGCCTTAATATTACATTCATTTCAATTTGTTGTTATTGGTGAACATTGAAAGTTAGGTTTGTGGGGACTAAAAGATTTGTGCAACCTTCTTGTTAAATTTTATAAGCTAACAATATGGTTGATACATAAAATGTATTATAAGAACATAACATGTTATTAAATGTATTACATTTACTTTGCATAATTTTATAGGAGTGACAATAAATACTATTCCCGAGAACATAGTGAATAACTCTAAATTAGATAAGCTTAACATCTTAAGAAATAAATACCTTAAGTGGATGAGTTGTTGAGAATGTAAGGCCTCTCCAAGTATACGGCCTTTGTTATCTACAATAGCACACCCCGTGTCATCACAAGAAGTTTCGATGCCAAGTATGGTGAAGTGTTCCTTTATCTGGGTTTTGAGACCACGTGTGATTTGTCGCTTCAACGTAAGTTTGTGTTTAATGTCTCTAAATAATACCTTTGTGCACAAATATGAGCATGATTTAGTCATCTGTAACGATTTGTAAACAAAAGTTCATTTAACCACTTCCCAGGCAAATTATTCTGCCTTTCTGTCAACACCCCGATTCTAGCTATCGTTTCTTACAATTATACACTCAGCATCGAGAGAGAAAAATAATTGACAACAGTGAGAATGGGTACATCATCAAGGAGAAATACCACCGGAGTGGTATATAATATCATATATGTACACTGTATTTGACGATTCATGCCCAAGTCCATACTCTTAAAGATTCAAGCCAATGACGACGATTCTGATGTCTGACTGATGACGATTCAAGCCAAGTCCATACTCTCAAAGCCTAGTCCATACAACTTAAAGAATAAGAAAGGATGACGTCTTAACCTCAAATTGTAATTTGTATTATATTTTGATAAAACAAAAATGAATGGAAAAAATTGATTATTCATTTTGAACTTATTATCCTCACCTTAGATCTGATCATGGTGATACAAGGTTTATTTTTTAGTAAAACACTTTAATTTATGTGTTCAGTTAGCTGCGTTAGTGTACCTTTATTACGAGCGCCAACCTCACTAGACTGAATTGAAATCATTGCTGCCAATTGACAATATTAAAATCTTCCTCTTTTTTATATATTGTATACCTATCTTCACATATGTTTTATGCATTATAGGTACATATTTAAATAAATATCGAAATTTATTAGATAACTAAGAGTGGTTAAGTATCACTGTAATATATTTGATTAAAAAAAAATGGGTTTAGGGTTGGTAACTTAAAAGCTGTTCATCATTGTTAGCCCTTTCGTTACGGCTCGGTGAAATACAAATTTTACTGTCAATACGGCGTGAATTTTTCAAACCATTATTTATGCTTAGAACTAGTATTTATATAGATTATATATGTATATATATATATTATATATAATATATATAATCTATATAAATATAAAACTATTTTAAGAAATATGTGAATAAATTACTAATGTGCTTGAAAAGAAGTCATGTTATTTATTTGTTACATTTAATGCGGTCGTCGATTTATTTATTTTAACATGTTAAATTATTGATTATTACCGAACCATGTTGCGAGCAGTAGTTTTCAACCGGTTACCGAAGTTATATTTATCCATGTGTCGTTGGTTGGTTTGAGACACACAGTACCGGTTTTAGACCCTGCGGCGCACTGGGGAATTTTTTTTCTAGCGCCCCATATTGTTTTTATTTTAAAATATCTAAGAAAGATTAGTTACCCTCGGCGCCCCTAGCTTATTCAACGCCCAGGGGCACCAACCCACTTCGTCACCCCCTAAAACCGGCACTGGAGACTTAATAAAGACCAAATAGTCCTAGTGTAGGCTTAATTATCTGAATACCTACATAATTGAACTCATCTATATTTAGTATGTTTGTATTAATTTAAATTATTTTTTACGCAATGAGTAAAATATGAATTACATGTTACTATTTGTAAGAAATATCCTGTTGGGCAACTAATTAATGTTTGAAGGCTCGTGTTTTACAACGTGATTTGTGTCAAAGAGCTAAAATTACTTTCAAAACCTTAGAATTCTAAGTAAAAGTAATTAAAGTTGAAAAAGAATCACAATATTCAAAATGAAAATGTTAAACATCATTAGCTGCGCGTGCACAAAATGCTTTGTTCGCTGTAATGACTTTTTGAACATAAAGTATATTTTAAAAGCATTTTATTTGTCGCAGAGCGAAAACAGTGACCGCATTGACAAGCTTTACATAACAAATTGAAACTTTGAGAGCCGCACAATCTCAAATAATTATTCAACCACGTTGTTTTTAAAATAAATTAGAAAAAAGCTCTAAAAATAACAAAATATTCACGTGACTTAATTTTTATTAAAATATATTGTTGTTAACACACGTCGCCTGCCATAAAATTATTAATGTTGCCCAAGACGCAATGAAAATATCTATTTCGGAGTATTTTAAGATGTTGTCTAAAATAAGTATTTTAGCATAAGAAATTGAGTAGCAGTCGCTGCCAAAATAAGTTGGGATACATCTCTTGTAGAGATTATCGTCGATGGACAAGAAAAATGTTGGGGTAATGTCTGGGGCTCTAGATTTTCGGAGAATTTGGAGATTTTAGCCACAAAACTTTACTAATATGGACATATCTGCATATAATTATATTTTATTCTAATTGCATATTCATTAAATTTTAAGTAAGATGATTATCCCGTCGTTTCCTATGTTTTATTTTGCTTTTGAGTTGGATTCAATAAATTCTCTTGGATGTCGTATTTCATAAATACTTTAATATTGTTTATCAATTATTTATTTCGTTAATTATGAATCATAACTTTTTTTATTCATATTTATTATTACTTTTATTCCATAAGTATGATATGGGGTAGAGAAGAATGATGCAAAGTATTTTTAAATATTAAATGTAAGTTTTAATATTCTATAGATATTCTCTCTAAACAATTTTATAATTTCATACATAGCAAAATCAGCCGAGCTTAAGAAATGCCGGATTATGAGCAGAGGGTTATAAGCTTAAAAATCAAGCGCTCGCTTGTCAAGCGAGTGGTCAAGGTTTTGATTCCCTGAGAACCTTAAAATAATTACGAATCTGAATCATTTTATTATTCTTAATTTTTTCATACGAATACATCTATTGATATCTTTAATTGAAATGAAATTGATCAATCACTCTCAAAGTGACTGCCAAATCCTAATAATTAAAATTAGTGTTATATGAATATCGATCTATAAATAACACAAATTCACAAAGAGTCATAAAAATAGACGATGTGTGAATGTCGGGCTGATACATAATGACAATAGAGAATCAATAATTCACATACAGTATTAAGTTGTCTATAAAGCATCATAATAAACAGATGGCATTTATGTATCATCTTCTGACGGTATTTTCTCTACGTCTTTCTATAAGTCATTTATTTAAGTGATTTAATGACTTTGAGAAAAGTCAGGTTAATCGGCTGATGTCTAAAAACATCCGTTTAGCAAATGTCACAAAATTATCTTGAATACTACAACAGCTTTCTGTAAGCCCCCTCGTTCTATATAAGGCCGTTGGAAACTATACAAATAATTCCCGGCAGAGTTTCAGATGCAGAGGTGATTTTAGAGGAGGCAGCTAAAAAAATTGAGATTTAATTTATGTTTGCCCCACCAAAGAAACGGATATGAAAGAAGAAGTTTTAAGTTTATTAAAACCAATCTTTCGTGGTTATTGCGCGAGTGCCGCCTAATAAAATACTATTAGTATTAAGCCACTAGCAAGAGTCTATCCCTGCACGTTGATAATGTATGTAGGTAAGGCGTACCCTAAGAACGATTAAATTGATTTTTATTACTTGTTATCGTATAAAAGGTAGGTATTTGACGAAAACTCTAGTCCGCATGCAACGCCGAAAATAAAAGTAAAAACTAAGCGATTTAAAAAAAAAAAAATGTCTACGTCGCCACAGAGATTTTTTTGCAATATTAAGAGCAAGGAATTGCACAATCTTCTTAAAAAAAGTGCGGCATATAAACTATTACTTTATTTAAAGAATTTGATTGGCCATCTTGTATACATTTTGACGTACTCGTATATTTAAAATATGTGTAATCTTTACCGGAATAATTGATCGCTTGGGTGTAGGATATGATTCAATTTATTGCGCTGGGAAAATATTGTTCAATATAACTGATATAATTCAAGATCCGCCTAAGGCTTAATAATTGATTCCAAATATTTGGATCTTGAGTTGAGCGGCCTCTTACTCCAGGCCTCGGAAACGTCGAGATAATCACCCAAATATATGCCTCGGATTCTTCAGCAGCCTTTTCTTCAAGTACTCGGACTTCTGCTCTGGAGGTTGTCGGGAATCATATTTGTTCCCAAGAGGACCTTCAGGTGCAGATATGTCCTAGAACGAGGAATGGACAGTGGCAGCTGACAGAACTAAGTGGTGAAAATTTGTGGTGACCATATGTTCCATGTATGGAACGGATATGGAAAGAAGAAGATATATTTGGGCCATAAGTTGGTATTAGGATGTTACATTCATCAAAAGCACCTGAATTAATTTAACATGTGCACATTGTAAGTGCATTATTAGAAATATTAAAACTTGTAGAATATATAAAAAAAATATGCATTTATTTAAATAGTTGCTGAAATACTGTTTTATTTTTGTTACTTTACAATGGCGACCCACCGTGTGTTTATACGAGTACTCGTAGTATTATAACGATTGATAGAAAGATAGGAAAAACTCCAATATTTTCTTAAGGCTGCTGCACTGACGACCCTTCATCAGATTCATGCAAGACAAGCAATTGTTAGTTTGCAATTTAATGCCACCCTTTTATTACCAATTATGGTACGCTAGTCTTAGTAGCTTTACGGTGTCTGGTTGTATGTGAATGTCGGACGCTGGGGAAGGATTTTCCGTTCATGCCAGGCTCTAATAATCATCAGTCGACTTTGTTCGTAATCATATAAAGCAACTAGCTGACCCGGTGAACTTTGTTTCACCCGAAAGGCAATAAATGAGCAGATTATGGATTTTATTAAGTTGAATTTTTCGGCACATATGATATCATATATTTGGTCTGATTGAATTCTATTGCAGTAATCGATGAAACTTCAGCAAGTAGTTGTCAGCGTTTCGACGAATAATCAAACGATATGCGTAATAATTCGGCGAGCTAACCTTCTTGGTAGTTTCTTTACCTGAAATTAAGACAATATATTTGCTATTTTGTATGTAAAGCTAACATCCATATTTGTAGCATAATTATAAAGGGGTGATGATAAATGATTTTAAATCGTTTGCCGGTTATTTGTCCAATTTTCTCTAAACAAACATCTTAATCTTTAAGTCTGTTATTTTCCTGGTAATAAGCAGTGTAATTGGTCATTTATTGGAAATCTAAAGCAAAACCAAGCACTGTAAAATGTATGTCATGACAGAATCAAAACTATGATGTTGATTATATATATATTGATTACTCACCATTCAATGGATTTTTCATTTTGATATTGAAATAATATCCATCTTCTCCTTGCCAAAACATCAGTGGGTATTGCAACGTGTCATATGAACGACGTGTTTCAGATATCTGTTGTAGTTGCCCAGTATCACGACGTGTGTACCAGATGGTCGTTTGTCCGCTCTGATCACGACTTTGTAGAAGTTTATCAAGTTCTTCCTCCATATTGTCATTGAAGTATATTCGTACAAATTTATGCTGTGCATCTTCGAGAGGTTGGAATGATCCGATTCGATGGTGAATCTGTCCTTGTATCTACAGAATCAAAAGCAAAGACAATATTACTGATTTATAAACCGTTTTTTTAGAATTAGATACATAATTCAAAGTAATAAGTGTAGTATGTTATTCTGTTAATTAGATTGTGGGTAAGTACAAAAATAAATAAATAAATACCTTGAATATCGGATTAAATCCTCGTTCATTCTAGAGTTCGTGCAAACGGATCGCTTTGGCAGATCTTAAAGAGACTTGTCAATGTTGTCGCTGGAGGTGTTTCACCACGTTGAACATTTGTAGCCGTGAAATATACCCAATGACCATTCTCCAGATGCACCGCCAAATGCACAATAGCAGTATGACGTTCGTGATTAGGGATTGTGAATATACGCCTAATCGCTTTATACCGACCAATTTGAAAGCGCGCAATTTCATCGTTTGTATATAGAATTCTAGTTGCATGACGGCTTTGTCGTGAAAGATTCGATCGACACTCGAAAGTTCTGGAAACAAAACGTCAACCGATAGAAAAATTATATCTATCAAACCATGGACAAAAAAAACGATAGATGGCACATATTACATATTTATTTATTTATTTATATACAGAATCCGAATTCCATTTTTTTTTACAAATATTTAGAAACATAGAGTATGTATACATAAATATACAATAAATAGAGAAAATAATATAAATTAAAAATAACAAAATAGAATATGAAGATGCCTTTCCATTTTTTGTTTTGTTTATATTTTTGCTTTTTGTTATAACATTTTTAACAAATAAAAGATGAAACTGATTATAAATATTTATTTATTTATTTACCCTGTTTTCACATGGATCACGTGACAAAAGTTCTCTATTAGGAGACTGCAGTTTCGACTAACTCGTAGTCTTTCTCAATCCTTCTCTAGTTAAGAGATAACTGAGCTGCGTTGTACTTGTAAGTGGTGTAACACATTTTTGTAGGGGAGGGGGTGGTTAAATTAAATAATTTAGAATACTTAGAAATTTATAAAGCCATTAATAAGAAAGAAGATATAATTAATAACCAACTAAATACCTTAATTAATTCACCAATTTTAAAATTGTTTCCGTTAAATAAATAAATAAGTATAAAAATTATATATACGACATATAAGAATAATATTAAAAATAAAAAATAAAAATAAATTTATACCTAAACCACTTTTATGTATTTATCTCTTCCTTCATCCTTGCAACACTACCTACCTCCCTCTCCTTTCATGTTAGACACACCCCACACCCTCCCCCTACAAAAATGTGTTACACCACTTACAAGTACAACGCAGCTCAGTTATCTCTTAACTAGAGAAGGATTGAGAAAGACTACGAGTTAGTCGAAACTGCAGTCTCCTAATAGAGAACTTTTGTTACGTGATCCATGTGAAAACAAGGTAAATAAATAAATAAATATTTATAATTTATTATGGATCTCAAAGTGAATGCTCAAAACATTGAAAAAGATTAAACTGATATTTTGACTAATATTTATTTTGTTTTTGTCTTTTTTTCCTGTCTTTTGTTTTTTTGTTTCCAAAATATACCGTACCTTACGTAGGTACCTACTTACAATACCTACTTTTGCGTCATTTTTAGTTATGTTGCTGGCTATGGCAACACTTTCTCAACTGACAGCTGTCAAGTTACAATAGTCTTGTATGAAAACATGTTTACGTAAATGTTCAATATTTTTTCTTAATCAAATCAATTTTGAGTATCCTATAGCCATTTTTGGGTTCTAAGTTACCTTTCCACCAATTTTCAGCCAAGTCGGTTTGGCCGTTCTTGAGTTATAAGTAGTTTTATTACACGACTTTCTTTTCTATATATGTATAGATATAACCACGTGCAGTTACGAAAACTGAATACCTCACATTCTAAAAACATATATTATACATAATATGTGTAACACCGAATTGGTGCAGTGCTTATTCAGTGTATGTTTGTGAGCGTATGTGACACCCCCTGTGATGTTTTTAGTGACCAAATGACATCTCAAAATCACGTTTATATGTTAAATTATATGTGTAGATGAATATTAAATCTGAATAAGACCATAGCGCGTATAAAATATGTCTTTCCGAAATACTGCTAAAATACAAATAATGACAGTTTAGATATACTCTTAATCGTATAAATCGCTTATACGTTAACAGTTTACAAAAAAAATCATGTTCTTTATTCGTAAATTAGAATTTTCCATTCCTTTTTTTTCAAAATACACGTCGTATGTAATTACACAACTTCAGCGTAACACATTTACACAGATATTTTTTTTGAAAGCTTTAAGCGCATTACAATAGATTTGTATGGATACAGATACACTCACTGCATTAAGATGTCGTCGATATGAATTGATTTATAGCTTATGTTGACTTTTCTCGTATTATACTCTCACAAGAAATAAACGTCAAAGCGAAGTATATAACTTGAAGCTGACTCATATATAAACATATGCAGAAGAATCCCATCCAGCTACTTTAAATATGCCAATCTCTAAGAGACAGTTCGGTTTCCGACCAGGAGTCTCAACGGAAGATGCTATTCTCGCGACTATCAAACAACAACTGACTCCAGGTGCACCTACGTTTTGGGTGCTCTTCTGGACATTTCAGGTGCTTTTTGACAATGCATAGTGGCAAATGGTCCAAACTTCTCCTTCGCCAGATTCCTGGTAATCTTTACGCACTCTTACAGAGCTATTTCCAAAACCGTCCAATTTTCGCTAACTCTGGAAGCATTCAGCCACAGAAGCTCTAAGCCAAATCTTTTCCTGGGGCCAACGAAACAAGTTATGTTTCGCGGCGCATAAAACAGAGCTATCCTTTTAAAGGGCCACTTATCTCCACTACGTCCACCAGCTATTTACTTCCGATGTGCTAAGGTATTTTTTTTGCAGAAGTAACATACCTTGGCGTAATCATGGATGGTAAAAGAAGTTTCGCCGCTCACGCTCGCCATGTTGTGGACAAGGTGCAGAAGGCTTACTTCTGTATCTCTCGCCTTACGGGAAATTCTTGAGGACTTAAAGGTCGAGCCCTTAAAACAGTCTATGATGCGATTTTTTTCAGCACCGTGAGATATGCTGTGCGGTGATGGATTGAGCGTACTAGGTTGCTTGTACCTGCACTTCTCTCATTTACTAAAACTAAAGCCTCCCGATCTTCTGCCACCGAGTCATTAATTAGCCTTGCGGGGGTGCTGCCATTGGATTTGCAAGTGCAGGTGAGCGCCGCTCTGTCATTGCTTAGACGTGGTTTCTCTGCGGAGGTCGATTAAACTTGTCTCACTCCTCCACAGGGTAAGATCACAAAAAAAAAACGGAAAAGAAGTAAGATTAGCGATGCTCGACAGAATGGAGAAGCCGTAGCTTATTCCAAACCATTGGACTAGTGACTAGTCAATTCATGACTGATCACGGCAATTTTAAGGCTAATCTCTTCTAGCTTAGCCTCGTTGATAGTCCAGTCCAGACTGACCATGTGCTGGCCCTTGCAGGACGCTGAACACGTTGTGTGGCATTGCTCAATATTAGATTTAAGTAGGAAAAGACTCTTTGGCGTAATCCGACAGAAGCCTGGACCAGTTGGATATGTCGACCTCATCGCCACGGAGTCCAACTACCATAACTTTTCTGTATACGCGGCGACCTTCGACAAATAAGACAAAAATCCAAATTTTAACGTCTGAACTACGAACTTATACACCCACGTTTGGTGTTGCTCACCAGAGCCCGTTACTTGTATAACGAGAAAGTACTCTGAAAACAATGCCTTGAAAAGTGTTCCCAAGGAGCGCAGGTACAAGACTACCGGCCCAAGTAGGCCTTAGGCCCCAAAATAAATAAATTTATATAAACATTTATTTTCTCGTTATCCTAAAGTGTTCCAATTGTATAATATATATTGAGAAATATTTTGTGATGTGTAGCTGTGGATTATATACAAATAATGGGCATTTGAGATATTGTTATTGACGATATTGCCCATTGTTAAAAATGAACATAAATGGTTTAAAACGCGTAGAAACACTTAAAATATTTTTGAAATAGTAGTATTTTTTATGAGATTATTTTGTCTTTTCACTAACTTATATGACATAAATATACATTATAATTGTGCAAAATAACATGTTTAAAATTATAGGTTGATTTAGAAATTATTCCACATATTATTAATTACCGAACGACATGTTTCAGCTTTTGTCAAGTCTTTGATGTTAACTTGACAATGGCTGTCCGACGTAGCTGAAACTTGTCGTCCGGTAATAAAAAAAGTGGAATAATTTATAAATAATACTATAGTTTTATTTTGATATTATGAAATTCCACGATTATCGAAGAAATCGAAATATATATAATTTTGCAGTTATATCAAGAATTATCTGTAATAATTTTAACGCTGTTAGTTTATGCTCCTAATTGTGAGTTGTTTGAGAGTAAGAGAAATAAAAAATAGATAATATTTTTTTATTACTCAATTTAGAATTAGTCAATCCAGTTAGAAATTCATTTATGAATTTTTATAAGGTTTTTAATCCAAAGTTTTGTTATATGGAGGATGCAAACTAGACTGTTTGACTAAAATAAATCTAAGCCATTTTGTAAATATTATAAATGTGAAATACTTTAAGTTACTTACATAGTGAATTTATTCAAAATTCATCGTCTATATAAGCATGAATAAATTATTTATATATAAACATACAATTTCATTATTAATACTATTTATGTGGGTGGAGTGAATTTTCAATATTGTGAAATGTTTTTCCCTCTCCGAAATATCATTGTAGTGAGGTTTACATAATTTATTGGATAGTATAATAATTTCATAACATACAAAAAACTAAAATAATTATAATAATAACAAAAATATAATTGCATGCGGGTCTTCTTCTTCTTCTTCGTGTCAGCGACGTCAAATTATTTTTGCCCAGTATCTGGCAACATAGATAGCCCGTGTGCTGCCCAGCATTAGGTCCTGAGATGCACAGCTGTGACCTGCGGTCTGCAGGTCTCCACAGTCGCACAATAGTGACTCTCCCTGCCGAATCATTCCCCACCGCTCGTGATCGTCCTTTGTTCTATCAACTCCGGTTCTTAATCTGTTCATAATCAGAGCTGATGTCTCTCATTTTTAGGGCCGGATATGAGAGGTTGTGTGGATCTCGGAAAGCTTCTTCGCGACTTCAGTCTGGGTGTAATATGCGATGGAGTATTTTATTTATACACATCTTTAAATAAATGTTATAAATACGGTTAACCAAATGCATTCACAATATTTTTTTTTTTTTTTTTTTTTTTTTTTATTAAACGTAAACGCAGGACCGGTCAAGACCAGTGCAATGGTCTTGACCGGTGCAAGTGTATATTTATCTGTTTCTTGAAGAGATCCAGATTGTAGGAAGAAGGAAACACAGACGCTGGAAGAGCATTCCATAGCTTACCGGCGGCATTAAGGAAGGAACTTTGGAAGCTGCCAGTTCTTGGTCGACATATATTAACCGTGTATGGATGTTCGGCAAGTGTAAGACGAGTTTGTTGGCTGTGAGTGGGTGCAGGAGGAATTTTTAGTGAGAATGTTAATGGTTTAGTAAATTTAAAACAATACATCTAGTTGTATATCTCATACCTTCGCATAGCGATTTTCCTTTCAAAATTTATAGCTACCTATTTAAAATGATGTGTAATTTAACATACTCAACTATATGGACAATAATATTTATTAAACCTTAATAAAAGTATAATGAAAGCCATGAATGTCATTATTCATATCAGGAAAAATTAATTTATTTCTTAATTTTCACATGTTATTAATGTTCATGACTAAATGTTTAAAGCGTTTGGCGTCTTAAGTACTAAATATATTTTTAATCCGATTATTTAAAAAATCTACAATTCTTGTTGGAATTATATAATTCAAATATTTTTAAATGAGAAAGGATTTGTTTCTTTGAATTCAACGATGGCTTTAAAACGAAGCCAAAACATGTCGCCAAAAAATTAAGAATGGCGTAATTTGACTAAATCCTTAAATTATTAAAATTATATACACGTTAAAAACTATTTGCTATTTGATTATGTTAAGACTCGCTTTTCGGTATAATCGCCAATTCTCAGAAGAAGGAAGAGAAAACAATGACTTATATGAGGAGAAAACAAGAAATATTTCATCATTAAAATTAATAAATCAACACTTCTGCTATTGCTAGTGCACCGAAAAAAAATGGTGCATTTATTCAAAGTCCAAGTCGCTTACGGAGCAGCTTCATCAACCACATACCGTCCGAGAAGGAAAATCTCCAGTACCGATAATTCTTTTGACAGTAATGATCCTACAATTTTACAAGGCTATTATTGTGAAATAACTCATTACAAAAACGTTTTGATAGTTTAAGTGAGCTACTACTTTACACGATTTATACCTTGCTATGATATAATGCTGGATGAATCTTACATAACTTTCTTATGTTTATTAAAATAACTATATAAATAAGCAAATTAACTTATGGCGCAGAGACGTGGAATCTGACAGCAAGTCTTACCCATAAAATAAAAGTCACCCAGCGTGCTATGGAGAGATCCATGCTCGGAGTGTCCCTAAAAGATAGAATCCGAAACGAGGAAATACGCAGAAGAACTCAAGTAGTGGATGCTACCCAACGAATAGGCACACTCAAGTGGCAATGGGCAGGACATATCTGTCGAAGAGACGACGGTCGATAGGGAAGAAAAGTATTGGAATGGCGCCCAAGAACTGGCAACTGAAGCATTGGTCGACCCCCTAGAAGATGGACTGACGATATAAGAAGAATAGCGGGAGTGACCTGCATGCGGAAGGCGGAGGATCGAAGAGGATGGAGACTCATGCGGGAGGCCTACGTTCAACAGTGGACAGACACAGGCTGATGATGATGATGATGATGATAAATAAGCAAGTACCCTCCTAAAACCATATTAGTTGTAGAACATTTATTGACATATAATGCGGATGATATTGTGGCTTTTGGGGTTAGCCGTGTGTGGCGAATTTCTTTGAACCAATATTTCGACCGACATTGCAGGGGTCTTCTTCAGGATTGATGATTTAGATGTGAGTTGGTGTCAGGTTATCTTATATCACGAGCGTCATTGTTATTTTTTTAATTATTATTTGTACGTGTACGGTAGGTATGTTCTAGGAGATACAATCCTAGAACATACCTACCGTACACGATTCTCCGGACCAATGGAAATTGAGTATGTAGTTGCCATGGAAATAATAATAAAAAAAAATAACAATGACGCTCGTGATGTAAGATAACCTGACACCAACTCACATCAAGTCATTAATCCTGAAGAAGACCCCTGCAATGGCGGTCGAAATATTGGTTAATAAAAATTCGCCACACACGGCTAAGCCCAAAAGCCACAATATCAAATCTGGCCGTGAAAACCTAATAAGTTATATAATGTGGATCTTGGAAAATAAGTACATACCTTAGTATATTTACTATTTACTATTAATACTAGCTTTATTTTTGCAGATCTAATATAAATATTAATGTGGTCGGTCTATCAAATATTCTTTCAGTTATAAAAGTGGTTTTTGTTAGCTCTCCGGATTGTTAACTCAGCGTTTTTTTTTTTGAGATATACTATAATAAAAGTTTGTTAAAAACGGCATGCAGTCTTAATGCTATAACGGCGGCACTTTAAAAACATTTCCATATGAAGAAAAATATCTTTGAAATAGTTTCCCGGAATCCGATCTCGCGTCGCAAAAGCGCCGCGGAGCCTCCGCAGGAAGACCGGCGGTTAGCGGCGTCCTTGTCGCGCGGGCGGCGGGCGGCGCGCGGCTCGCGAGCGCTGGCGGAGCTCCACAAGCATCAGTTAGTATTCGGCCGCCGAAGTGGACGGCTGTAATCATAGCCGCCAGCTCGCTGATAACGAATACAACTGTTTATTCTGTACATTTCTGGAGATAAACTCGCGGTATCTCCGCTCTTCAGTTTTCCGTCTGGCAATTCCTCAGAGATAGCTCTTCTTTCGTCCGAAGCGGTGGCTCTTCGGTTCGATTCGTTGAATAGATCTCTTTTCGATTTATTTCAAATATTCGGAAAGTAACATCGATCTCTATCACGGTAAGACGATCGCCTCGTCTCTCGCGAATTATCATTCGCTACGGTTTTGTTTTTACACTTTAATTTTTTTCTTTATTTAATTATTATCATTTACGTTATTTGTCTTCCGATTGTTTTGGCGGTTAAATAAACTCTTAAGTAAACTTGTTCGGACTTATGGCGCGTATAAAAATAAAACTGTAAATAGACGCAAAGGATTCGGGCCGTTCGCTGTTCTCTATCTACAATGATCGCAGCCGGCGGAAGTCGCAGAAGTTGCTGAAGTTGCTGAAGTCGCTAAAGAGTCCCCGCTGTTCCTGAAATGCTCCTGATCGTCCTACAGGTTGGTCCACTCTAAGCGCGTTCTCTCTCTCTTCCCTATTTCACACACCTGTGGTTCCTTTTTTTAGGTTGTACGAAATATATTTTTCAGACATTTCACTTTCAAAGTATATTATCATTATTTTGTTTTTATCGAAGCCACTGCTGTCATCTCATTAGTTTGTGTGAAGTAATTATTACTGGATTCGTGAGTAATTTACAAGTTTTATTTATTATACTAGTCACGTAGCTCCATGAAACTAAAAATATAAATATTTCAAGCCTATAAATGTATTTAGTAAGACTATAGAACGACTGAAATTAAAATCATCTTTGTAAAAAACCCCTGACTGATATGATAATTAAATTTGTATTTACTTAATAGTTTAGCGTCTAAGAAAATATTATTACCATTTTGACAGATTGTGATATTCGCATTATGATTGCTTTCAAAATGAAATATTAAGTCATAATCATATGAGTTTTAACTGTAAATGTTACGTGAAATTTTACAATAAGATATAAAAATAAGATAAGATAGGGAATATAAATTTATTTTAAATTTTAATCTAGTTAAATAAATGAATATTATAATATTTACTTGTACAATATTTACTGGTACAAGAATTTAAAGATGTTAAATTATTTGTTTTTTTCTATAGGTATTCAAATAAAAATAATTAGTATCATCACACTTATCTTCATGCAAAATAAGCATTTATATTCCAACTACCATATCTTGTATCTTTGTTTGTTTTAAACTAGCTTTAGTATTTTATATCTTGCTTAAGAATATCACATATGATACAACCATAATATATGATTCATATTTCTGCTCTTTTTAGTATAGTATTTTTCAAAGATAAGAGTGTCAAGTTATGAGACGATATTTTAAGACGACTGTAAGTATATCCTTTATATGTTACACTTACGTGTCAATATCTTATGGCACAAATAACATTTAAGGGGCCGCGTATTTTCTTAAAAGTTACCAAATATAATCAACATTCACGTTCAAGTCACCTATTCAAGGTTTTACATATAAGATAAAGATTTTTCTTATTAAGATATACTCATGTTATTTTTATTAATATAAAATTAACTAAGCAATTATCCAAAATTATTTAAAATTATTAGCTTAAGAATTAAAATGGCGGGTCCTTCGAAAAAATTACAAAATATAAAAATGCAATATTATTCTTTAGTTATTCATTTCATCAAAGAATATTTAAGGTTATCAACTGACATTACTAAGTGAAACTGCATAATAATACATGTATATTAATTTTAATTTAAAAATTAACAAATAAAAATATTTATTTTTGATTTCACATTTATATTTAAGTGAGTAATCACTGTAAAATGTAAATGTTTCCATCTTTAATAAAATTCAAAAACATTATATAAAGTTATAAAGAATATTTACCTGCAGACTTAGGTTAAAGATAAGGTAAGGCGTTCGCTTACTATGCCAAAAATTGTGGGCGCGAACCCCGACGAAGATTAACATATAGATATGTTTTAAGAAATGCATAAGTTATAAATAACCCCAGGAGATGTGATTATAGATTAATTAGTAATAGTGGTAGATTACCACCTATATAATAAGTCCACGAAAAGTTGGTTTTTCAATTCCAGCCTGTAGTATAATTACGTTTACGTATAATGTCAAACGTCATAGAATCCACAGACGAAACTTCTAAGTCACTCTCTATCTTTATTATCCTGTGTATGTTGACCTGAAAAAACAATTTTCTTAATTATATTTATTGAGAATATTTGTAAAAAACGTCATCAAAAAATAACTATGACACTGCAAAAATATAAAGCACAACAATAAAAAACATGTTTGAATTATGAAAAGGCACATTTTACAATTTTTGTACAGTAAATTGTCAAGGCTCGCTATTTAGACACTTTGTTGACTTTTACTAATGCGTACCGTATTTTTATGTACATTTGTATGTAATGGAATATAAAAGTTTATGTAATGCGGGTGCTATTTATAGAGAGAACAATTTGTTTATCACAGAATAAATGTTCGAAATTAGAATAAAGGAACCGTACATACATAATGAAAGACAAAATATTTTTTTTGCTTGGAATGACGAGTATAGAATAATTTTCTTCGGTAAATTACACTGCAAATCATAAACAAGCACGCTTTAAATCACATGCATATTTTTACGTTATTTTTATTTATAAATTTCATAATACTTTTTATGAGAAATACGTGTTGATTCATAATTATTACATAAAAACCACAAAATACATCTGTGATAGTATTTCAAAATTAAGCATTTTATATTAAAGAAGTCATATTATTATATAAAATTAATTTAAAATGTAAATAATAGTAGGTTGGTTTTGGACATTACTACTTTTAATTAAATTAATATAATACAGTGATAGGAATGTATACTTAATGCTTCCTGTCATATTTTGAAATGCATAAATTAACACCGAAATATGTATGCGATACTACAGCTGCCATATATTCAATGCTAAGGCCACCGAGATGTTTATATATTTCCGTATAAATGTCTTGGGATAAGGCACGAACAATGAACGGCAGCTGATCAAACAATGTAGCTGAAATCCGTGCTGAAAATATGCTGCAGAAATGGAACGTAAATTGCAAAGTAGAATGTTATCTTTTTTACATTGTTTTGACAAGAAGCAGGTTGAAAACTGTTAATTGTAGAAACAAGACCTCAATTATGTATAAACTGTACGTTTTATAACTCCATAACTATAACTTATAATTCCCGATGAAGTATACACTTAAACTCAATGCTATTTAAAACGGTTTCTCAAAGTGGTTCATATTAAAACGACGTAAATTATATTATTTATATTTTAAACATTCACTTTGAGAAGTAATAACAAATATTAGATAGATAAATAATGACTACCTAGTTTAACATAGATCACACTGAGCACTGTGCATTCACTGAAATCTTCATCAGTTTCAAACGTGTATATTTATACTCGTTGATAAGTTATGATTGAAGGAGAAAGAATGAAAAATCGATTGAAGGCGAAACCGCGGTATTCCAGCAAGTGAATAAACAGTGTTCAGTGTTGTTCATGTTAAAACGTAAATTTTACAATAAAATATAAAAATTAGATAATATAAATTGATTTTAAATTTTAATCTTGTTGAATAAGTGAACATTATAATATTATATATACTTGTAAATAATAGTTCAAGAATTTAAAAATATTAACTTATTTGTTATTTTCCTATAAGTATTCAAGTAAAAAACAAATAGTAACATTACTTGTAGTTTCTTTTATCACACTTATCTTCGATCTAAGGCCCAGGTCCATATAATTTTTTTCTACTTAAACTATGCAAAATAAGTATTTTTAATCCAACTACTATATTTGTTATTTATTATATTATTATAAAGGGTCCGCCAAATAACTTTTTTTTTTTGAAAATGGGGCGCAAAACATCGAGTGTAGCTTCGGCTATGTGGCACGTAGCGCTGTCTTGTTGAAACCAAATGTTGCCAATATCCTCTTCTTCAATTTTTGTGAACAAAAATTAGTTCAACATGGTTGTGCCACATGAAAGCGCCATTGATGGCGCTTCACGCACACTTTCTGCCACAGCAGCAATATTCTCAGGTGTACGCAATGTTTTTGGCTTTTCACGCTTTGGTTTATCGATGAGGATGCCAGTTTCTTTCAATTTTTTCACAAGATAACGAACATACGGAGCTGACGGTGATTCTCTTCTTCTGAAATCCGTACGCAATTTTCGCACACATTCTGCAACATTACCATGATTTTCAAAGTAATGTCGCAATATTTTCCAGCGTTGTTCAAGCGTATACACAACCATATTCGTTCAGCGAAAGGATAAAACTAATTATCTGTCAAATCAAACATGAGCTAAATGTTACCATTCACGAAATAAACACTAGTTGAAAAAAAACGTTAGATGACGGACCCTATACTTGTTTTGACTATTTTTTTATAAATTTTAAACTAGCTTTAATATTTTATATTATCCTTAAGAATATCACACATGATACAGCCATAATATATGATTCGAGGTAACAAGTATTTATCTATTTTATATAACGTAAAATATCAAAATATATTTCCCAGTGAATGTTAAAAATATAAATAAAACAATTAATTTTAATTTAAAAAATATCCATATTAAAGAAAGGACTCTCGTTATGCATCCTGAATTTCATCAAATGGATAGTTATGCATTGATGAAGTACCCTTGATGATAAACCATAAGCTTACAAGTCCCTCGAGCGACCCGAACGAAAACATAACTCGAGGGCTGTCAAGATATCCCGAAACCTTTCCAGTTTAAATATATTTTTATCTCGGAAAGGGAAAGTGGACGCACGCGGAACTAAATACGGAAGCTTTAGTGTTCAACGTTGAATAGTTGCTTTAAAAGCTCACATGGACTGTCAAACAGAAAATTCGGATTAACGATGGCAAGAAACCAGCTGAATTTGTCGCCAATCATTTTTTACAAATTATGAATTTCGGTATTTTAAAGTGGCCTAAAATGTGCGGTTTTTCATTGTAGTAAATGGTTAACATTCTTTATTGCATAAAAAATTCGTCTGATGACACAATCTTTGTTTTAAGTTGAAGTAAATTTATTTTTGTTTATTTTTTACTTATAATTATTTTTTAAAAGTGCAAATTTATAATAATAATTTAAAAACTCCCTTTTAGAGAATATCATTACCATGCCATGTCATCATATTCACAAACTGCCGCCAAAAAGCTCTGTCAGCCGCCATAATCTTCTTCCTCATCCCATGTCAGCTCTGCCTCCCGCAGTTCTCCGAGTACATGTTTATGTATATTGAAGAGATTATAAGCGTTTTTTTTTTAGAGATTTAAAGTACAGAAGGAAAATAATGATGTTGGAAGATTATTTCGATGTCTCTTTGTGGTGATAATGAAGAGGTTAAAGTATCTGACAAATCTTAAGTATCGGTAACGTTTACACCTTTTTTCAGTATTTTCTGGATACCTTTTGCACTCGATTTAGAAAAAGCATTGTTATCGTCAAAGAAGTATCAAGTGAGTGCAAGCATATTCATTACACCGTATGTGTTTTAATGACTGTGCATACGATATTTTTAAAAACGGGAAGGCTTTATTGCAATGGGAGTATCTCTTTTCGTCCGCCTGAAATACATTGAAGCATTAACGAGTACGGAGGCTTATGATTTTTAAAATTGGTGCATTGCTGATTTTAACTATAAGAATAATAATGACAGCAAACAAAAAACGTTCAAAAATACATTTTAAGGTTTATTTAAAGCACTTCGTCGCCATTTATGCCTAACCTTACGTAATCTTATCAAACTTAATGTAACTTTAACAAATGTAACCTAACCTTACATCCCAACTTTGGAAACCAGACATAAAATTCCTTCACTAAGTAGTTTTTCCCGCTACTACCATGGCCACTACTCCTGTAAAATCGTCCTACAAACCCGTACAAACAATAGTCTCATCTCACGCTGAACATCCAGAAGATGTCTTCCTAAATGCTACCGGTAAGCTCTGGTATACTCTTCTAGTATGAGTGTTCTTTTTTAATACAGTCAATATACACCAGCAATCTTTTTTATTAGTTTTATCCGAATGTTCTCCACTTATTTTATTCCATTTTATGATTTTTTTCGTGAGCTTGTACGCGAAAGGTTGTGTAATGTTTTTATACTGTATAAGAGTTGAAAGAATTGCAAATGGATATAAGTTTTTTTATTTGTAAATATCCAGATTGTATGGATGAGAAAATATGCATGCTGGTAGAAAAAAATAAAGCTTATCTAAATTATCTAAAACGGAAATTCGAGGGATTATTCAGAATAGAGGCAATTTAAAGTGATTATTTAATATTTGGGTTATAAATTTATTAGTAGAAATTCCCTGGAGCGTTTTACGCACAGAGTGTTTATCAGTATGTACTATAAGTTATATATGTTAGAAGAGGGCAATGTATCTGAAAACCTTTCTGGAATAAACTAACGAAAAGCTGGCTTAAATGCCATGTAAGTGGAATATTTTCAGCATTGCTTGTTACATGAAATAACTTAAATTTTGTGGGAAAAGCGTAATTATTATGTTTTTTCATAAGAATCCTGTAAGTTTAATGTTCTTCAGCGCTAACTGCTTGAAATACATTAATGTTCTAAGCTTGTGTGCGGGAGAATCAAATATGTTACGCGTAATAAACTGTGTTGAAATCCTGATATACATTAACAGTATTTTATGTTATTTACATTAAATTTGTAGCATTCACTTGAAGAATTCAAATACAAAGCAATAAGGATATTATTGTCTTGTTTTATATACGAGTATATCAAACATCACTTGCCTGTTAGAGAAAATTATTTATTTTTATATTTATGCCTATTATGCAGTATGTAATCCAAAAACAGTATGTACTACAACAAATATGTAATCCAAAAAGAAGGCCGTGGACACAAAGCAATTTCAAAAGCTTTCCGGTTATTCCATATTTTTTATTATTCCCGTCCAGATAATCCATCACATTCAATTTGTTACAAATTTCATTTAATTGGTTTAACATAATTAACAGAAAAATTAAACCTTTGTTATTTATGCCATGACATGGAAAGTTTTCTACAGGGGTGGCGATACAAGTATTATGTTTTGCCTATAGTGATTGTAAAAAAAATGGTCTGAATAGACAGTACTTTGAAATATTTATTTATCGAATTATATTATATTATCGTAATAAAGTGCTATCATATAAACAAATAAACAACCATCATAATGTCGCACAACATTAAAAAGATGTTTCCGAGAGTCGCTTATCTAGCTTAACACGCTCCTACAAAGTATGGAATAACTTTCCACAAGTCGTTTTCCCGCAGCGTGTATAAAAATCACTGGTGTCAATTCTCAGTGGGATTATAGTATTTTTATGACATCTTCACTCGTTTCAGTGGAGATCGTATATCAGACATCTAGCGATGTCCACGAACTTATTGCAGAAGACGTAAGGCAGTTTCTTCATTTTTTAGTACCTTTCACTAAGTCAGCGATATGTTTCAAAATTAAATGGAAAGCTATAATGACTTCTTTAGAATAAATTTAATATCTATTTATATTTTTTGTTTTTATAATATAATAAACATTACCCACTTACCATTTTGAAATAAAAATATTTAATAGATTACAATACCAATAATACTTACTAAATTTAGTAGTATTTTGCCAGAGCTAAAAATGTAATAATTAATTACATTGTAATATATGGTGGTGTTACAAGGGCACAATAATATAATACATTACTTAATCAATACCTTTACAATATATAATATCACATTCCTATTTTTCAGCAGTAAACATTTTACTAAACGAGTTTTCTTTTAAAATACCTAAATATATATAATATTTCTGCCGTCTTGTAACTTCGATACTCGAATGTAAAACTCATAAGTTTTGAACGAAATAATCCAAAAATCAGCACTATTCTTGCTGTCTTCGACAAAAGGATTCTTAAGAATACTTTATTTAGAAGAAAGTTATAATAATTACTAAACCAGGGTTGAAGTTTTTAGTTTTAAATATATACCATCAAAAAATGCACTGCGCTGACTTACTATGACTTAAATCTCACTGATCATTCATATGGAATTTTAGTGTGATGGCGAAATAACTTTTATTGTTCCACGAAATTATCTCTGTTTTGTATTGATTTTTTCATGCAAAGTGCTGCGCTTTAATTTTTAAATCATTCAGAAGCTTTCAGTTACAGCACTCAGCGAAAAGTTTGTCAATTATGTTGCCCTTTAAGATTGAGGTTGTGTAAGTTTAACGAAAAATTTTAAATGGCTTAACATTTCAATTTATATAACTTGTAATCACGCACATACAGAAAAGTAACTTTTAGGCGTTTTTGAGTACATAAATCAATCACATGGAAATGAAAACGGTGTTAAATAATTTGTGTCAAGTGCATTGTACTGTAAGTGTAAATTCTTCTAAAATAGAGACGATGAAAAAAGTAAACTATTTAGTGAGATAATGTCTTGTAATTTTACCTCTTTTCAAATACTATAAAGATATAAATTTTATTTTGTTATTCAAGACCGAGCTTTATATAAAACCAAACTTAATCAATGATTTTTTCTTTATTTATAATTTTTCTAAAATATCTAAATTTAATTATTATTTATTCTTATATATTAAAGATAAAAATATTAATGTTTTACCCTAAATATATGAAATTTTGAGCAAGTTCAAAATGGGATGCTTAAAATAATTAATAAAGCATTAAACCATATACACGACGATAATAGTGCATGGATGCTGAAATAAGCCTAATGCGATTAGCTATATAACACTACACTTCAACTTTTTGCTTTATTTTTACATAAAAAATTCCAGCATAAACGTAAAGATTTTATAATTTTGAGTAATTTTCTGTTTCAAGCCGAGAATAGTGTGACTTACATATTTTTATTAAAATACATAAACAAATAACTTTTTATAGTCTACGGATTATTTAACTATTGTCAAATATACATTTGCGCATTTACCCCACGAACCGAATTATTTTTAAAGGACTTTATGTACGTGATTGGTGCTTGCCTTTCTTTTACAGTCTTACCAATTGAAGACAGACACTTTACGAGCAAGTGCTCGATGTTGGTGCACAAATTGCTTAATTAATAATTAATTGTCAGTGTTACAACATACAATTATAATACAAATATATATACGAGTATAATAATAAGATTTGACCAGTATTCAAATGTCATGACCGTGTCAAAATTTTAGTTCCCTAGTTAGAGCAAATTTTCGTTATATAAGTAAAATCTGAGTCAGCTGGCAAGTCGTTACAACCAAATACACATTTCACTCCTACTGAAAATATTTTGAGCTATTATTGTACTCAGGATGATATGAAAGTCTGGATCGTGGAATATAGTGCAGTTATAATATGATTTTCTGCAACAACTACTGTCAGTGGGAGTATATTTCCACAACAAGTCACATAAAATATTTAAGGCAGTTGCATAATGTCTGAGCTATCTAAGCATTGTTAAATTTTTCCCTGAAACTGTCTGAAAAAGCGGTGTTTTAGATTCACTTTATTTGAAGGGCAGACAGTGACTTATGTTAGCCATCTTATTTGGAAGCGTGACTCTATCATTTTGAAAAAATATATTCGGTATCACGTATTGAAAATAAAATATTACCCTCTCAATGTGCATGCTTGTGTGACGGGACATTTATTTGTGTGGGGTCGGAGTATTAAATAATAACTTTATTTCACATCCCAGAGAAGGAATGTAAAACCATTAATTCTCCAAAATACACAATACTGGTCTAATAACAATCTAAATTACAAGTACATAACAAAGCCCAATACAATAAATACTTAAACCATAGAATTTCATTTATCGAACCACATATCACCGCATGTTCAAGACCTAATGGATCCTATTTAATGAATCTACCTGGTCATCCATTGTCAAACTTGACGGAATTAAAAAATAAAGCTTGTTTGAGAATCAATTTTCTTTTAAGTGTTCCATATTCAAATATAAACTTCTTCTTCTTCTTAGTATTGATCCGATGGATAGGTTTGCAGCAATAAAATCCAGCATCTCGATGTTTACTCTTCTCGATCTTCTGCAACCCCCTTTAGCTCCGCATAAGAGCTGCAACTCATGTCCTCGAATACTTGCTGCCAATACTCCTGTCTAGAGCGTCATTTGCAGTTTTTACCCTCAACTATCCCTGGCGACCATCGTGGCGCATGATGTGACCGATCCATCTGGCTCGCCTTTTTGCGATGGTTCTTACTATGTGCCTATCTTCTTTGATTAAAGGTTCTTACTAGGTGCCTGTATTATTTGATAAACTTATACATAAGCTCAATATTTAAAACATGCTTCACTAAACAAAAATATATTTTGACAGAATGCTTGTAATAGCACACTTATACAGCTAATGGACGTCAGATCTACACACTTATAAAGACGTAAAAACAAAAGCGCCGCGTTCATATTACTTTTGATATCACGTTTTTATTGCGCCAAGATGTTTACGGGGAGGTAAAAGCTCGAGAGGCGTAAATCTAGAGCGATACGAGAGACGAAAATGAGTTTTCATATTTAATGCTTATCAAGAGGGGGAAATTAAAAAAACGTGCAAAGAGAAAATATCCACCCAGGAGACGGGAACATTCTTGGATGCCGCCGGCAAAATATTTTCCTTTGTGGATTTTCTCACGTCCTCCAGCTATTGAAAAAAGATTTTCACCCCCTGTAAGTAACTAAACTCCATATACTTATATATAAAAAACCTTGTTTTCTTAATGCATTTGTTGATGCCAAGCATGTGCTTGGTGATACAAATTGTTCCTTTTTGATTTTAAAAAATTTAGAAGAATTTAATTTTTAAATCGTAGATAAAAATTATTGTTTTTTTTTTCAGGAATTTTTAGAAATTTTACAACTCAAATATAAAAATAAATATTATTAAATTTACTTTGAATAACTATTACACGTTTTATCGTCTGATAAAGGCTTTAGTAAACGTTAAACATTCACATAAATTACAATCTACACTTGAACCACTTCAACGTGACATTACCCTCTGAAATAAATAATATATTTCCATACATTTTCTGTAGTATATAATCGTAGTATGTATTGTCATTTTAAGTGATGTGATCGCGGACTCTAGCATTGTCATATTTACTTAATGGTGCTACGATATTTACTTAAAATAAGAAAAAACTGCATTTTGCAATGCACTCTAATGAGTCTTGTTCAGTGATGCAACTGTGTCACTTGATGCATTATATCCGCGAAAAATTCAGAAGTCGACAACCATTTGTGCTGAGGTTTTTTTTTCAAAATCGCTCCATATTTTACATTTAGGCTATCGGCGACATCCTCGGTGTTGTTCGCGGCGACCGCGCCGTGCCGGTGAGGCCAGTCTTCCAAGAGTCCAAAATGTTGACACAGTCTGTTAACCTGCTACATGTGTAAATATAATGAGTACATACAAACACGTCTCAGGCAGCTACAGTAGTCCACTCGGCATTACATTATCTAGGAAAGCGATCGCCAATCATCAGAAACAAGGAACTAATTTTATTTTCAAACTTTATATTGACAGGGACTAAAAGTCACGGACCTTGGGCACGAATCCGGCGGGTATAGCTCAATGGTCAAAGCGTTTGCTTGGCAAGCTTGAGGTCGTGGATTCGATCCCCGACGGAGATTAAAAAAATAAAAATGATTCGATTTATTTCTAAGCTCTAAAATACCCCGCGTTAGTGTAAATTTGATCACTCACCTGTAAAATGCCAGTCATAGACTATCAATTAAAATTGGTGGTAGACGAAAGTCGTCCCGTAAAGACCACCCATTCATAGAAAATTCCTGTAATAATAAGGATGACTCGTGAATCTCGGGCTATAGTCTATGACGTTGGCGGATCAACACTCCGTATGCAGCGCTTAGCCATATACACCATGATTAGCGTCATAGAATTCCACAGATGAGACTTTAGAATAACTACCATCATCTGTCGGTATTCTCCTTTATGTGTTTACATAAAAAAAAACTGTATATATGTCAACTACTCATGCAAAGATCAGCATCAGCTATGATTTTTTTTTATATAAATAAAGAAAAAAAACCTACAAAGTTTTTGTCCTCCACGGACTATGATGCTCAAATGGGTGATCTAGACGCCGCATAAGAAAAGTGCTTATAAGAGATTGCAAGTATAGAAATATGGTAACCTGATTATTTTAGAGATTATAAATATGTAGGAAAAAATACACATGCTGGGAGAGAATTTGAATGCTTGTTAGCTGTGATTTATTGGGTTGACGTTGATAAGTAGATTTAGGAAGTGGATTAAGAATGTACAGTAACAACAATTATAGTAAAGATAAAATAACCGTCTTGGTTTATATGATTAAAATGCACTAGATAAGTGCATAACTTCCACATAACAAATCAGTGTAAAACTACTTATATTTTTATGATATTTTCAGTGAAACTTTGGATGAGGACTTGCTTAAGTCAACAGTTTTGACAAAAAATATTAAAAAAAAACATAATAAACCTCGCAATCGAATAACGAGCATTTACTTAAGACGCAATCTCTTATATGTGCAAATAAAATACGCTATACAAGAAAATGAAGTACTCATTTTAATGTTCAGCATCCAATTTGTATACACTTCATAGGGATTATCTTTAAATTTTACCTACTGCATGCCTTCAATATCTAAGATATCACAAAGTCAAGGTGAGGTTTATTGTCATTGATGTGACTTTGGAATAAGTTTATTTTGTAAATTTTTGGAAACTAGTTAAATAATGATTTGTTTTTACAGCTTCCAAAAGTTTCGCTGCTTGATGTGAAAAAATCAATTCTTTCAGCTTGTTACCTACCCCTAAATATATTTGACGTGTATATTGGGGATACACTAAACATTAATATTGAACAGTATTCAAAACTTTGGTTCGCAGATTGTAGTGAAATATGCCATTTTGCATTCGAAAACTTTTTTCAGTTCATTCATAGGCAAAGATCATGGGAACTAATTAAACTATATGCCAAAAATATGTCTTTAGGTAACTTCTTAGGTTTTCACGGCCAGATTTGATATTGTGGCTTTTGGGTTTAGCCTTGTGTGGCGAATTTATTTTAACTAATATTACGACCGCCATTGCTGGGGTCTTCTTCAGGATTTATGATTTAGTTGTGAGTTGGTATCAGATTATCTTTTTACGAGCGTTATTGTAGTATTAAAAATTCGCCACACACGGCTAAACCCAATATCCACAATATCGTGTCTTTAGGTATTTTTTTGTTTTTATTTCAGCACGTCAGTAAAACGAATTGTTCTCAATCACTGTTCTAGATTGCGGCCAGTAGCGTTTCACACTAGATTAGTTTGATCTAATACTTTACGCAATACCTAAAACAGTTGTTATTGTACTTAAAATTAAATTATGAAAAAAATCAAACACAAAAATGGTATCTTACTCATTCTTGAGCATACTAGAATAATCATCTCCATTCTCGAGTGGCCTTGATCCCAATAAATCACTAAAACTTCTTTCCAACATTGTCGTCTATTTTTTTTTAATAAATCATCTTTCATTTTTTTGATACTTTAATTTTGATTATTATTTTCAAAAATCATCTATATTCTGTAATACTACGAGACGTTTTTTGTATTGCCTTTCGAAAGCTTAAGCTACTGTTAATGAAGATCTTCCTGTATGTTACCAATTTTAATTGATAGGCTATGACTGGAATTTTACGGGTGAGTGATCAAATTCACACTAACGCGGGGTATTTTAGGGCTCAGAAATAAATCGATTAAAAATATATTTTTTTAATCTTCGTCGGGGATCAAACCCACGACCTTTAGCTTGCCAAGCAAACGCTTTGACCATTGAGCTATACCTGCCGGAAAACATATGTAATAAGACTTTATGATTGAATTACGTATATACGAAAATATTATAATATTCACGAAATCGGATAAATCGTATTAACGTAATATTGTGGCTTTGGGTTTAGTTCTAATGGCGGTCGAAATATTGGTCAAAAGAAATTCGCCACACACGGCTTAAACCAAAAGTCACAATATCAAATCTCGCCGTGAAAACCTAAGAAGTTATCGTATTAACGTAGTTAGATAACACAGTTTATATATTCCTCAGTAAAGTTAGTCATTAATATACTCGTGACAAATCTATTTTTGCCGTCGGTTTCATAATAAGTAATTCGAAATCAAATTATCATTCGTTCGCAGAAATAATATCAGCAACGAAACAACCTCCCGAAAGCAATAATTTCATTGCTTGTAACGGCCCCGTATCGGATGACATTGTATACTTTACAAAATTCGATGTACTATTAAAAGGGCCGTGGACTCGTATTGCTCATCCGTTTTTCCTTACTGTTTTATCTCCAATAATAGCGCGTGCTTGATGAGTTACACGATACATTATGAAATAATACAAATTACGACTAAAATGTCTACTGTATCGTATGACGGTGATTATTTTTGCGGATATTGGGTTCCCAATGTTCGATAATCGTCATTTTATCAAAATAAAATAAGTAAATTTGAAATGTATTAATTTTGTTTGTAAATATTTACATAACAAAGAATTTATTCTACAAATTCACGAAACATTGCGTCGGAAGCACAATGTGTGTTGTGTTTTAAAAAATAAATACAGTAAAAGTCATTAAAAAGTCGACTTAAAAATAAGCAAAAAAGCTTGTGAATAAACGCTGACTGATTGAATAATAAAAAATAATAATATTCATACTCTGAATATATACTATAGAGACATCTATCGTTATACGACGGTAACAATAGTATAAATACACAAATTTCACATATCAACTCAGGCAGGGAATAGTCGAGTGGACTACGCGGTGTGTAGAACGGAGCAAAGGTTGCAAGGCTCGTAGTTCGAATCCCACGTCTGCCGATATTTTTTCTGAACGAGTTGATGCGTATAAAATTTGATGTATAATTTTATGTGTATATTTAATTACTAATAACTTAAGAATACATTAGATTATTTATATTATTTTTGTAATCGCAATCATAAGCCGGCGGGTATAGCTCAATGGTCAAAGCGTTTGATTTGCAAGCTAAAGGTCGTGGGCTCAATCCCCGTCGGAGAAAAAAATAAATTTATTTTTTAATCTAGTTCTGAGCTCTAAAATATTCCGCGTCAATGTGAATTTGATCACTCACCCGAAAAATGCCAGTTATAACCTTTCAATTAAAATTGGTCGTAGACGAAAGTCGTCCCACGAAGACCACCCATTCATAGTAAATTCCTGTAATAATAAGGATGATGCGTGAATCTCGGGCAGTAGTCTATGACATTGGTGGATCACAACTCCACATGCAGCGCTTAGCCATATGCACCATGGCAAGCGTCATAGAATTCCACAGATGAGTCTTCAGAATTACTATAACCATCTGTCGTAATTCTCCTGTATGTGCTTACATAAAAAAGTCATATAAATTTATATACATAATATAAGCTAAATAACATTAAGGTTATCAACTGAAAATACTTGGTGAAATTGCATAATTATAATTTTGAAATTAATTTTAATTAAAAAATTAACAAATTAAAAATATTTAGTTTTGATTCACAATTTATTTTAAATGATTATATGCTTCGGCCCTATTGAAGATGGTCTTCAGGAAGGTCGAAACATGTAATCATTTAAAATAAATTCTTAATAAAAACTAAATATTTTTAAATTATTAATTTTTTAATTACAATTAATTTCAAAATTATAATAGGCTAAATAGACAAACGGATACATTGAATCATATGGAAAGCATTGGTTCTCATCAGATTAGCTAAGTTAAGCAATGTCAGGCGCTGATGGTACTTAGATCGGTAACCCTCCCATCTATAAGCATCATCCGCGGTACAACAAGTAGCTGGTTCGGTTGAGGTAGGTCTTAGAACCAAGTGATTTACGATAAGTATCATCAAGTCGTTGAAAATATGATTAACAAACTTGGCAGAATTGTGTGAGATGCTTCGAAAGAATGCAAAGATTAAAGCAACTTACTAAAGATAAATAAACTTTTTTTAACACTTCTAAAATGAGAGTTTTTACATACTTTTATAGCAATGATCTAGCCTTTGAGAATTGCTTATATAAACAAACGGAAACATCATTGAAAAGCCTTCATCATGCAGTGTTTTTATACAATGGTTGATAATGATGATTGATTACACCTCTTGTGTTCAGGACTTGTATCCATTACGTCAAACTCTGGCTTTAATTAACTGTTGAATAATTGCTAGACAGGAATTTCATCGGTGCAATAAAAAAAGCCTGTGAAAATGCATTTTTAATTTCAGTGCAAGAATATTTGTTCACTCCATTTAATTCCAAACACAATCGATCCGAAAGCGTGTTCATTGAACAAACACTGACGAAAGGGAAAATTGTCTGTATGACTTTACACATTACAAACATTACACTCCAATAAACGGTCAAATAAATATACCGCTTGATGAACCGAAATCGTTAAACTTATTGACCATTTCATTTAAAAATAAAATAAACGCAAATGCATGGAATAAAATAAATATTTACGTGGAATTAAAATAACAAATTTGTAAAATATTGTGTTCCATTGATAAGAATACTTATTTAATTAATATAAATCTAAATATTATATGTTCAACCAATGCACCCTCCCTTTCTTAAATTGGAGAAACGTAGAATCTAATATCTTACCCATAAAAAAAGGTCACCCATCGTGTGTAAGGAGAGATCCATGCTCTGAGTGTCGCTAAAAGATAGATTCCGAAACGAGGAAATACACAGGAGAACTCATGTTGTGAATGCTACCCAACGAATAGGCACACTCAAGTGGCAATGGGAAGAACACAGGAATAGCGGGAGTAACCTGGATGCGGAAGGAGGAGGATCGAAGACTCATGCGGGAGGCTTAAGTTCAACAGTGGACGGATATAAGCTGATGGTGATGATGATTAATGGTTTTCAAGGCTATGCATTTGTACCTTAAATAACGTAACAGCTCAACATTTCCTTCTACTCGACATTATCATACTTACTGAGAATCTTACGACTAAATTTGTAATGCACAAGTCCTTTATTATATCGTCCAAAATGAGGATATCTGAAGAAGAACTCGTGTAGTTGCAGTAGGCGGAATACATCTGCCACAAAATTACTACCGAGAACTAGCAAATGAAATGTTGGTTGGCCCACTACAAGATAAACTGACGACATCGAATAACAAGAGGAGGTTAGATACAGATGCCGGAGGGATCGACTGAGTTGAAGATTATACTTATACAATATATATACCGGATGACTATAATGAAATTTACACGAGGGTAAAATTCGATGTATAATTGGATAAATGAACAGTTTTTGGTGACGAACACTGATCCTACAAAATAAAATCTAATGCTACAGTCAATCGAAATAAATGACAACAGACACAAGGTGGGTAGTAAAACAACTATTAAAATTATGTTATTCTTCGTAGTAATAATCCGGTGGATTGGTTTGCAGCAACAAAATCATGCATCTTGATCTCCACTCCTTTCGATCCTCTGCAGTCCTCTTCAGCTCAGCATAAGAGTTACAACTCATATCCTCGAGCACTTGCTGCAAATACTCCCGTCTCGGGCGCCCTCTACAGTTTCTACCCTCGACCATCCCTTCCACAATGTCGTGTAGAAGACCATCGTGGCACATGATGTGACCGATCCGTCGGGCTCGCCTCTCTTAAATGGCTCTTACTAGGTGCCTATCTTCGTTGATTAAGTTATGTATTATTTATTTAAGAACTAGAAATTCTGTAGTATAAAATATAGTTTATCTATTATATTGCCATCATAGTATTAACTATTTTTTTTATTTGTACGCATTTTCAGGAAGTGATGTAAAAATTACAATTTTTTGGTTATCGAGGTAAATTTTTACAAAGTATGTATGAAATAATAGATACATTTTTAATTGAAAATATGCGTTATTTATATATTTATTGTAATAATGTTAAGGGGCATGTAAAAGACGTGCAAGTAGGGTCTCCGTTAGCTTCTGTTCCGGGGAAAGCTAAGACGATCAAAGCAATTGTCCGGTCGAGTGGCTCGTATTCCAATTTGAGACCCTAATATGGTTGAGGTGGAGATGACCTGGGGTCCACTTCAGACAATTTATCTATGACTCATGAGGGACCTCTTTAAGTCAACAATTATATTGTAATTCAACCAACTTTTATTCCGTACCTTTGAGAATATATTCTTATATACTAAAAAAAGTCATATGATTCACAGTTTTATTTTGTTAATATATTTTTTCAATCAATCCCTCAAAAATTATTACCTGTTCGATTTATCGTCCGATAATTTTTATAAAAAAAAATTTGACAATATTTTTCAGCTTCATCATTTTATGGCTACTCGCCATAACTTTATGAATTGAATTGCAGAAGAAATTTGTTCTGATTTTTTTTCTGATGTTTAAAGACAAAACGTATAAAAAAGAACTCATGATAATAAGTATAATAATGAAAAATGTATGGTAAACAAATATACAGCGGGTATGTCTTGGAAAAAGAATATATATTGGCAGTTGACAGAACTGTTTGGTGGCAAATTATTGTACATAAATATAAGCATCAACTAATATCCGAAACGGGAAAAACTAAAAGTAAATCTCATATATTTAAAATTAAGTAAAGACTATGAAAGAGTAATATTCTTAATTACGAAAAATATCCTTGAGAAAATATAATTGAATTAGCTAAGTATTTACACACGGATAATATGTGCTTGAGATATAAGCGCCAGTATTTACAAAGAAATTCTGTGTTTTTGATGGATGAGAAACAAGAAGGCTGACTTTACAACAAGAATATGCACTCTAATACTTATACGAAATCCTTCAAGGAAAATTTGTGTTTTGCTGAAATAAATCCGAAACAAAAATTCCGAAAAAATCTAAATTATGAAACACGTTTATTTTAAAAATATGTTGATGTTGTCTTACATAAATTTTTTACATCAAAGAAACTTTTGATAGTAATAACATTAAGGTTTGTAAAAATTATAAAATGAAAAATACTATTTTTTATCGCCTAAAATGTTTCTCTAACAAAGAACTTGTATTTATATCATTAATCTTGATCAATTTATTAAAGTTTATTTTTTATTCATAAGCATTTTTAGTGAAAAACAAAAATAAAATTATTATTTTAATCTAAATCTTAGTGAACAATTACAAAAAATTTAAATTTAATACAAAAATGTTTAGTAACGAACATTTATAATTTTAAATTATCTATTATTTTAATTTTGTATTTTTATTCGTCGTTACAAAAATTAGGCGTTACATATTTAAAACATTTCTTTAAAAATCCAATAACACTAGAGACCACTATCACCACAACTGGGTTACAAAAACATTTTTGTAAAAATATTTCTATTTAAAAGAAAAGTTTCTATTTATTTTAATTTGAACTCTTCAAATTAATTACTTCGTGGATGACGAATAAATATTCATAATAGAAAATAAAACAAACAACTTGCGCATTTTATTGTCACATAGGAGTTAATTAAAACAAATTAAAATTTATTTCTTTCCCAAGTAAAGTCGTTAATTAAAAAATGTTCCGAGTCGTCAACAAATTAATTAATTGGAATATCGCAAAAAGGTTATAATTTACCCGATATTTTAAAAAAACATAACAAAAACAAAAAACAATGAACCTAACATAGATATAGTAAAATTGAAAATATACAAAGCTTGTGTAAATATTTTCTCATTGATTTTTAAGAAAAAATGTCTCTAAGGTTCACAAAATTATTTTATATATTTAAATAATTGTCCTTCATTAAGAGCCCGTAGGGGGCCGTACAATCCCGCGACTAAGGGATTTTTAATTGCTAAATTCCACTGAATAAGTCATACAGTCCATTAATATGTGAACAATGTAAAGCTTATAAGTGTGTACAAAAAAATTTTTTCTTTAATTTTTTCGTTTTTTTCGATCAATAATTCTTGGTGGAATTCCATCACATCAAAATAAAAATAAAAGATTATTTAGACATTATTTCATAATTTGTAATTTGTGAAATAAAAAATTTAATAATTTCTAAATAATCTTTTATTTTTATTTTGTTTCTTATTTAAGGTGTTGCCAGCGATCGAACTCACGGTCTTTAGCATGTAAGGCAAATACTTTTATCTCGACCATATCATTCAGCCCTACGTCGTTATGCAGCCATGTAATGATACAGGTATGTCACAGTACCGGGAGGTACTTTAAATTCAAGTAATGTTACAGCGAAGTGATGTTGATTTAACGTGACCCATTTATTGAATAACCCACTGTTTGGATGCTTTACAAGGTTTACGTAATACTCGACTAATTTACCATGGTCGACCAATGACCATTAAACGTTAAAAATGATTATATTCCATCACTGTAATCAGCCAACATTTGATTCAGACCGTACTTTAAAGGGTCACCGCATATCGTTGGCTAGGTTATGAAACCCTTAAGATATGATTTAATAAAATATTTTAAAATACTTATAAATATTTAAGATACCACGCCACACACAAGATCCAACTTTAAGTAGCGTGGTAAGCGAATTTACAGAAAAAAAAAAATCCCAAAAAAATGTAATGTAATTACTGTCAATTAATCCTTAAATGTATATTTTTATATTTGTTTATAAAAAACTGTCTTTAAGGTCTTGGGCTCTCGACCTGGAAGCTGTCGTAAGTTACAAACTGTATATTATGTACCCAATGGTGCCCCTGGTGTACAGATGACTTTGAATGAGATTAGATTAATAACTGCTTACAAAACTATGTGGCTGCCATTTGTGGTAACCATATACTCCAACTATAGTTAAGGTATAAAAAAAACCTGGTGTAATATAAATGTGTAGGTGTTTATTCATACAAAAGTTTATATGAAGAAAAAAAAAATGGTATTCTTTTAATTTATTTGTGAAAAGCATACTTTTGGAAATTTTACTCTTCTTGTTTACATTTTCACAGTCGTCATATTAATTTAAAGCATTCAATTTAAATGATTAAGGAAGTGATTAAACTTATCACCTTTTTAACTGCACGCATACAACTACTAAGAATTCTTCCCAAACATGTCCAACTTTTTGTTTTAAGTTAATTAAAGTGAACAGTTCTCGCTGTTCCATTTCAATCTAAATAGTTCATATAACAATTACGTATGATTTAGGTGGTTATTATATGGTAATTGTATTTATTTCTGCCAACCATGTATGATATAAACAGCTTATCATATATTATGTAAAGCATTATCCAATCTCGTTTATTTAATTCATATAAACTAGACAAACGAGCATATGAGTATTATGTTGTAACCAATTCTCGTTCAATAACCAAAGTTATCAATATTGGAAGCAGAACATACTGGGATGATGATTGTTGAAGTTGACGTATACTGCGTGTCGCTGGTACGATTAAGCTAATTTAATCTAAAAGATTAAATAGTCCAGTCTTCAGAATAACAAAATCATTAAAAAAGTGATTAACCTAAACCAAAAGCCCTCAACATACACACGCTGAGAAGAAGACCTGGAAGACCACAGGCAACCTGGACTGCAACTGTAGACAAGGATCTGAAAACTCTGGGCTTGACTGAGAATGCAACGCAGGACAGACAGACATGGTGAATGTGCACAAGGAGAGTCGACCCCAGATGATGGAAAATGGCGAAGCTAAAGATGAAGAAGTGATTAACCTAAACCAAATTATGCCTAGGAAATAATATTGTACAGCTACCTTTTCATGCTTCCGAGTTTTAACACGTCAGAAAAGGTGCAATATAAATACTACTGGAAAATCTAAATTGACAGAAATATGAAATAAATATGTGGTGACCATGTGTTTTAGTTTGAGAGTAGATAAGAATGAAAATATCGAAGGGGCATGCTTGCATAAAAATATCTTCTACTCCAAACGAAAAACGAACTAAAATTTTACTTGGTAAATCATTTTTAAATAGTAATTTATATGGTAAATAAGTATATTAAAAATAACTTAATACAATAGAAACTGTTGAAAATCAATATATGTACTTGGATGTTGTAACCCATTCTTGGTCCGTTGCATGGGATAAAGAAAACATATATTAGTTGAAGAAGCAGTTAACACATTAACTGCGCTGTCTTCTTTCATCGTTGTCCGAGTGTTTATCCTGGAGCACGGGCTTGTGTAAACAATTGGCATATAAACTGGCGAAATATCACAATTAATTTGACCAAATGATCTGGCCTTCTTGTTATAGACGATAGTGTCCCAGAGCAACAAACTTGCCTTGGCCTCGAACATAAAAGAATCATTCTTACAACGTTTTTAATGTTGAGAAACTTCTTCATATGTTAATAACGTGTAGGTTATCAAATGACAATGATTTGCAAAACTGCATAATTATTTTTTTTAATTATTTTTTAATGTTATAAGTTTAAATAAATTAAAATTAAAAATAAATATGAAATCAAATGGATATATTTTTAATTTTATTATTTTTTATTAAAATTTATATAAATTTAATATTCATCAAATGTGGTGGGAATAATTGGCCTATATAAATCATTAAACGAAACTTTATCCGTTGCATTGAAAGGCTAGCTTATAAATAATCTATATTATTAGATCTATTAACATAAAGCTTGGAAGGCATTTTGCTAAAAAATGTGTATGGACTCCTCGATGAAAAACTGAATGACATAGAAAGCTTTTGAGATGTGGTGCTAGAGGAAAATAATATGTTTTATTGGTGAGAGCCCAGCATAAATAAAGACATTGTTGGTATAATCACTAGTTGGAGGCATCTTATTAAAAATATGTATGAAATCAACTCTATTTATTTACCATACAAATACAAGAGTCACAACATTATACACTATTACAGTTTACTTCACGACATAACAGAAAGGATGGTCGAAGGGGCATACCATAGAATGCGCTTCTGGGTATTTATAAGTATTCGACGTCATATACTGTCATCTATGTTGAGCTTAAAAAGGTTTTAACAGCACAGTGGAGAACGAATGGTGTGATTTTTCTGAAAGCCAATTTCAAGACACTTACATTTCAATTTATACGGTTTCACTTTTATGCAGTTTGATCAAGGGTTTCAATCAAATATGTGCTTAACAACACGTGTAATACGACGCCTGTATCACTATCTAGCGCATTATTTTATGTTGTTTACATGCGTTGTTCTTAAAAATGTTAATAATCAAAATATAACAAAGTTAATTACAATTTTGACGGTTTTGTTTTGCTCAGAATTTCTCGAAACATATCGATCGTATAATTTAAGTGTACATTACTCTACATATACCGATGACACTAAAATTCGATCACGCATATTGTAACCGCGAAACTATGCGAAATCAAGTCGCAGTTAATGACAAAGATAAGTTATGTCGTAACTTTGCATCCATACTAAGCTCTCTTTGAAACATTCCGTGTTCTTAGCCTTCCATGATTAATTTGACTCTAATAAGGGATTCTTGTAAACCAAGCCATCTCTAGTACGCACGTCAGCAAGAAACTTTTCACGGGGTTAAATCATTATATTATTTTAATACATGTTTTTTTTTTGTCAAATTAATATATTTAATTTAACGAATACCTATTTCTTCATTATAAAAGTTATCAAATAACATATTTTACAAACCGAAAGAATTTAATTTTATTTGCGTAATGTTGAGTGCCATGGTCTTGTAATGAACAGTCCTTAATAGCCTTAATCTCTTGCTGAAGGTACAGAAAAGCTGTTCATACCGTGAGATAACACATATATTAACCGTGTGTGGTGATCAGAAAGGGTTCCACGTATTCAGTGTTTATAAATAAGTTGAATAGTGACAGATTTTCTTCCATAAGTGATAAAAAATATTGACATATATTATTACCCAATTTAATATTTTATAAATAAACACATTCAAGAGAACACTAAATTAAAAGTAGTAATTAAATACACACATACAATTGTACATCATTTATTTTTATTTTTTATACGCATCAATTCATTCAAAAAACATCGGCAGTCGCTGGATTCGGACCATATAATTGTATGTGTGTATTTAATTACTAATAATATTGAAATATAGTCAATGATCTATAAAATAATATTAGAGTATTAAAAATATTGTAATAAAAATAAATAAATCCATTTACTAAATAAAGGTTAAAAAATTCTAGTATGTTCTATGATGCTCAATCAAGGCGGCTGAACGCTGCATACAGAATAATTTTGAAACTACTTTTGAATGAAATAAAACGGATATATATATACTCATGTGAAGTATTTTGATAACAGATAAAAAAAAATTAAGAGATTAAACCCCGTCAAAATACCGCCGAAAAAGTGATATTTATAAATAAATTACGATTTATATACAAACCAATTATATTATTATTCAGTAAGCTTAGATAGTTATTTTATTTGTGTTTAGCAACTGCGGATGAAAAAGCTTTTAGATATTTGGTTACGATGTCAAACGACACAACCTGCAATATTTGGATGTCATGCCTGGACATATTGTTTTTCTTTGGCTGCCAACACTCACGGTCTCCACACATGTGTGTACTTCTCTCCATAAATTGTATTCTTTCTCCATTGTCTCCGGCCGAGAGCACGAAGACCGTCACAAAGGTCCTTTGTTGGTCATAATGAATAGCCATTTGGTAATTGACGAGTGGGCGACGAACTCTAACCGGAGGCTTTCACCAATGGGAAACCTTAGTGACAGGATCCATAGATACTATCAAATAACTCTGATCCTTTTGTACCAGAATCCTCTGAAGGGAACCTTATTTTGGCTCTGGTCTTCCAACAACAGCCTAAAGAAAGATTAACGATACTACTGTTGCTATTAATATCAACCAAGATATATATTAAGTGTGTTTTAATAGATATTGTGTTTTACAATCTATGATTAATTATTTATAAATTCTACAATATCTTATCTTACTCTATTATGGTGCTAAGCCGTAGTAGGATATGAGCATTAAAAACGTATTTTCATATAAATTCAATATCATATCATTGCACGATGCCATCAACTAGATATTTGCCACTGTCTGCTACGCGACACAATTGAACTAGGAAAAATATATATTTAAATTGATAATTAATGTTTTCATCCGAATTCCGATAACATATTTTTATATTTAAATCCAGTGAGGAAAACGAGCTAGAAATATATTTTGTTCAAAAACTATGTTTTTCGTATTCTTGTTCTTCTATATCTACTTCTTATTTTAGATCCCAGCATATGAGTATATCACAATTTTCGAGACATCGACTTTCACCATTCTTGCGTGATCCACCTAGTATTCTTGCTTCGGGGTTCCCTTGAAGCGTTATCTACCTATATACTTAATATTATCAGTATTATAATAAATATTCACTAAAAATCATTTTTTTTTAATTTAAGTGTAAACGGAAAATGTTTTAAGAACGTAAAATCTTGGTAAAAGCAAATAAAACGTTGGATCGCCACTCCCTCTATTGTAATTTCACTTGACGTGTTGCCTCTCGGTAAACACTTGAGCGGAAAAGTTCTTTGTTTGACGATCGCTGGACACTTTCCGAGTCGTTCGTTTGCCTCTCGTCTCTTTACGGCCGCACTTTTTCCACGAACTTCCGGTCTTTGCTAAACGTCTGTTTGTCCGTCCAGTAATAATGGCGTCCGGCCCATTTCTGTCAGACGCCGAGCACGACATGTGAATGACATAAGTGCAGAAGCGGCATACATACTTGCATGCGAAGCTGTGTGAGTAGACACTACATGGTAGATAACTCTTCTTTTCGCATTCAATACAGCAAACAAGAGTAAAGTTTTTTTTTTCATGAAAGCGCAGCCGGTCGAGACAAGTGGACTCATTCATGAAGACTGAACGCTACATGCAAGAAAGGTGTATTGGGAAAATTTCAAGTATCTATACACATTATTATGCTATTATAATAATTTCATACTTGAAGAGATTCTGATTGTATGAAGGAGAAACAGATGCCAAAAGAGCATTCTATACATATAGCAATAATAAATATTCTAATGAAAGATTTCTACCGGTAATTTTAAAAATTTAGAATATTGTCAACGCAAGACGTAAATGCCGTAGTATTTATTTGCGTTACTCAAACGTACATTTCTCCAAAATCTTTGCTAATTAAACGCTTTTTAAATTTAAAATGGCGGTGAAAGAAATATGTTTAATATTATATTTGGGAAATGTGCGACGCGGATGGTTGTAAGAAAATGCAATCATGATATCCAATTTCTAATCACTTGTTAGCTGATGAGAGTCGAGATTGGTTGTTTGTTTGTGTTTTTAATATCTTTTATGTTTTCGGAAGCTTAAAAATTAATTTCTATCACTTATTTGATTAAGTAGCGATATGAAAATAACGTGTTAGTACTTGTATTATGTTTTTTCTCATTACAATTGGGTATTTAGCGATTAAAAACACTGATTGAGGCTTAACGTCTATGACTCAGTGCTTTGGAGGTTGAATTATAAAAACGCATGTGAATATTTTTTAAAAATTGATTTAGTGAATGATACATTTATTATTATAATCTAAAATTATTATTAGTTTTAAAATAAATTCCGGCTGCAATGTGTTGAACATATGTCTCCTGCCTCCTACATTGGGCCATTTTACCGACCATTTCACATAAAGCATAAGTATACAATTTATCGGTTTTCAAAGAATATTATCGAAGTGGCCGACGCTGAACTCTAAAGGCTGCACTTTCAGTATTATCCGTTGTGTTCATGCGGAGAGGAAAGCATATATTTTTAATTATTGAATAAAAATTCATTATATAATTTGTTTATTTGCTTAGTATTGAGTAATGTTAAAATAAAAATTGTTGTCATTTAAAATTGGGCTCGATTAATTTTCTATATGTATATACTTCTGATTCTATACAATTTGCAAAACTGGCGCATTATTATAAATGAAAATGAGAATTGTGGGAGTAAAAACAACTATGAACATATCCATTTTTAAGTGATGTTTTTTCCCTAAAATGAGAGTACAACTCATAAACGCTAAGCATTATCGGTTAATAATAAAAAAAAATACATAAAGCAATAAAATATTTCCTAAATAAATTATTTGCCGGCGGCTATAGCTCAATGGTCAAAGCATTCGCTTAACAAGCCAAAGGTCGTGGGTTCGATCCCCGACGTAGATTAAAAAAAATATATGTAAAAAGTTAATCGATTTCTGAGCTCTGAAATACCCCAGTTGGTTTGAATTTGATCTCTCACCCGTTAAATGACAGTCACAGCCTATTAATCAAAATTGGTGGTAGATGAAAGTCGTCCCGTGAAGACCACCCATTCATAGTAAATTCCTGTAATACTAAGGATGATGCGTGAATATCGGGCTCTAGTCTATGACGGATCAACACTCCACATGCAGCGCTTAGCCATGCATCATGGTAAGCGACATAGAATGCCACAGATGAAACTTCAGAATTACTATCAACATCTGTTGGTATTCTCCTGTATGTGCTTACATAAAAAAAAATATATTTACTTACACTGGAAATAGTGCATATTTATTTAAGTTTGTAGAACTAATCAGTTTCAAAAGATTTTCATGAAACAATAAGTATTTTTATGATGATATTAAAAATTCCTTTGTTTTTGTATTTTGATTCGAGGATAAAATGTTTTATTTCGCATCGTTGAAGTTGGAGAGCCACTGTCGCCACCCTGTCTTTTTCTGCCATCCGTGGGCGTCTTCAATAAGAAAGCTGCAATATGTAGCGGATGAAGTGAAGCACTGCATCTGCTAGCTTGTCATTTTATAATAGATCTCGGCTATTTTCGATAAATTCAATTGAAATTTATAAATACCCTTCTACCTTGAGTTACAGTAATGCAAAATTTTACTTCTTATTTGAAAACTTTATCTTTTGAGATATTTTTTTTCATGAAAATTACACTATTTACAGTGATTTTTAAATAAATGTTCAGGTGTATACAGTTTTTATTATTTACGTAGTTGTATTGAAAATTTTGATGAGTATAAAAACATATTCTATCTCTTCAATTTGAAACCGATATATTCATTTAGAATTGCAGTCGATTTCTAAAAAGCTTTAACAAAATAGTTTTTTATACACTTTTTTTTTTCACAAAATCAATACTTTAAAGCATGAACTACAAACTATATTTCATCAACTTAAATAAACGCAATCTGAATGAATAGCATGAATGGCGAATATCATTTTTTTTTTACTTTGAATTTGTCAAATAATGTCATTTGAATGAATCTAAGTTTCATATATGGTATATTTTTCCAGTTACCCAGAGACAAAGTATTTAATTGGTAACACAGAAAAAATATTTCACAATTCTCTGTGAGTGTCATTACGTATTTTTCGTATATCAGAATTACTTTGAAACCAATAATTAATTGAGCCATCCTTAAGTTACTTAACAGCAAATTTCTTGTTTTGTGAGCATACTCAATAAAGGTAAGCACGATCCATGACTGTTTATCATAGTAAAATTTATTTATAATAATTCAGTTTTGTATAAATTTGTACAAAAATACTAAGTGCCTAGGTACCATGTAACAAGCAGGCAAGCAGGTGAAAAATTAAAATAAAAAAATGTTACAATGCTGCTTTTCTAAGCTTGCAAATGTTGTATGGTCCATTTTTGAAAAATCAAACTATAGAAAATGTTTCATAAAACCTTGGATGTATTATGGAGATGGAGCTTTGAGCCGTTTAGAGGGGATTGAACGATAACACGCGACGGTGATTTGTCACTAGAGTTTCGCAAGTTCCTAACGACCTCGAGCCGGTACATCGCGGACACTTCATGCGACTATACGCTCCGACCATACACGTTATAAATAAATGCGAGCAATATGGTATAGTAAGTAACTTACAAACGAGCAGAAAATTACTTGCAAAAACAATGGCGACACGTCCAAAGAAAATACTATATAAATTGAAGATATGTCTTAAAAATATACAACTTAAAGAATTATTTTTCTATTATACTCGCGTAAAATTAAAAACAAATTTGAATGTTTTTTTTTTTGATTATTGTTTAAATATGGGTCACGGTTTTTCACTTAATGATTAAGCGGTTTTTTATAAAGGTACCGATATTTTAAATATATAATAAACTAGACTAATTTATAATATTTGATGTTCAGGAGTAAGAAAAGTGTGGAGATTTTACCGTTTTTAAAAATACTTTTATTATTTTTGGTTTATTCTTCCATTTTATATATATTTTAAAATTATTAAAGCGCTGTGGTTTTTTTTACCAATATATAAAACAGCCTGCGGCTAATTCAAATAAAAGTAATAATTTTGAAGAAATGTTTCGGTCAAATCTTTTATTATAAAAAAATTGTCCGAAACTGATTTTCTTAAAGTAACAATTCCTCTTTGATATTTGCTTCTAGTAGACGGTGGAGGGTTTGTTTTTTTCAAATTATTATTAATTCACGGATACTGAATGGTTGAAAAAGTAACTACATAAAATTCTCTTATTTTTCGTTAATTCAAATGATGATGACTTATAATTATAAGATAATAGTCATTAATCTGGAGCGGTCTTGTGCTGTTCATAATATGAGTTTATCTTTACATATCAATATCATCATCATCAGTCTAAGTCTGTCCACTGTTGAACGTAAGCCTCCAGCACGAGTCTTCATCCTCTTCGATCCTCCGCCTTCCGCAGGCAGTGGCCTGACTCCCCCTATTTTTCTGATGTAATCAGTCCATCTTGCGGGGGGTCGGCCAACGCTTCGTGCCAGTATTTGAACGCCACTCTAATACTTTTCTTCCCCATCGACCGTCGTCTCTTCGACAGATGTGTCCTGCCCATTGTCTTTTGAGTGTGCCTATTCGTTGGGTAGCGTCCACTTTTTGAGTTGTTCTTCAGATATCCTCGTTTCTTTTAGACATTCCGAGCATAAATCTCCTAATTGCACGTTGGGTAAATATTATTTTATGGGTAAGACTTGCTGTTAGATTCCACGTCCTTGCGCCATAATTAATACTGAATGGATGAATTGGTTAAACGCATTGGTTTTAAGACATTGCGAAATTTTCGCATGAAGAATGTATTTAAGTTTTCTAAGTGCTACCCATACCAGTTGTATACGCCTGTCGATTTATTTTAAGAAGTTATTTATTTCTAGTTCGTTTGCTTGTTACAGATGAGTGTATTCATTTACAACTTTTATTTTTGTTCTTGGTCTGGGAAATATGACTATTTATAATGGCTTTAATTTTATGCAAGTTCTTTTTCAAACCATTTCTTTTCGACGCTTCATTCAGGTTGTAGAAGCATGTCTTGAAGCTTATCGGGTGATTCAGTTTAATACTTACGTAATATTTTTTAATAGCCAAATGCAAGAGGTTTGTTAAGAAAAAGTTCATGACTCGTATCAAAAGTAATTTTTCCGTGACTTTTTTAATACCACCTTATTAGCTGAATGTTGAATTTTTGGTACTTTTTTGTATTGTGATAGCGCTTAATATTGTCACTGAATGTTTGTACACGCGGTCACTGGAGTTTTTGAGAATCCCCTCGCGAATAACGATCAAAACCAGATAGCGAAATGTGTGAAACGGTATAAAAGCCATCCGATTCACAATGGTGCGTCAATAAAACACTCTGAGCTTTCAGACTTATCGCAGAAAAGACATTTAAAATTACAGTTATGAATATCACGTGTCAGCGTTCACTGAGCTGAATTTAATGAATTTGGAATATTTACGATACCTGAAAATAACAAAGACGCTGAAAATTCAAAATCGTTTCAACAAAATATACTTAATATACATTCATATAAAACGTATGATCAGAGTATTATAAACAATAAAATATGTTCTTTAATATTTTATTTAATTACCATTTACTTTGAATGTTGATTCATCACCATTGTCATCAGCATTGCCGGCGGTCATAGCTCAATGGTCAAAGCGTTTGCTTTGCAAGCCAAAGATCATGGGTTCGATGCCCGACGGAGATTAAAAAAAATGGATTTTTAATCGATTTCTGAGTTCTAAAATACCCCCGGTTGGTGTGAATTTGAATCATCACCCGTGAAATGTCAGTCATAGCCTAATAATTAAAATTGGTAGTAGACGAAAGTCGTCTCGTGAAGACCACCCATTCATAGTAAACTCCTGTAATAATAAAGGATGATGCGTGAATCTCGGGCTGTATGTCTATGACATTGGCGCATCAACACTCCACATGCATTTAGCCATATACACCATGATAAGCGTCATAGAATTTCACAGATGAGACTTCAGAATTACTATCACTATGTATCGGTATTCTCCTGTATGTGTTTACATAAAACAAAAGCCTGTATCCGTCCACTGTTGAACGTTAGCCTACCGCATGAGTCTCCGTGCTTTTCATTTACTCTTATGTTTATAAATGCGCAATTTTGATAGCTTTGATATTCATTATAAATAATAAATCAGCTTCGTATGAAATTTGTAGAAAAAAATTAATTATAAAAATGCAAAGGTTTTTTTAACAACTTACCATTATTGGCTAGTCAAATATACATTTTATTATGTATTTATTTATAGGTTAAAAATGAATACTTTTATTGCTTATTTTATATTTATTCCTTCCCTTATTCATTTAAATTATAATAATATCTTTTAAGACATTGAATTGATATTCATTTCTTCAATTAATCAGAAAAAAAATAAACAGAATATTATCATTAAAATTAGTATTTGTTTTACATTATATTTGACGAATACTTCTAACTTGTTACAAACTAAAATATTTTAGGTTATATTTCAATTCTGAAGATTAATACTCTCTCTTAAGCCTCGCCATTTCCCATCATCTGGGGTAGGCTCTCCTTGTGCACATTCACCATGTCTGTCTGTCCTGGGTTGCGTTCTCGGTCAAGCCCAGAGTTTTCAGATCCTTGTCTACAGTTGCACTCGAGATTGCCTGTGGTCTTCCAGATCTCCTGCTCAGCGTGGGTATGTTAAAAGCTTTCTTCACAATGTGGTCGTCACCTCTCCGTGTCACATGCCTATACCATCTTAGGCGGTTTTCCCTTATCTTTTCAGGTATGAGGGCCACCCGATACGAACCCCGAATATGCTCATTTCGAACTCTGTACACTCTAGTCACACCACCCGCCCACCTCAGCATCTTCAGCTCTGCCACATTATTATTTAATAATAATTTTATTAGATTTTTTATAAAATATTTTCGAATATTTTAAAATTATTTTGTTTGATTTTTTATAAATAGTTTTTTTAATATTTGTCTTCGGATGTTTGACTTTATAATAAAAATTACTTGAATAAATAAACTACAGGTCAGATTGTATTAGAGAATTGTCCAGTACTATTCGCAATTGTTCACATCTAATGATCTATTGGTAAAGGCAAACGAAACAAGTGATAACTGTAATTTCGAATGAAACATTATGATGGCTTTGCCACTAATTATAGCAATTTATTATAAATATGGCGGACGCTATTGTCAGATATGTACTCGTAGCTGATAAATTGAAATATACATTTTTACGATAATATAACGATGGAACCACAAAGGTTTTGATTGTTTTCAACTGTTTGAGGCTTGATTCATTTTACTTTTCGATTATTGAAAGAAATAAGTGAAAAATTTATAACGTTTCAAATTTCACTATTTCAAAAAATAAAAATTAACTGTATTATAATTGATATTTACTCAAAGAATATGCGATACAAATTGACTAATCTACAACATAAATATATTCCATATTTGTAAGGGATTCTCGGTATATAATATAATGTACTACAATTCTCACTTACCACCATACATCATCATCATCAGTTTGTATCCGTCCACCATTGAAAGTAAGACTCCCGTATAAGTATCTGTCGTCTTCGATCCTCTGCCTTCTGCATCCAGGCCACTCCCGCTATTATTCTTTCGTCATCAGTCCATCTTGGAGGGGGTCGGCCAATGCTTCGTTTGCCAGTTCTTGAGCGCCACTCCAATACTTTTATTTCTTATAGACCGTCGTTTCTTTGACAAATATGTCCTGCCCATTGCCACTCTTGAGTGTGCCTATTCGTTGGGTAGCCTCTACCACTATGTGTCCGATAAATTATTTCATTATAAATAATATATATATGCCAGTTCGAAAACGACGTTTTTTATTAGTATTAATTATATTATTCATTAGTTATTATTACTACTGTTTTACTTAAAAATAAAGTGTTTTTAAAACTTATCATTTTTAACTCAATATATTTTAAAGGAATCTGAGTAATTAATGTAACTGTATAGTATATATATACTCCTAATTAAATATGTTCCATTTCCAAAGGTGAATTGGAGTATTAATCTGCCATTGTTTTGTTTCCGGATTAAATGGAACACGGCCAAATATAACGATTTTTTAATACCCAGTAAACAATGTATAAAAATATTGATTAAAATGTGCTCTTTGTGCCGCCGTGGGAAAAAAAAAAAAGGTAACGGGGCTCGAAACCCGCATAAAAGCAACCTGAAATAATCCGACTGAAAGTCTTGTAAAAGTGCTGCATGGGATGAGCACTTTATCGTATTACCGAAACACGTACAGCTGTAGAACACCTGTAACAAAAGGTTTCGTTATATTTGAAACGTTTGATACTGGCAATGTAAAATTCGCGTTATATTCATCAGAATGAGGATACTCGTACTTAGCAAATGCATTTCAACGACTATACCTATCTGGGACAAGTATTACAACTAGGACGAAGTAACTTCTCAAAATAAATCGACAGGCGTATACAACTGGGATAGGCAGCATTTGGAAAACTAAAGTACATTTTTAAAGCGAAAATTCCGTAATCTCTAAAAACTAAGGCGCTTAACCAATGCATCTTCCCTGTATTAACTTATGGCGCAGAGACGTGGAATCTGACAGCAAATTTTACCCATAAAATAAAGGTTACCCAGCGTGCTATGGAGAGTTCCATGCTTGAAGTGTTGCTAAAAGATCCGAAAGATCCGAAGAAGAGAATCCGAAACGAGGGAATACGCAGAAGAACTCAAGTAGTGGACGCTACCCAATGATTAGGCATACTCAAGTGGCAATAGACAGGACATATCTGTCGAAGAGGCGACGGTCGATGGGGAAGAAAAGTATTGAAATGGCGCCCAAGAACTGGCAAACGAAGCATTGGCCGACCCCCTGCAAGATGGACTGACGACATAAGAAAAATAGCGGGAGTGACCTGGATGCGGAAGGCGGAGGATCGAAGAGGATGGAGACTCATGCGGGAGGCTTACGTTCAACAGTGGATGGATAGAGGCTGATGATGAATGATGAATTGTACTTAGGATTTAATTTATTTAATAAAAATTTATAACTTATGAATTATTTAAGATTTTTCAAAAGTTTTGTTTATTGATTAAATGCATTTTTTCACTTAATAATATTAACTGTCTTATCATTGACGAATCAAGGAGCTTAAAAGATAAGTGCGCATAATGTCGAGAATCTTTATCCACTGATTAAATTATAGGAGAAATCTAGGTGCAAGGAATAATTATAAATAAAATTACGAAGTGCTCAACGACATGTTAAATTATTGCATTTCATACTGAATGATAGATAGTGTACTGGCTATATTTAAATATAGAATAACTCTCATAGCTGTCACTGACAATTGTGTGTAAGCCTTTATTAATCTAGGAGCATACGTTGTGTTATAACATTGTTCGCAATTAGATTCTAGTGACCTACAATATATTTTTATGTCTCCCCAGTTGCAATACGTAACAATATAAACATATTAAGCCATTTGTAACAACAGAAATGCAATTATATATGAAAATAGCCTCTTCTAGTAGTTTTTGTCATAGTTATTGCCTATTATTATCCGCTGTTTTTGTTCATTATTTATTACCTTTCCATGTTTTTCTTTGAAAAGTTTTAATGGGAAATAAAGTGAATACATTAATATTTGTATCAAAATTAAACTATGTAATATTATATGAACATCTCAGAAACAGCAAAATTAAAAAATGCTCATAAAAATTAAAAGTTGTAAAATCAAAGGCTAGACCTTTTAGTTCTAAGAGGTGGTGCAACCTAAAAATCATCCAGAGTAAGATAATTTTTGATATATTTTAAAAATTAATGGAATTATTTACTCTAGAGTTGAATTGAAAAATAAAGTAATTTTTAAATGAGGAAATAGATAATGTTCTTAATATGTACCAAGAGGACTGCATGTGCCAGATGCTCCACTTCCCAATGTGATGGAAATCGGTAAAAATAATAATTTATCAATAATCAATAGCGATAAAATAAATATTGTAAAAAAAGGTAAATCAATATAAAAATATTTTTGTTATCCTTTAAACGCCCAGTGTTTCCTTACGGGACCGCAGATTTGCATCGTTCAATGCCGTACGTTCCCATACAGGAATTGCTTATGGTTCATTTCACAATCGGGTTACATTAATTTGTAATAATAGTATTAAAGTAAGTTTATGGAAGAATCAATTGTGCGACGAAACATTAAAAACATTGGCCTGGTAGGGCATTGAACGACGCAAATTTGCGGTCCCGTATGGTACCACTGGGCGTTTAAAGGTTAAATATTTAATAAGTATAAAAATATCAAGCCCAATATAAAATCAAAATAAAAATGAACTTCATATTATCAGAACCCAATAAAAAGCTAAAGGAAGTACACATCGAATATGCTTCGGACTAAAGATGCTTTTAATACATACCTGTGATTTACTATATAGGAGTACTTGTATGTACTCGGCGGAGCTACAAGATTGCTTGGGACGCGTTATATTAACTGCGTGTCGGAAATTATGACTAAATATATGTTCCTGAACAAATGTGACAGAAAAAGTAAAATACTATCAGGTTTAATCTGTTCGTCAAAAAATGCTCATAAATGAGAAAAATATTACTTTCTAAATGAAATAATCAAGACGCTTTACCGTTCGACGAAATGGCCGAGATTGGAAGGCACAATCGGACAGAAACTCTTAATAATGTTTTATTCTTGTCATATCGGATCGGGCGCATTATCGCATTGAGTCTGCCCTTTGGCAGTGAGAAATAATTGATTTAGGCTTACGGCCTCAGATTGTCACCCGGAGCAGGTGCCTAACGTCGGGCCCCTCGCCCAGTCGAGCGCGCGGTGTTTATTTCGAAGATCATTTTTATTGAGTTGTTTGAGTGAACTCTGCCAAAAATATACGCATTTTAACGGTCGATTTCATAGAGCCGATTCCATTTATGTTAAAGCTGCTTTATAGCTATTTATTTACTATCGCCAACGGGATACGAGCGTTATAGGGATTATGCTCGGGCGCCACACGTTTCTTTTATTTTGTTTTTATTCTCGTGGGAAAACTCAAGCGGAAGTTATAAAAATATTTTATATCACTATTTTTCTTTTGGGTTGGAATGAAGTTATCATAATTATTTATTTAAACGTTTTCGATATCAAAATAAGAACAAGCAAAATATTTATTTCAAACATAAGTAAGGTAATTAGGATATTTTTTATCATACAATATAAAATCCCAGATTTAAACATGCCGCCTACAATATTTATCTTCCACTTAGATTTCACACATAATTTACTCGGCGGAATTAGATTACATGTATTCGATGCACTTATAAACAATGTTGTTATTTCAGTTATATACATTTTGTAAAAAAATAAAGGGCGTGTGAATGAATGAAATAAATAAAATAAATAAATAAACTTTTCAATTCTTCAATAATAAAACTAAAAATATGGTTTTGTGTTTTTTTTCATTTAATTGAAATGTTTAGTTGATGTTTATAAGATAGTTTACAAGTGTAGTTGTTGAATTTAACCTGTTCAGATCGGTACCCAATATATGCCGTGTAAGATTTCCCAACCGTTGACATCGGTAGCCGTGATAAATCGTTTTGCTATTTTTTTAGAATAGTTTTTATGCATCATCTGATAGCTAAATGATACAAAAACCAATGTGATATATGAAAATAGACCAGATAAGTACATTTATGCTTCAAATACTAGTTTTATAATTGACAGTATAATTTGTATTCCACCGAGCCGTAATGAAAGGGTTAAAGATATAAATATTAACATTTCTTTACATTATTTGTTAACTAAACTCGTTTAATTAGCTCAATTGTAAGGTACAAATTATTGTATGTAAATTTGTTATAACATTTTATTATTATTAAACATAAAATTTTAATCATGTTGCACGTACAGGGTGTATTTTGCAATACCTCATACAAATTTAAATGAAAATTGCAACTGAAAACATCGCGGTTAGTAAGATACGAATCTAATAAAATACTAAGAAGTGAAATGAAATATAAAATGAGCAGGCAAAAAAGATTAGTCATCATGATTGAAAAGGAAATGAGCATGGCGTTCCTTTCGAACCACAGACTATTAATGGATAAACCTAGTTATTCGAGAGACACCTGGAAGGACTGAAGGAGAAAAAAATTAAACGATTTAAGCTGTTCGAAAAACGTGCTTGAAAAATAGGTCTTAAAAAGAAAGTTGCAAGAATTAGCGAATATATTTTGATAAGTACGTTATATGCAATAAAATAATTCAAAATATTTAAATGTATAATAATCATAATTAAATTCTCGATCTTGCTATTCTCAGATAAATTCAGTCTTCTTGAAAATTGAATGTCACAAGTAATGAAATTAATTAATTAAATAATATGCTGCCATGTTTTTATAGAGGAACTTGAGGTGCATCGTAACAGAGGACAACTAACTGTTATACCACTTGTAAAAGTAACTCGTAACTCTCTATTATACCGCTTGAAATTACTGTGGACTGATTCTATAAAATAAGTTAGTCGATCGTTAAAGAACTATTTAAATATAATTTTTATACGACGTAAGACGATTTTTGAATGTGTTTTTTGTAACAGAAAATTGAAAGTGTTTGTTGGTGACCAGAAAACAGATAAAAACTGACATAATTGTATAATTTATTTAAATGCATCTAATATTAAAAAAAATAAAAGTCACCCAGCGTGCTATGGAGAGATCCATGCTCGGAGTGTCGCTAAAAGATAGAATCCGAAACGAGGAAATACGCAGAAGAACTCAAGTAGTGGATGCTACCCAACGAATAGGCACACTCAAGTGGCAATGGGCAGGTCATATCTGTCGAAGAGACGACGGTCGATGGGGAAGAAAAGTATTGGAATGGCGCCCAAGAACTGGCAAACGAAGCATTGGCCGACCCCCTACAAGATGGACTGACGATATAAGAAGAATAGCGGGAGTGACCTGGATGCGGAAGGCGGAGGATCGAAGAGGATGGAGACTCATGCGGGAGGCCTACGTTCAACAGTGGACGGACACAGGCTGATGATGAATATTAACTATACATTAAGTAGTATAATTAGTTACTCTAGCGAAAAGATTTCATTTAAAAGAAATATTGTTGGGTTAAGAAATTATATACGTGTTTCTACGTGTTTTAATATATATTCAGATCTTTAAGTAAATTGTTACCTTGTTTGAGAAATCGAGTAATTAACTGAGCAGAATATTATTTAAATTAAATATTACTAATAACGTTATAAACTGTTATATGTCACAATAATTTTTATTTACTGCATGCTTAAAATTATTATAAAATATATTGTTCCATGATAAAAAACATCTGCTTGCAGAATATAATATATAAGTCAACGAATTAAAACCTTTTCACAATCAATTTTTATAAAATTGATTTAACCCATTCATAGATAATCCGAACTACTGAATCTAAAGTTTGCGGCTTGAATATATTTAGATATTTCATTCATCATATATATGAATAAATATATAATGTATTTTTTTAAAAACAAATAACTAGAGTTAAATTACATCAAACTACACGTTATAATATTTAAGATGTATAAACAATAAGAAAGCAATGCCATATAAGAAACGAATATTTATAAAATATAATTTAAATCTAAAATCCTTAATTACTATGTATTTCCTATATTGACAAAAATAAAGAAAGTTCAGACCCCTTGAATCAATGCAATTGTAACAATGTACAACATTGTTTGTGTTAAAGCTTTGTCATAATTTACAAAGAAGTTAAATAAAAAATATGTTTATATAAAAGCTATAAATAGTCAGTAATATCCAAAAAGCGATGATAAAAATATAAAACCATCGTAAAAAAAAAATTTATAGGTTTTTAATTGTGAGACTAAAACGTTTTCATTTTACTAGAAATGCTTCTATTCTATAGTATTCCCTATTTTTTAATAATTAATTTAGTACATTTTTTTTATATTCTATGATACGCCACATATAATCCAGGAACGAAATTTTTTAGTTTTCTAGTGACCAATTGTGAAACGAATTTCGCAAAAGAAAAAAAAAGTTTTTGTCCAATTTAGGCCCAGGTTGGACTCAGGCTCCTCAGAATGCCGCTTTGCTTCTGTGCTGATAAGTAACATAACGTAACGTATTGTTATTTTTTCATTATACATATTTTATAACCTTGTAAAACTGACGTACTGGCGTTTATCGCGACAGGCATGATTCATGTAAATACTAACAGAGTCCATAATTATGAAAGACAACTATTAATAACCATTCGTAGCCACCGGTTGGATTAAACACTCGATATCTTTTAAAATCACATTTGAAGATCGCAAAATTAAGCATCGCCTTTATACTTACCTTTTTTTACTGATTATCTCCACTGCCACCTAAATACCTTTAATCACATCCAGTGTTTTTTTTTTAATTTTCATTTGAAAATCTACGCATGAATTTCATAATAAATAAAATAAAACATTTAGTTTATATTTCATGTTTGCTTGCCAAAGTTAAAATATGTCGATTATAAATGAAATGTTATTATTATTATTTATTTTATATACTTACACTAATTTTGTACATTATGTTCTATGCATCATCATCATCATCAGCCTGTGTCCGTCCACTGTTGAACATAGGCCTCCCGCATGAGTCTCCATCCTCTTCGATCCTCCGCCTTCCGAATCCAGGTCACTCCCGATATTCTTCTTATATCGTCAGTCCATCTTGTAGGGGGTCGGCCAATGCTTCGTTTGCCAGTTCTTGGGCGCCATCCCAATACTTTTCTTCCCCATCGACCGTCGTCTCTTCGACAGATATGTCCTGCCCATTGCCACTTGAGTGTGCCTATTCTTTGGGTAGTATCCACTACTTGAGTTCTTCTGCGTATTTCCTCGTTTCGGATTCTATCTTTTAGGGACACTCCGAGCATGGATCTCTCCATAGCACGCTGGGTGACTTTTATTTTATGGGTAAGACTTGCTGTCAGATTCCACGTCTCTGCGCCATAAGTTAATACAGGGAGTATGCATTGGTTAAACGCCTTAGTTTTAAGGCATTGCGGAATTTTCGCTTTAAAAATGTACTTTAGTTTTCCAAATGCTGCCCATCCCAGTTGTATGTGCCTGTCGATTTCTTTTGAGAAGTTATTTCACCCTTTATTATGTTCTATATATGTGTATATTATTTGTGTTCTATGCATAAAGCTTTTATTATTATCGGTTGAATATTTTTGTTCCCAAGCTACTTAACTCCTATTTTGGAGAGTCTTTGACTATTAAGCAACCGAAACTTTATTATACGAGTAGATTATATAATATTTACCAATAAACATTCATGATAAGCACATCTCACTTTGGAACAATTTGGTGAGGCGCGAGTTGCGCCTCATACGTTGGTATAATGAGAGCTGCAGAGGATACGACACAGTGGACGACGAGATGAAGGCTTTTGATACAAGTCTGACGTCTTCTGATAGATGGTGGTAGTGATGCAGGTGTCTTATCTGTGTATATCTTATATATGTTTCTATGACGCTTGCCATGCTACATATGACTAAGCGTTGCATGTGGAGTGTTGATACGCCAACGTTATTGACTACAGCCCGACATTCACGCATAATCCAATTATTACATAAATTCACTATGAAAGGGTGGTTTTCACTGGACGACTTTGATCTGTCATCAATTTTGATTAATTGGCTATGACTGGTATTAGACCCCAGTTTTTTTTTTGTTAAATCTCCTTCGGGGTTCAAACCAACGAACTATCATTTGGTGTACAAACACTTTAACCACTAAGCTATACACATCTGCTGGATTTGCAGTATAATATATAAAAATTATGAAGTAAATAAAAAATATTATGACGCTTTATTATTTTTTTAATAATCAATAGACTGAGTACTCATACATTTAAGCAATCATAAAAACTGGCATTCAACTTCAGAACCATTAACCAGATATAATTATTATATTACAACGTATCTTATAAGATGCTCAATGTTTCATCGTTCAAATACATTTTTAAATGAGATTTTTTTTAAAAATAATGTTTTTATTGTTATACGCATCATTATGATGTAGTGTATTTACTCTTATGACAATGACGGCTACCGTGCAACAGGTATATGCTCCTAGTTGAGAGTAGATGACGTTAACCCTTTCATTACGGCTCGGTTTGAATACAAATCATACTGTCAATTATAAAACTAGTATTTGAAGCATGAATGTACTTACCTGGTCTATTTTCATATATCACATTGGTTCTTGTATCCTTTAGCTATCAGATGATGCATAAAAAACTATTCTAAGAAAGTATTAAAACGATATATCACGACAACCGATGTCAACGGTCGGGGAATCTTATGACGGCATATGCCGACAACCGATGCGAAAGGGTTAAAAGCCGACACTTGCGAGACCCTTGATTGACGTAGTAACTTAACTGATAAGACTAGTTTTAATGAAACATCATGTCTTTTTAATGCAAAGATAGTGACGAGCCGATAATAGTGATAAGGAACCCGTACTCTGTTGAACATTGGGGCCGGGAGTACTGCGTTAACTGATATGACACTTAATTGGACTACTCGGCTCGCGAGATTCAGACATTATCGTCAAGATTACAAATGTGTACTTACATCATTCATAATATTTGTAAAAACATGCAGAAAAGTACCAATTGATAATTTGATACAATATCATTCTACTTACTAAATCATAAAACTAAAGTTACCAACATCTTCGCAAAAAGAAAACATCACACTAGTGATATTTGCTTACTAACTACTACGATATAATTTGCCCTACGATGTTTTGAATAACTTTTTGGCTTCGCGGACTAATCTTGGAACTTTACTAACTACAACTACTAAGTAGTTTCGAGACAAGGATATCCGAAAAATCACTCACTCACGAAGTTAAGTATGACTCTTACTATTGATAACAATAAAATATATTTTTAAATACTGAAAGATATTAGTGGCTTGGAGCAACGCTCTATTGTTTCTCGAGTAAAGCCTATTTTTTTACTATTTATTTAATATATATCTAAATATTATATGTTCTACCAATGCATTCTCCCTGTATTAACTTATGGCGCAGAAACGTGGAATCTAACAGTAAGTCTTACCCATAAAATAAAGGTGGTGACCTTATCTCATAGCACTCTGGGTGCAGAGTGCTATGAGATCCATGCTCGGTGTGTCGTTAAAGGACAGAATCCGAAACGAGGATATCCGCAGAGGAACTCAAGTAGTGAAGGCTACCCAACGAATAGGCACACTCATGTGGGCAGAACATATCTATCGAAGATATGATTGTAGACGAGAAATAATGTATTGGAGTGGCTTCCAAGAACTGAAAAACGAAGTCTTGGCCGACCCCCTGCAAGATAGACAGAATACATCAGAGAAAAGCGGGAGTAGTCTGGATGTGGAAGTCGGAGGATCGAAGATGTTGGAGACTCTTGTGGGTAGCATACGTTCAACAGTAGATGGACACTATCTAATGATGAAGTAGTTGTAAAGCCCCATTTTCAAAAAAAAATAGCTATTTGGCGGATTTATATATTTATACAATGTTTAAAAGATACATACACTTTTAATTAAAAACATTATTTAATTTGAAAATTAATATTATTGTATTTATTAATTCACGTGATTACTTTCTAAATAAAAAGTATTTTTTTATTTATTTTCAATCGAGTTTACCTCAAAAACGTGCTAATATTTGTAAAATCCTTGTTCCATTATTTCGTACAATTTATAAATATAATGCACTCATTGTAGTGTGCGAACTCTGGTAAAAACGAATGATGTTATTATTAAATTCTCCGCATAACGACTCTTCAAAGATTCCGAGAATAATGGAAAGCCGCAATTTACCTTCGCAATGGAGAAAAGCCCGGTGTTTGAGACGAAAGTCTAAAACCCAAAAATTCCTTTGTTCTTAAACGACATAATCTGTCGAAGCAAATTGTTATTATGTTACAGTCGACATTGAGCAAACAATTATCTAATAAGTTATAGCGCGTTCGAATTGCTGCATTGGTTTAAAAGGGTTCTAATTATTATATTGTTTTACAATCGTATTAACGAATTAATTTATGTTTCTTATGTCATTTCATTCAAAATACACATAAACAATATTAAGTTTACATTTTCAATGTGCTGTGTCGGCAGCTCATTTCTTCCTCTGAATTTCTATATTTTTTATTCAGTCACTCATAAAAAACGTATACCATGAAGGCCTCTTTTCTCCACATGTAGTTGTAAATGGTATGTTTGATGAAGGTCTATGTCTCTACTTCATAAGTCATAAGAGGCTGTACACCGTCGCTATTTTCTTATATTATACTTAAGTTTTCAGGTTCATAGGCACTATAATCTGGTACACTTCAGACAGTTTTCATGTGTTGTACATCATCAAATATGAGTACTTGGTCAAGTACACATATTCGTCCACGCGCTTTAACCCTTTTTTATTGATTATTATGTTACGAGTATTTATATAAGTATCTTTGCATATATGTTAATACCAACATTAGGTGAAGTGGCATATAGTTCTTGAAGCATAGCCTAGTAATACTGCAAAGCATGTATACTTACGAGTATATCACGATTGGTTTAAAAATAGTAAGGGTTTTTCACAAATTTTCTTCCTTACAGTTAAGATTTGTTATACTCTCTTAGTATCTGTATTTTATCCTTTAAACGCGTCAAATTTGAATATCAATATGCAGTACCACCAACTGCCGCCCACTCAATAATAATTAAATACGCCATACCCCGCTTAACCTCCTTTTCAAGTAAACCGGGCAACGCTAAACTCTTAGCGTGTTCTCGTAAATTTTGATACAAAGCGATCGATTTTTGCTCGAGATTCGCTTAAAATGTGAAAAGCATGCTGTGAGCGGCTTTACGAACCTGATTCAGATTATAACGGCGTCTAAATTAATATCCTGGTCTCCAGTGAAATGTTCCAACGGTCGTTGATTGAGTTTACACTACAAATTTTTGTGAAATTAGTTAATTTAATTTTCCTTCACGCTTCGCTCTTTTGTTCTTTTACAAAGCGTCGCACCGAAAATAGAAACAAGCTTAGTCCGTACTGGGTATTCAACTTAGAAAAATCTGAATTAGCACTTTAATTGACTTTACTTAGAGACTTTTTATACTCCCAGGTTTGTAATCACTATTGCAAAAGCTAAAGCAACGACGCGGTAAATAATTATTTTTGATGATATGAGAATAATTATGTTTTAATTAGTATATTTTCCAACATTGGCTAAGTAATCAATGTCAAGTACAATAGAAATTAAGCGGATAAGTCGTCCACGATTATTTATCTCACGTTCACTGCTCAAATAAGTAATTTAATTTAGTATTTTTTAAAAATATCATATAAGGTTGACTAATAAAAATATTCTTACTGAAAATTTGGACTGGCATTAATTATTTACAGCAACATCCTGCAATTGAGTCAACTAAGATTATTTCGGGACAGTAATTAATATTACCGAGCCGGAATTCATGTTAATACCAATAACCGGATACCTTCGTATGTAGCAAACCACGTGTAAGGGTTTCTTGAGAAACCCACTAACTCAATATGACTATACCCTGCGCATACACCACAGTGTTTAATAATTAGTTCCTGGGTTAGTGGAGCCAGCCGATGAAGTCGAGTCACGGTTTTTCTTTCCATAACTCTTTGTATTTTAAGGTTGCCTAAAAGCTGAACGTAGAGGACTGATACTTAACGTCTTTATAATTAATTACCAAGTCCTTATTTCCCTCCATCAAGTACACATTGAGTTGGAAATAGGAAAACTACTTGGATTTCTGTATTACTCAGACGCTTAAGTGACTTGGAATATTTAGAGAGTTCCTCAAGGGTCTTGGCCACATTTCTAATGATGTCTGTCCATGTGATCCACGCAAGCAACAGACTATAATACATTGTCTAACAGAGTTTTATCATCCGGAGAACAAAAGACGTTAGCTATTTATTTAATCTGGAAGTTTGTAATCTTTAGAAATAAAACCTAAATAAAAAATGTACACTTTGAACATAAATACATTTTAATACGGCTTAAACGGTTTTTTTAACAATAAAACTTTTTTTTTATATTATTCATCATTGAAATATTTTTAATAACAATTTCCCAATAATTCAAAGTATTTTTGAATTATATTATATTTAAAAATTTATGAAGTTCAGGTGTAAGTGCTTACATACGAGTAAATAAAAAAAATATTCATTGTCTTGAACCGAAGATTTAAATCTGGAAAGATCGAGTAAGTTAACGAGGACATTGACATTTAGTTAGTCGATAGGAGTTTAGTTTTTATAATTTTTCCCATTGTTCATTTATGAAATACAACAAAATAGTTTTAATTTGTATAAATAATCAATTCCAAGGATAATTTCATCATATTACAAAAACCCTTCATTCGCATAGCAAAATATAATACATTAATAATTCAAAGAAAAATAACTTATTTTTTTACTACAATGTAATTAATAATTAAAATTTATTGATGCTTTTCATCATGTACTTGTCACTTTATAAAGATTAATCAAAAATGACTATAAATTAATGTTTATAAAAAAACGAAAGTTTACATTTTAAATAAGGTAAAATAAAGTAATGTTTTTAATACTTAAAATTGATCCGAAAGTGACTGCAAAGAATACTTATAATGTTATAATTAATCTGTGTTACTGAAAGCAGCGTTGCTGTGAAGGAAACTAAACTTCCCTGAAAAGTCTCTGACTCGTACTATGTTCAGAGTGCAACTGATATAACTCTGAAGGTGATCTTACAAGATGATCTCAGCCACTGCATCTAAGTACTGCCATAAAGAATAAACTACAGAAGGATTATGAGTGCCTCTCATAAGCTCCCTTACAAAATGGTGCCATGCCGTTTACTTCAGACGTCTATTTTTTAACCAGAACGCCAAGCAGTGTTAAATGTATTCTCTAGTATCTCAAAGACAATTAAAAATATAAGAGATACAAAATAAATTGCGTCTAGTTGGGCCAGTTTTAAAATATAATAGTCTAATCTAAATCTAATCAATGAACACAGGCTGAAAATTCAACATTCTTGATAACTAAGATTGTCGAACGTCCTAATATGCCTGTATTTTAATGTCAAAATTTTAAGAATTTTGACATCAAATTTTTCACAGTCTTAAAGTATTCTATAAGATGTATTTAATACTTCACCAAAGTTAGTTCTATGAAATGATTGAGTGAGTGCGATTTAAAAAATATTAAATTTAAGAAATTATTGCTATTAATTAATAAAAATAAAAAACAATAATTAATCATCAAATAAACTGTAACTTATATCATCAGTTCGTTGTTCTACGAATTTATAAAAATGGTGAGGTGTTGAAAACCGTTCAATAACAATATTTATGAATAAGTTAACAAACTTAACTGACTGAAAAACTTCCAACTGATTGTTCTGAACCTGTTTTAGTTAATTACTAATTCGGCATATTTCAAAAGCTATAATCAATGATATTTCGTTTATCACAAAACGCCAATCAATGCCACAACAAGCGTCTATAGTGTAATTACTTCGATGGAATTTGCGTAAGCGGTGCTCCCTCTGTAGAAGAGGATTTTTATTAAAGTCGTTTTGCATATTTTGAAATTCAATTAAGAGTTTACCTGAACGAGAAAAAAAACAACAAAACAAAAAATAACGCTTCATCTCTTTGCTGGTATATCTTCGAGTCATGAAAATTTGGAGGGCGTTTATTTTTTTGTCAGATAAATATTTCTTTTGTGCGGAAATTCAGTTATCACCTTACGTAATTTTGGAATCTTTGATATAATTTTTGCTGTGCCTTTAATGTCGTTGTGTGAACGTGGCACCGAAAGAGATTCATAAAGTAAATGAGCCGAAAATAGACCTGGAAAATGGGAATGAAAGATTTCCGTATCACAATTATATTACATTACTTTTTTTCATTTGCTTGAGTTAAATATTGTTAGTAATATTTATATGGTACGAAGTTAGAAGAAAATCAGCCTGGGCTACTTTAAACTGATTATTATACACGTACGTAATTAAAAACTCACAGAACTGTGTGGTGACTTCTGGTGGGGATACGAAAAAATAGATCCTAAAAGGAAAAAAAAAAACTTTGGTTATTGAACTGTTTATAACCCTCGCCTTACTATGTTACAAACTTCCGCGCGTTCCGATGGTGTGTACTCGTTACACATTCTGATTTAAAGTGAATAAAATGAGTAGAAATTCGAAAAAATGAAAATATTCAAAGACATCGCTTAATTTTATAATAGTTAATGTCAATAAGCAGTAATAATTGACATTTAATAGCTAAAAACATGAAAAACATCAGACGAAGACCTCAAACGGCCAGACGCACCTTGGCGCGTGAACTTCCGAGAGCTACTAACACTACTTAGAAATCATTTCGAACTAGCCGACCAACTGAGGTTTCCCGTCTCGCTCACTCATATTAGTACGTCAGCGAGAGTGAGGAGTATAGATGCCTATGTATCTGGGTATTTTTTTATTTTATTTTTGCACACGCTTTTCTATGACTTCCGACAGGACGAATGAATACATGACAGTTGACGCGTCTTGAGTGTAGTGGTGAATTTATTCCGGATTTTAGAAAAATATTTCCTGCTCCCCGATGAGTGCCTATTATTATAAATATTTATTTTTTCAATACGTAAATGTATTAAGGAGGAATACCTAAAATCTGAACCCTGTATGTATTATATTTACAGAGATATTTAAGTTATTACAAGCAATGTGTAGTCGATAGACATCACCGGGGAGGAGATGTTAAAATAGCATTTACATATTTTATAATTTACTTAGTAGCATTTATTTTGTATTATTCTTAATAAGCACGTGCCATGGTAAATTCTTTTATTGATACTATTTTGTTTACCGTTCGGTTAAATTTGTATTCAAATATTGATTTTGTACGGTATCATGAATTTCCTGAAAGTGTACGAGCTCAACTCAATCTACCGGTGCTGTTTGAAATAATACTGGTGAATATTCATTAAAAGCCAGCTGGTGAAATTGCCCTATTGTTTTGTCTACTATTGAAAAAATACAGAATAAATAAATTTGTCTTCTTGCACAGTAACACTCATATATGTTTATATAACTGGTGTATATATAAATTTTAATGCAGTTAAAGGCATCTATGGCGTAAAAAGTGATCGACGTCGATTTTTTTTTTAAGTTCATCTTTAAGCATCAGCGGTGAGCTTTGGAATATTTTCCAGCATATTTTTTTCATCGTTCACACAATTAACTGTTCACATACAGCGCTTAGCCTTGAGCTGTACTTGTTATGACTTTGGTCATATAAGTCAGTGCTCCGCAACCGGTGTGCCGTGGCACACTGGTGTGCCGCAAGCCGATACAGGTGTGCCGCGATCAAATAAATCTATATCATAAAAAAATAATTTTACAACGGTCCTCAAGCTCCCAGTGCCTATCGCCTATTTATGTAGACATACAACGAGGAACTTGCTTTATTAAGTTCTAAATGAATTTTAAAAAAAGTGAAATTGATCAAATTAATATCTATTTTTGGCTTTTGGTGTGCCGCGGTAATTAAGGTGAGAACTTTGGTGTGCCGTAGAATCCAAAGAAGTACTTTAGTGTGCCGTAGATGAGAAAAGGTTGCCGGGCACTGATATAAGTTGTAGATGACAACTGTCCTTTTACAAATATCTAGTAAAGCTCAGGTCAAAGTTATTTGCTTTGCAATCCAAAGGTCGTGGGTTCGATCCCCGACGAAGATTAAAAAAAAGGATTCTTAATCGATTTTCGACCTTTAAAATACCCCCGGTAGTTGTGAATTTGATCCTTCACTCGTTAAATGCCAGTCATAAGCCCATTTATAAAAATTAGTGGTAGACGAAAAGCGTCCCGTGAAGACCACCCATTCGTAGTAAATTCCTGTAATAATAGATGATGCGTGAATCTTGGGCTGTAGTCTATGACGTTGTGGAATCAACACTCCACATGCATCACCTAGCCATATGAACCATGGTAAGCGTCATGTGCTTACATAAAAAAAACACATTCTTCCCACGAAATCTCTCCAGTACCTCTTACTTGATGACCCCCGCCACACATGTTCAACCTCGCAATATTTTCGATACATAAAATGACTTTTTTTTGGAGATTATCATTGCTGCAATGTGTCCATATATATTATTGCAAAATTTAAAATCACGCGAAAAAGTATAAAAAACGTTAAGATATCAAATAATTTTTAATGAATATTAAGAGGACACGTATTCCTGTCTTCGCGTATAATAATTAAATTTTCCTGTGTTAAAAACCAACCTGGATCTGTATCAGAGAAACATCTTGATGCTGTGCTCGAAGATAACTCATGAATATTCACGGCGGCTGGACAAACTTTTATAATAAAAACTACGTGGCTTATGAAGTTTTTTTCCCTTAGCTTCCGCTTACCTCACATAAAGTTCATACAGCTTGCTAGTCTATGGGTCAACTATACCATAATAATTTCCAATGTATAAAATAATAATAATTTATGGTATTTATTGTTTATATTTCAAAGGTACTTACTAAATAACTTAGGTTTTCACGGCTATATTTGCCATTGTGCCTTTTGGGCTTGGCCTTGTGTGGCGGGCTTACGCCGTCTTAGATAGTCGTCGGAAACTATACATAAGATGTATTCAGATGAGATGATTATGATGATGACGATGATGAGACCACTGTAATATCATTGAGATTTTAATTCTAGGCTTAATTTCTGTCTCTTCTGCCGCAAGGTATGTTGTGATCGATTACCTCATGGTGTTGGTCTACCCAGATACATTCGAATAAAATTATTTATTATTTGTAGAATATAAGAAAGCATAGGTGATTATTTTAAACATCTTCTCTAGCATCCATCGTAAAAAAATATATTTTGAATTGTTTTTGAAAACGTCATCTTTTTGTTAAGATTTTTTTGGCTGTTATTGATATTGGTCATTAATATTTATTGGTCATTGATATTTAAAATTTGACTGACGCATTTTTTGGATGATTTTTAAGTCACCCAAAAATGTATTTGTTATATTTTTATGCATCGCTAATTCCCATTTTCCCTGCCATAAAATATGATTGTAAATTTATTTTTAGCAAAGAAATATTATACTATGGACTAATTAAGCAAGGGTTTATTAATCCGATTATCAATGAAGACGGATTAAAAAAGGGATGAAACACAATGGCTGACTTTAAACGGAATACATAATGTAAGAGCATCAACGTAATTATGGAAGAGGGATAATGAATTTAAATTAATTACCGAGTTTATTATCATCCAATAATAAACAATTATGTTAATTGTCGTTTAATAATATTTACGTCCAAAATCATTATTCTGGACATACAATAAAATCAGTAATTAATCGGTACATGTATTAAAGCTTTGTAAATTATTCGAATTATATTTTTGGTGCGATTTTGTAATGCAAATTAAATTTAATAAATAATAATTATTAATGTACTTACCTTGTATGGATCACGTTAAATATAGTCTTTGCTTAGAAGTTTTAATAAAACATTTTGTATGAAGGCTAAATGAGCTTTTGGGAACTTAATTTTTATTCAGTAAATAGCAAAATATAAACAATAAATAAAAAAAACACTGATTTTGTGTCTTTTGGATTTAGCCGTGTGTGGCGAATTTCTTCTTACCAATATTTTGACCACCATTGCAGGAGTCTTCTTCAGGATTGATAACTGTGTCATAATAACATAAGGTAGAAATATTGGTAAGAAGAAATTCGCCACACAAGGCTAAATCCAAAAGCCACAATATCAAATTTGGTCGTGAAAACCTAAAAAAGTTATTTAAATAAAACACTGTTGTATCTCTTTCTTACGTTAATTAAATATTTATCATGTTAATAACATTATCTTTTAAAGAATTTTTTTTTCTTATTAAAATCTGTAATTAAAAAAAAACAAATAAATATCTATAAATAAGATTTGTACCTCGAACAATATACACAAGTTTTTTTATTACAGCTACGATAACTACTACGTCATTTATCATTTTTATAAATACATACAGTACAATATCCGTGCTTTGGTCCTGCGTAGACTCTATGTGGATCAACCGAGACAGCTGACGCTTTGTGTGGAAATGATTTATATAGTGGTGTAGGAATAGAGGGTTTTGCAACTGCTTATATTAGTCTGCATTTATAATCTACAATATTACTGTTATTTTATTGACTTATTGAGAAAATTAAAAAATATTTGCGTTTTTTTTCCTTTTTATTAAATATCTATTTTCTATGTTAAATGTTCACGCTGTTTTGAATAGCTTTTGTTATCGCAATTATCATTGAATAAAACTCGTAAGGTGGCTTAATTAATTTTTTTATTCTACAATTTCATAGATTTTTATTAAATCGAGTGGTTATATTTTCTAATCCCCTTGGAAGCAGTCTGGACTTTGCAGCCGAGGTTTCGAAATAGTACAAAAGTGCTTTAATTAAACACGATAAAGAGTAAAAAGTAAACATCCAAGTTAATAAAATGAAAATTCGGGAGCAATTTGTCTGGGCCATTTGCTAAGTGGATCGTTTCGTTCGAAGACAGACATTGTTAGAAATCTCTCTATTTGAACGACGATCCTTATTCCACTTAACTCAAGATTCCCGGTAGGTAGAAAATTTCGCGGTGGGCAAATTGAATTGCCCGACTCATTTTTAATTCGAAATTTCACTTTAAAGACGTGAGTTTTTCAACTCCAGGTGAAATAATCATTTCATTACTTGATTTCGAAATGTTTTTTCTTTTAATTACAAAAAAACACGCAAATTTAAAGAAGGTCTGATTCAAATGTCATTTAAGTGAAGACAAACAAATACATTATACTTTACACAGTTGAATTTAAATAATTTATTATATCTGGATCTCACGGATATTTTTTTAAATCAGACTCGTTTAGAATACGTAGTGATGTAGGATTATCATCCGTGGATTCAAGAACACCAAGTTCTTTGTAGGGATGATCATCCGCCAACATGCTTACTTATTTACCTTCTTTGACAACGTCTTCAACTATTAGTCTTCGATTACTGCCCGTATAGGTGGTGTGGATGACTTATGTCTATACTGTGTAATAAATATTGGTAAAGAGGCAGGAATTTTACAGAAATAAGATAATTTTTACATATTGTGTTATATATGATAGGACTAAGAATACTTGATTTCTACTCGTTTTTTTACAACCTTTCCATGTCTATGTTTATTCTGTATTATATTTCCTGTTATTTTGTCATCTTTATATTATGTCTTCCTATTTTTATACTTTTAATTTGTCATTATATAACATCTGTTTTACTTGGAACTAGATTCTTGTAGTAAGTAATTAATAAATTACAATTGACGCTTTTATGAATAAAATCTTAAAATTATTGAAAATATCCTTGCCTACTATGTAAAGTGCTTAGTCGTTATAAATAAGGTGATATAAAAAAATATACTTTTAATTTAAAAACTATTATTATTTTGCTTATAAAAAGGTTCATGTAATAATTTATTCCAAAAATTTAACATTTTTAGAACAAATTTGGGAAATTTGATAAGGTTTGTCTTTGACTGTCTTGGCAATAAGACAAACAATTCTGTACAGCGTATTCGCATCGATAGTTCTCCCCTTTTATACGCTTTTCTTCCACTCAACTAGCGAAGACAGATAATTTAAGGTGTTTTCACCTCTGAGTATTATTCCGCCCAACAAAACCATTATTGTTGATAATTTTAATTCTTTGATTTCATAGAGAAAGCAAGACCTAACCGTCTGCTAGTAATGAGTATAGAAAAACAAAGAAAAGTGATTTCAGTAGAAGAAATTATTTATATTCAAAGCGGGACCAGACGATCAGTTTAATGCAATACTTTAAAAGTGATAATGAATTGAATAACGCTTTGTTCATAAATGATTAACTAAATCACTCAATGTAAGCACTAATGCTTTGATTTCTGCTCTGATATTATTTTCTATACAGTTGCAAATCTTGGAATTACACAAAAAGGCAATGCATCCGTAAATATGCTTAAAAAATATTCTTACGTAGAATTTTTGGGGAACGGTTTTGTGAAAATGAATGGATGAAGAAGCGGACAAGACCTTCTATGCCACAGCCGGTAAAAAGGTGAAAATGATCCTGTCTGGAATATGTACTTTGGATGCCACAGGACACCATGAATTACAGCTGGGGCCTCTTAAGGCTCTCGAGCTTTCGCTATCCTGGAATGCCATGGGGAATCATACAAACCTTACATGGAGCTTTGAGAGGTAGAGCAGAGATGGTAATAAAAATAACTTACATAAACCATAAAATTAACTTGTAAACACAATATGGAGCATTCCTTGTATGATACATTACTTATTATTAACATTTCAATGAGTTAGAATGTTCTGTAGAGCAAGCAGGCATTATAAAATTAACCTTCCAACCAACTACACTAATGTTCTCGTTAAATATCTACTGTAGACTCTCTATGAAATGCGCAATGTACGGTGTGCTATTACGGCGCGACGTAATAAAAATTCGCTCAATGTATTATTCGTTCATTGCGTACTTGTATGTTGTCAATAATAACCCTACACGGCCAATAACATTGCGTTTTATTGTTCAATATAACTGCTGAACGTGTAGAGCCCGCCTATGTAAAATTCTTCTATTTTATTAAACTTGATTTATAACTCTTCCATAACGACTTGGATACCGTTTTATTTCACAACCCCCAAAGCCGTCTTCACTGCAATTAGTACGTCTACCCAATTTCAAGGAACCGAGAACTTGTTGCATTGCATTCACAAGGTTCTTGTTGCATCATTTAATATTTTCAAATTGTATGTATAATAAACTCTTGTATATCACGTCGATTACAGGATTAAGTTATCACTATGTTTTTTATTAAAATATTAACAAAGAGCTTCGCTTCTAGAAGCTTAAAAATAAATTAAATAATTTAATTAATTAACATTATAATTTCATATTTATACCAGAATGCAACGGTAGCATCTGGTAAATTGAATTTTTCTCTACGAGAATCGAAAGAAAGAATGCTATAAACGCTCTATTTCTGTTCAAATGCTATCAAATGGCAGAAATTTAGAAAATATATATTAAAAATTAAGGACAGGAGAATACAATTATAAATAAAAGTTTTTTAGAATAATTCTTAAATTTATATTTAAATGCTTATTATAAGAAAGAGAGTGTGCATTTTTTTAGAGAAGTGTAAGACAGGTGTGAGAGGACTTTTTCGGTTGTGAATATTTACACGAAGAATTAAATATTTGAATTCAATGAAAAAACAATCATACCGAAATAAAATTAAGTGAACCAACATTACCTTTGAGTTTAAAAAAAATTAAGGCTTGAAAGCTCTAGTATTTAGAAGCCGAACTGTTTTTTAACATTACCAGTTATTTATTACAATTAGTTCTTGTAGAAAACTAATTAGGTATAAATGGAATAAGATAGAATCCAAGCTTAAAATAATTCAACACCATTTAAATCCTTATAATTGCAGGGTGACATTCTTCCATACGTTTATTTAGTCATCTGATGTAACTTGTACCCAGCAAACTTTTGCATCGTATGAAAAATAGAAACGTTTTCAGAACGAAACTTCGCCAAGACACCGTGTATGTTATTATTATACTCGTACACAGTTTGAGAACAAATCTCGCTTTATCGCTCCGCTACTCAGAATATAACTTTCTTGGTAACTTTCTTAAATTTTTAATTTTCGTCTCTTTAAACTTGTGGCGTGTCGCGTATTTAAATAAAGAAAGCCACTCGTGTCAGCAAGTTTTGCAACAAAACTAAACCTAACCGATTAATTAGGTTCTTCTGGTCTAAAATAACTTATTGAATTTTTGTTACAAAACAGTTACAAAAAATAATAGATTTCTAGAAATATAGTTACTTTGCTTTACGTTTGATATTATAAACATTCATTAGAACATCGCAATTTATATTTAATTATAACTCACTTACGTCTTATAAAAATGCAGTTCGTATAGTACAATCAATAATGGCACACTTATGTCCAACATCCTTCTTCGAACATGGACTTAATGCTGGTTCACCGTCTTATATACCGTTATTACCGTGACTGCTGTTCCTCTACAGTTAAATAATTAATCACTTCTTTATCCACCCACAACCGAAATAATCGGTTTTACGTTGACTGATCATCATCAATAACATTTTTAACATACTGCTACGTCCTTGTTGACTGTTACCGAATACCTCGAAGTATAATCTTGTGTCGCTAATTCATGGTCGCTTGTCGTGGACTTAAGTACGCCATGTTGTCATTTTGGACGGGTCCGCTGACGGGCGTGTTAATTATAAACACTACCGCTTGTGGTGCGGGCGGAAGCCGAGACCGAGCGTGGGGATCGGCAGTCGGTCCCCACCCTTAAGCGATAGAAGGACGCATTACGGCCACAGCGGCAAGTCATCCCGCTTGGCCGGAAGCTTGTAAATTTTTAGGTCAATATAATCAATGTGCTAATAGAAAGTCTTTGTTTGCTGACCTGCTCCTCATCCTGCCCTCACGCGACGTGTTTACTCCTTTTTTGGAGAGAGGAGGATGTTAACTCGTATGCCGACCAAAAACAAGCAGTTTACAAATGTCATTCTTAAATCCCGCTGGTAAGGTCTCGAATTCTCGTATGTAATATATTAAGTCCTCCCTCATGCGATTTTGTTGTCTTAAAAAATTATGACAATATACACTTGAGATCTTCCCAACTCCCATACAAACATATAAACTTTGCACATATTTTCCAAATGCATGTCCAGCCACCCTGACTGGTCGTCATACACGTAGAGTCCACCACCATCCAGCTGTTCTTAATAAATTTTTATCTGTCACAAGAACACATACACAACTTCCTAATACAACAATAATACATTAAAAAAATCCTTATATCGCGGTATGCGGTTTGGATAAAGATTTTATTATGCTTTCAATAGGAGAAAATAGTACAGATATTTTATTCAATCCTAGTGGTTATCTTAGTTCTGTGTTATTTCTATGTACGTATGTACGAGTATGTGTGAAATGATTACTTTATACGAAGAACTAAATAAACTTAATTTAAACATATTATATACAAATATTTATCTAATAATACATTTTATGATATTGAATGGTTCCCTGCTTACATACAAAATATTGTCATTTGCAATTTTTTTTTTGGTTTTCATAGCATAGAAACACGGGATAAAATCATCTGGAATATGCCATGACATATCCATTCAATCGTGAGATGAGGAGGGTAAAAGAAATTATTTATTCCTTGGAAAAATAAACCGCCCTAGCATTATTTTATTTTAGCTACAAACCGATTGATACTAATTTTAGGATTCTCTAGATTTAAATGGAAATCGGATATTATAAGATCAATCGTCTGTCTCAAAAATCAGTGGTTATTTGTATGATTTGTTAATATTTATATTATTTATATTGAATATATAGTTACATTGTTCATGTGGACATTGATCTTGCAAGCATTATCTATTTATCCCGCCTCCATATATTCATCAACCCATAAGCCGTGAAAACCTTCTCGAACATCGATACATGGTAGAAATATAATATACAGAACAGCTTCCTTAAGGTATTTCTTTGACACTGAAAAAAAGCTTTAAAATGTTCTTCAATCATAAAATCTGACTTTTTTAAGAAGCAGATAAAGAAACACTTCTTATTCTTAATACTAATCTCTTTAATACCAACACGCATGCAACTACTACACATAATTCCCATAAGAAACGTCCGCCCTACCCGGTTAAGCGTCATTAAGTCCACTGCCCGTACTCATGTGTATTTACGTTAAAATATACAAAAAATTTAACTTAAATATAATACAATGTTACTCATTAATGGTTCAACAATATTGTATTATATAGAATTTATTTAACTACTGTATTTTACATTTCTAAGATATATTGAAAAGCGTATTTAAAATATGTATGATTCTTAAAAACTAATTATTTATAACGTTTATTCATACCAGTGAGTCCACTCTAAGATATTGTACTTTTAAAGTTCTGAAGAATAAAAGTACGCCAAGCAGACTAATTGTGTACTTGAGCATACTTGAGGCCTGGTCCTTACGAGATCGCAAAAAATGATAAAAATACATACGTCATATTGTATGAAATATAAGTATAGCCTGAAGAAACTTGGCTATCCCTTCAGCACTCGTCGTGCCTTTTCATAAAAGCATAGGAAGCGTATTTTTTTTGGATTTCCGGCACTAATGAGTTGTGAAAAAAATCGACGCATTTCCAAGGAGAGGTGAAGAGTAATGAAAAATGCATTTTCAGTTTTCAGGCAGTAGAGATGTCGTCTAATGGTCTGTAAATTTCCTCACTACAAGTTATTTTCCGTGAAGTTTATTTCTGTAAAAGTATGCTCGACCGCATTTTATTTTTGCAAGAGTATAATTATAAACGTTGTCGGGTAAAGTAAACTAATATGTTAATATTTTCTTAAGTATTCGCTTACAAGAGTGCAGGTTTTTTTATATTTTGTGTTATAATCATAAAAATATAAATTTCATATCTGTGTATAATTTATTATAACAAACTTAGGTAGTTTTGAAGATTTCGTAATTTAAAAGCCAACAGCTTACTTAATAAATATAGTGAATAAATTTATAAAAGGGAAGCCAAGAATTTTCAACGATACAAGGTACTTCATATTTTTTGCCCACGTTTTTTTTTTTTTTTAAATGGCACAGTACTTTTACTTTTTTTTCGCACTGTAAATTTGAAATAAAATATAAATTTATATATACAGGTATATTTAGATAAGTTTTATAATTATGTTTAATTTCCATGTTTTTTAAATAATTTTTTTCATAACATGTCCCAGGTTAGTATTTAACGAAAATCGTGCCATTTAGCGGCTAGAAGTGAAAACCTTTATTTAATAATACACAATATTATAGAAACTTTCCATATAATACTAATAATGTACGAAATTTAACGTTTACTTTTTGTAATGTATTTACGTATACCGAATGAATAATTCAAAATCTTACAATGTACTTTTAGTTGTACATTTTAATTTTAATCTTGAAGAGGATAGAAAAGAGCCGATGAAATATTATTAGACACCACACTTTCAAGACACATTTTTACATTTAAAAAATTAAAATTCGCCGTGGAAACAGAAAAGGCAATGCTTCAATTAATTATCTTTTAGCCGATGTATTAAAAATGCGAACGAAATTCAAATTAGTGCTAGCATTCGTAGCGGCGTTAAGATCAATTTATATTTTGATATTTACGTGTTTTTAGGTGTTGGAAGAAATAAAATGGTAATTTTAATATTTATATATGTTTTTTTTTTAAATATGTTCTGAAAAAAGAAAAGGAAAAATACCATCAATCTTCCGGGCCGTGTAAAAATGTTGAAATAATACGAAAAGAAAATACGAAGCTTTGGTTTTAAACCGAACGCGCTACGAATGGACAGAAAATTTATAAACTACTCACGTTGCTTCCATGGAAATGGAATAACTAATGTTATATAGGTTTTTTCCTCTAAATACAAAATATTGTATGAATACTGATCGTTAATGCGAAAACTTCAATACATGTATAATGCTAATTTAATTTGAAATTCAATAAATCCATTAAAGAGATTTGATTTGAATCAGATAGGTATAACAGTATAGTACAAGAGCTATAACACATCGAAATTAAAAAAAATATAAAATTTAAATGAGTTCTCTTATGTATTCAATTAATGAATCCTTTCTTTAGCCTTGAAGAAAGACTCGTTACACATTTGATGAAAATTCATACACACTTCAAGAATTTCCACGTATGAATAATATACGTTTAATATTACCACCGTTAAGGCTTAGAATGCTATTTTTCTGTCACTCTTACTTCATATAATCTATATCTTAATATATTACTTCCTTTCCTAATCCTTGTATAAACATCACATCCATTTCACATATAGAATAGAGTCCAGGCTACATGGTTGACAGTCATAGAGCTCAATTTAGGGATTTGATCCACTCTATTAAAAATCTATAGATAATTTTTGTTGAAAAAACAACATCGGATTTCTTAAAATTAAAAATAATTAGTTTTGATTCACAATTTATTTAAACGATTATATGTTTCGGCCTTCCTGAAGACCATCTTCAAAAATCGTTAAAATAAATTGTGAATCAAAACTAAATATTTCTAATTTATTATTATTTTATTAAAATTAATTCTAAATTTATAATTTTGCAGTTTTACCAAGTATTGTCAGTTGATAACCTCAATGTTAGTTAACGATACGTTTATATAAACAGATACATGTTAATGCATTTGCCAACATATTTAAATCACAGCCATTCGTACACTGTCGTTAAATAAGCTTCCCCAGGAGTTGTACTAATGAATTTTAGTTTAACAATAATTGAACGTATTTATAGATAAAGATTTATTTTAACTGTAAATAGATTTTTAATTGATCATAAATATTTTTTATTTTAAACTTATTTGGGTCTTCTCGCTCTGTAGAAGAAAGTTTTGTTTCTAGACAAAACCCTTTAAGTGGTTTTATAAATTATTTCTCAATTATCTAAATGTTATCATAATTTCTTTGTAAATGCATTATCTCTTCGCAAATTAACTCAATAGCTTACAATACCGTCTTTGCATGACTAGAGATAATTTTCTCATAGTGCATCAAACGTTTATACTCATAGAGTATCTAAGTATCATATCCCATTGACGTTCCGTGCATGGTTATATAAAAAGTAACGTTCAAATTTAATAGGGAATATTACAAGAGATTTTTGATTCATGCAATATTATAACGTGATGCGCGTTAATACTGTAAATGATATATATTCTTAACACAAATTAGTTCTCTTTTCGGGAATGATTTCATTTAAATAGAATAAAATAAAATCCTAAAGAAACTCCATGTCTATAAAAATGTTTACTTTTTAATGACCAATAGTTAATATAAATAACCATCACATTTCTGTCAGTACTATTGTCCGTGCATTGTCACAATTGAATTAATTTACATACGAGTATAACGTTAAATTAAATTATATTTATAAGACAATTGAGAGCATTTAATTTTAGTGGAAAATATTTGGTGTTGTTTTACCTTTTGTAAGTTAAAGTCAAAACATAGATTTTAAAAAAACAACGCTTTTCAAATGTAAAGCGACTGTTACAAATTATGATATCTTCTTAAGATATTCTTATACATGGTGATACGTGTTCATTAATAATGAGAAAAAGAAAAATATTTTTATTAATATTTATGGATACATTTGGATAACACAATCGGCAGTTTGAATTCCATGTTCACGGACTCCGTTTTTCAGATTATTTTGGTATAAAAAATATTTTATATGCTGAGATTATAAGTGTATCATATGAATACTCATGTTTTTCGTAATCAGAACCATTTTCATAATTGTATATCTGCGCGTTATAAGCTTTTGTATTTAGTTGTGTTAAATGTCGAATTATTTATTATTTCATATTTTTCTTGAGCTTTGATAGGAATGAGAGGCCTTTATAGGTCAAGGTGTGGAATGGATGATGGATGGCTTAGGATGGGGTTATGGCTATGCTACAAGGGGTCAATTCCCAAAGAAATAATATGAGGGTACTGGGAAAGTATAATATTTAGTATATAATGTTACAGCATTTTAAGAAACATATGTGGTCCATTAAAGTATACACCTTATAAAAAGATATACTATCTATAATAATATGAATTATACTTAAATAAAAATACTATTTCTCTATACTCACTTTTTGTCTGGATCATATATTGTACGTGTCACAAGTAGATGCCATAAATATCTGTCATAATTTTAGTACTTTGACTAAAGTCATGTCTGCTTCAGAAACTTAATCGATTAAATTTTATGTTAATTTAATAGAACGATAACCCGTACGCTTGAATAAAAGAAAGTTAAGAATTTAATATGTGAAGATATATGATAACTTGATCGTTTGATAATCACCTTTATAATGAGATTTTGTGATTATCGCGAATCGTCCTTAACCTTTTAGTACTATAAGGAGGCTAAAGCAAAAATATAAAGAAATACAATCAGAATCATAATAAACTAGTATTATTCTTTAAATATCAATAAAGGAATCAATAGTATTAATATTTGGTTTTTCTCAAAGTGTATGCATTGACAATGAGCGTTTTGTATTGAGGCTCATAATTCGGCAGGCATATATCCGATCGGGTAAAAATAAATTTTACCTGAAAGCTAAAACCATAGTTTTTAAGTATTCCAACTTTTATAAAAGCCTGGATAATAGTAAATATAATTTATATAGTTAAATACTCAGAGATCATGATAATGTTAATGAGTATTCCAGGTATGTTAATAAATGCTTAATGTTACTCCGCATGATTAAAATTAAAACTTTTTATAATCAAAAAGTGCCTTACATTAATTGAACAAAGTAATGAGTTACATAACTAAAATAAATTCACATAAAAAAATGATAATTTTCAGCTCTCGCTTTTGAATTCTTATCGTTAGCATTTTTACAAATCGTTTGGTCGTTTTTATTGATTAAAAATGTGAAATTAATTTATTGGCTGCGCGTTGAGAGACTTGTTTTCCCGATTTTTTTGAATTATCATTTCAAAAAGAAAATAGCCCCCACCCTTCCTCGCTCGCCCCCGGAATACTAATTCCTCCACGGCGGGTTTTTGTTGCATATTCCGGCCACGTGTAAAAAAGGTTAAGCCCATTAAAGGGGGATTGAATAACATTTTTGCGCCAGTTCGCGACATCGGGAATTAATTCATGCGACCGACAGGGTGACACTAGCTACGGCAGTAATCGGTATCATTGCAAGATATCGACTCATATTTTAGATACATTAAAATTCAGCAGTCGAGCTATTATATATTCGGTAAAAAATATGAAAAAAAAATCTTAGCTGTCATCTATTCACCTAGGGTCTATTCTTGGAGGTCGTCAGGAACAATATATGAAGTATCTCTGGATGGAAAGCGTGGACAGTGACAGTTGATAATACTGTGTGACGTCAATTTCTGGTATTATTGTGCCATATATTATACATATGGAACGGATATGGTTAAAAACAAATAATTCTAGCTATGACATTATTTCATAAGGGCTATGTTTTACATACTCCAGTTCATAGTCTTTTAAAGGCTTTCGATTTATCCATTTGTGGTCGTATTCAGGGGCTGGACTCTCTAGATATTTTTGCATTTTTGACCTTAGAATAGTTCTAGGATTTACTAAATAAATTTTCGACTGTACGAAGCGTTGCTTGAGATAAACAGTGTATTCTTGATGTCCAAGACTGTGGTGAAGATTAACGTAGGTTGCTTTTGAGAACACGTAATTAAATCGAGAGATAAGTGAAAAAAATAAAGGAATATGCTGTAAAATATGAAATGCTTGCTAAAGTTTGGTCACTACAAGCGAGCTGTGGCCCAGTTAGCAGCTTTGAAGCGTTCAGTTCTTCGCTAGTCGGTGAGCATCCACTGGCGGTCAGCGCGACCCTTGCAGCGAATAATCTAAATGCTAATCGAGCACGGTCACTGTGTACCTGAGATCACCAAGCCTCCACGTTGTAAGTGAACAAAATATTACAAAATTGAAGCAAGGCATTAGCATAAAAGTTCCAGCCAATTTGTATCTAGGTGTTTTTTTTTATGTTGATGTATTCTAGGAATATTTTCACATTATTTTCTTTCCTTCCGGAGCGCACTAGAGACTCTTCTGTCTAAAAAATCCATTATCTTTATTTGTACGGAACAGAGAAGCTTAAAAAACAAAATTAAATAAAAATATGAAAATATTTTTATAATTATGAACATAAAGTTCTTAAAGCACCATTTATGAAAAAACATGTAATAATAAACAAAGTAAAATAATTATTTACTATCCGTTAAAAATAAAACAAAAAAGAACTACTATTAAAAGATCGTGCTGAATATAAAATCATGTATTTATACTTTATATTTATTTATATCAAATTTATTTGTTTTGTAAAGAATACAATGCTTGTAAAATGTAACATATCTCAGAGATAGGCGTCTTAGCCACTTTCACTCTTAATTTGGATCATATGTATTTTACATTAGCATTTTCCAGCCAGATCTTTTACCTCATTTCAAGTAAAAATCTTACATTTCAATGACTTTCGAAAACTATATTCTTAAAATTCGTTACTACAAAATAAATTTTTGTAATAAAAAAGACTCGTGTAATATTTTTTTATTAAAATAAGTCCATCGGTAATTCTAAGTTTGATTTGTTTTCTTATACAAACTTATAATGCTTTCTTAAATTCATAAATACAAAATATGTATCTTTGTACAAACAGTGATTATATTATTCGAAACATGCAGTTAAACATATCTTCATGCCCATAGTAAAGTTGCGGCACTCTTTAATGTACACAAGTAACATGTAACTTAATCTGCACCTGATTGTAAGCCTTATTCGTCACGTAGGATTTTTCAGTTGTTTCCAAAAAACCCTTCCGTATTCGGTTAGTTTCCGGTTAATATCAAAATACGAAATTCATATTTTATGTGTTAAACGGTATCGTAGTTAAAATAATTTAATGAGCACAGCTAAACCCAGAAGACAAGAACTCGAAAATTTCGAATTCGGCTTACAATATCATTGACTCTATTTAGTAAATAAGGTCACGGAGTTCAATTTGGGGATTTCTGCTCCTTCGTATTTCAACATTAATAGTGTCTTAAAAATATTAACCTATATCCTTTCTAAATATGTAAGTAATATGCATGAAACTATTGGATAGAAAAATATGTTTTATTACCTGGTTCTCGCCGGTATCTGAATTTAAAATAAGCCAACTCGACTTTTTCGTATAGTTTGAACTATTTTCATAAATTCAAGAAACCCGGGAACACGTCAAAAATAAACCGGGTTTTGGTTCCATTAAAAACACGCCAGTTTCCCGGGAACACGGGCTTAATCTGCCCGGTCCGAGACTCGTACTTATTTACTGAATAAATATAAATTCAAATAATGAAATAAATAAGTTTACAGTAGTTTATCTGTAAAGCATTTCCCTATTTGAGTTTTCTTTGAGATTGGTAATAAAATTTTGCAAAATACTTTTTGAGATGATATAACTCATAGGTGAGCAGTCCAAAGCTCTTTAATCTGTTCACCGCGTATGACCGCTACGTGTGTTCAAACGAACATGCCACCAGCGCGTATTTCAATTTTTTAATTTTCAATTTTATTTATTTTTTTCCTTGCAGAAACATTACAAATTTTATCAATTCAATGCATTTCTGAAGTACAATAATATAAATACAATTATATAATATAAAATATAAATACAATAGGTAAAATAAATTTGGTGATGTAAATTTATTGACACATTTAGTATCACTGACCTCACACTCAGAACTAGCGTCAAGAGACTCAAGATAAACAGTTTGACTTGTAACAACAAAAACCCTGTCATAAGTATATCATGATTGACTCACAAATAACAAGGCATTATTGTCACAAAATAAAACGTGTAACATTTCGCCTCCATAAACACCAGTACTGAATTTAACACACATAGCGGTCATGGAAGTTTCAAGCCCTATATAAGAGCTATCTAGTGAGTTATAATTGTAAAACTTGGCTGAAAATATTACGGAATGTATATTTTACCAAATGAAATTGATGGCATTCGTCAAAAAAATTCAACATAGGCTAAAATGATTTATTTCTGGAACATGCATCAAGCGGCGTGAACTGTTCACGTTGCATGCATCATCGCCTGTCGAGATATAACGCGTGTCAGACTATCGAGAGGATCGAGAGTTTCAGATATACTGGTGTACAGTTAACGCTGGAACGTCTTTTATTTACATGTGCAATATCTGCGACTCGCAGCGATTCCGTTATTATTATTATAATTAATTCTGCCGTCCTGTCAAGAACCCGGTATCCAGTCCTGGTGGTCACCGAGAACCATGTATACCAGGTGGACCTTCGGTTGCTGAGATGTCATGGATCAAAGCATGGACAACTAACAGAACCGAGTGATGTTTCACAAATAAAACAATTGATACGTAATACAAATTCATACAAAATAACATCTTACATGAAATTTCTCAACCAATCAATCCCGCGATTCTAAATGCTCCGGAAAGCGCGCGATATTTATATTTCAAAGCTCACTAGCAAAACGCGAAGCAATTGTCCTCGTAATCAGTGATTATCAATATTATTGAGACAATACAAGATCAATGATTTGTGTTTGATAATGTGTATTAAAAAAAAGTATTTTTCTGCGACCTGACATTGTTTTTTCTAATACGGCCCTTAAATCGAAAGCTTGTATAGGCCTGATATTTAAGAACAATACAGAGCTCAATGTTTAACTAAAATTCATAAAAAAATAAGTTTGTACAGGGTCTGAACCAGTGACCTACGGCATGGTTAATGATCATTTTAGCTTTAAGTTGAACTTTTTTTTCTGCAGGCTTACTTATTATAATTTGATTATCTTTTTTTCATTAAACAATAAGAGCATATTATCGTCAAAAATTTTCCACTTAAAATGACGAAGTGATAGCCCAAAAAAAATGCTGTAATTTATGCTTTCCTGCGACAACCGCAAACATGTTGCAACCAAGTCCATCTTCGTCCATTGACCAATTATAGCATGGAAGGTAACAGTGATCATTCTCTCACCTCATCATTTTACACGACATCAAACCTACAAGCATACCCTCATATGCCTTGATTTTGATAAAATGTCTAGATTCGTAGCTATTCAAAAGAATTTAGATAAAAAAATACGCTTTAAAAATTACGTTTTTTTGTTGTTGTAAAATCGAGTATACCTTTGAGTGTCGGATATTGAACGCTTTTAATCTATATATATAAAAATCAATGTCTGTCTGTCTGTCTGTGTGTATTTGATGCATTCCGACACCATTAACCCGATATCGATAATACTTTGTCGAATTATTGCTGATACTTAAAGGAAAAAGATAGGATACTCAAAATTTGATTTAATTACAAAAATTAATTTAATATTTACGTAAAACATGTTTTCATACAAGACTATTGTAATACAGAACGGCCAATTTAGAACATTGTGTTTCTTTCGCAACGCCGTAAACAACAATTCACTCACCTGAAGTTATTATAAGTAGGTACTAACGTAAGGTACTGAATATTTAGAAACAAAATTCGATTTTCGAATAAACTATTTCAATATTTGAATTTTTGACGACTTTTTTGTTTATCGAATTAAAATAAATATAACGTAATAATTGTGTGTGATATACAGTAGAAAGAGTTAATTTTTGAATTCCAATTGCTGGTCGTCTTCGGATAGTATTATATTATAATTTTATAATTAATTTTAAGTAAAAAATAATAAATTAAAAATATTTAGTTTTTTATTCACAATTTATTTTAATGCTAACATGTTTCGGCCTTCCTGAAGACCATCTTCAATAATGAAAAATAAAAACAGGCCGTGGCTTATATAGGTATGGACAATATCCTATATTAGTACACACATATTTACAGGTTTTAAATTTTTTTAAATTTATTGATATGTGATTAGTTTTAATGTATTGAGACATTATACAATAATAATTTTTTTGCTTTCAATTTAAAAAGATATTATGAAATACTAGGTATTATATTTTTTTAATTAAAATTAATTCTAAAACTATAATTAGTTCACCAAGTATTGTCAGTTGATAACCTTAATGTTAGTATTATATCAATCAATTTATTTTTATTTTTCAAAAGTGAATTTCAAAACGTAACATTCACTGTGAAATCAATTATGCCACCCAAACGAAAAGCAATAGGTCAAGAGTACAACTCAAGCACGAATGAAAAGGGCATCTCGAGCTTCAGAAACAGTCGAGCAAAGGAGAGCAAGATTGGAAACAGATCGAGTACACGCTGTTCAAACCCGTTCATCTGGACAGATGAGCAACGGGAAGTAAGATTGGAAACAGTTAGAGTACACACTGCTTAAACCCGTTCATCTGAAACAGAAGAGCAACGGGAAGCAAGATTGGAAGCAGATCAAGTACGCGTAGATCATACCAGACGTACTCTGCATGCTGATTTAAATCATAGTGCTTTCCATTACGATCCTAATTAGGAATACAGTCTGCACCCAAGTATTGTTATTGGAAAAATTGATAAATTATGCGTGTATTGTAGTGCCTTTAAATTTAAAAATGAAATACTAGGAATGTGTTGCACGAGTGGAAAATTGAAATTGCCAGAATTACATTCACCACTCGAACCTTTATTAACGTTGGTATCGGGTGATACAAGAAGGGTATATTCATTTACGCGATGCAGCTGTAAATGATGGCTGAAAAACAAAAAAACATTGTGTATCCAAAAGCACTCCAATAAATAAAAACACATACGGGCGCCACTGTCAAATTTAGGTAAGAACAACATAACCTAAGTTGATTGTTTCTAATTGGCTCCGGTCACGCCTCAAGTCCAACGTATCCAATCGGAAGACGAGAGGCTCCCGACGAGGCGCTTCCATAAAAACTCGCGGTTTATTTTTTTTAAGTGGCATTGCAACGCATGCCAGGTACACGCTAGTAAATTTATAAATGATAAAATGTTAAATAATTATTAGATCGTGTATTCACAAACATGAATTCCTTCTCACGGTCCGAGCTATGAAATAGAGCAATGTAGACCAAAATATAAATGAAATAAAAATTATTACTCGCATCTACGGAAAATAATCACGAAACAACGCTGAGGGGTGTCGAATTTAATATCGTCATCCGTTCTATATGATAAAATAATAACAAGTAGACGACAATGGCTGACTAGTGATAAGAAAACATAATTTCAAAGAACGCAACACGATATTATTTCAACATCTGCGAATCGTATTGCATTTCTTGCTTCATATCACACTTACGACTCCTTTTAACCCTTTGGTTACCAAGCGTCGATTATTTTGGTATTCCATAAAAAAGGTGTGGACCTTTGATATTTGAATAATATAAGTTTGAAACAAATCATACGTATTCATACTTCAAGATTTTTAAAATGTATTGTTAGAAAGTCATTATAAATAACTAATGCATAAATTGGATGATATAAATGACGTCAACCTTACTTTTAACAGTTTTTTATGTAATCGCATGCAAGAGAGCACACCCGGTCGAGACCAGTGCACTCTATGATGCTCAGCCAAGGAGGCTGGACGCTGCATGCTGGAAACATGTGTTGTGTTCGTGTTTGTGTGTGGGTTGGGCAGATTGGAAGCGTATTTTATCTGTTTATTGAAAAGATTCAGATTGTAGGAAGGAGGAAATACAGACGCTGGAAGAGCATTCCGTAGCTTACCGGTGGCATTAAGGCAGGAGCTTTGGAAACTGACAGTTCTTGGTCGACAAGTGTAAGACGAGTTTGTCGCTTGTGTGTGGGTGCAGGAGGAATTAGTTCTGTAAGTTCCAAAGAGCAGCGACCGTGGTAATAACGGTAGAAAAGACTAAGAGAATCAATCTTACGCCTGTGTTCCATTGATTTCAGGTTAGACGTAAGAGTGTCATTGCTTTACTAATACATAATTTGACTTTTTAATATTTAATATATATTTTTTAAATGTGTTTTACTTGAAACGACTTTTTTCCAATTGGCTTGCAGAGTTACGCAATAACTAATCATTAACTCATTGCCAAATATTTTATTTATTATTTTATATTAAATTACCCATTAGATGAATTTAAGTTGTATGAAAAAATCAATTTCAAAATGTTCTTTTTTTATAAAAATGATTAAATAATATGTCAAAAAACTTTTTTCTTTGTTTTCAAATGTCGCTTAACCATTCCATTTTCCATATTTTTAAGATTTTGACCCCTATCGTGCACGTTAACTGAACACCTCAATTTCAGAGCACGAGTACATCAGCTTATAACTACACCAATATTAATAATTTTGAAATTTATTATTAATTAAAAAAAAAAATAAATTAAAAATATTTAGTTTTGATTCACAATTTATTTTAAATGATGACATGTTTCGGCCTCCCTGGAGACCATCTTCAATAATGATTAAATAAAAACAGGCAGTGGCTTATTTAGGATTGGACAATTAATTAGTTCCTACACACATATTTACAGGTTGTATATGTATGCGGGTAAAACAATTGAAAAATGATTAATTACGAGTAAGTTAATATTTGCTTAGCGAGGCTCTGCGAATGTGAGCGAACGTGCGAGCGAGCAAGTATTCGAGTTAGAGCGAGAACCTTGCGCGCGGCTGACGAAACAGTAAATAAGCACAGGAATTCATCCATTTCAGTTATACACTACTAGTAATGCTACTAGGAACATACGCCGACTACACAAATGGTAAGCGTCTTATGTTTCTCTATGTAAGCACATAGAGGAAGATGTGTTGAATAATCATCTCTAGTTATTGGACTATAAGCCAAATTGGAAGCGTCATAAACGACGCAATTTTTAAATGCAAACGATGTGCATGTGAAAGTATGATCTCCTAATAACAAATGTGATTTATAATCTTTAAAAATATATTCTGTGCATATAGCGAAGCTATAAATGGTTCACGTTGCATGCATCAGCGCCCGTCAAGATATAACTCTAGATGTATTTTTAAACACTTACTCTTGGGTAAGAATAATGTGTTCATAAAAGCAATGTACGAGTACCCTCTCCAAAACAGAAGTAATCATTATGTTTCCATATATAATTCGCCCTCAGCCTGCTGCAAACTTTCGTCACGCTGAAGTGCGTATGCCGGGAACGGGAGAAGATAATAAGAAATGTAAATGACATGTCATTTATTTTCCTGAAGTGTAATTTATTTATCTGACAAAAATTTAAGAGTGTGTTCATGTACCGAGGGAATGTCAATATGCAAGTAGCCGAGAGAATGATACTCAACATAAGAATGACACATGAAAAATGTTAAATCTTGTGTAAATATATTATATATATATACACAAATGTTAATGTAAGCTATGTAATTAACATCATGTTTTACTTTTTTAAGTCTTTTATTTACACTAAAGAACTAGATGCTTTCTTGGTGGATTAGTCGGTCGAATTTTAGATACTGTATATACGGTGGGTATAGCTCGACGGGTATAGCTCAATGGTCAAAGGTTTGTTTTGCTAGCCAAAGGTTGTGGGTTCAATCATCAACGGAGATTTTTAAAAAAAGGTTTTTAATCGATTTCTGAGCTCTAAAATACCCCCGGTTGGTGTGAATTTGATCCCGCCCCGTAAAATGCCGATTATTTTTCACCGATATTTATGAAAGAAATCAACTAATGAATAAGAATTTTGTCGTTGTTTATCGATTGCATTGTAGTCCCATTGTCTCTCTTAATTTATTTAACTGATCGATTCTGAAATACATCATATTCTTATTATATTTCAAAAAAGAAAAGCGAATATATATTAAAAGTAAGTGTAAGAACTTGAATGAATGAAGTGTAGTAGTTTATTTGCTAATTATTTATTTTATATATAATGTACTAGTATTATATTGAATTAATGGTAATGAAAACGATTTCAGAATTTACGCCGATAATAAACTATAATATATTCAATGATTCAATTATTTATAATTATGGGTTTTTAAATATTTATAAAAAAAATACATATTTAACAAATTCATGATAAAGTATGTCATAATACTTTAAGAGATAAGATAAAACTACCATAACATATTTAGTATTAAATATATTAGGTTGGTGCAAAAGTTTTGACCGTTTTTTACATATACAATTAAACATTTTTTTTTAGATTTATATTATTATTTTAATCAATTATGTCATTTCCGTCAGTTCTTATAACCTTCTCCCATCTTTATATCAACTTATAAATACCATTTGTGTAAAATTCCGTGGATTTTGATGCGAAAAATGTTGTAAGGGATGTTTTTACCTGCAATATTGTATGAAATTTTTTATCATTATTTTTTGTTTGAAGTGATCGGAATAAATGAAAATCGGAAGGAGTAAGATCTTCTTATTTGAGGCGGACAAATATTTTAACACGATTTTCCTTTCGCAGAAACGCCTATATTAAACTTTAAATGCAATATTGTAATCCAAATTGAAAATTTATTTAAAAAAAGCTTAATATATCGTGTTATAACTGCTTATTTGTGTTGCTTAATATTCTTATTGGAAGGGTTGACTTACTGTGCGACGAGCAAAAAGTCTACATATCGAAATAAATGTTTGAAAGCTCTATTCGGTTTGCGGTCTTTTTTCTTCTTCTTAAATACACTGGCGAAGTATGAATACGTATGATTTGTTTTAAACTTATATTATTCAAATATCAAAGGTCAAAACCTTTTTTATGGAAGGGTTAAAAGGAGTCGTAAATGTGATATGAAGCAAGGAATGCAATACGATTCGCAGATGTTGAAACAATATCGTGTTGCGTTCTTTGAAATTATCTTTGAAGTTTTCTTATCACTAGTCAGCCATTGTCGTCTACTTGTTATTATTTTATCATATAGAACGGATGACGATATTAAATTCGACACCCCTCAGCGTTGTTGCGTGGTTATTTTCCGTAGATGCGAGTAATAATTTTAATTTCATTTATATTTTTGTCTACATTGCTCAATTTCATAGCTCGGACCGTGAGAAGGAATTCATGTTTGTGAATACACGATCTAATAATTATTTAACATTTTATGATTTATAAATTTATTAAAAGCGTTCAATATCCGGCACTCACAGGTATACTCGATTTTACATCAACAAAAAACTTCATTTTTAAAGCGTATTTTTTTATCTAAATTCTTTTGAATAGCTGCGAATCTAGACATTTTATCAAAATCAAGGCGGAAGAGGGTATGCTTGTAGGTTTGATGTCGTGTAAAATGATGAGGTGAGAGAATGATCACTGTAACCTTCCATGCTATAATTGGTCAATGGACGAAGATGGACTTGGTTGGAACATGTTTGCGGTTGTCGCAGGAAAGCATAAATTACAGCATTTTTTTTGGGCTATCACTTCGTCATTTTAAGTGGAAAATTTTTGACGATAATATGCTCTTATTGGTTAATGAAAAAAAGATAATCAAATTATAATAAGTAAGCCTGCAGAAAAAAAAAGTTCAACTTAAAGCTAAAATGATCATTAACCATGCCGTAGGTCACTGGTTCAGTCCCTGTACAAGCTTATTTTTTTATGAATTTTAGTTAAACATTGAGCTCTGTATTGTTCTTAAATATCAGGCCTATACAAGCTTTCAATTTAAGGGCCGTATTAGAAAAAACAATGTCCGGTCGCAGAAAAATACTTTTCTTTAATACACATTATCAAACACAAATCATTGATCTTGTATTGTCTCAATAATATTGATAATCACTGATTACGAGGACAATTGCTTCGCGTTTTGCTAGCGAGCTTTGAAATTTAAATATCGCGCGCTTTCCGGAGCATTTAGAATCGCGGGATTGATTGGTTGAGAAATTTCATGTAAGATGTTATTTTGTATGAATTTGTATTACGTATCAATTGTTTTATTTGTGAAACATCACCATAAATATCCATCATTCGGTTCTGTCAGTTGTCCATGCTTTGATCCATGACATCTCTGCAACCGAAGGTCCACCTGGATGTATACATGGTTCTCGGTGACCACTAGGACTGGATACCGGGTTCTTGACAGGACGGCAGAATTAATTATAATAATTATAACGGAATCGCTGCGAGTCGCAGATATTGCGCATGTAAATAAAAGACGTTCCAGCGCTAACTGTACACCAGTATATCTGAAACTCTCGATCCTCTCGATAGTCTGACACGCGTTATATCTCGACAGGCGATGATGCATGCAACGTGAACAGTTCACGCCGCTTGATGCATATTCCAGAAATAAATTATTTTAGCCTATATTGATTTTTTTTGACGAATGCCATCAATTTCATTTGGTAAAATATACATTCCGTAATATTTTCAGCCAAGTTTTACAATTATATCTCACTAGATAGCTCTTATATAGGGCTTGAAACTTCCATGACCGCTATGTGTGTCATACGCGCTGGTGGCATGTTCGTTTGAACACACATAGCGGTCTTACGCGGTGAACAGATTAAAGAGCTTTGGACTGTTCACCTATGAGTTATATCATTTTAAAGCATATATGTTGGATTCGTAGCTTTGATTAAGAAGCTCCACATACGGAACGCGTATACAATACATTATTTTTAAATATTGCAATACTCTTTGCATACCTTAATGGAAATGAATATTAAGATTTCAATTTGAACTTTCAGATAAAATACGATACTTGAAACAGTGCCATTTAGTTATCAAAGATTGAATTGCTTCATGAGACAAAGTTTATAATGCAAAGATAGAAATTTAATGTTATTGCTGACGACATGTTGCTGATGTATAACATTGATTACCAGTATAAATTAATTTAAAAAATATACATTTCAAAAAAAAAAATACAATCTTTGCTTTAATTTATTGTTCATTTTTAGCTAGCTAAAAAGGAAGGAGAACCTTTCAATGACTTATTTATGTTTTGATTTACTTGATATAAATAAAATGAATGACATATTAGGACCGCAGCATATAAATATAAATTTTAGAAATTTGATGTGAAAAAACATCCCTTACAACATTTTTCGCATCAAAATCCACGGAATTTTACACAAATGGTATTTATAAGTTGATATAAAGATGGGAGAAGGTTATAAGAACTGACGAAAATGACATAATTGATTAAAATAATAATATAAATCTAAAAAAAAATGTCTAATTGTATATGTAAAAAACGGTCAAAACTTTTGCACCAACCTAATATATTTAATACTAAATATGTTATGGTAGTTTTATCTTATCTCTTAAAGTATTATGACATACTTTATCATGAATTTGTTTAATATGTATTTTTTTTATAAATATTTAAAAACCCATAATTATAAATATTTGAATCATTGAATATATTATAGTTTATTATCGGCGTAAATTCTGAAATCGTTTTCATTACCATTAATTCAATATAATACTAGTACATTATATATAAAATAAATAATTAGCAAATAAACTACTACACTTCATAAATATATATAATTTACTATATATTTCTTTTTTAGACTAAGTAAAATGACTGATTTAAAAAAAAGGATTCTCCCATTACCACATCCTTTTTTCCTACCTGGAGTATATAGGGGAAGTGCCGGCCTTACGCCCTGCGGCGCCCTAGGGCATTTTCTCTTTAGCGCCTTATATGTTTATATTTAAAAAAAATTAAGAAACATTGGTTGCCCTTGGCGCCCTTAGCTTGTTTGACGACCAGGGACACCGAACCACTTCGCTAACATCTAAAACTGGCATTGTATAGGGGTCATAAATAGCCGCAATATATTTTATCAGATGCCATGATTCTCACTTAGTCCTCCAACGCGACAAGTACTCGGAGATAGAAGAATAGACAACTGTAGTATCAGAGGCCTGCTTACACTTCTGTTAATCAGTTTTTTTAGAGATCTTCTGTGTGTAATAATGCTTCTGAAACAATGAATATTTGTCCTTCAGAAGTGTCTCAATGACAATCTTTGTGGCAATGTTTTATATTCAATAAGTGTATATTTATAACACTTTGTGTTAGTTTCAAGTAATTTAAGGTAAAAATACAAAAATTTCAATAATCGAGTCGCAATATTTTGAATTTAACATCAGCTTCCTAACCGCACACCATCAATTAATTTAAACGTTTATAAAAGACACATTTGTTACCACTTTCCAGCGACATTCGTAAAACCTGCCGCCAACCATTAATTTCGTTCTGGCATTTTCGGGGTTAATAATGTAAAATAAACTCCGTATAATTTTCTCTTAAGGTCCCAGTGTTTTGTTTTTCTCTTTATTTAAGAAGACTTAAAAAATAAAACTCCCTTTGAATTATTATAAATTTAGAACCCGGCTCTTTAGATTTAATTTATATTTCAGAATAATAAGAACTCGGATGAGGTATTATTCCATATAACATTCGAGTTCTTAATTAAGACACGGCAGCAAAACTTTGTCTTTATATGTACTCGTATAAGAGTCGGTTTTTTTTTCATTCTATCAGACAGTCTTACGATACTTTGCTTTATATTCTATAACTATTTATAATATATTGTAAAAGCAAATTAACTCGTACCAGAAAACTTTTATACCACAAGATATATATTTCAATCTCACTTGAGCAGTTCCGCCGCATTTCATCGCCAGACAATTCGTTCCATGACTTATCGGTAACGACGTGAAGCGCACTGATGCACGAGACAACTGATGCACTGGATGTTTCGGTAACCTAACGTAACCTTACCTAAGGTATTTCGTTAACGATATGTATGGATATTTGGACTCTACGATCACTGGAAAAATCTTTAGGTAAGGTTAGGTTAGGTTAGCAAGACAGTCAGTGCACCAGACGTCCATTGTGCTCCACGTCGTTTCTAATGAGCTGTTAAACAAATTGTCAGGGGACTATAGGTCGTGATACCCACTTGAGCTCTAAATACTTTTGAAAAAATAGAAATCATAATATATATATATATGATTTTTTTAATTTTTATTAGAATATTATTTTATTATTTCAATATTCTAATCTACTTTTATAGATCATTGACTATATTACAATATTATTATTAATTAAATATACATATACTATACATAAAATTCTTTTTTCAACGCGTCAATCCAAGCACAAAAATAACGGCAGAAGCGGGATGCGAACCGTGGACCTTGGAAACCGACTATGCCAAGGTATTCATACCGCTCAGCCGACTCGGCTATTGCTATGCCCGGACCGACTGACGCTGAAACTAGTATTTATGTCATTGTTATCGTTGTGAGTCGGTCCGGGCATAGCAATAGCCGAGTCGGCTGAGCGGTATGAATACCTGGACATAGTCGGTTTCCAAGGTTCGCGGTTCGCATCCCGCTTCTGCCGTTATTTTTGTGCTTGGATTGACGCGTTGAAAAAAGAATTTTATGTATAGTATATATATATTTAATTAATATATATATATTTTTTTTTTGGCCGGTCGCCTTGTACCTGCGCTCCTTGGGAGCACTTACTAAGGCATTGTTTTCAGAGTACATTCTCGTTATACAAGTAACGGGTTTTGGTGAGCAGCACCACACATGGGTGTAAAAGTTAGTAGTTCAGACGTTAAAATTTGGACTTCTTGACTTCTTCGCCGAAGGTCGCCGCGAATACAGAAAATGCATGGTAGTTGGGCTCCGTATATATGAGATCGATATATCCAACCAGTCCACACTTCTGTTGGATTACGATAAGGAGCCTTTGGCTACCTAAATCTAATATTGGACAATGCCACAGAACGTGTTCAGCGTCCTGCAAGGGGCTGCCGCATGGGCAGTCTGGACTATCAACGAGGCTAAACTTGAAGAGTTTAGCCTTAAAATTTCCGTGCCCAGACATGAATTGACTAGTCCAGTGGTTTGGAATAAACCACGGCATCTCTATTCTATCGAGGACGGAAGGAAAGAAGGAATATGTGTGTCTACCCTTGAGCGAGGTCGACCATCTGCTCTGCCATGCTGCGAGCGCCGCCAGTCTTACTTCTTTTTCGGTTTCTTTCGTGATCTTACCCTGCGGAGGATTGAGACAAGTGCCCCCGACCTCCGCAGAGAAACCACGTCTAAGCAACGACATAGCGGCGCTCACCTGCACTTGCAGATCCAACGGCAGCACCCCCGCAAGGATAATCAATGACTCGGTGGCAGAGGATCGATAGGCTTTAGTAGGTGAGAGAAGTGGGGTTCTTTGACCGCTCAAGAGAATGCGTCTAATGAAGAGTAGTTGAATGCACTCAACCCAGCACCGCACCGCATATGTCACGGTGCTGAGAAAGATCGCATCATACACTGTTTTAAGGGCTCGACATTTGAGTCCCCATGAATTTGCCGTAAGGCGAAAAATACAGAAGAAAGCCTTCCGCGCCTTATCTACAACATGGCGAGCGTGAGCGGCGAAACTTCTTTTACCATCCATGATTACGCCAAGGTATGTAACTTCTGTAGAAATTTTTACTTTAGCACCTTGGAAGTAAATAGCTGGTGGACGTAGTGGAGATCATAATATTATTAACATTAAATTCCATCCATATTATTTCTGTATTTTTTATTTATTTTAGTTTTTTCATTCTTTATTTTTCCATTTAAATGCCAACTAACAATTGAATCATACATTTTAATGATCAATTTATCTTCTTATATAACCGCTTCCTAGTGGCCATTTTTATTACTTAAACGACTTTGTTTCCGCTTCCTTACCTTGTCATTCCTCACTAACCAAAACTATCGTTTCTCCAGTATAACGAGAATCATATTATAAAACTCACAGGTGATATCCAAGCGCTGAACAAACGCCACTCACTTTGATCAAGAAATGCTATAATTTTCACATTACATATTTAAATCAAATTGGCATTTATCCAAGTGAACCAAATAGCACCTGTCAATGTATTATTTGAGTGAAGTAAGTGAAGTCGACTTATCACAATGCATGCCATTCATTTTTAATTTTTTAATGCCTTTCTGTCAAGATGTGTAAGAGAAACAACATTATTGCTTTCTACAACATACCGACGGGTATGGCTTGGAGGTAAATCGTTTGCTTACCACGCTAGATGTTCCATGATCAATCCCAGAGAAAGCTTTAAATATAAAAATATATATATTATAATTTTTCAAAGTTGGTGTAAAATTTATCCATTATGGTTTTATAGGATAATATAAAAATTGGTGGTAGACAAAAGACGTCTGTCTATGATGACTCGAGAATGAACAAAGATAACGTCAGCTGACGTTCCAGCTAAATACGTAGTTTTTATGTAAATATGTAAAGTTGAATAGCGACACACAGTGATTAAGGTATAATGAATCGATCTTCCAAAGTGACTAGAGACTCAATGTAGAGACTCAATTAAGTGGGTGGTGTTTGTCGAATTTCGCTTACCACCATTTGAAAATTAATAAATTATGACATATAACATGTTCATCATCATCATCATCAGCCTGTATCCGTCCACTATTGAAGGTGAGCCTCCCGCATGAGTCTCCATCATCTTCGATCCTCCGCCTACCGCATCCAGGTCACTCCCGCTTTTCTTCTTATATCGTCAGTCCATAATGCAGGGGGTCGGCCAATGCTTCGTTTGCCAGTTCATAACACGTTATGACTTCTCAAATTCAAAAATTGAAGTCATTTAATATGTATTTTGTAAATGACAGATAAAATTCATGTCAACCCATTAAAAGAGCTTAGAAATCATTTTTTTTAACGAGGATTGAACTTACGGCTTTTTAAATGATAAGCAAACGCTTTATCATTAAGCTATACCTCCTGGATTAAACATGTATGTATTTGCATATAATTATTTGACCTGTATAGCATTAATCGATGGTTTGTTCAATTAAGAGTGCACTCGAGGTGACACAGTGCATGTATTAATAATTTATGATACTTTTCCGTCTCGGGTGTAAGAGAACCGCCAATTACGCGACAATAATTGACTTATCCGATAGAAGGGAAGTTGATAGTATGTCTTTTGGGGGCATAATGGTTTGTTTGCTTGGTTATTATTTATGATCTTACGGCCTAGTGCCCGCGGATATGAAGCGCCATGTCGAGCGTGCCTGGGACATTGACAAATAATTCAATTTACCCCCGTGACATAAGACATCTGCGTAAACTTGTGTATTGTTAGAACAGCGCGTATCATATTCACCTCCAGGGATATACGCTTAGCGGCTTAACCGTAGCACGTTAAGCGACTTACTTGCTGCTATTTACATTTTTAGCATTCAATTAGAGATCCATTTCATATATCAAATAGACAATGAGTTTTACCATGTAATATAACGTAATATAGCTACGTGATGTTGGTAAGCTTTTGCATGCCGAAAATTTGAACTAATTATAGGATTTTATTTAACATTTTGATTAACGAATCCCGTACAAATTTGCCTCAGAAACAGATGCAGTCTCATCAAGTCTCCGAACTCTACAAACCGTCAAAAATCATTTCTTCCTAAAAGGACATTCCGGTGCAGATCTTGGAACAAGACATGAAACAACTGACATATCTGTGCGATTTATAGTGACCGTATGATTCAGATTTGGAACATACTTGGAAATAATAAGATATTAAAAAGTATTATTTTAGCTTAATAACATTGATCACATTTTTATCGCAGAAATAAAAACCGCGATTTCACACTCACAGTAAACTTCTACCCTTTTTTTATAATTGTTAACTAAGAAGAGCTCATGTCATTTTCTTAAAAGCGATATACGCTCAACGTAATCTATGTCAAAATAAAATTTGCATGGCTATCAAATTTTAATTACTATTATTATTCCACAATTTCTACGTTAGAAAACTTATTTAAGAAATTTTTAATATATGTTTTTAATTACAAATTTGTAAATGTAAATTTTTGAGTCTTCATCATCATATCATACCCAGATGACGACTTCTGGTTGAAATATTTGAAAACAATTCAATACATACGCTTCAACACAAAATTAATTAATCTATGGGATGATATATTCCTGGTAAGATCAACGACTCGATTTGCCCGTAAACAAATTATTCGGTAAGTGTACAGCCCTTTAATAAAATTTGCTCAATGATTTTCATATAATGTCAGGCTTTAGGCAATAGACACTCACTATCCAGAATTGGATTACTCATCACATAAGGTGACTTCCTCAGCATTTCCCTTACTCGAATGTCTCATCGTCCGCTTAAATGCAAACATTCATTTTATTACATTTATAGTAGTCGACTCACAGAGAATATATCTTAGTTTATTAAAAATATGTAGAGAAATAAAAATAATACCAGAAACATTTCAACTGTCTATTTATCTCTCAAGGTAAAATATATCTTTAAGGTACTTTGTTTTAATCAAAGTTAATTTCTTCATTTAACATTTATGAACATTGCTGATTATACATTTTATACTTTTATAACGGAAACATTAGATAAAAACTGGAACAAATGAGCATCCAATTGCATAGCATGTTCGATGCACGCTGCACACGCAATACACAAACCAACACAATACATAAACTTCCATATCAGAGCTTGCAATAATAACCATACTATCTGCCTGTCATGTTTTGACAGCAGAAAATACTATTAATTACCGCTACAATCTCAAACATCAAAGCTCTCATACGTACCGTCATATAAATTGATTCCAATGCATTCATTTCACAAACTATGACACAAAAAAATGTTTGTAGACTCTTTACAAAGGGGAAATAAACTAACAGTTCACAAACCTATAATATATATATACTCCTACATATTATATATACATCCTATACTTCTAAAATACTAACATTAAAAATGTAATGCTTCTAAAAATACAAAATTCATAGGTAACATTTCTTTTGTCGCATTTTGTCGCAATTACTTTTAACGCCCTTTATATTTTTTTACAAAATTTAAAATCCTCGTAAAACTAAAAAAATAAATAGCCATTTTTTATGAAAGAAAGCAAATAATTTAAAAGTTATGTAGCCAAACATTTAACCTGGATATAGGTCGACTTAGTTGCCAGTATCATAACTTTGCAAGCCTGTAATGCTCACTTGGTATACCCGATTGTATATACTCGTAGTAGCTAAGCGAATACCCAACTTAACTGGATCAATATTCGCATTATTAATATTGGAGCCTTTCATCGTTGAATTAAAATAGAGCTTACTCAACTTGTTACAACAGAGAGTGATGAGAGACGCCACCACCATATTGCTAAAGCTGCTAGAAGGACCGATACTCCTCCTATCAGCTCACAAGCTGTATATATATTTGTTATAATATAAAGTCTATTTGACTTGCTAGTTTTAATGCTGCTCTTATTTATTGTCCATTTAAAAAAATACATTCTAACATTTATATATAAATAATTTAACAAGGATAAGATACACTCATAAAATATTTGCTTTTATACATATGATGGCGGGAATAGCTAAAAAGTAAAAGTAAAGCGCTTACTACTGTAACCGCAGATTGTGGTTTCAATCCTCGATGAAACTGAAAAAAAAAATATTTTTTAAATATATTAATGTCCTGTATAAAAACTCCCTGCTAGTTTAAAATCAAAAATGCTTGAAATGATAAAAATCCATGGGTGTTAACCCTTTCATTACGGCTCGGTTTGAATACAAATTATACTGTCAATTATAAAACTATTATTTGAAACATAAATGTACTTTTCTGGTCTATTTTCATATATTACATTGGTTCTTCTATCCTTTTGCTATCTAATGATGCATAAAAATCTATTCTAAGAAAGCAGCAAAACGATATATCACGTCAACTAATATTAACGGTCGGAGAATCTTATGACGGCATATGCCGACAACCGATGCGAAAGGGTCAAGGAAAAAAGGAGATTTTTTTCATAAATACTACCCATTCACAGTGAATACCAGTTAAAATTAACAATCGGAGAATGCCAGGCTTTAGTTCAATGACTGTTGGAAAGTCAATACTCTATATAAAACTCTAAGCCAATTCTTAAATAAGGCGGCGTATATCCCACTAATGAGATTTCTCCATCATCGTCATCAAGTATCATCTTGTATTTATTTCAATAAAAGATAAATTATTTTATTCTTTTATCGCAGGTCATTGTTAGAAAAATGAAAAAAAAACTTGAAAACATTTTGTAATAGATATTCACCGAAATCTTAACTGAACTTAAATTAGCATGTATGTTTTTTTTTGTAAACGTGTTTGCACAAATAGTAGAAAATTCTTGACTTTAAAAATGTTCCCACTTAAGTTATCCTCAGCTGCTTTGTATTACAATAAGCGTCGAAACAAATCACATAGCATAATGTTCCAGCACTGGTAGTTTTTCCCCTTGGTTCTAAATTCCTTTGCAACGGCTCGACTCTCGAGTGCCCTCCGAGTCTCCGCCCGACCGTGAGCTCGGTCTGGCTAAGCCTCTCTAACTACTACCTAACACACGGCCTTCCTCGCAACGGCAAATGCTAACTGTAGTATACGACAATGAGAGAGTCCTTCGTGACTTGGAGATCAATCCGACCACACACGAGTAGCACATCACATTCAGTAAAATTATCTCGTATTAAATAAAATCACGTCTTGATATTTCACAAAAATAACCATAATTTCAAATAATGTTTATACATACATATTGTGTGAAGTTTCATTTGTAATTTTTCGTGAACATATAGATGAAAATCGATAAGTTTAAATATATAATTATATGGACTACACTTCAAATGACACTTTTATTGTATGTATTTGCCGGCGGGTATAGCCGGCATAGCTCAATGGTTAAAGCGTTTGCTTTGCAAGACAAAGGTCGTGGGTTCGATCCCCGATGGAGATTAAAAAAAAGAAAAAATATTTTTAATCGATTTATGAGCTCTAAAATACCCCGGCTGGTGTGAATTTGATCCCTCACCCGTAAAAATCCAGCCATAGCTTTTAATTAAAATTTATGGTAGACGAAAGTCGTCCCGTGAAGACCACCCATTCATAGTAAATTCCTGTAATAATATAGATGATGCGTGAATGTCGGGCTATTGTGTATGAAATAGGCGGATCAACACTCCACATGAAGCGCCATAGAATCCACAGATGACGCTTTTCTGCATCACTATCACCATCAGTCGGTATTCTCCTGAATGTGCTTTTATAAAAATAAATGTAATACACATTTTTTCTTAACCTTATAGGCCAAAAGCTTGCAATAAGTTCGGATACATATATAAGTGACTACACTTTATTCATTGTCTATATATTTTTATTCTTCGAAAATCCGTTTCATATCTAAAGAATATGTTCAGCACAAATTACTTCAGCCTTCTCTTAAAATATAAACTCGAATGTCCATTTGCAAACATAAACGGTTCTCGACTATCATCAGGGCAGAGGCCTGGTGATTAGAGACATATTACATATAATAGGATATTAATTTAGTAGCCACAAAGTCTGCATACCCAATTAGACTGAATCACTAACTTTGGCCAGATCAGGCAAAAAAAAATCTTCAAATATCTCTTTCTAACAAGAACAACTAACAACATCAGAAAACTTTAGTTAAAAGTTAATCATTAAGTTATTAGGTGCTCTTCACATGACAAATTAAATGTATTATAAATGAATTAGAATTCAAACAAAATTGAGAACAAAAAAAAACTTTCTGGTCATTGTTTTATTCTATGTTATATATGTTTTATATTTTGAGTTGATTTTGTAATTCAAGTTACTTCTAATTATGGTAAGCTCGATCACTTGCAAATTAAATTTGTATGAATAATTATTTTTAACTTTTTTTTAATTATGAGGATCTCGTGACGTTGATGGAATTATTAGCGTTACGCGCGTAATCACATCGTTTTATTTATATAAAGAATAAAAATTTATGTGACATACCTTCCCCTGGGCGACATTACGAAGAGTAGACTTGGAAAAACACTCTAGATTAATTTTAAACTTCATGGAAAACTGGCAAGGCGTTAGGAGACGTAGAAGAATACGGAAGAAATAAACCACGTCTATCTGATTTATCTTCAGACGTTTTTTTTCATATTTTTCTCTACGCTTGAACACCGTAGAATTATTTTTCTATAAACACACAGATATAGAAGAACATTATCGTGGATTCAATAAATACTTACTAATATTTCTTTCCATATTGACGCAACGTCTGTTTTAACAGGGACTATGTTTGAATGGGTGGAGTTCATGGATCAATTTTCGTTAACCACCAATTTTTATTTTAAAGACACTGACTGATGACCATTTTACATATGCTGGATCGATTTCTTACCGACCGTTTCTTCTTACTCTTACGTCTATTTTTTTAGCTTCGTCGAATATGAATCCACGATCTCTGGCTTAGTAATTGAGCAGTACATCTTCAAGCTATACCCGCTGGTGAATGTAAGTTAAATTAATGAGAACATATGGATCATTATTTTCACGATAAAGTCACATTTATTTATTAAATTTACCTCCATGAAATTTCAAATTTTCTCCAACTTAATGTTTTATAAACTCATAAACTGAAAACTAAAAGAAATGTTTTGAATACCAATATGAAGTCTATGGTAGCCTTAACCATGTAGCCTTTAACCATTAGCCACCATTAAGCCATATTAACCATATGAGCTTCCAAATTAGAGTATACAACGGTTAATCATATAAAAGTGATGTTTTCTTGCGCCGTCTCAAAACTTTTATTTAAAAACGTTAAAGTAATGCTGGGCTTTGCATGCTTTGTAAAAATAAAAATATATTTAGAAATAATATTCCGTTATAAATATCTTATATATGGAGCTCAGCTTTGGACTCACATAAGTTTACTTTGGCTACCGGAAATGCAATATATTTTATCGTGTTCAGTAAGCGCTTTTATCTTTATTCGAATTTCTTACAATTTTGTATCGGAAAAGTTATAACGATTCGCACGCTTTACTTTCAGCAGAGAGCACCGGCTCGCGCAATAAGAAAAGGACGAATCCTTGTTTGCCTCAAAGCGTTCTAAAACTACTAAGTAGCCGCATTAAAACTTTTCTACTTATTTTTGGGAAAAAAAATGATAATACAGTTTCATAGTAAGAGTGGCTTTTATTAAAATAAATATTTAATGAAATACATTTTCAATTTTATTTAAATATTAATTTTTGCAATTTTATTTTCCAGTATTATTTAATTGTAAAATACAATGACATATCGATCGCAAGCTTAGTCGCAGACAAAAAATAAAATGTCATTATATTTATTTGGGTAGCATATTTATTTCTAAGTTTAAATTTTAAATTAATATTAAGTTACAATTATAATTATGCAGTTTCATGAAGTGTTGTCAGTTATTAACACTTTAATTACCGGTCGGCTTGAATACAAATTAGACTGTCAATTATAAAAATAGTATTTGAAGCATACATGTACTTATCTGGTCTATTTTCATATATCACATTGGTTCTTGTATCTTTAAGCTATCACATGATGATGCATAAAAAACTATTCTAAAAAAGTAGCAAAACGATATATCATGTCAACCGATGTCAACGGTCGGGGAATCTATTCTAATACTTATGAGTAAATACGTCACTTATTGCCATTACTCTGGGTGTACACATATATACATACAGTAGTAATATATGTTTTTATTCACAGATAATAATCTGTATATTTATGACACGTCTCACCCTCTATAAATCTAAATATTTATTACAAACGCAAGCTCAAAATTTCTGTGCATAGAATCAAAATACTTTTTGTTAAAACAATATTCGAAGTGTTATTTTCTTTCTATGCAACGACTACAATTTATACAATCCTTATGTTATATGAGAGCTTCGTAAAAGCGTTGGTGCGTTTCTTAATTTAAACCTGCTACGATACACGAGCATTAGAGTTCACAGTAAATTAAACACGTGTAATGGCATTATGCAAATTTTTCTTTACATTCACATGCAAATCTTTTCAGCTTTTAGTGACATTACTAACATTAACGATAGTTTAATATAACGAAAGATAACGAGCATAAAGAGTGGATCTAGCATTATTATTCGGACTGAAAATCTCTTAAAATATTTCCTAGTAATATTATATTATTTCTGCAATATATTTTCGTTCTTTTTTATTTGTGATGGTTGAGCGTTGAATCAATCACGTTGCTAGATTATATAAGGAAAAATTATATAGAAAATTGATGTAACTCTAAATGGCGTCACAAATAGTAAAGACGCGCTTAAAATTATCCCATAAGATTGCTCCGAATAGCATTCCGACCCCGAACGTTTCAATAGCTCTACACTACACACAGATAAGTTATCTTTACACTACCGACCCGAACATAAATGCGAGATATTATTGGTATACCATTGTAGGGCTACCAAATATAGCATATACAAATTAATAGTGATTAAAACATAGGGAATATTGGTCATCATCATCAGCCTGTTTCCGTCCACTGTTGAACGTAAGCCTCTTGCTCACTCCCGCTATTCTCCTTATGTCGTCAGTCCATTTGCTTGGGGGTCGGTCAATGGTTCGTTTGCCAGATCTTGGGCGCTACTCCAATACTTTTCTTCCCCATCAACCGTCGTCTCTTTGAGAGATATGTGCTTGCCCATTGCCACTTGACTGTGCCTATTCTTTTGGTAACCTCCACTACTTGAGTTCTGCTAATATTCTCGTTCCAGATTTTTTCTTTTAGCGACACTCCAAACATGGATCTCTCCATAGCACGCTGGGTGACCTTTATTTTATGGGTAAGACTTTCTGTTAGATTCCACGTCTCTGCACCCTAAGTCAATACAGGGAGGACGCATTGGTTAAATTCCTTAGTTTTAAGACATTGCGGAATTTTAAATTTAAAAATGTACTTTAGTTTTTCATATGCTGCCCGTCCCAGATGTACACGCCTGTCGATAAAATGAGATATAAACTATAAATTAAAAAATTTAATATATCTTTATGATGCATCTTTTGTAACATTTAATGATGATGTTAAAATACTTTTATTGAAATCCGATTTGATTGTACGGTGTCATACAACCGTATCAAAGGGGTAATCCAAGATTTTTGTAGGGCTTTGGAATATTACGTTGCTTATAGGGCAAGGGGGTTAATTCCCTCAATTTTTTTTCTCTAAAAAAACATAGAGATGGTATGTAACGAAAGTGTATCAACCCTAACGGTGTTTCTTGGATTTAGACGTCAAAAAAAATATTGCTAGGGCTTTTCGCGGGATAAAACCCAAATGTCCGTTTATTTTTTTTTGCCGACTGGCAAATATTTCTGTCGCTCTCCCTCTATTTTTCTCTCTCTTGCTCTGTCTCGCCCATCTGCCTGCGTCGTCAACGTCACGTCCTATCCGGAAGTTGTCACACGCAGACGACTCCGATAAAGTTGAGATCGGCCGCGAAATTTTCCGCTATATTTTAAAAAAAAAATTATTTCAACATTCTCGGAATTTTTTTCGGGATGTTAATTAAAAAGGGAATATGTGTCCGGTCGAGAAAATTAACATGCTAAAATTTAAACCGCGCCCGGTGGCAGTTTAATTTTTGTTTTGTTAATATTATTATTTGGGCCACGCTCTCAGATAAAAATAATTTTGTTATTACTTACATGCAAATTAATTTCCATACTCGCAGGTACATAAAATATATGAAAATATTTAAATAATACGAAAAAATAAATAAAAGTCCAATAAACAAATATATAAGATAAATTAAAAATAATATCCTTAATTATAAATCATGTATGAGTACCAAGAAAATGAAGTCAATGAAGCATTATAATGTCGTAATAACATTATTTGTGTATCGAAACATATTTGTTTATTATCAAAAATATCAGTAATATCATACCTGTATATTCATTAAATCTTTAACCTTGTATTATTATGGATCATTGAGTAATTTACAGAAAAGAGACTTTCGTTTCGTGTATTCTGCGCACTTCCTCAATCTTCTTCTTCGTAGTATCAATCCGGTGGATTGGTTTGCAGCAACAGAATCTTGCATCTCGATCTCCATTCCTCTCGGTCCTCCGCAACCCTTTTCAGCTCAGCATAAGCGCTACAATTCATGTCCTCGAATACTTGCTGTAAATACTCCCGTCTAGGGCGCCCTCTACAGTTTCTACCCTCAACCATCCCCTCCACAATATCGTGAAGAAGACCATCGTGGCGCATGATGTGACCAATCCATCGGGCTCGCCTCTCTGAGATGGTTCTTATTAGGTGCCTATCTTCCTTGATTATCCTGAGAACCTCATTGTTCGTGACGTGGTCTCTCAGGAAATTCCGAGAATTCTTCTGTACGACCACATCTCAAAGGCCTCTAGTCTTTTTTTTATCACTTTCAGATAAGCACCATGTCTCACAGCCGTACATTAAGATGCTCCAAACAAGTGTTTTGGCAAGTTGCTTGCGGAGCCCTAAAGTAATATTCTTTGACTCCAAGAATTTTGGCTTTTTTTATTGAAAGCTAGCCTTGCTTGATGTATTCGACTGTTGACTTCTCTTTTTGTTCTGGCATCCCAGGTAATCGTACTTCCAAGGTATACAAATTCTTTTGCATCTTTTAGGGGTACTCCTAGCATTGATATGTTAATTTTCTGCTGCTCATTGCGGCTTACTCTCATGACTTTGGTTTTTGTGCTGTTTATCTTCATATTGTAGTTGGAATTAAATATGTTTTCCATGGATGTCAGCGCTTCAGTGAGTTCATCTTCAGTTTCAGCAATCAGAGCAATGTCGTCAGCAAACCTTATCATATCAATCTTTTGGCCATGTATTTTAACCCCCTCTCTATGGCCCATTTTTTCCCTGATGTTATTGATTGCATTTTGTATGTATACGTTGAAGAGTACAGGCGACAGAGCATCCTTGTCTCACCCCTTGACGTATTTTTGCTTCCTTTTGGACATTTCCAAGTGATATTATGGCAGCTTCTTCTTTGTAAAGTGAAAATATGAGTCTTCGTTCTTTGTATTTGACTCCAATTTCTTTCATAATATCGAAGAGCTTCTCCCAATCTACTTTATCAAATGCTTTTCAATGTCCACGAAGGCAATATATGTATCTTGGTCTACTTTTTATCCTCTTTTCCAAGATCATACGCAGGGATAAGATTGCTTCTCTGGTTCCCATTCTTTTTCTGAATCCAAATTGATCGCTAGTGAGACTATTTTCTATTTTGGTTCAATTCTATGTAGGATTATGTTGGTCAGTATTTTGGATGCATGGGATAGAATACTGAGTGTTCGGTGTTGTTCACATTTTGTTGTTCCGGGCTTCTTTGGCAGAGTTACAATTAGACACTTTTTGAAGTCTTCTGGCGCTATTCCTGTATTATAAATCATCTGAGTCATTGTGAACAGAGCATCTAGAGTTCCGGTTCCTGCCGACTTTATTAGTTCAGCTGGTAGGTCATCAATCCCTGGTGTTTTTCCATCTTTGAGCTTTTTTAATGCGAAGTCAAATTCCTCTCGGATAATTGGGTCTCCCAAATCATCGGCGTCCACATCAGTTTCGTTTCCTCAATCATTCGGTTATTATTACTTTAAATAGAATGACAGTAAAGAGCTCAAAACATAGTCTTATTTTTATTAATAAAAGCTTATCAATGTAATCCATGTTAAAATGTATATTATTTATTTAGGGTTTCAAAATCATTAAAATCTGGGTATCCATTCCTAGATGAAAGCCTTTTCAAGCATTCCGAATAAATAAAAGCCTGTATACATTAAAGTACCTGCATAATTTAACAATTCGTGTATTAAAAAAAACATTTATTTTCTTTAACGACGAAAGGTAATTATCCTCGTGAAAAATAATTAACATTTTAGCTGTGCTTTTTGTGGATTTTTCACGGAAACTTATAGCGTAGCATAATTTTTAAGTAGCTAATTAAAAAGGATGTATGAATTTAAGACCATATTACAAAATCACTTTAGCATGTACTTAAGACTTATGCTAATTGTAAAATTGTAAATTCATCCGTTAAGCTATAAAATATAAGCTTACATTTTTTTATCATTGAATATATATCTGAATATTTAAAACATTCAGCTTCTTAATCTTTTTAATGGGTTAAAATAATATGTTACTTGTACTTTGTTGGTTTCTTATTTAATTGGGTCCCTCCCTTATAACCCATTAAGTTGACGAAATAAAGTAAGGGCAAGATGAAATTTTCTTTGTATTCCATAGAAAAATTTTCCTTGTGACATTTTCGGTTGTATTTCTTTTATTATATTGTACTCGTATTGTTACGTGGATCTAAATCAGCAGTTTTATATTTATTCACTTATTTAATAAGAACATAAAGAAGAGAGAACGTATCCGATAACAAGATTAAGAAACTTATTACGAATTAAACATTTTATCAAAATTATTAAACATTTTCCACACCTTGCCTTTATCAATTGAGATATAATATAAAAACATAAATATATAAAATAACTAACTTAGTTCTTTTCAAGAAGTTTTGTGGAATTTCATTTTCATTCTATCACAAAATTATTACGGGAATTATTTTTGTATTAAAGTTACCCAACTAATGCCTATTATTCTTACTTCCACAGATTGTAGCGGACACTCTTAGACAGTTTTCCCGGTGACTAATCATCTCCGAGCTTCATACATCTACCCACGATACCTGAGAAGTAAGTCAACCTTAATATTATTATGGTCATCCAAAGTAATCAAGTGTGAAACATTTTCACAATTAAAATCTTATTTAAATCCATTCTGAATACAATTATTTTTTATGCAACCGCACGGAACAACCAGTTGATAACAGTGAATGATTAACAGTGTAAAGCTCAACAATAGCGGCTGAACGCTGCATGCAAAATGTGTACGTTACTTTTGTATATTTTATAAAGAAGGAAAATTATAAAGGTCTTTTGTTTTAAAGATAACTAAGTTTTTTGACGAAAGAAACTTTTTTGTGGAGTTTAGAAAGAAATTTTGTTTTTGATTTCCTGTTCTTTGTTGACATATTTTTACCGCGTAAGAGTGTTTTGCAAGTTTGTAAGAGTTTTGTCGGTTGTGGGTATGTGAAGGAGAAATAAGTAAAAAAACTCGTAGGAACAGTAGCGTTAACAATATCAGTAAAAAATAAGATGAACCAGCCAGGTTATTTTCATATATGCCATATGCGTATTTTCATAAATTTCTTACAGCTTTGATTCCCTGTTGGAAAAATGGTCCATTATTTATAGCGTCGGTCTTCTTATTGTAATCTCCTTAAAAAAACGAAAATGGATCTATAACAAGAAAAAACATCTCTTTAAGCTCTAGTGCTATCATTCTAAAGGCTTTGGGATCGTATATATTTGGTGGTACTTTTGTTAAGAGATGCCTTGAGACAAACTAAGGATCATAGCACCTGGCAAAACTAATGCGTAGTAATTTGTGGCGATTGCTCTAGCTAGCAAATAAATAATGAAAAATACAAATTATATATAAAAAAAATTAAGCGAAAATTATTATATTTGCGAGTCTATCAATAAAATAAACCACTCAAAAATTACTTCAAAGAAAACATGGATAGCTCATTGTGTGCGCGTTATTACACTAAAATAAAAAAGTGTATTATAAAACTTATTACTTTTAATTTTCCAAAAATGTAAAATTGTGAAAAATGCCCTTTTAATTTAATTTTCCCGGTAAAGCAAATGCTGGCTTTGAGATATAATAAACTATGCTTAATTCAATTTACCCGTTTCTAATACTCGTAAAAAAAAATGCTTTCACTTCAAAGCGAGTGGAGATTTTTCGTGTTTTTTTTTAATATTAGCTTTGACCGCCCCGAAGTTTTAAAAAATATTTTATCGCAATATCCCAATAGAGGTGGTATTTTACAGTTGCAGTATTGAACAAACGCTTCGGGAAATGACACTAAGAGTATTGCTGGCATTATTTGTTATTTAAGTTAACTAAAATCGGCTGGCTTCATTTTGTCTGACCAAATGATTCATGATCTGATTTTTTCCTGAAAATCCAAATTTTTTTTCAACGAATCAATTTAATTACGTATATTATTGACATTTACATTCTTTTTTTTACAACTAGAGGAACTAATCCTTCAGTGAACTTATTCCACCCACAACCAACAAAGTAGTTTTACTCTTGCCGGACATGGTTACTATGTGTTGTCAAAGAACTGCCAAGAACTGTCCTTCCTAAATGCTACCGGTAAGCTTTAGAATGTTCTTTCAGCATCTGTTGCTTCCTTATTACAATGTTGATCTCTTCAATAAACAAATAAATCTACACTTGCAATCTTTCCTATCCACACATACACAAACACAACACCCGTTTCACGCTTATAGCGTTCAGCAAACCCTGGCTGAACGTCTTTGAGTACACTGTTCTTGACCCGTTGTGTTCTCCTGCATGCAATTACATAAAAAACGCTATTTTACTTTGAATGGGAGCTTTGTCAGTTCTTCGCATGCAGATATATATTGGTGCATGAGGAAAACTGAAAGAAGAGAAAGCTCCCATTAAAAGCAAAACCGCACTCTTCCAGTGAGTGGATAGTGAACAGTGCTCAACGTGATCCACGTTAGGAGAAGGTCAAAATCTATTAAGAAAAATAAGTCCCAAAGTGAATGCTGAAATTATTTACAATATAATATAAATTGTAGTGTTAAGATGTATTCCAAGGAAATATATAATTAAATAATGTGACGTTTGGCCTCATACTGGGATGTTCTACCGGTGTTTTCGTTTTTGGTCATCTGATATTGGAATATTTTATTAATTTTGAATACATTGCTGTATTCTTAAAGTAATTTCACTTTGTATTAGCAACCATTCGTTAAGCCGATATTTCATCAGGAGCAAGGAGTCGGGTAATCGAACAATTAATTATGTGGAACCGGCTTATCCACAAGCAATATTGAATTGCATCGGCGCAAGTGAAAATCCAATCATTCAAGATGAAGCTGCAAGTAAATCTATCGCCAGTCAAAAGAATATTCTTAACCTGGAGTCACTTCAGGAAGCTCAGAAACATAAATTTCCGGTGCAAACGACGTCTAAATATATATTCACAAAAGACGCGGATAACAACAAATCTTTAAAGATGTCAAACACACATGCCTTTTATTTAATTCAGAATTGAAGTTTTAATTTAAAATTATATGTAGTAAAGAATTGAAAAAAAGAATACAGGAGAATACCAACAGACAGTGATAGTAATTCTGAAGTCTCATCTGTGGAATTCTATGACGCTTACCATAGTGCATATGGCTAAGCGTGTGGAGTGTTGATCCGCCAACGTCATAGACTACAGCCCGAGATTCACGCACCATCCTTATTATTACAGGAATTTACTATGAATGGGTGGTCTTCACGGGACGACTTTCATCTACCACTAATTTATATAAATACGCTATGACTGTCATTTTACGGGTGAGGGATCAAATGCACAAACCCCGGGGGTATTTTAGAAATAAAAAATAAAAAAATCTCTATCGGGGATCAAACTCACGACCCTTGGCTTACAAAGCAAACGCTTTGACCATTAAGCTATATCCGCCGGCTGAATGGTTAAAATGAACTCCTTACTTTTTGTTCATAAGAAAAACAAAATATATTGTATAATACGTTTTGGTACAAATTAATTTATGTTAGCAGTTTGTTCAACATTGATAAAACTACTCACATCACTTTTCATAATAAAATTAATATATGAATCTTAAAAAAATTATCTTTTTATGTAAAGTTTCTTAGCTGGTAAGCATCATTACTACTAATTACCGTAATTTTCACTTAGTAACGATTATACCTGGTGTTAAAAGCAAACACATTTAGGATAAAAGTTCCAGGGTCATTATTTGCTGATAATGAGAAAACCTACAATTTTAAGATTTTGTTACATTCATTAAAATATTTAAGTACAGTTTTTCTAACTGGTTGTTTTTTCTTTTTTTTTAAATATACACTCAAAGCCTGTCATTCAAATTAACAATGATATAATAACTAACTACAGATTCGTATAACTTGCCTAACCCTTTCGCATCGGTTGTCGGCATATGCCATCATAAGATTCCCATAAGGTTTTGCTACTTTCTAAGAATAGTTTTTTATAAATCATCTGATAGCTTAAGGATACAGAACCAATGTGATGTAAAAAAATAGACCAGATAAGTACATTTATGCTTCAAATACATTTAATTAGTACTTCAATTACATACACGTTTCTGGTTGTTTGCAGATGACAATAAAGTCCTAAAATTAATCAAATCTCCCAATGATTGTCTTCTACTTCAACATGACATCAATCGCTTCAATGACTGGTGCATTTCAAACTGTCTTCACCTTAACATTGATAAATGTAAAATTATTTCTTTCACCAGAATTAAGAATCCTATTAAGTTTAATTATAACATCAACAATGTTACCCTTTCTCATGTTCCTACTATAAAGGACCTTGTCGTCACCCTAAATAGTAAATTATCTTTTCAGTATTGTGAACAAGTCCCTTAAACTTCTAGGTTTTGTCAATAGAATCACAAAGGATTTTTAAAACCTGAGCTCCATCAAGGTCCTTGACTGTTCTCTGATTCGTCCGCAGCTAGAATATGCTAGCGTTATATGATCTCCCTACTATTGAACTCATATCGACCGGATTGAATCAGTCCAACATCGCTTTTTGTCAAGAGTTGCACGACTGATCGGCCTTGAGAGAGGTAGCTACTCCTATGAAGATATAGAGAGGCGACTTAATGTATCAAAATTGGAGAGTCGTAGAACAGTGACTGACTTGCTGTTTATTTTTAAAATTATGAACTCCATAATCGATGACTCGACATTATTGCAGGAAATTACGTTCAATGTTCCCTCCCGGTTCACTAGAGGCAGTGACCTGCTACATGTAAGGACATCCAAAACCAACTACGGATTCTATTCTCCTATGTTAAGAATGTGTAGACTGGTTAACTCCTCTAGTGACTTGGACTTTTTCGGGGTGGACCTTCCAGCATTTCGCAGATCCCTTTACTAATGTACTAGATCTGTTTTTTTTTTACTCAAGTTCATGTTTTGTCTAAATTTAATGTCTAAGCTATTATATTTGTTCTGTTTTACCATTTCATTTATTGTATTTTCTATTATAAAACCGTATGTATTGGCCTAGGCCGTTAATAAAAAAAAAAATACTTGTTTTATAATTGACATTATAATTTGTATTGAAACCGAGCCGTAATAAAGGGTTAATAATAAAATATTATTAAATCAGTAGTTGAATATTCTACACCCTGATCACAGTGGTCAGTCAATTAAGGCTTTTATGTGCATAGCTCGTGTTGAATAGATTGTCTGGCCTTGAAAAAGCCCCGGCAAAGAACATTGGATTAAAATACTTCTGCTTTTAGTTTGTTTGAAAAAGTTTCAGAAAGTAAAATCTTTTTATCAGGTCACATGTGATATTCATCATTCAATAATGTCTGAAAATTGGTCTACCTGAACCCAAAACATTTCGGTCACAAGTCGTCGGATATTTTATTTTTCTTACAGAAAACTAGGTGACTGCTGAATATAACAGGTAAAGCACATGCCTAGTAAGCCAAACATTGTGGATTGTATAATTGATAAATATTTAGTTTATAAATATATTATTTACTATACATATATCCTTTAAACTTTTTATATATATCACTTGTCAGTGTCAAATTGATATCTCTCATACATAAAGTACCAGTTATAATGTGTGTTCGTTAGATAAATATAAAAATAAATATTACTGCAACATAAATATATACACTGAATATACGAGTATACACTCAAATTGTGTGCATAGACCAATTCATTAATTTTGAAATATAATACTCTGCTTTCATATCTCTGCGAAACACCCTAGTCGACGTAGAGCGCCGGTTTTCAGGCATCTTGTGTCCGGTGAATGCAAATATCCCTTTTGAAGTCCTGTCCGTCGCCAAGCGCGATAATCCACTCAGGTAGCTTTGGCGGCTAAAGCTCGGGGATGCCGCGGCTTCCGGCGCTGCTAGGTGGAAGACTTTAGCTGCGACGCAGGAAACATCAAACACGCGGAATACTTGAAAATAAAAAGTTTTATTTTTATTTATTTTTTATCAAAGCAACAAACAAACCACTCTAATCAATCAAATTCAGCATGATCTATGAGTATACAAATAATTAAAGAATATTTACAAGAATTCGGGATTGTAAACTTGAAATCACTATATATAATACAATATAGTATAAATATGTGTGTTTTTGTAAATTAAAGCTTAAGTAATATCATTATCTATCTACCTGCAAAAACGTACTAATTGTGTATTATGCTTCAATTTAATAAGAGCACGTAGCTCTCGATTATAATAGGCATATATTTAATACGATACTCTTAGAAGTATTTTTTTTTGTAATAAACCCTATAATAATCATTACGGTTAGTATTTACAGTGAAAATAAAACTTGAAAATAGCATTACAATATTTTTTAGAAGTATGAAGTCGCAATACAAATCGCTTAATGTATTTTTTATTATACTCATACAATTCATTAAGCTTTCATATTTACAACAGATAACATATTTTTTACCTATGTATTAGGAGCTTTGATGTAAGCCGCTCTTATAAATCAATGTTTGTATTAACGTAACATTGATATTAAGTTCCTTTAAGACGATGCTTGAATACTCTATCTTATTATAGATTATTGGAAAATTTATACAACAAATATGTCACGTGATTTTTCATAACTTAGCTCTACAAAAATAAAAAGCGCAATTGAATCTACAAATATATTTTTTCTATCTTCAAAAGTACCATTGTTAGTAACTTTTACTTATAACGTTACTGGAAAGTGTTTTGAGAGAGTGGAAAGCATAGAAGCTGGCAAGTTGTTGCCATATTACATCTCTGTCCCAGGAATCAACATAATAACGTGATCCTAGAAAAAGAAATCTTGTTAGTTAAATTGACAATATATACAGCGTTTTTCCATGATACTGAGTCCACTTTCCCTCCCACAGCAGGCGGCAAGGCTTGTACTACCGCAGCTGTTCAATGTGTGATAAAGTCCCGCCTGTGGACAGTAAACATGCTTTTCATCATCGGACATCGATGAAATGAAGCAAGAAATCCATTGTCAACAATGAATAATATGTGCGGTTTAATTAAGATGGATCAGGTAGAGCTTTGGAATATATCAGTACAATAATTAAATAGAATTATCAGTTTATGTCCATTATTAAAAATAAATCATAACACCGAGGGGATCTGTATAAAATACAAATATGTTGTAAAACATAAACAAGTATCAACTATCATAGTCCTTGACTTGTTTTCGCGTACATTTTTTTTTAATCCAAAATTTCATCGACAATATCAATAATAATAATTAAATTGAAATTGTGAATAAATATCGCAAAATTGAACTTATTTATTTTTAGTATATTATATTTATTTTGCTTGACCTCAATGAAGCGTCGAACGAATTGGTCTATAAATGAACACGGATAAAACTAAAGCCATGATAAATAGTCATATTTCCCAGAGTTTTGACCCGGTTTTAATTGAAGGAACACAAATAGAGGTTGTTAATGACTATATCTATCTGGGACATGTTATATAACTAGGACGAAATAACTTTTCAAAAGAAATCGAAAGGCGTATACAACTGGGATGAGCAGCATTTGTAAAACTAAAGTAGATTTTTAAAGCGGAAAGTTCTGCAATGTCTTAAAACTAAAACGTTTAACCAATGTATCCTCCCTGTATTAACTTATGGCGCAATTAATTTACTGTATTCGATTTTTTTATCAATACACTTACATAGTAATTAACTTTTTTTTTTAATATTTCTTAATTGAATACGCAATGATATGATCTCAATACGAGTAGTCCTACTTTCGATTCAATAATGTTTTGTTTCACGTACAAGTTTTTTTTATCTAGCAAAGCAATTTATTTTGGCATAGTAAAAGACATTTCGTTTGTGAATTGCCTTGCTGTACTTATAGATAATTGAAAAATAAATTTCTCTCCATTACGTATAACATCATTCTGCATTTTTTTTCGAAATATAAAAAAGGCAGTTCAGTATATCAGAACGGATTATAAAAGGTCCGCTTTAGGACGAGAAGGAGAGAAAAATATTCGACGGAATTACCCACCTTGCTCTATAAACAACGTAATATTCCAAACCCCTATAAAAATCTTGGATTACCCTTTTGATATGGTTGTATGACACCGTACAATCAAATTGGATTTCAATACAAGTATTTTTACATCATCATGAAATGTTACATAGAGATATATTCAAATATTAAATTTATAGTTTATATCAATATTTATCGACAGGCGTATACAACTGGGATGAGCAGCATTTGGAAAACAAAAGTACATTTTAAAGCGAAAATTCCGCAATGTCTTAAGACTAAGGCGTTTGACCAATGCATCCTTTCTATATTTACTTATGGCGCAGATACGTGGAATCTAACAACAAGTCTTACCCATAAATTAAAGGTCACCCAGCGTGCTATGGAGAGATCTATGCTCGGAGTGTCGCTAAAAGATAGAATCCGAAACGAGGATATTCGCAGAATAACTTAAGTAGTGGATGCTACCGAACGAATACGCACACTCAAGTGGCAATGAGCAGGACATATCTGTCGAAGAGACGACGGTCGATGGGGAAGAAAAGTATTGGAATGGCGCCCAAGAACTGGCAAACGATGCATTGGCCGACCCCCTGCAAGATTGACTGACGACATAAGAAGGATAGTGGGAGTGACTTGGATTCGGAAGGCGGAGGATCAAAGAGGATGGAGACTCATGCGGGAGGCTTACGTTCAACAGTAGCTTGTAAAGCTTGTAAAAACAGTAATTTACCTGAAACCAAGATCAGAATTTCAAAAAAAAAATTATAAGAGTTTTAACAAAGTTGCAAAGCAAATATGACTGCTTTTGTTAGAGATTTTACCAGGTGGTGTAACGCTGCCATTACAAACACATCATTTTATATTTGCTTTCTGAAAGCGATCTTACCTTTTGTTATGCAATATATCCCATTTGGTTTTTTATTCGTTTTTACTTTATCCATGTTTTTTTCATTACCGTATGTAATAATACTCCCTAGGGATTTTATAATCATAATTCCTGTATTTTTTTTAACTAGATTCTTAAATAATTTAAATTTAATTTAAATTACTTGTAACCATTAAAGTTACTGCATTTCAAAATAAATATATACATATATTTAAATATACATAAATACTTCGTAATAAAAATGTGTGTAATAAATATGCCATAAGTTTTGAGAAGAACGTGAATTATAAAATCAAAAGGATGTTTTTCGGATCTTATGGCTAAAATAAAGCGTGTATTAGTGTGAATTTGTGACTTTACATTTAGATATCCTATGATTTTTATTTTAAGACTGTCAATCGAAACAATAAATTAAAAGTAAATGGTTTCGTAATAATATTTCTCCACTAACGTCGTAATATGAGAAATTTGTGTATTTAATTTCTCCATAAAATCTTATTGCTTTTCCATTTTGTTGTTTTCTTTATAATACACCTACTTTCGCACGTGTTTTAAAATATATTTCTCTTTGCGCGACTTTGGTTTTCCCGGCGTTCCTTTCACGCCTCTCCGCACGAGATTATTTTTTAAATATATTTATTTAGCGAGCGAAATATATTTGCTCGGAGTGAAGTATTTAGATAAATAAACACGAAAATATAAATATCCAATTTCTCCATCAGCCGCGTCATTCGCGCCGCCTCCTTTCATTCTGCGAAAATCGAAGGGTTGCTTACTCTACACAACATTTGAAGAAAATCGACTGTTTGCCCACATGTATAATTCGTATTGGTGAGTTCAAAAAACATTTCACTCTCTTATGAAAAAATCTAGGCTGTACATTAACAGTTCTAAAAATATATACAAATTACTGAAACGTATTTATTTCTTAGATTACTTATACCATTTTATTTAACAATTTTGATATATTTGATATAAATTGTATATTGTTACGTTTCATAATATGATCAATATTTTTTTGTAACTGGTATTTCATATTGAAAAAATTAATAAAACTTATTTACTTTGAAATATAAAAGCTTCTTCTAAATAAAGTCACTTTGAGCGCTACACTAACGAGTAATATGAATTACATGATTACTTATATTTTAATGAAAAACAGTTATAATAATCAATAACATTGTATTTTTTTATCTGTACATTGAATTCGTTAAACTTTTAAACATTTTTATTGATTCCAAACAGTAACTTAACATTATTCCAATAATTTATTGAACTATTGTCTTTATGAATCAATAGAGTTCCGAAATATATCAATTAATGACTGCATTTCATAGGTATAAAGAGAAAATTACTCGAATGGCAACAAAAGCAGCCCACATAGTGATTTTCGTACACAGAGCACTAAGGAAAGGTCGAAACTAACGAATTACCTCCGTCGAGTTGTTGGGTTCTCCGACCGGTTCGCAGCAATAACAGCGTCTGAAACCCTCTGTAATTGATACCTCAGTTTACTCAGAAGTACTCAATTCAAATATCTATTTCGATTGGGTTCAACTCCTCTTGCTCTCCCGGTAAAAGCTCCTTGGTCCAGGAGCAGCTACACAAAGAACGTGGTGATAGAATATTGCCGTCCTACGTCACGGACTGTAGGGTTTAAGAGCATTGTGCCGTCCAGCAATATTGAGCCCACAGTACAGAGCCTTGACAGAGCTTAAGTGAAAGATATATTTAGAATTTTATATTTAATTTTAAAAAAGATCTCTGTGAACTCGTGTTGTAATGTTTTATCTAAAGATAATAATAATAAACAACAATTTATTCGCACAGACGTCTATTCTAAACAACATATTTTATATTTTCAATGTTTTGAGCATTCACTTTGAGATTCATAATAAATTATAAATATTTATTTATTTATTTACCTTGTTTTCACATGGATCACGTAACAAAAGTTCTCTATTAGGAGACTGCAGTTTCGACTAACTCGTAGTCTTTCTCAATCCTTCTCTAGTTAAGAGATAACTGAGCTGCGTTGTACTTATAAGTGGTGTAACACATTTTTTGTAGGGAGGATACACCCCACCCCTCCCCTACAAAATGTGTTACACCACTTATAAGTACAAACAGCTCAGTTTATCTTAACTAGAGAAGGATTGAGAAAGACTACGAGTTAGTCGAAACTGCAGTCTCCTAATAGAGAACTTTTGTAACGTGATCCATGTGAAAACAAGGTAAATAAATAAATAAATATTTATAACATATTTTATTACTATATCGTATTTTGCATTATATTTAGATTTTGCGCTTAGATTTTGAAAGAGAATAAATCTGTATACAAACACGTAATCTAAAGTTAATAAAATACATTGAATGCAAAAATTGATAAATATAAAAATCCTTAAACTTGTATATAAAAAAAACTCAATTAATCAAAGAAAATCAATAAACATTAATATTCTACTTAAATAAGATTAAGGTTATCAACTGACAAAACTTGGTATATATAATCGTGTCGGAAACAACAGGGGCAGATCCTGTCTGCCCAGAAGTGGGCGACTTCAATGGCGTTACTCCCGGCCATAATCAGGTCTTCCTGGGTGCAGCTATTCGGACACAGCGCACACTCCTGAAGGTGTGTCAGGGTCTGCTCCACGCCACAGTCATATTCAGTCAGTCCGCTGTAAGACTGCCAGGCTTTCATTTGTGTCCTCGTCTTGCATACTCCGGTCCGAAGTGTGTTCATGTTCAGCCGCAGAGTGGCCTCAAGTATCACCAGTTCCGTTGTCGACTGTAGGAAACTTCTTCTTTAAATTGATGATAATAATTAAATAAATAAAAAATAAAAAAATAACAAATTGAAAATATTAAGTGTTGATTCAAATTTATTTTTAATGGGGTTACATGTTTCGGACTACCCGGAGACCTTTTTTTTATTGATTTATTATTGAAGATGGTCGCCAGGAGTCCGAATTATGTAATCATATAAAATAAATGTGAATCAAAAAGTAATTATTTTGAATATTTTTAATATGTTAATTTATTTAATTAAAAAATATTTAAAATGATTATATTTAAAAACAGTATATGAATGTCCTCTTCACTATAATTTAACTCTGTCGACTGGTTCATTTCATTACCTCAAGAAATCGAGATACTTAAATATATTATGTGCTTATAATACTCGTCAATAGTTTTAATTATTGGTGCATATTATAAATTTTATACAGATTTTTTCAAAATAAATTTATGTATGCACATTTATTCACCGTAAGTCTGTTTAAATTAAAAATATATTATAAAAATTTATAATCCTTTGAAGTTACCAAATACGCGAATTCATATTTGATTAGTTTTGATAGGGGTAGATGTTGAAATATGATACAAATCTTAAATAAATTACTGAACTTATCGATAATAAAAACATTCATAGGTAAAAAAACAATGTAATCAAACACAGGTGTTACATTGAAACACAAGTTATACGGTAATGATAAAAAAGGAATCCTTACAAGGAGATAGACTGCCTCAATCACAGGTAGAAAAAAGGTTAAGAAGAATAAAGTATTTCTCACGGAACAAACCATCGAAAGGCGTGAAAAACAGAACCTTTTAACTTCAGGTTTTGGAATCCTCAAACGTTGTTGATTCGAATCCGATAAAAAGAGCACAGGGATTTCCAAAGGCCGGAATTCCCTAAGCTGCTCTAAGTAATCACAGTCCCGGTATCTGGCGTATCCTAATTTGCATGATGGAACCAACTGGAGCGCATCGCACCTATTTTCCCTTTGGGTAACGAGGCCTGGAACGTTCGCATGAGCGCTTTGATTAGGGAAAAATAAAGAATTCCGCTACCTCCCTTGGGTGAGATTCCCGGCCTACCTGCGCCCCCGCATCATCTCCTCAGGCAGAAACACACTACGCGACATTATTGTTTTGTGATAAAATGTTTTGATTTCGAGATAAAACATGTTTACTGAGCCTACAAAATCTTCATATGATTTGGAACACATGATATACGTTGTGAATACATTTAAGCGGTATGAATATCTTTTGGTAAAATCAATCCCGGCTTTGATACGCTTAAAATATTAGTATTATCGATTTGACATATTATTTTTATACTGTTTTCAATATTATTAATTTTATTTAGAGACCAGAGCCATTAAAATAAGAATTTTACATAGAAATATAAAAATAAAATACAAGTTAATAATGATAGTGTGGCTTTTGGGCTAAGCCGTGTGTGGCGAATTTCTTCTATCCGATATTTCGACCGCCATTGCAGGGGTCTTCTTCAGGGTTGATGACATTGTTGAAATATCGGATAGAAGAAATTCGCAACACACGGCAAAACCCAAAAGCCACAATATCCAATCTGGCCGTGAAAACCTAAGAAGTTATACAAGTTAATAATATTTAACATTTGTAAATTTCAACTACTTGCTCTCAGAGAGTGGAGCACCGGATCACCGCTGGATGGCTACGTGAAAACGCATCCAGTGCCCCTCCCACCTATCCGCCCACACAGCGACCATTGCGGTGGGACATAATTAATATATTATCATACTTTATTTGTAAATTTAATTCACAATCATGGCTTTACAATAACGTCATGATTTAAATAACTTAAGAAATTTATTTCTCCAAATATAACAAATAATTACATTCCTAAACATGCAACAAATTATGAATGTAGAATATTATTTATTGAAGTATGGAATTTTCTCTCGTAAAAACGTTGATACAAAATCTCATATGTAGATTATATTAGGTTAGACATTTTAAGAAAGGCTCGGCATACTGAGCATTGATCTGCACACTGCGTCATTACACTACAGCTCGGCATTCACGCATCATCCATTTATACGATGATTCACTAAGAACAAGACGTATTTCATCCACTATGTTTTTTATTAAATGTCTTTGTTTAGCACTTTTTGGGTGAGGAATTATTTTCACACGAATTGAAGGGGTCAAAAATGCATATTTATTTTTAATCTTCATCATTGATCGAACTCACGACCTATAGTATTGGAAGTAAAACGCTTTACTTCAAAGCTATACCAAAAAATACACATTGAATTAATGAAGAGGTGCAGTGTGTGTAGTAAGCTATATCCAAGAAATTCAAAAGTAAGAAAAGGATTTTTATATCCAAGCAATAATCGCTAGCAAAATTAATATCAAAGTGATTTCTAAGAACAAAAATAGCCCAGTTTTAAATGCTGTTAAGGAGTTTCTTGTGTCGTTATGTCGGCCTCTCGTAATGACTGAGAACTGTGTTACAAAGTTTCGGCGAGCTTGTTCGCTAGTAATTTCACCTGAGTCTGCCCCGACGCCTCTGCCCGGGTCACGCGAACTCCCGCCTCCGCTGATCCCGCCGTATTAGGCGAAGAAGTAATTTCATTTCAGACAATTCCATCACATCGCCGCTCGGGACGAATTTACATTTTTCTCCCCCTGCTTATATCGCCGGCCGAATCGCGGCCGAGGGACTCAAAGATTCCGCGTATTTACGACTATCAAAGAAACCTTTGCCTTTTTTCACCGACGTTACATTTCAATGATACATCACGCCTTTTTTTATCTATATCTTTGCTTACATCACGCCGGTGAGCTTACCTTAATAGTGAAAGCTTTTGCTTACCAAACTGAAGATCGTGATTTCGATCCTCGACGGAGTTTAAAAAAAATGTAAATCGATTTGTAAGCAAAATAAATATTTATATGGTTGTGAATTTGATCCCTCACCCGTAAAAGCTTTTTTTTGTACGCAAACACATATAGGAGAATACCGACAGATGGTAATAGTAATGCAGAAGTCTCATTTACCATGCTACATATTGCTCAGCAAACCCACATTAATCACTAATCTATACCCGCCGGAAAATTAAAACCTCTTAATTTTCTAAGCCTATTAATTAAAATTGGTGGTAAACAACTGTTATCCTGTGAATACTATCCATTCATTGTGAATTCCTGCAATAAATGTATGATGCATGAATTTCAGGATGTACTCTATAACGTAGGCCAGTGGTTCTCATCCTTTTTGAAGTCACGGTGCACTTTTGATCATGGAAAAAAATGGCGGTGCACCAGAATTAAGAGGTCAAAAAAATATGTGTACATAATTTTTGTTACATAGTTAGTTAAATAAAAATGGTTGCCATGGAGACAATAAAGCTCGTGAAAAAGATAATCTGACACCAACTCGCTACTAAAATAATCAATTCTGAAAAAGACCCCTGCAATGGCGGTCAAAATATTGGTAAAAATAAATTCGACGCACACGGCTAAACCTAAAACTTCTTAGGTTTTCACGGCCAGATTTGATTATGTGGCTTTTTGGTTTAGCCGTGTGTGGCGAATTACTCCTTTCCAGTATTTCGACCGCCATTGCAGGGGGTCGTCTTCAGTTTCAGACACCAAGTCATTAACATCTCCTGCAATGGCTGTCGAAATGTTGGAAATGAGTAATTCGCCACACACTGCAAAACCCAAAAGCCACAATATCAGTACACAACTAGTTCAGATATTAATATACTTATTGATTATATAATATATACACCCATAAGGAAAACTTCCGCATATTGAAAGTATTATTATATGTTTGTTGAGACTTAAACGATACTAAGAAAAGACATCCATTTCGTTCTTATAATATTTGAACAGCTACTGCTGTTTACGAGAAAGAATGATAAACTACTTCTTACTAATCCTATTGTACTGGGAAAATTTACTTTAGAATTACTGATATACTCGCAATTTCAGAGTACAATATATAAACTATATATAGTCGTATATTACAAGTTTGTAAATCGCTACATCCATAAATACTTTACTATGTGTGGGTGATTTTTTGTAGTACTTAAGTAATACGACTTATATGACAACTGACGTCAAAAAAAAAATTTTTTAATGATACCCGTAATGTTTTTTTTTTATGTAAACATCGAAAATATTATTATTTTATTTAACATTTAACTTTATTTTATCTTCTATTATATCCAATCTCTATCAAGAGCTTATAAACACCAAAAATATCTGTAATTAAAATCTGTCAACACCTGTTTCATCCCAAGTCTGCATCACGAATCTTTGCGGAGTACATTCTTAAATATAAGAAGTAATTTTTTCCAAGATGGAAAAAATCTGAACTTAAAAAATTGTATTTACAAAATATACATTAGCCAAAATAGGATATATTATGGAATACCGTAATCACTCCCATATATTGCTATTCCTAACAAACTCTAACCAAATTACTCCAAATATTCTGCACGGGCTTTTAAAACCTCTATAAGCATTGACTTTTCGTTCAATGCAACAATTCAGCAATACAGACTTATAGGATTATGAAGCGCTGTATTAATTTATACTTTATCTTGATCGAGTATGGCTGCAAGCCATAGATAAAATTTTTATAAGACTTACAAATATTATTAAACACGTTTCAGTTTAAAAATTTCTGTACAAATACAACGTAATAACCGACCTTTAAATGTATGTGTATATGGTTAAATAGTGCGAATAATCTATTTCTATTTTCTAGGATTTCTTTTTTCTGACAATCAAAACAGAAACCAGCGAAATTTATTCCAGTTTCGCGGAAGCAGATATCTTATGTTGAATTAATGTACCAGGAATAATACGATTATTGTTGTATAACTGAGAGTGGAACACAGTTTACCAGCCGGTGTATAACAAGAGCACTCGATTACATGCATCAATACACTGAAGCAGCGAGAACAAATTAAACTGAATATCCAACAAAACTAATTCCACTCGAAGGTAGTACTCAACTGCAGAAAGCGAAATACCACAGATTTTGTATTGTACGACTAATATTCAGCTTGAAAGCAACCGCCGTACCATGTTGGAAACATGATATGATTGGTGACTGCTTGGAGACAGCGCCTGCCATTTGTTGAGTTAAATAACAAATTACTTGTTGGATTGAATATATTCATTTCAAAGAAGTACAGTGCGTCTGATTAATAATGGCATTCTTACGTCAAACTTCCAATACAAGCAACATATAAAAAATATTGACTGACTTAATTGATCAACTAACCAGTTATTTCTAATCGTTTAAAATTTTTTAATCTATATTTAATGCATGTTTCATATTTGCATAATATTTCTTAAGCGTTTTTTTTATTCTTATTATGAAGAATTTTGAAGAAGTCTTAATATAAAAAAAATGTTACAAATATTATTTATCCATTTGTTTGTTTTGTTGACATTTAAAAACACTCCCATAATATTCTATTATTTCCAAGAAAATAAAATTGATATCTATAAAAAAGAGAAGAAACGCAAAATACCGCAAGGTAAATTTATTCACTTACAGAATTCATGTGTGTACATCCATTTTGAGTCGGGAATTTAGTCACAATATCACAAATCCGGTATTATAATGCCGACATAAGCGCTTTCATAAGGTTCTTCGTCAGTTAACATGTTAAAATATACCCGTATTCAGAATAACAATATTTAAATAGAATACCAAAATCTTCGGGAATATCTTTATTCTAATTTAATATTATATCATGTAATATATTAAAGGGAAGAGTCTTCTACTATACAATAATGAAATAACTCATTATTTACATTCCTGACTTAGATTTTTTTTCAAAATAAAAATTGAATTTGCTTACTTCACGTTAAATAAGTATACCTGTACTTAGTGTGTATTTAATGTCAGTAATTATCTCCGTCTACTTCTAGGATGCCATTTTTGTCACGATGTTTATTATGAGAAACATGACTGTGAAGAAGAATTATTTGTCCAGTACTGAATTCTAAAATTCTCATTCATTCGAGATAGTCGATCGTTCATTTGAGATAACATAACGAGCCGCCATAACTTACAAGAGTTTTCTCACATATCACCCCGTAATATCGCTTATTCAATTATTCAACGCTGCACAAAAAACAAGCTCAACTTGTAAGAGAAGTGGTAAAAAATTGGCATCGTATTCATGGTCAGAGCTTTGCTTTCTACTGCGGGCAGATGGACTGACCTTGGCACAGAAATATCCGAACCCTCGAAATGCTCTACTTGGCGCGGACTTCTACACTCAAGACTACTTCCCCCAACGGACGAGGAGGGGATTTCTCCCCAAAGCGAAGGAAAAGTAAAGCTATCTTTACACTGACAATGTAGCATTTGAATGTCTCGCCGATTCAACCCGGACCCGTTACTCTTGTTCTATTTCTTTCCACCGTCGATGATAATAAATTCTCATTTGTTTTTTTTCTTTTATTTGTATTTTTATGCGTTTGCTATGTTTGTTCGTTTAATGTGTTTGCTTATTATTTCGATGTTTTATCCCTTTTCCGTATTACTTCTCATGCAGTGGTATTTTAAGTGTGCTTCGCCAGGGTGGTGAACATGACAATGTAGAATTTATTAATTGATATGCTTCTTTTTCGCTAAAATATAACGTTCTTTTAAACTACAAAATGGTAAAAGATATGTATAAACTTATCGTCTACTTTCAAATATACAAGTACTTAGATTTTTCCATCTTCACTGAAATCGTACTGTAATAGGCGCATTGATTAATCACGTAATATTTTTTTGTGAAATTGATAAGACAATAAGAGATATTCTTACAAAAGTTCCTAGTTTTAATTAAATAATAACAACTACGAACAACTTGTTGTGAAGGAATGTGAGATATTAATACAATACACTCGTATCTATCAAATATTTAGTAATTATTCTTAATTCATTTTTATTTTGGTCCATGATCTTATTTTGCACATTATGGCCTTTATAAACGACTAAGAATATCAGAGAAGAGATTGTGACCATAAAAGAACGCAGTTTTCTATTAAATTAAAACTGATAAAAAGATCTTAAATAAGAGGAAAGCGATGAAGTTGATTGTTGAAAATAAATTGTACAATACAATATTAAATGGAGGACTTGTGTATTCTTTGTAATTGCATGTCGAGGGTACGGGAGAGCAGCTTAACAGATTGTTTGCGATTCCTCCCAAGATGGTCGGAGGGGGAATAAATTCCCACCCAAGGTTTTAAGTCACCGACTCGGTCCGTCGATTAAGTAATCAGAGTGCCTCCGGCGTTAGCAGGGAACAGGTTATCTATGGAAGCCAACAATGAGGATTACGTGTGTATTAACAATGAATAGGTTCATTTAAGTGTTTGTTTGATAGTGTAGCGATAGCAACAATGTTCATTTTAGAGATATATTTTATATAGATGATTAAACTTGAGAAGACTGATTTGTTACTTTGAGTGGAAACCTTGAGAGATAAAACATTCTTGTGAGTACATTATGAAGACAATAAAGATATGATTTATTTATAAACAGGATTTTTTTTAGATTGTCTTAACAAGAACCAAAATATTTAAAATATATAAATGATGTATAGTTATGATTAAATAAATGCAACTATGATTACATACGAGTTCATTAAGAATGGAAACTTCATTATCTAATTAATATATTTATTCTATATATGTATATCAAAATAAATAAGAAGTATTTATGTTTACACATTTTTAAATGTGTATGGTATGAATATTTTATTTTTTTTCGGTAAAAAATATGTGAAAATATTTCAATTAGAACGTTCACTTAAGCACTTGTGTAAATGTAAAGAATATTAAATAATTATTTCTGGAATGAAAAAAAAATAACTTGTTCAATTTTAATAATAAAAAAAAAAATTTTTTACTCGTAATAGAAAAGTATTATTTGCTGGGGAATTCAAAACATTAAGAATGAAATGGTTTATTTAACTTAAATTTATTCTGGAAAGTTTTTATTTTCGGATAAAAGTTAATTTACTTATGTTATTTTAGGAAATAAATAATGATGAGAATGTAATTTTGAATTTTTTTACCGAAATAAATTACTAAATACACGTTGAGTTTATTTTTATTATGATAATTAAAAGTTTTACGAATAATTTTAACGAGCACGTTTATTTTAATATTTAATAAAAAAATTACGCAATTAATTGCATTTCTGTGAAATAATGAATATAATGAGATTTTTGTTTATACTTTTTCAATTCAATTAGTTATAAATATTTAAAACTTTTTTAAACATTTAATAATAAATAAAAATATCTAAAGAAATTTCTTAATTAGTATTTTTATGAATAACTTATTTTGAAATCTTTTTCTTGAAATAATGATATTTATTTGTAGTTATATGAGTATTTTTAATATGAGTTAATTATTACTAATTAAACTAAAATAATGACTTTTTTTTATTATACTCGTAAAAGGCATAATTTTTATATTTCAAGGCGAGAAAATGTATTTTAAGAAAATGTTTGAAAATAAAGCCTTAATAATACTGAAAATCTTTAAAAACACGCGGCAGTATTGATTTTTAGTCGTCATGCGAATTCGTTTTATTTTTTTCCTTCGTTCATTTCAATTCGGAATTTCACTAAGAAATGACAGTCTCAAATTTCAATGTCGAAAAATGATTAAATTCGTGAATTTCAAACTGAAGGAAAAAAGGTTTTTTTTTAATGTTAAATTCGAAATTTTTACGGTGAAGAGAATTGTAAAGTGTGGCGGTGGATTGATGAATGATAAACTTTAAGGAGTGACATGATAAAGAGGGAATGAATTACCGGATTGACGGATGTCTAACATTTAGGAATATGCGATCGACGTATACGCACTCCATACCCCGAATATATAATATGTGCCAAAAAAAAACTTCTTAGTCTAGAAGTAATAGAAAAACAACATTTCTTTAACTTTCAACTAATGCTGATACATTTTTTTAATTACCAGTACTGCCTTTTTAAATTGATTTATTATTAACTTATTAAAAGCTTACATGTTGAAAAGAAAATGCCGGAGATTGTACATGTACACTCGTAGGTGGCCGTCTGGAAATAACGCGTATCGTTAGTTAAATCAAATAACACTTTTAAAAACCTAATAAAAAAAAATTTAAATGTACCTCAACACTACAGATTCTTTATCTTCAAACCCTCATGGTCTCATTCTAGAATGCAAAAAAAAAATGTATGTACTCGGGCGGAGATTTAGATGCGGAAATTACGATATACCTGCAATTCAAGACGTCTATATGCTCTACCTAGGAAGCGGATTTAAATTAAGAAAGAATTACTTGATTTTGATCGGTAAATAATATAAACTAGAGTATAAGGTGTGAGGAGACTTATAAATAATTAAAGTTATCTTCCTAATTTTATATTTTTTCTTACGTGGGCCTTTAGGTTAAATAAACGTTTTTTTTGAACTATAAAATAGTCATTTCATTTGTATTTTTTATGATTAATATAATTCCACAAAGTATTATCGACCGATAAAATATCTCTGAATTGACAACTCTTTAGAATGATATATAAAGTTTATACAAATTGTATACCACGTTATACAAGTTAAAAACTTATTGAACATTAATTTCAAAAGCTTTTATATTCAAAATAAAAAGTAAAAACTGACTTACATTGTATTAATAAGGAAACGCTGGTTTGTCCAAATAGCGTGTCCTTGGTTGGTATGATTACTGTAATCAATCAAGTTTATTGCCGTCAAAGGAGCCGATATTTTGTTGGTATGTTTCAAACTCGAACAAATAATTCGACCAAGTTTCTGATTTCCACAAAGATAATATCTATTTCTTGAGTAAACAGGGAAAATACTACGTCTATATGTGGAAGGTAAACAGCACCGTGCTGACTGGCAGGCTTCCCGTGGCGTGATTACAATGCTAGCGTTTATGTCAGCGTTTGTATCAGTGATTTTTTGGCAGTTTTTTGTAGCGTCTGCGTTAGTGTTTGTGTCAGTGTTTTTCGAAAGGGTCAGTATTTTTGTGACCGTGTGTGTTTCAATGTATACGTCAGTGTTTATGTCAGCTTCGTTTGTGAGATTGTTAAGAAGCGTAACTTAATTACCCGACTCCTTAAAAACATTCATTTACTTCCTCACCACAGCAATCTTATACGAAATATAATAATACATATAAGCTCTATGAATAGAGGTGAATATATCGTCGTAGAATTGATCCATAACAACGTAAGAGAAAATAAGAAAATCGGACATTTAATTGACTCTGGGCTCTTTTCATTATTAAGTATGTAGGACATGTGTGGATATATAAACGTTGCAATCATTACACATAAACGCTAATCTAATAATTGGGGCTTACAGTGCCTACTCAAAAAATGTTTATCGTTATCGATATTTAGAAGTGAAACTATTTATTTCATTTTTATCATAAACGCAGTATTTTTTTATATAGATATAATTTATCAAAACATTTTTTAATATATATAACTTTCATATGCGTCTAATATGCTGTGAGGTATGCCAAAGCTTTTAAATGCTGTTAAATTAATTTAACTGAGACGAAACCCTATCTTGTTCATTATATTTTTATAATATTGAAATTTGAATCATGATACTCTATCAATATATAGTTATTTTTTTAAATTTCCATGTACAACTCCAAAGAAAAGGATACGGATTGGAACTCACATAAAGTGTAAGTAGCATAGTGGTCCGTCACAGAACAAAATTAATGTGTTCTACAAAGAATGGAAGACTTTAAAACGGAATGATATAAAAAGTAATCGAAACATTGTGGTTAAAGAGAATAGCTTGTAACAGCTAGCAGCTTGTAGGCGTTAACTGATCATTAAATTTTATTATAAAAATCATATTCCACACAATAATTATTTAAATTTGCAATGATACGAATCTATATGCCGAGTTTTCCAATTTTACGACGCCTTTACATACTTAGTCACATTCTTCCAGTGGTAACTCACAAAGAATTTTTTTAAGCAATTAAATATATGAAATTTTCGAATCTATGAATAGATTATGAGACGCACTGCAAACCTATTATGACTGCCAAATAATAAGCATAATAGCGATCAATTCAGCTCTACAATGAAACATATTATCGATTATTTTTAATAAAATAATTATCTTTTCAATAATTGTTTTTAAGAATCTACAAATTTGTTGGGATGAAGTATTTCTATTTTTTATTATTATTTCTTTCTTCTTTTAAGTAAGTTAAGTATCGGGTAATGATTGTCAAGATGTCAATGGCTCTAATTGTTTGGATAATCTCAGATTTAGAACAGGAAAAGGTTACAAGTAAAAACGATTCATATTTCGATACAAAAAAAAACATAAAAAATACAAAAATTTCTTAATTTTTTCCTATCAACATATCTTTCCATCATATATAAGTTAACCTTACTTATTCAAACTAAACCTTGTTATCATCATCATCAGCCTGTATCCGTCCATTGTTAAACGTAAGCCTCCCGCATGAGTCTCCTTCCTCTTTGATCCTTTGCCTTCTGCATTCACCCCACATGATAGAAAGACAAAAAACTTTACTTTATTTAACCTAAATATTTTTTGTACAATATACTTTGAAAATGTTCATTTCTAATAAGGCGCAATAATAATTAAATCTTAAAAACATTTCTTTGGATGGTAAATATTACAATATAAGTCTTATGTTTTTTTGGGGAATATTCGTTAAAAACTGCGTATTTGTTTGAAATAAATATCAAAATTATTAATAATAACAACAATAAAATCAGAAGAAAAATATGCATATTGTATAATAATACTTACAATACAAATTTTTAATAATGAAAAACCGTTGATTTATACCATTTTCTATCTGAAGTGTGCCTTCATTGATACATAATACAAGTCGGGCTTTATAAAAGTTATTAGTCATTTTATTTTAATAAAAACACTTATATAAAGTATCAGCAGTTAATTTTGCCCTCGACGCATTTGCCAAATCCGTAATTTTAACTGTACAAACATTCTATTGTCGATATTTTCTTCTCATCTCTGACTGTTTGGGGTGGGCTCGGAGTTCTGGTCGGCCCATTTTCTGGGCAAATCTGCTTGAAACGACTGTAAAGGAGATGATAACATTAGCGACAACACGAAGATTACTGGAACCTTGTTGGCTGGCCGTTCTTTTGTGATGTAAAGTCAAAGTAACCCGTTCGCTTTAGTCACTAAAAATAGGTGTGTGAAATCATGTGATCAAAGTGAAAACTAACGACTATACTATATTATTATTAGCTTGTAAGTTATATTAGCACTGTAAGCTTTAATTAGTTTTGATTAAACGTGGACAAATCTTGCAGTGAAAAATATTTCATTAGCCGTCATCTTATTAAACTGACATTTTCCAAATAGACTTGTTGTCTGTAACAATACATTTAATGTACTTTTTCCTAATATATCGATAACAGTTACAGAAGTTATGAATTAATAAGTTTCACGTCGTTTTTTACTTACTTCACTGCTTAAATAGTTATATTTTATTGTTATCTTATGCGCCACGATGGTCTTCTTCAAGACATTGTGGAGGGGATGGTTGAGGGTAGAAGCTGTAGAGGGTGACCTAGACGGGAGTATTTGCAGCAAGTGTTTGAGGACATGAGTTGAAGCTCTTATGCTGAGCTGAAGAGGGCTGCAGAGGACCGAGAGGAATGGAGATCGAGATGCAAGATTCTGTTGCTACAAACCAATCCACCGGATTGATACTATGAAGAAGATTGTTATCGTTGCCATGGTAACCGGCCGATTTGTTTCAATTTTTATAGTTTTTGTTTACTAACAAAGTTAGCAATTAGTACCTAGATTAATTTGAAAAAGTAATAGAATTTTTAATTTTTTTTAATTTTCGAATGTCATGTATTTTTTATGTTTTGTTTGACCTGGCATATATTTTTTAAACGAAGGTTTTTTTTTTATTGAATACTGAATAACTACGCCACAGTGACATTAGTAAAAACTGAATATCATTAGATTAGTTCGAAGTTTGCTAATTATCTGGAACTAGCCCTTAAAAATCGTTCGTTCACAGTAAATCTAATACAAACGTCCGATAAGATCTCATACAAAATTGTATCAATATTTTAACAAAATCAAAATGGCCTTATTAAAATGTATTTTATTAAAATATATTTTATAAAATGAAACCTTAATGTGAACACATTTTAAAAACTCATTAATTTTATTTTATAAAATTTATTTATTGTTTTTTTCTTAATCATGTAACAAATCACGTCTCCAGAATACTGATAAGGGAACTCTCTTTTGAATAATCTGAAAGTAATTACTCTTCATGCATATTAAATATTTAATACTAAAGAAACATGTTAAGGTATATTCATAGGGTTTCGGTTCATGACCTATATGACGCTTAACAAGGTTTGTAAAACAATAAGTAAAAGAAAAAAACTTTGATAAATAATGTTATATTTATGATTCGATACATATTTCGAGTTAAAATAATTATTCTCAAAGTCAATGCTACAAAAATTTATACTTGTAGACTTTGGTTGTCGATCCCTAGTGATTTTAGGGAGTGAAATAGGTCGGATATCACGGCCACGAATAAGTCGTAAAAGGGCAAAAGCACCAGCTAAAGCGACTCAATCGATCTTACAAAGTATGTAATGGACTTAAAAGTATTTGTATTGGTAGTCTCAGAAAAGCTTGTTCGAAATTACTGAAAAATCAATAATTCAGATATTTTATTAATAATGGTGACAGCAGATTTTCATCTTCATCTTTTCTATTATTGAAATGTGCAAGCATGAATTTATGTAAAATGTCCAAATTCTTTGCATACAATTTTTGTCACAAGTTAGTTTCAGTATCCTTGTTAATAACCTGCTAATAAGAAAACACATGCATGAGAACGCAATAGATAAAAACCATTAGGTTCTATCTCAAGCGCATTCAAGATGACTGGATGCTGCGTTTGGAAAACATGTGTTGTGTTTGTGTGTAGGTTGGTTATATGACAAGTGTATATTGATCTGCTTATTAAAGATATGCAGATAATAGAATTCAGATATTAAGGAAAAAGTGCTTTAAGAAGCATATTAGCGGTTTATTCTTTTATATTATATTCAAAGAGGCATTTTATTTTGTGTTTTTGAAGAATTGAATGTGCTAGATCTCCTTACCTATTCTTCATTTCCTACAAATAGTTGTGTGTTAAACGCGTTCTTAGCGCGGAATTGTGTACGCACGCTTTCCTCGAGATTGAACAAAAATCATAAGCTCTTGTAGGGTTAAGTTGGGTCATACTTACTTACTCATTTTATTCTACTTATTTTATGATGGTTTCATTTTATCCAATACTAGTAGAGTATAGCACGAGTTTAAGCTTTTCTCTTTACGCCTGAAATGTAGGCAATCGTCTTATCATTTCTTATCGCTGAACAAAAACACTTACAAGTTACATTCAATATAAGCAATATTTTTCATTCTTGATGAACTTCATTTTTTTTTAAATCTTTGCACAACATGTTCATTTCGCCCTGTGAGTAAACTAAAATATATAAACAACCTTCATCACTTTATATTATTATATTTTTACATATTATTAATATGTGCTTTATTTTCAATTGGTGTCAAGAGTGTTTCAGTGTTATGATGATTTAAAAATGTTTGAATGTATAATATCTTATACATCATCACCATCACCTGTATCAAGCCTACCCTATGAGTCTCTATCCTCTTCGATCCTCCGCCTTCCGATCCAGGTCACTCCCGCTATTCTTCTTATGTCGTCAGTCCATCTTGCAGAGGGTCGGTCAATGCTTCGTTTGCCAGTTCTTGGGCGCCATTCCAATACTTTACCTTCCCCATCGACCGTCATCTCTTCAACAGATATGTCCTGCTCATTGCCACTTGAGTGTTCCTATTCGTTGGGTAGCATCATATCTCATATAATAATAGATAAAATAAAAGTAGATGAAAGACTTCCATGAATACCACTCTTTCACTGAGTGCATTTAAAACAGGACGATACGTAGTTATCAGGCTGTATTCTAGTAATATTTATATACTTAAAAATAAAAATAATATATTTAGTTTTCTTGGTTTTAGATACCTTTTGGAACTCCAGATATTTGTATGTATTTTCTTTTGAGTAAAACAGCTGCACTTATTTTCATATGGAAGAAAAGGTTATATATATTATAAGACGACGGAAGATTTTGTTTAAAATTTCTGACATTTTCTGCATTTTATGTCAAAAATTTTGCAGCACCAGTTTACAAGTACAAAAAATTTACAGTGACGATATATATATATAATCTTTGAATGATTAAGTAATAGACTCCTCAAATTCACGTAACTGCTTCCTAGCAAGAAGATTATACAACCACCACAAACCTGCTTTCCTTCTTGCGTGTCTTTTTTTTACGATGGTAATAGTGATTCTGAAGAATCTGTGGATTCTATGACGCTTACCATGTGGTTTTATATATGGCTTAGCGCTGAATGTAGAGTGTTGATCCTGCAACATTATAGACTCGACATTAACGCATCATCCTTATTATTATAAGATTTCACTATGATTGGGTGGTCTTCACAAGATGACTTTCGTCTACCATCAATTTTTATTAATGGACTATGACTGCCATTTTACAGGTGAGCGATCAAATTCACACCAATTGTGGGTATTTATAGAGTATATTAATAGTTTTTTTATAATCTTCATCGGGGATCGAACCCACGACCATTGGTTTGGCAAGCAAGCGCTTACCCCAATAAAGCTATGCCTAACAGCTCGACTGTGCTCCCTAAATGGAGTATCACAAATTAACGAAGTGAAGTTTGATCTTCTGAAATTCCATCACGTTTATTATATGCGTAGTTTTCGATGGCTTTCCAGTAAGAGTTCATTGGCCTTAAAAAAGGCAGCTACAGGTATATGCTTTCCTCCAATATCATATGAAATAATCACCGTTGTCTCTTGACTGACTGTATAATAAAGATTTTAAATCTGATCCCTCATTACATCATTCCTCGCAAATTTAAGACATGAAATTGCGAGGAATGAAAAATTGCTTGAATTTTGGGCATTCAAAAATCATATATAAATCATATGAATTTTGGGCATTCGAAAATCCTATGTTAATCATATGAATTATTATCGTTTTATTGCAATGTTATAAGTGATTGATAGTAGGACCATTAATCACTGTAACCAGCTGATTAATGGGCAATACAATAACTAATTAATTAAATTTCGAGAACAACAAGTTCAACTTTGGCAACAATCGTAACAATTAAATTAATATTTCACAGCGCTGACTTTGTCAACTAATAAAGTGTTTATATTTACTATTTGAAGTTATTCGTTGTTCAAAGCGAGTAAGAAAACATTAAAATTATTTTTTCAAGTAATTAAATGATTTAACTTTCCAGTGACTGTCATTTCGTTAGATGACACGTTGTACGAGTATATTTTGTTCTCAATTACTTGGATAAAAAATAGATTTTTTATGTAATCGCATGCAGGAGAGCACAGCCGGTCAAGACCAGTGCATTCTATGACGCTCAGCCAGGGAGGCTGGACGCTGCATGTGGGAAACGTGTGTTGTGTTCGTGTTTGTGTGTGGGTTGGGGAGATTGCAAGTGTATTTTTATCTGTTTCTTGAAGAGATCCAGATTGTAAGAAGGAGGAAACACAGACGCTAGAAGAGCATTCCAAAGCTTACCGGTGGCATTAAGGAAGGAACTTTGGAAACTGCCAGTTCTTGGTCGACACACATAAACTGTGTATGGATGTTCGGTAAGTTAAGACGATGATAGATGAGTAAAAACGGAGGATATCTAACAAATAAATACAATATTTATTTTTTATTTTTATTACTTATGGTAACGCTCAGCTTGTGACTACGATTTACTGAAGCAATTAGCAATTCATTAATTACAAAACAGTCTTTCGTATTTTAAAATAATTAAATAGTGAACTTTTTCTTTTGTGTATCTTTCATATATGATGAAATGTATACTACCAATAGACTTGATGAATTATCCTGAAAATATAAATTGATACAAACATACATCAAATTTCTCGCGTTGGATTCGAACCACAAACTATGCACTTCAGTTCTGTTCTATGCACAGTGCAAAATTAATAAATGTAGATCAAACATTTCAATTGATGTCACAGCCAAATAGGGAATCGAAGTAACACAACGAAACAGTGTGGCCCAAAACATTAGTGACGCGTTTTAACATGTGAGGTGAAATGTGTTTGATTAAAGCGCGCGTTTTTGTCGTTCGGCTTATGCAGGTACAAAGTAAAGAGGCCGCAACCGAGGCAGCCATCAGAAGATATGTAGGGGACCGTTAAATAAACCAAATAGCACTCTCAATCGATACGATGAAACATCAATACAACCGGGCGCCGATTAGGCGGGCTAAACGGATTAGCAGCGATGCTCTAGCCACGCACTGCTCAGTGACAGAATACCAGCCAAGATAGCAAATGGCTTGGATAAGACTGTTTATTGCTTACGTACAGCATAATTCTTAAATGATTTATATTATATGAGAAATTAAAAGCATTCACGTACTCAAATATACATAAAATATAATGTTGGATACATCCTTACTTAGGAAAAGTATTTGAATACAAAGATTTGGCAATCGCAAAACATTGGGATAAGAACGATAGTTAAGTAGAAAATATATCATGACACCAAAGTAATTGATATTTAATATAATTTGTAATGTTTTACAGATTCGCTCCAATTAACTTATAGTTTTTATTAAACCTTCTCTTAGTGATTTTAAGTATTTAATTTTTTAATGGATTCCAGTAAATACAATTTATTTACTTACATATTCAGGAATTATGTTAAATTTTCTTGTATACATAAAACATGAATTTAAAATAAAATGTTCATGTAAATATACAATATGAGCTTTTAAAGTAGTTAAAGAGTATAATATTAACAAATCTCTAAAAACACGGGGAGCATAGAGTATGGATTAGCTACAGTTAAAAATTAAATTTTATACCTTAATCATGTGTTCGGTTTTTGTTTAAATTATTTGTAATTTTTTCATGATTATTAAAAAATTTCATTCCCAATTGTTCAAGATTATATATGTACCTATTTAAGATATCTGTAAAGTCAGACTTATTTTTTATTATGACTTCAATAATTAGTAATATATTAATACATATAATCTATATCCCTTGTAGTTATTTCACCAAAAATATTCTAGATACTGTCATAAAGTATAGAAGTTTACAATAATATGTGCATTCTTGTTAACTATTCAGCACAAAAAAATATATATTAAATATATATATTCCGTTAAAAAAATTATTCGATGTCAAAAACACTACACAAAAATCATCACAATAGGAGCAACAGTATGTTATATTAAATTGAATGCGAAAATGTAAACTCTCTTAATAATTTATTAAAAATATTTATGGATCATTAATTACTTTGTACGGTCACATTATTTATAAATATATATTTCATGCACCGATATTTTTTTTTTATGTAAACGCGTATGGTGATAGTTATTCTGAAGTCTCATCTGTGGAATTCTATGACGCTTACCATGGTGCATATGGCTAAGCACTGCATGTGGAGTGTTGATCCGCCAACGTCATACACTACAGCCCGAGATTTACGAATCATCTTTATTATTTCAGGAATTTACTATAAATGGGTGGTCTTCGCGGGACGACTTTCGTCTACCACCAATTTGAATTAATAGGCTATGACAGGCATTCAACACGTGAGGGATCAAATTCACACCAATCGGGGGTATTTACAAAGCATATTAATCGATTAAAAATATATTTATTTAATCTCCATCGGGGATGAAACCCACGACCTTCGGTTTGGCAAGCAAACGCTAACCCCACTAAGTTTTGCCTAACGGCTCGACTATGCCCCCTAAATGATGCATTGTCTACGCATCATTCCTTGTCAGTTGTCTTCTGAAACTCCATCAAGTTTATTCAGAAGAAGTGAGGGATTAAATTCACACCAATCGGGGGTAATTTAAAGCTCAGAAATACATTTAAAATACTTTTTTTAACTCACGACCTTTGGCTTGCAAAACAAACACTTTAACCATTGAGCTATACCCGTCGGTTTGTTTGTAAAAACGTATTTTAAATTCATTTAGTAGTATTTTAAGGAAATTTTTATATTTAAACTATTAAGGAAAAATATAAATATGTAGCAGCTTCAAGCAAGTTATCTTTTTTGCGACCCCCGGAAAAGAAAATCTTTTCGCGTTCACATCCTCCCTTTTTTCTTCAATTCCTCAAGCGCCATCCTTCTGCAAAGACCTTTCCTTATAATTTTACTTAAAATAACCAACAATGTGATATGTACGGTGAAAACATACAAGCGAAAATCGACCACTATATTATGCGGGGTGTACATAAATTGTTAACGGGTTTTCCTTGTACCTCTATGCTAGGCCCTGTCAACCTTATATCAAGGCAGAAATTTTACTAACACTGTCTTAACACATTTTACTGGCAGTTTCAAACTGGCAAACTGAGAAATCTTCTTGATTATACGGTATATTACAAAAATAATATTATTTTTCCATAAGTAATTCTTGCTTACAATACATAATTACCACATATAATAATAAGAACCATCTCAGAGAGGCGAGCCCGATGGATTGGTCACATCATGCGCCACGATGGTCTTCTTCATGATATTGTGAAGGGGATGGTTGAGGGCAGAAACTGTAGAGGGCGCCCTAGACGGGAGTATTTGCAGCAAGTATTCGAGGACATGAACTGTAGTGCTTATGCTGAGCTGAAAAGGGTTGCGGAGGACCGAGAGGAATGGAGATCGAGATGCAAGATTCTGTTGCTGCAAACCAATCCACCGGATTGAAACTACGAAGAAGAAGAAGAATAATAATAACAGCAAAGGGTTTTTATTCCAGCAGGATTAAGTGGGTTGTGCTATACCCAATCTTCCATATTTTTTATATATTTTTAAATACATACGAGTATACACATGATTTTTTGACAAAAAATAAATCAGCTACGATGATCATTTACTCATCTTAAGTCATGTCTGCTTGCATAGATTTTCCAAGTACTATGTTCAATTTCCTAATATGTTCAATTACCTACAGTTGTCCAGAATAAGTACTAGGGAGCTGGATGAAAAATTGTTTAAAACTCTACTATAAACTTTACTGAATTAAAAATAAAAGGAATAATAGTTTAAGCATTAATTTTAAACTAAAAAACTAGTTTATTGAATTTTAATAGTTTGTAAGAGATGGAATCAGCTAAAATATTAATAACAAGAATAAATTCTCCTGAAAGTGACTGAAACTTTCAGCCGGCCTGTTAAATGTTAATGAGTAACAAGTTACAATTGTTAAGGCAGTATTAAGCTCTTTAAACCTTTTACCGACGGCTGTGAGTTGATGCAGAGTCAATATTTTAAGTAGCTTTATATTAAAATTAAGTTATTTATAGTAACCTGTGCGAAGAGCTTAAGATCGCTCCCAGCGTACCAGCCCAGGTTTAATATCTTTATACCAATTCGCAATATATTATGCGTGTATTCTTTAATAAAACTCTGTAAGGGAGAAGCCCCGAAGCGTTGGCTAAAATAAATACTTATATTGTTTAATACTGTATTAAATAATAATCTTACTTGCTTTTCAAATACGCTCCGATGTGTATGACTGTTGCTGATATTGGAATATGTTCACATCGAGGTAGAATTAATAAAAATGAATTGACTGTATTCTCAACGTTCGCTGAATTTCTTTCTTTAAGGGTGAATATCTTCAGTTATATTCTTATTTTTCTATATGGTTAGAAAATAACAGTTTTTTTTATTCACAATTAACATTATTATTAATGAAAAGGCAGCTGTAAAAAAACATCTTTCAATCACAGAGATATTGTTGTTTTCTTATTTTTTACTTTCATTTCTTAGTCAACCATTTTTTAGTCATAAATAATAAACAAAAAGGCATCCAAAGCGTTGAACTAATCATTAAATATCTTTAAAAGTTATGATAAGTAATCAACACTTAAAAATATTTCCGATACTGCAGCCATCATATCATTTCTTCAGCTCTCCTAGCAGTTTTCCTGAACGCTTTCAAGAACCATATCTGTTCCCAAATGGATGTTCTGGGTTAGAGATACTTTAGATACAAGATATTGGTAATGCTAGATGATAAAATTGTGTGGTGGCAAATTGTTAAGCATATGTTGTTTATATGAAATGAGTATGTACCGAAAATAAACACAAAGATTTGTATTATTAAAATATTTGGATTTTCCATTTCTTTGTTTAACTTATCCGTGAGATTAATTTTTCAAAATATTTTTACCCTAACACTTACGGTTCCAACATATTCAAGTATGTCTAAAGTCTCACCAAAAGTATTATTTTTTTTGCAATTGAGTTTAAGTATAAGATTCCAATGCTTTGTTATGTAATTCATATCAGACACTTTGATAACATAATTTTCGTTAAATAGTGACTTTGATATAATAGCAACGTGGGTGTCGATTCCGTAACCTGCGTTAGAGTTAAAGGTTACAAACTCGGGCTTTGTTATGTCAATATACCTTCGGAATGTATATTTGTAACATTCAGTATGAAATTTCAAAACATTTTACCTATTACTAAGTTCTCACTCCGATTATCTTTTATCGCGGGGGTCATGGATACGCATGAACTAGATACTTTATCGACCCTACGATTCCAATTTATTACTCAAGTATTATTTAATTAATCATTTCATCTTCATCCAGCTGTAAATAGTGTGTAATGAAGTAATTGTGTTTCTTGCAAAAGACTCTAGTTCTAAGGTAAATCAAGAATTTAAATGACTCCCTATTTGTAGACTGTAATTAGAATATTAATTTTATTCATTTAAATTATACAACGAGTAATATTCTTTTTTCACCTAATTAACTAATCAATATTTGTAAGCATAAGAAAAAATCTATTTAATATTGAAATTCATCTTAAAGATATTGCTAAAAATATAAAATAACAAATTATTCATTATTTTATTTCTTAATAGCAGGATTGAGGCTTTTTAGAATTTTATTTTGATTTATAAAGGTCTTTTTTCTTATTTGTTTGCAGTAACGTGAAATCATTTTTTGTATTAATCTTATTTTTTAAGTATAAAAAATATACTTACATAAAATGCAACAACACACGGAAAGATTAAAACATAGGGTAAGTTTATTAATTATTAATATTCTAAATACGAAATGAAAGCCTTCATCATAATCAGACTGTATCCGTTCACGGTTGAACGTAAGCCTCCTGCATGAAACTCCATACTCTTCGATCCTCTGCCTTCCGCATCTAGAAAACCTTAGTAATATTCTATTATTATATGAACTGAAATACACTTTCTTGCTAAAAATATATTATTAATTTTTTCCTCCGAAGTAAATGCCTGAAGAGCGAATTTTTAGATCATTATTATTAAAATAAAGTCTTTATAAAACGAAAAATAATTGAGATAATTACTTTAAAAGAACTCGTAATAACGTCGTTACGTTGTAAAACCCTTTATGTATAATTGGAATGGAAAAATTACAGATTCATTTAATAGGGAATCTTAATGAAAATTGTGATTTCAATACATTATTTAATATACAATTAGACCCAACTAATTGTAAATAATAGTGTTCTACGAAAAAAGTCAGATGCTTAGTATACTCATGACATGTTCATTGTTTTCTCGAAAATAACAACTGATACATTTCATCAATGATTGAGTGGAGAAATTTATATTATATACTCGTAAAATTTGCGAGAAATATATATTTTTTGCTGATAGAATCTTTACGTTTTGTATGTGAAAAATTATTGAAACAAATTATACAAAAATGGCATTTCATTAAACATATAGATTTATGTACGTATCAATTGAAAACCTCATAACATCAAAAAGTTCAAACTTACAAAAATATTAATAAATAATTATGAGTTCATTTCAACATTTTTTTATATTTCCTATTAAAAATATATAAATATTACTGGTGGAATTATACGAAGAGAGAAATAGACCGTGAAGGAAAATTTGTTGTAGTTTATGGTCTTCTATGACGATTCCTGTCAAATTCACTTTTGTCACTTAGCATTATTACTTAATTGCTGCTATATTCGTCGTCTCACTTCTTCATTTCTCACAAAGTCAAACCATTGTTAATCAATAAATCAAAAGCACCTGTTCTCAAAGGTTAACTATACGGATGAATTGACTTTTGGTGAATTATCAAGTTTCGCAAGCATAAAGAAGGATACTATTATTTTGATTGAGTAAAACTGTGATATGGGAATTAATAACTGCGATTCTTAGGTATTGCGTATGGAGTTAATTGATGCTACAACGGAATCATAAAAAAATTGTGACAAAATAACGAAAAAAAAATCAAATGAAGCAAAACTACCTACGAATTATATAATAATTTGATGAACGTGGAGTTTTGTGAAAGGTTAGTAGTGAGGTGTCAAGGTTCCCGGTGACTGACCTTGTAGGCTTCGTGCCCGGGTGATATTTGGACTGCCACCAAGATTCCAGATTAAAGGAGAGAGGCCCATGAAATAATAATTCATGTTACATTATTGCTACATACTTACAGCGAGGCCGGTACAGGGGGAGTGACCCTAATTTGAAAATTTCGTTACGAAAATAATTCTAGGCTTTGGACGGCGTAACGAGCATTTTTTGTGCGTATGAGGAAAATTGTTTATGTATGTGAAACCTTTTCGGAAAAATATTTTTTGTGTAATACTTTGATTTTCAAGAATATGTTATTTATTAATCTTTTGATATTATTATCGTGGTAATCGTGTGACTCTAAGGTGAACATCGCAATTGGCAATGATTTCGTACAAATATACTAGCCTTTTTTGCAAATTTCGTAGCCTTCAACACCGCAGCCCTTTATTATAAAAAATTACGATTGTTATAGGCTACAAAAGATTTGCTTATCAAGTTAGAGATCGCAAAATTCCCAATGATAAAAAAAACCATTGAGCTTTGTAAATAAATACAAATAATGCTGAATTAATTCATATTGAACTTTCTTAGTTAATCTATCATGCAAACGGTTGACATATGTCGACTGAGGACGGCTCCTTCTAACACTTTAACACTACTTACAATCTTTGGAATACTCTTCTAGTATATAGTGTGTGTTTCCTCTCTCATACTATCTGAAACTCGTCAAAAAAATTAATATACACTTGCTATAAAGATGTAAATACCTACAATCACACAAGTTGTGTGGGTTGTGTGACACAACCACTTTATAATCTTCTCTCCGCAGGCACTGTTCTATGTGTGCTTTTATAAGAACTACTTGAAGTGAAACCATAATCCCCTTTCCCTAAAAGGAAGCTACTCAACATGATGCACATGCGCCGAAGAAATGCGTAAGGCAATCAACCAACCGTCCCACTGCTTGCATAATCAGATACTCCCAACACCTAGACTGAAATAACAAAGCAGCTTTCTGAGATCCACACAACCTCTCACATCCGGCCCTGAAAGTGAGAGACTCCAGCTCTGGCAACAAGTCGCATCAGAGGATTTTATTGCTCCAAAGGAAGGCCTCCCAACTGGAAAAAACCTTGACTGGTGCACCTGGAAATCCTTGAACAGATTAAGAACCGGAGTTGGTAAAACAAAGGACAACCTTGAGCGGTTGTGTGACTGAGGAGACCTGCAGACCGCCTCACACCTTAGATCCTGCTCCATGTGCCCAACAAGCTGCACATCTCAGGACTTAATGCTGGGCAACACACGGGCTATCGATGTTGCCAGATACTGGGCAAAAATAACTTGACGTCGCTGACACAAAGAATAAGAAGAATAATAATGCATAATTAAAATATGATTAAAGTTTATTAATCATTTAATATGTAAAAACACATCTGTTGCAAAATAGATGACAGTGATTTTGGACGCGGCGGACATTGCAAGGAGAATTTTACGTAAATTAAAATTCTTTTCAACTATATCCCGGGAGAAAAAGATAATGGAAGGCCTTCAATTACTTCGATTTGAATTCCGAAATGTTTATGACTAAGATTGGGCCTTGTTGAAGAAATGTATTATCTATTGTTCCCTCCAGCTTGGAAACTTGTTATAAACTTTTACCAGCGTTGAAGACAAACCGAAAGTCTTCTTAATTCTGATATAATGCTTCATAAGTTTATGGAAAAGATCCTCAGAATAGCTTCCACCATTAAACTTTTATATTTTAGCTTTATTATATTTTAAGCTTGCGGAAATTTCATCACACATGCAAGTAAAAGATAAATACAAAGAAGCATTACCAGGGAGGTCTTAATCATCATTACATGAAAGCTAAAAAGCTTCACGTATCCTATGAGTAAGAAATACTCTTTATTTATATTTACTTTCTTAGATTTCATAAATACTTTTTTACTCTTAAATAAATATATTTCATGAACAATATGTACGGAGTATGCAAGACGAGGACACAAATGAAAGCCTGGGAGTTTTACAGCGGACCGACTGAATGTGACTGCGGCGTGGAGCAGACCCTGTCACACCTTCTGGAGTGTGCACTGTGCCCGAATAGCTGCACCCAGGGAGACCTGATGATGGCCAGAATTAACGCCATCGACGTCGCCCACTTCTGGGCAGACAAGATCTGACCCTGTTGTTTCCAACACGATTTTATAAATATATCAACAATAAATAAAAAGTATAATTACTAATAATAAACTATTAAATTTAAAAAAACTAAGACTGTTAAATACTCGCACTAATATTTTTAGTATTATAATGCTATTTTCTAAGGTATTTCACAACAATATTTACCATAAATTGTCATGTTTTCGATTATAAAATCCTCGATCATTATTACATTTTGTAAGACTCGAATAATGTAAGTGCATTAGACATTACAATTCATGATGTCTAAATAAATTATTCATAGATGCGTTCATTGGTGAATATTGAGTCTACTTGATACCAAAAGCTTATTCAGGCCAATATATTGGCTTATTGACTACAAAGCAACGGGCAATCTGTAGTGACGTTACAACCAAAATACGGATGAGATTAGATCACCAAGGTTTTGTGTAAGTTGGCCATTTAATTTATATTCAAATTATTTATATATTATTAAATATAAGCTGAGTACTTGATTTAATAATTTATAGATATTTAAGAATGAGAAAGGTTTCAATCATTTATATATCAAATGGATTAAATATTACTTTTTCTGACTCAAATATTGTACTTTCTTAATTTTTTTTTTATATTTCGAAAAAAATATATATTTTTTATTTTTTTATTAATGATTTCGGCCAATTTTATATTTAAAAGCCACTGTATATTATGTAAATAAAATACTCGAATACATGGCTGTCATTTAAACTAGTATGTTTTTCCGAAATGTATATATTTCGATCCTTTAAACCTTCAAAACTTTTACATCACATCTAGTTTAGATTCCATTTCAATGGCCACCTTGACCAGAAACTATTCCGTGTATTGCGGTAGTACATAAGTGAAAAATCAAAACATCTGACTATACTTTGGAATTGTATATTTATTATTTTTGAGGAACATTTATCTACTACTATGTACATTTTAAAAGAACTTTCGACAATACATTAAAGCGATTACTGTTTTTATTACTTCTAATAAAGCTTTCTTGAGTTCTATTTTACAAAAACATTGTCATATAAAATAAACTGTACTTTAAATTAATTGAAATCAACATAATTTAACTCCTTCATTTAATAAATACAAAACTTTAGACAAGAACAATGAGTTTTTACTAACAAATACAGGTAAATTACTTGAATACCTTTTTTAATATCTTGAATGATTCTCACTTATTTAGCCATTTAAATAGTGTTCAATTTCTTATATTCTTTGTCATGGCACCTTTAAAATTTTCCCTTTCTTTGTCGCGAACTACCTACAATACTTTATTTAAACCTTAAGGCTGTCGTTTTCTACCAATCTCTAAAATGATTTCATTAAAGGACTAAGTTTATATTTCCAAGATTTTTTATTTAAATTTGACACTCCAATTTATTTTAGATCAATTTTGCGATATATATGTTTATAGTTTTTCCCGGGCATTTCATCATCATCAGCCTGTGTCCGTCCACTGTTGAACGTAGGCCTCCCGCATGAGTCTCCATCCTCTTCGATCCTCCGCCTTCCGCATCCAGGTCACTCCCGCTATTCTTCTTATATCGTCAGTCCATCTTGTAGGGGGTCGGCCAATGCTTCGTTTGCCAGTTCTTGGGCGCCATTCCAATACTTTTCTTCCCCATCGACCGTCGTCTCTTCGACAGATATGTCCTGCCCATTGCCACTTGAGTGTGCCTATTCGTTGGGTAGCATCCACTACTTGAGTTCTTCTGCGTATTTCCTCGTTTCGGATTCTATCTTTTAGCGACACTCCGAGCATGGATCTCTCCATAGCACGCTGGGTGACTTTTATTTTTACACGGGCATTTAATATATTGTACATTCAGCTAATTTAAAGTTAATTTTGAACATTACAACAGTAGAATAAATCTGTAATTTGAGGATACAAATATCATGTAAAGCTCATGACCGCTATAGACGTCAAAAACAGTGAATGGATTAATAAACGCGTTTAAAGCGAGAATTTTGTTTCTTTTTCTAGGTGAATTTTTTTCTTAAACAAAAGGGATGAATAGAAAAAAAGATCAAATTGTTTATAAACTATTGTTTTCACATATAAAACATTATTAAATACATTAATTGATTCAATATTAATAAATATAAATACAGTTTTGAACAAAAACCATGGTTAAATCAAACATATCAGTAATAAATGCTTGTTTATTTCTCAAACCAACAGGCGAAGGAAATGATCAAGCAGCCAGCATCGGGTAATGAAATGAACATAATTGCAAAGGTTCGAGGTTCTAATCCCAGTGTCTGCCATTTTTAAGACAAATATCAGATAAGATGATGTTTTTTTCATTATTTATATGAAATAAATTAATAACGCTCATACAAAGAGTAAATAACGATTGATAATAATTCTTAAAATTGATCTCTCACCTCCGCAAATGGATACACGCTAAGAAGCTCTTTCCCCTATTTCATTGTAGGTTGCGGGTCTTACATAATATCCAACTTCATACACCAAAGTACAATATTTAGTGAAATTACCACATTATAATGCGGCGTTAATTTTATGTAATGAAACATTATTTTGAAATTAAAACCCCTTTTCCCACAACGTCAAAATTTAATTACAACTCGTATTTGAAGTCACTTTACATAAACCAGCTACATTAAAATAATCATAATACCTTATTGTGAATAATTATTGGCTTCAATTAGTTTTTGATGTCAAGTGTATGTAAAGAGCCAGTATAAAAAAAACATGACTGATTATAACAGTATTACATAATACACCAAACATCAATATATAAATATGTTTTTACATTAATGATTTTTTTTTCTACCGATTAGTCTTATTCATGTTAGAATTTCATGATTTAAAATCTATTATTATACTATTAATCATAACGTATAAAAATTTTTATGATATCTTCTTCTTCCTCGTTTATTATATAATAGTTAATAAGCTAAAAAAAACCCTTTGAGTTCATTTAAACCTGTTTTTTAACCAAATAAATATGGAAAAATATTAAAATTAATTAAAAAATTTAAAGTAAATTAATTTATTGTTTTTTATTGGAGTTTATTTTTAAACTTATTTTTTATTTTAAGAAGGTACATATTAATTTTAAAAACTATTTAAGCGGTAAATGATGATCGATTACAAATATGTCTGCAATAGTGTAAGGATTAAGATTTTAAAAATCATGTTTGTGTCACAATGTTTGTGTCATTGTGTCAAATCATGATAATATAAATGTTTATTTTAAAAATATGTGTAAGATCGAAAGTCTTTTGTTAGTAAAACATTTAATGTAAAAGAGATTGATGTTGAAAATATTACTTTTGATTATTTTTCAAGTTGTTCACGTAACACACGATACAATTATTAATGGATCGAATAAGCGTATTTTTAACGTGGATTAGCAACCCCGTGACCGCCGCCTCTTTGCTTGTTTGATATTACGTCGCGTAGGTTAACTAAGGGTTGTGAAATATTCAATAATAAATTCAGGAAACAATTAAATAAAGTTTTAAATTTGGCTTTCCGAAAATCGCACAGTCAATATGCGTCACACAATTTACTCTCCATGTAAAAAATAAACACATGTTTACTCTTCAGCCGTCCTTGAAAATAAAACTTCGTTACGCTTTTGTATACGGCCAATTATTGACAACTTTCGAGTGTTTCTCTGGCTTTATATAGCCAGATGAAAATCTGCATAGCGTTCATTAGCTGCGTAGCCTCTCATGCAGTCTAAATGTGGGAATGGATACGATGCGGCTTGCTCTATCGCTCCTAATACCTTGCAAGCCACACGCTTTCATTGGCTGATGTTATTCTTGATATAGAGATTTCATCAAAGATTTTTCATGTAAAGCATCTTTTTTTACGACGCTGAATTACTGTATAGCATTGTAGTTTGTTCAAGAACACCAGCCAAATCCGAGAGAGGTCGGAATATTTACATTACATGTACAAGTTTTTTATGTAACTATTTAATAAATGCTCTTTTTTTAAAACAATTGCCAGCGAGTATCTTCTTCGTAGTATCAATCCGGTGGATTGGTTTGCAGCAACAGAATCTTGCATCTCGATCTCCATTCCTCTCGGTCCTCCGCAACCCTTTTCAGCTCAGCATAAGCGCTACAATTCATGTCCTCGAATACTTGCTGCAAATACTCCCGTCTAGGGCGCCCTCTACAGTTTTTACCCTCAACCATCCCCTCCACAATATCGTGAAGGAGACCATCGTGGCGCATGATGTGACCAATCCATCGGGCTCGCCTCTCAGCGAGTATATATTTGAGTTAAAGCGTTTGTTTACCATACTGAAAGGCGTGCGTTCGTATCTCGACAAAGATTAAAATAAAAATAAAACTTTTAATCGATTTTGTAGCTTTATTTGGCATAATTTCAATCCCTCATAAGTAAAATGTCAGTCACAGTTTAATGCAGATTTGTAGTATACGAAAGTTATCTTGTGAACATCACCCATAATTATTTTCTATAAAAATGATGCGTAAGAGCTGTAGTGTATGACATTAGTGGATAAATATTTCAGGTGCAGAGCTTAGCCATACTCAAAAATGGGAAGCGTCACAGAATCAGCATGTATAAGTAACTATATTACTATCATTTTGTATACTCCTGTATTTGCTAAGATAATAAACATTAGTTCGCTTTAATATTACAGTCTTTTACCTCTAGAAACTCTTATATTGACTCGTGGGAAGAATTCCTTGACTTGGGAATCACTTTAAGTATAAATGGTACTTGGTTCTAGTCTTTATGGGAGAAGGTCCACGGTGGCAACCTTGCCGCATGAGCTCGCGGTGCGTAAATAAGGCGACCTCCCTCCATAGCGCTTGCCGTGCGCTGGTAGGGCCAACTTGAATGGGTGCCTTCGGACTATTGATTTTGGAATCTGGCCAAACATGGAACGCCTCGGGTATTTCGGTATAAGCTGACTGGTATGCAACCTTGACCGACACCGCATCTGCAAGTATGTATTTCAATAACATTCGATTCAATACCAAACCAAGTGGACTATGGGTACGTCGCACGGCTGTCACGCCAAAATTGGCGAAAGTAACAATTCCCACGAATTTTTAAAAAAGAATCATTTCTACTTATTTTTTCTCCCCATATCCGTTATTTACCTGTCACATACGGTCACTATAAATTGCTGCCACCCACTTCTGTCAGTTCTCATTGTTTCGCAAATATTATCTACCCCTGAAAGTCCAATTTAAAGCAAAAATGGTTCTAGATAACATCCAGGGCAGAACCCCAAGGACTTCATAAAATGAAATCAGTAGTATTCGAGGCAAATTTAAGGTAATTTGTTAATACAGTTTTTAAAGGAGATTGGATGCTTAGTCCGATACTCCCGATGCCTAGACCATTTAATCCAATGGAGCGGCTCACCAAAAACTATTAATCAGTTTTTAAATATATACTCCTAATCATTTATATCGTGTATCAAAATATAGCACGTTGGACAACTATTAATCATATAAATAAGACCATGGTTTCACGTTCACTGAAATGTTTTTACAGTATTTTATTAGGATACGATTACTAATTAACTTCATGATTAATTTACGAAATGATGAAGCGTAATATTAAAAAACGGGATACTATTAATTTTGTGATAAACTTGAAAATAAATATTTATGTTATATTTAAATGTCAAGTCAATTAGAATGAAAAATTAAAAAGATATGAAAAAACACGCGCTTATAAATTGATCAAAAATATTTTTGCCACGGAATTTGGCAGTTCTGCTTACGATGATGATGGAAGAATGCTTTTCTTTAAAAATATATATATATACCCTAGAAGCCGCTAAAAACTATACGCGTTGGAGTTTCGGGATGCGGTGGAAAACTATGGCGGGTATAGATCTGAGATGGCAGCTGACACTGTGGCGGCAACTCTTTGTTGGCAATTTGTTTTAGCTTAAAGAGGAGTATTTGCAGCAAGTGTTCGAAGAAATGAATTGTAGCGCTTACGCTGAGCTGAAAAGGGTTACGGAGAACCGAGAGGAATGGAGATCGAGATGCAAGATTCTGTTGCTGCAAACCAATCCACCGGATTGAAGATTGTTATCTTTGCCATGGTGAACGGCCGATTTGTTTCAATTTTTATGGTTTTTGTTTACTAACAAAGCTAGCAATTAGTACTTAGATAAATTTGAAAAAGTAATAGAGTTTTTATTTGAAGAAGAAAGAGGAGTATGAAAAATAAATGTAATAATTACTGAAATTAACTGGTTAAATAAGTTCAATGGAACGAATTATCAGCTTATATATTTAATTGCAGTTTTAATTGGACATATGATTGGATTATGATTAAATTTTGGAGCGAATAAAGCGAACCGAAACATATAGATATTATTGTATTATCTGCATTGGCTGCTTGCAATATTGCATTTAATTTATTCATCACTTCCCAGTAGCTAGTACTAATGCTATTATACGTATCAAAATGTATGATGCAATCTCACTTTAATCAAAGGATCTCTGCTTGCATTTCAGTACTACGAATATTTTGAATATAAATCTAGCATTCGTAAATCCCAATTATAATTTATTCAAATATATTCTAGAATATTTTGTGATAAATGTACCTATAACGTTAAACAATCAACTTAAATTATCTGCTAAAAAACACAAAACATGTATCTGCATATATATAAAAAAATATATAAGTATTTTTTTTTCATATCCGCTTCTTCTTCTTTGTAGTATCAATCCGGTGGATTGGTTTGCAGTGACAAAATCTTGCATCTCGAACTCCGCTCTTCTCGATCCTCTACAATCTTCTTTAGCTCAGTATAAGAGCTACAACTCATGTCCTCGAACACTTGCTGCAAATACTCCCGTCTAGGGCGCCCTCTACAGTTTCTACCCTTAACCACCCCTTCCACAATGTCGTGAAGAAGACCATCGTGGCGCATGATGTGACCAATCCATCGGGCTCGCCTCTCTGAGATGGTTCTTATTAGGTGCCTACATTCCTTGATTATCCTGAGAACCTCATTGTTCGTGACGTCGTTTCTCCAGGAAATTCAGAGAATTCTTCTGTACGACCACATCTCAAAGACCTCTAGTCTTTTTTTATCACTTTCAGATAAGCACCATGTCTCACAGCCGTACATTAAGATGCTTTAAACATTTTTTTTGGCAAGTTGCTTAAAAAAAATCCGCTGCTTAAGAAAAGCATATGGACGCTACAAAAAAAAAAACATAAATATATGCCAGTTTTTATGACACAAGATTTGTTCCTAGTCACCATTGCAACCCATCAAATATTTATCCTTCTTCTTTTAAAAATACTATCTTTGAATATTTTAATTTTTTCGAATTTCTACTCATTTTAAATCAGAATGTGTAACGAGTACACACCATCGGAACGCGCGGAAGTTTTTAACATAGTAAGGCGAGGGTGAAGTTGTTATTTGTTTTTTTTTCCTTATAGTCTATACCTTTTTCTCATTCCCAAGGTAATATATTGGAAAAATATTTCGGCTGTTTCTTTTCAGGCTCAGTGTTACGGGAGTAATGAATACCCCGCCAATACATCCGGACCTTTTTCAGTCAAGTTAAATTTGTAAGAAATACCTTCTATTTTTAAATGGCGTATTTATTTTCGTTCCGTAATTGTATACATTTCACAAATCAAATTACTATTATTAGATATATCTCATTTTATCATCACATCTCTACTATATAACTAATAACATATTATTCTCTTCAAGAATGATATCAATATACATTTATTTGTTTATTTCACAGAACCGAAGTTCCAAGGTACATTGAATTATAAAGAATAAGAAACATAGAGTATGCATAAACATAAAAATACGTACAAAAAAACATTAAAGCAGAAGAAGACGACACGTGTCAAAGATCACAGAGATCTAGGAGAACAATGCCAACGACTGAAGAAGAAAAGGATGTAAGAAAAGGATTGAGGTGTGCTGGTAGGCCATTTAGGAGCGCCATTGCCGTTGTACTAAATGAAGTGCTCACAGCTCCACAAGTATCAACTGGGATTAAAAATAATGGATGGCTACAGTACGGAATGGCATCATTTCGTGATACTTGTCAAGATAATACATGTGATATAAATGTGAAGGCGTTATCAATGCCTCTTACATAATAAAGTAAATATTTTCTGCAAGTGTAATCTTTTTCTAGTTGAACGCATACTATAGAGCACAGCATACTAAAATGTTTATATTTAAATCATTTTCTTTTTAACTGACTGTTATCAAATAACATCAAAAATCTTTCCCACAAAATGCATTTAGCTGCTAAAATATTGTTTCGTTGTTCGATACTTTTGCAATTCAAATATATAACAAATACAATAATGAAATCAAGATCTATGATATATATTATATTTAAAGCCAAAAGGTTGAATAAAAATCAACTGCGGTAAATGTTCTATGGCGAGATTCGGATATCTTGGCTTCTTTCTCCTCCTAAGTCCTCTTTTGCCGTACTTATCAAAAATATATATAAAGTTTATTATTTAATATACACGCGGTGTTTTCTTTATATTTTTAATAAATTGAACACACACTACTGATTTTAATATCAAATACAAGGACACGATAAAAAATGATACTTTCTATTTTCAACATTATTGACGATTTCCAAACAATTTCCAATTCTTCGTCGATAAAATAAACGAGTACATTGTGACAAAAAGGTTTGAATTATTCATTTATGAAGTTTTCAAAGGCGGATTCTTTCAAAAACAAAAAATCATTTTCGCCTCAGAACCGGTTTCCGTTACTCGAGATTCTTTCAAACGCAAATTCTATCAGAGGGCAACAACTTTTAGCGTCTTTGAGGGCAGTGGGTATTCTTTTTGGTGCGATAACTCTTTCTTATTTTATGCAATAAAGTTTGGGTGAACCTTTAGGCAAACTTTTATTTTGAATGAGATATAAACGTTATTATACGTATAATCGGTGAGTTATAAACGTCCAGTGTCATCCAATATTATATTTGTGCGCGTGGAGAACTGATGTAGATTCCATTGAAGGCAAATTTTTCATTCTAAGCAGTGAATAAACAGACAAATAGTAATATTAAAATTATAAAAAAGTCTCATATGTTATTGCTAAAACGGTTACATAAAGTGGATTTTTGCGGATCATAATATAGTGCATATTTTGCTAAGCGCTGCATGGTGGATTTTTGCGTTAATCCGCCAATTACATAGTGTATTAAATGTATTTATAGTTTTTTTATAATTAAAAAAATTTTTGTGAATGTTTGGTCTTCATCGCGGGCATTTTCGTGTTACGTAGCCAATTTTAGAATTAATCAGCGCTATGACTGGCATCGTAAATGAAATAGTGGAACCAAAACTTAAAAAAACGTGTGTATTTTAGGGTGTCCCAGGCTATGTATATCTATTATATCTGTCGAAGAGACTTCGGTCGATGGGGAAAAAAGTACCTGAATGGCGCCAAAGAACTGGCAAACGAAGCATTGGCCGACCCCTACAAGATGGACCGACGATATAAGAAGAATAGCGGGAGTGACCTGGATGCGGAAGGCGGAGGATCGAAGAGGATGGAGACTCATGCGGGAGGCCTACGTTCAACAGTGGACGGACACAGGCTGATGATGATGATGATGAGGCTATGTATGGGAAGATTATTTTTTTCGAAATGAAATCGGCTCACCCTCTATTTTTATGTGGTTTGGTCCTAGTAACTCACATAGTAAATTTGATTGCTATCGGACAATGTTTTCTGATAGCGACTTGATGTTGAGTTTTAATATAATTTTTTGTATGAAGGCCAAAAGGAGCTTTTGAAAACTTATTGTTTATTCAGCAAATAAAACGCTGTCTTATCTGTATCTTACAAATAATAAGTAAATATTATTTAAATATTATTATCTATTACAGAAAATTAAAAAAAAAGCTTTTTATAATCAGGGTTTAGCTTTCGCGTGCCTTAGAATTCTAGTATTGACATGTTCCGATGCAAGTCGCTATCTTTTTCCGTGGTTTTAATGACGTGCAACTTTTTTTACAATTATTTGGACACCATTCACACAAAACGAGGGAGCGGGTTATGAAAAAAAAAAAATTTTGACACCCTAATATATATGTATAAACGTGTTGGAAAATCGAGTCAAGATTTGTTACATGATCGGGTGGGAAGTTTATTTTATTCTAGACTTTTATAGAGATATCAATTTATCGATTTGATATATAAACTCTATTTTTATAAAGTATTTCTAAGTAAATTGAATCCTTAGCAATAAATAGTTGTAGTTATTTGTTTTTTTTTTTCATCTTAATTATGAATAGGTATATAAAATATAAATAAATATAAAATTAACTGTTAATATGGGTTATTCATTGCTTAGTACAAACGTGGATGTATTCAAGTATTTTTTGTTGTTTATTTAATAATAATATAATATTAGTGTAAAAAATAAATCATTATTTTTGGAAATCCCTTCGTATAAATATAAAATTACGGCAAAAAAAAAAAAATCATAAGATTTGAATTTTTATCATGGTGCAGTACATTTTTTATTTGTTTTTAATGGCTTACGAACGGTAGTTTGGCAAAGCCTGGTCCATTATATCGCACGTATACTTTACAGTTACATCCCCAAATCGAGTGTTTTAAAATAAATAATTCACAGCACTTTTTTTTTTTCCTCTGGGGCCATGTTTCCCAAAGTTTCCCGCCCACACAACTTAAACAACCTTTTTTTTGTTTTGATATCATGTATTCTCTTACCTTACAAAAACAAAGTCTTGTTTAACACTATTCATTTATAAAAGTAAACAGGCTTTTAACATAAGATAAACTAAAATTTTGTACTTTTCCTTTAAATTTAAAAATACAAGCATTTACAAAACGTAAATATCTAAATTATGGAATTATGTGACTTGCAATATTTTGTTAAACAAATCTTTCAAACAGTTAGGTTTTTCCAGTAATCTTAAAATAAATTTTTCGGATGACTGGAATTTGAGTGACCCCTTTTTCAATCAGTCAATTCAGATATGACTCGAAATTCTACAAAATAATATCTGACGGCTTGACATGCCTCCGTATCAACGTCAGTTGAGGGTAGCTTTCTTAAGTACATATTCGCAGCACAAAGATGAAGTAAAAAAATCTAGAGTGATGCTTTTTCTTCCACAATTTGTAAAAATCAAATGATACTGTATTCAAATATAACTTCTCCGACAGGTTACAGGCAAAGTCTCTACGACATGCATTAAAATGAATGCAAATAGACCCAGTTGCTATGCAACGTTTCCTTTCGAAATGCAGATAGTGCACTTACCAGCTGGGGGCAGACTGTTGAGAGGAAGATATCTTAAGATGTCGTATTTTTCACAGAGAGTAGTATGCACAGAGAGCTTCCTTCAGGTTATAAAACCTATGAATGCTTTTTAAACGCCATGCGCAATATATGGAACTCACAGTTATACTCGATAAAAATACGTCTCCGATTATACATTGTCTGTAATACTCTTTTTCTATTATATAGATGCGATTCCATAAGAATTACTAAAAATTTAGAAGCCGATTAATGACTTTTGAGAAAGAGTATTTAAGTTGAATAATGGGGATACAACGGTTAGAAATGATAACGTGAATAAGTAGATACGGCAGTTTCATATCCTTCAACAAAAAATCAATAAGAAATGGATTGGAATTTTCATGCACAATTTGTAAATTACTAGAAATAAGAAGCCACAACACTCAAGTAACTTAAATTCAGTGGAAAAACTTATTTTTAAAAAATACTTTAAACTACGAAATACATCAGTGAAATTGCTCTAGCTTGACACACTGCCCAAACGTTGGAAAACAATATAACAAAATTGAAAAAAACAACTCCTTAACAAATTGATTCAAATTTCGTTCCAAAGTTGAATCTTCTTAAAATACACATTAAAAATGTGTTTACTTCTCAAATAATTCATTCAGTGGATATCTGCCTATCGATGGAAATAATCCTTTTACTCATTGAATTTAAAGATTAAGAATTTAAGAAGGAAGAAAATAAATAACATTATTTATTAAACATTACATAGAGTATTTTTCAAGGCTATATGTTCCTGTAAGATAAGAGTTTTGATGCCAACGTCTTACACGTGATGTTTGATTTTAATCGATAAATAATTTAAAAAATATCATTGGAAATTCTTACATGGCTAAAATACACAATGATACTGTAAGTTAAATTAAATTAAATGATTGAAATACGCCAACATAAGTAAAATATATTATAAACGAGTATATGACAAAATTAGTAGAATTATGCAGCCACTCATAAATCAGATTTTAACTTTCTTTACATTCTAAACTTTTAATGTAGAAAATGAGAGTTTAACATTTGGCTTTATTAGATTTAGTCTGCGATATACAAGTATTTGATGCGATCCTTCGCCCGGCCTCCTAGAGATGCTGGAATGATATAATACGTAGTTTACCTCAAACCACGAGGGAGCGGTATCACGTTAGATTAGTATTTAAATTTGAATAATTATGTTGATTCGTTTCCAGATAATTTTCACACTTGACTTCCCGACTGGAGTAGTTTGAGAAGCGCGGCTCTTGGGATTTGTTTTTGTCAAAGCGTATAAATCACTTTGGAGGCCTCTGCTTCACTGCGATAGAAATATTCTCCTACCACTAGCTCACCCATTTTCTGTGTTTATCCATACTAATAACTGTAAAGGCCTCGTAAAGACGAAACGATCATTAACATATTTTTATTTATCCTATAAACCATTTACCAGCGCCGGTCAGACTTTTGAGAGTTAACTTCATGCGTAATATCTGAGATTCGCAGCTATACTCACTGAAAACAAAGTGCAGTCTTTATCATCTACATTGTCTCCATTCTTCTGTTCGGATGTGAATCTTGGCATGTCACTAAAATCCAATGCAGCCGTTAAGTGGGTTTCAGATACAGATGTCTGCGTAAAATACTGAGAGAACGATGGTTTGACTTTGTGAGGAATGACGAGGTGAGAGAGCGGACAAGGCAGCCTTCTATACTACAGTCGGTCAAGAGGCAAAAGTGGACATAGATATGGATGCCGCATGAGAGCATTAACCACAGCTGACGTTCAAGCCCCCAGGCTCACGCCATCGTGGAAGACCGTCGGTAACTAGTTTTAAAAACTAAAACGTTTTTTTTTAAGTAAAAAGTTTTCAAGTGAAAAAAAAGTAGGCCCGATTTGCAACCAAAATTACAATTTGAAACCGACAACCTTATTTACTAGCAGGACATAAATATAACCTGTTTATTTTCTGAATGGAATACTATTTTTCTTTAATTATCATAAGGTAAACATTTAAAAAAGAGAGTAAAAAATGCTTTATATTTTTAAATAAGATTATTTGGATGCTCTAACTACTTTATACAAAATCTTACTGATTTTATAAAAATAATTGTGATTTCAATAATATGAAAATTACATTTTTATATAATGAAACATAAATAGTAAATTTATTTTTTCTTTTTTTTCAGAATCCAGGAACGGGCAGAGAAATTGGAACGAAGATAGAAGAACCGTCTTCGTGTTTCGCTATTCTTTTTGCTAAGAGTGGCAGTGAAGTCTATCAGGAGTACATACAGCGGGGACTTACTTAAGGAAAAAATAGAGAAAATTATCAGGGAAAATCTCATTCGGACGGACTTTTAGTCGACGGAATTTAGTAGTGAAATAAACCACTTTAATCGGCGTTTTTTTAATTCATTACTTAACTCCTTATTTTGCGATAAAAACACGATTCATTGGACTTATTTAGATTTTCCTTCAAGACTTTTCTTTAAAATGTACAATTGATTTATTTTTTCATTTCATTTTCAGTTGCTTCTAAATATTTTTGTTTGTATTTAATTATTTCCCCATTTCAACTTCTTCTTTCTTAGCCACAATCTTTGAAATAAAATAATTTGAAATTTTTTACTGCTGAACAAATATCTTAAAACATTTTTTATGATTATCAATACAAATTAAATATTTTTAGATGATTTCTCACGTGACAGTTTATTTTTAAATTGCTGCTTTTTTTTATTAATGTTTAAGTATCTCATTGCCTATTTTTGATCCAATCTGGCTTAGATTCCATTACGTCGCAATGGGTTTCATGTCTCTCCTAACATATTTGATTTAATTATATTCAATCTCTTTTACTAGACAGTGATTCTTTCGTTTCCATAAATAACGTAATTTTCTCGATTCGCCCACGCATACTTTATCATTTTATCTTATAAAAAAATATCGTATTGAAATGTTATAATGAGTGAAAGCTCATAGGTTTATTTCAGTATTCTCCATCAGTGAAATATCACAAAACATTATCACATTACATTTGAATAAGTAACATCAATATTACATAATAAAATTGTAAAAAATACTGTCAGTAAATTAATTAACTAATTAACACAGTAACATTGTTTACGTTTTATGGATTTACTATACTTTTACTTAAATAATAATATATACATTTTAATAAAATAAATACTTCTTTTAGAAAAATAAATAATGATTTTTTTTTTATAAAATTTTTAATAAAACATGATAATTAAACAAAATTATTTTATAATTTGTGTATTCTATAAACTCAACTATATTATTTTTCCAAAATAGACATATTTAAATTTATCCGACAAATAAATAAAATTCTATTACACGGATACACAAATATTTTGTGAAGCCACAAATAAAATAATATACTTTATATATATTTTTTAATATGTACTATAATTTAATGTATATTATATTTTTAAATACAACGTAACTTTTGAAAAAGAATTATAATGACATAAACCATTTAAAAAAAATGTAAACATTAAAAATAATATCCGCATAATCAATTTGTAAAACAAATTAATGTTTTTTGTAAATTTACTTGTTTTTATCTACAGTGTGAAGTTGATCAGAATTTTGTCAAAGTGAACAATTCAGTGTTTTAAGTAAAAGACTATAGACGTGGGAAATGTTTCACCCTTGAGATGTCAGAACACCTTTGCTTGTTCCAAGTGTTCGCTCATTGAAGAAGAAGTCATGTCCCAGCCAAACATCATACGTTCCTTCAGCTCTGACAGCGCCACTCGCCGTCGCGACTGGCGAACGCGCTTGAGCCTTAGAGGAAGTCGACGCCAGGATACGGTAAGTTTCTTTCACTGCTTTTTAAAGTTTCCATTGCGCATTGTAAATATATTGTACACCTGGTGTAATATTTTGTGGAGGTGGAGCTGCGGGAGGCAGAGCTGACATGCGATGAGGCGAAAATCAAAACGGCTAACAAAGCTTTGTGGGGGCTTTTCGTAATATCCATTTGCTCCAGTTGAAGAAATGTACACGGACAAATGAATAATACGCATGCCGGGCGCAAAGTACAGTGTCCCAGCGTTTCAAATCCCGACGATACTTGATTTTTTTTAACCGAATCTATGCTATATATATGCCTTCTATAAGGTTGAGCCACCATTTAAGGACGAAACAAAAATTTCCAGGCCTTATGAGTATCGGGCTGATCATCCGATTGCCATTAACGCTGATTATTAAATCCCAAGAAAATATATATAACTACTAGGTACTACAGCCGCAGCCTTTGCAATTATGTGGGCTCTTGCCCTAGAGGCTCACGAGAACCTTATATGGTCTCATTTACCTCCGGGTATACAAGTGTTTTGGGACACGGCATAGACAATCTGGACTTACAGAACTGTGAAACGACAATTTGTGGTGTCTATACGCTCCAAAAATGAAGCGGATATGGTAAAAAAATACTCATGTAAAGCTAGGAATGCGTATAAATGCTGATTAACATTTTTTAAAAGTACTGTATCGTCATAATTCCATATCCGCCCCACTAATTGGTACATATGGTCGTCACTAGCTGCCGCTACAAAGCTGTTATTCGATATAACCTTATCCCATAACAGTTCTGCCTCCCGAAGCTCCGTCAATTACATTTTAATGTTTAGTTCCCGACAGCGAGATATTTCTAAGTTCATTTGTATTTTATTGCCATATCCATTTCAAATCTGTAACAAATAGACACTGCCAGATATGACTTGTATTACCGAATAAATTAAAATCTGTTCAGTAATACGTAACCCCAGTATTTTAAAAATATATGATTTGTACTCAGCACTCATTCTTACATTGTCAATTAGAGTTCGTTCCACATAGTCGTACAATATCAGGGAGACAAAACGCTTCACGAAGCAGAAGGCGGAAAGCAAGCTCCTTCTGCAGACCACTTCAGTTCGCTCAGTTGCATGGCAACTTGATCTTTATTGTATTACTCGTAATTCACATGCCCAGTCACAGACAGCTTACATGCGCCATGCCGATAATGTCCTGTAGATCTGCAGTAGAGTGTTATATGATGATACCGTCCACAGCGGTGTACTACAGGTTGTAGATATTGAGAAAATTTACGAAAATCTTTGAATATTGGTTTATTAGAAACTATTATTTTTCCCCACCGAAACATTTATATTTGCTGTCTATTTTACTTTCCAATTAAACACACAAATAATCCTTAAAAAATTACTTTAAATAGTTGATGTGTCTTATGAAAATATACAAAAGAACATCCTTAAGCTTATGAGTGGTGTTTTTAAATAAATTTAGGTTAAAATAAATACAGGGTACAAGTACAATTATGAGTACGAACACAACTACAAATTTATAGCATACAATATCTTTTATGTTTTAAATTTTATCAAATGATCAGATAAAAATAAATGACGGATATAAATTTCGAACCATAGTATACTCTTGTTCTGTTCATCGAACTCAATGCAGACTACTGCATCATTTCTATAGATGTTTTTTTACATAATACATGCATTCAATATTTTTATTTTTTGTTAAGGATTCTTGTTGTAACGCATATTCAATTTTCTTCGCAAGATTAATGATGAATGTATTCGGTGGAGCTACGGAAGGTGGAGCTTACATGGGATGAGGCGAGGACCAAGGTGACCGAGAGAGATTTATGGCGGCGGTTCATAATGTCTAAATGTTCCAGTTGAGAGAGCGGACATGGATAGATGAATTTCAAAATCAGCTGTTGAATATTTTGAATCCATATATTTAAATATGTTATGTTAATTTGAATATTCAATATAATAAACTGTTTATACAGCAATATTAGATAGTATATGGTTATGAAAATATTGATTAAAATTTGTACTCTCATATAGCAATATTATAGAACTCGTACATTCGAAATGGATTTCAAAACTTATTATTTATATTTTTTCAAATGCAACACGAAGTAAAATTATTAAACTATCTTCTCTATAAATTTCAACTAGAGTTCCTCTGAGACATGCCACGACGATAGGATTTTTTATTCATTTGATCCTGAGTAAAGTTTAGCCATTGCCTTGGAGCTTGTCTGTTGGTGTAATGCTACAACCAGCCCACACGTAAGAGTTATTTATAAACCTGCGAATAAACTCTGTCTGGGCTTCGGGATCCCGGCAAGCCTAATTTAAACCGAAATATCAAATGAAGACGTCATTAGATGGGGTAAATAATCCACGAGAACCATATATATTACGCAAGTCTTATAATCTTAAAAGGTTTAATTATCCTAAAAGATTGAGGAAGCATTGCAGTAAAATAATAAAGAAAATAAAAAATCAATAAATCGTATTTGTAAAATATACATATATATTTTTAAGCATCAGAATATCGTGGTGACAGTTCGTGACGACTTTATTATGCTCTAATTAGCAATGCAAGCGGAATTTAGTCTTCATAGCTTATCCTACCTTAGTCTCCATAACTTGTGTTTACACCACCTTATAGCCGAAGGGAAAAAAAACTAAATATTTAATAATTCACTTAAATTAACATAGAATAAATAATATGCAACAATGATTTATTATTATATAATTGAAAATATAAATCGTACTTGAAATTATGAATGATTTGTAATTATTTCTTAAACATTTTTGTAATACCTGCTATCAAAGCTTCATTCTAAAATATCATGTTTACGTTTTTCAATTTATATAAGACGTTTGCTTGATCTGTAAATACATTTTTCCTCACTTAGAAAAAATAATTTATGTAAAATCTATTAATAAATTAATTATATAGTTAATATAAAAATAATTTTCATTCATATTGCATTTATAAAGAAGATTATCTAATAGTTAAATTATTTTCGATCAAATCATAATTGAAATTCTTCTCGTGTAAATTGACGCCACGTTTATAATAAGCCATTACCGGTTCACGTTATGGAGGTGGAAAACTTGACGTGGAAAAGCTTTTATTTTCTTTGGAAATTTGTGCAGCTTTTAAGTAACCGCTTTACTCTGAAGGGTGCAGTTTCCATTTCAGGTAATACAAGACTTGCAAGTGCACCCTTCATCAATTTCCTGCTATTAATATTACGGTGGTGTTTTTTCACATTACGCGGTCAACCGTTCTATTTTCTTCTGGCAATATAATTACACCGCTTTTCGCAAAGTAAACTTTACCGAGCTTCCATGCAAAGGAATCAACATCGGCGTAGCAACTTCCTGAACAACTTTCAATATGTTTTTCATCGGCACTTATTTTTCTTCATAAGTGCAATAAAATGATCATAACAATCTTTAAATAAAAAAGTCATCAATGATTTGTGCAGATTATAAATAAAATAAAAAAATATCTAGATTCACTTGACTTTCATAGTCATATCTAATTTAACACAATATGTATATAAATATTTTATTTATTTTACATTTAAATTTACGAGGTATTAAGAGTCATAATGCTAAAATGTTATTGTGAACAGAAACAAATATTAAATCAAAATATTTTTTCCATATCTGTTTTATAATTGGAATATAAGACATCCGCAAATTACCTTCAGCTGGTATATTCGTGGGTCAACCTGGGAAAATATACGGTACGGCGTTTTGTTAATCGATTTTTTAAGTACGCCAGATGGTTAACTCGACACTCCCGACATCTAGAATATTTGGCATGAATAATTTCAATGCAATAATTTATATTAATTATACATAACTATAAGCAGACAAAACATGTACAAATATACGTAAATACAAAATAAAGCAAAACTATAAGAGAAAAATTTAGCAAAAAATATTTATTTTCTCCAAAATATACTTACAATAAATTAACATTTGCGATCAGATCTATTTAATCTAGATTTATTTAATTTTTAAATATCTGTACGCAGTTTTCTAAGCTTCGCTTCAAAAGAAGTTATTATTTGATGTACTTTTATATTATTATTTCTTATTTATATTATTATAATGAAAAGTGGCTGTGAACCCGTATAAAGTTTTCTCGGTGGCTGGCTTTATATGTTGTATAAGTCTGGTAATATCCCGTTCCGCCCCTCGGAGGTGGGTATAATACCTTGACTCAAGTCGAGACGACAGTTTAATTAAATGTTTTTTCAAAGTTGTTATTTTCGGATGACAGAGGATCGGGGGCGAGTCCCCAATTAGTCCGCTGAAATTAACGCTTAAAAATTAACGGAGCCTTTCAGAAGTTTCATTACCGTTTGTATTCAGTCTTTTACCCTTTAATAAGGCGACCCGGCCAATTATCAAGTATTTTTTCACACCTTATTATTCAATTATTATCAATATAGTGACAAATAAACTCAGTTGATTAAAGATAACAGTTGTGTATTTTAAAATGTTGTATAATCTCTTTCAGTCTAACGCAATAAATTTTTCGAACAATTAATGTTTTATAATTAAATTATAATACCATTTTGAGACGAAATGGTCAAGATCCCGAATGCATTGCACTTATTATATGAATTGCTTTTAAAAAATGATTAAAAATGCTTAAATTTGCGTTATATAAGAAGTATATCAGTTATTTAATTTCAAAACTGTGTTTGTTTATCAATTCCCACAGAAAACCAAAATGTTATTTTATTCCGTCATACATAATATGACGTTTATAACGTGGGAATAAGTTTATTTCTCAGAAGTAATTAAAAAACGAGTTCAATATACCTTCATTCGATCTTTAAATAAGACCAAATTATTTGCGAGATATTTGCTGTAAAATATTATTTACAGAATGACGAGATTTTTTTTTTAAATATCATTTTTTCGTGAAATTTTAGTCTTAAAGCAAGTTTTATTTATAATTCGACGAATACTTTAGAGCCTAATGTGTTTTCAATACTACACTAAAATTCACTAAGCAACACTCAGTTTCACATACGAGTAGATTGCGTCGTTCCTTGTGGGCATGGCGTTTGCATTTTAATTGGATTACCACAGGGGAATTCGTATGCAGGGAATCGGCGTCCCAGGCATGCAGAGTAAGCCAGACATGCACCGGAACCATTGATTAGCGACTCGAGAATAATTGCATCATTTGGATTTCCTCGTTGCTGTCCACTCAATCTCACTCTTGGGCTCTTAATGTATAATCTGCATATAAAGAGTATTTCAGATTCATCAAGTGCTTATAGACGTATTCTATTGATTGAATTGCTTATTAAATTTTAGTGTAAATATTGCGGTAACGCCGTAAGTGTATTTCTTGGTAGCTGTTTATAGATAATAATTTGGTAACTATTAAATGTACAACATTTACATAACATATTGATCTTCCATTATTAAACCCATTATTGGATTAAATATAGATATCAATATCGATGCCCTCTTTGCTAACTATTGTTAAGCACAAAATTAATATTGTACAGAATAGTGATTTTTAATTACTTAAGACATATTTAGATGATTGTTGGTTTTTTCAGAAGGTTAATCTGACACTCTCCAGACCATAACCACTCTTCTCTTAAGATGTTCTGAACCTTCAATGAGTTGTACGGACTACATCCCAATGTCAATCAATATATTATTTAGAATTTATTCCACAATTTTTCTTAGGGGACGACATGTTTCAGCTACGTTGGGTACATATTGTTGAATAAACGTAACTGATACATGTCTTTCCCGAATTGAAATTGTAGTAAGATTTCTAATGAATAATTTATTTATATTTGATATTATGGAATTCTACCAAACATTATCGATCGAAAAAATCTAAAAATCAAAAAAGTAATAAATTTCAAAGAAAAAAGTTTACCTGAATAGACTTTTCTGACTACGTGTTTCACCCAATGATACTGAAATCTCGTTATAATATTTTTTTCGCCATTTTTGAAACTAATAAGATCAGTCTTATTTAGTTTACGGGTAAAGGTATACATTCATTGATTTGTATGAGCAAAACCAAGAAACGACTACATTTTTTAATGAGTATCGAGAGTTTACGAGAAGGCATTAGTCCTGTAATAAATCCCGACTCGTATACATACACGTATAGCATTTTACTGATTCAATATACTCGAACACACGGCCACAAATGGATCCGCTGCATATCATTAACCAATTAAATTAAATGTAAATTTACACCTTTTGAATACTGTCCTCAAACACTTGCTGCAAATATTCCCATCTAGGTCACCCTCTGCAGTTTCTTCCTTCAACCATCCCTTTCACAATGTCATAAAGAAGACCGTCGTGGCGCATGATGTGACCAATCCATTGGGCTCGCCTTTCTGATATGGTTCTTACTAGGTGCCTCAAAACAAGATCCCAGAAATTTAAAAATCTGACGTATCGCTAATCGTAAATTTATACATTATTTTTCCATTTGTACCATTATAAAATATACTCATTTCAAAGCATATTCTTTCATACAGTGGATTTTATGAGCGCCATAAAAAAGTATGTGTTTATTTTTCATTGAATTAGTTAACATGAATTAGTCATCGATTTTCGCAAGTTGGGTGTATTCGTCATTTTCATAAAGTGGATATCATGTCTCATTCTATTTTTAATTTTGGAGTTATTTATTAGTTATGTCATCATAATGTTTATGCTATGTCGAAATAGTTTGCAATAATATTAATAGTATGAATTTTTTAATTTTTATTAGAATATTATTTTATTATTTCAATATTCTAATCTACTTTTATAGATCATTGACTATATTTTAATATTATTATTACTTAAATATACATATACTATACTTAAAATTCTTTTTTGAACGCGTCAATCCAAGCACAAAAATAACGGCCGAAGCGGGATGCGAACCGCGGACCTTGGAAAACAACTATGCCCAGGTGTTCATACCGCTCGGCAAACTGCGCCATTGCTATGCCTAGACTGACTCGTTGAAAAAAGAATTTTATGTATAGTATATGTATATTTAAGTAATAATAATAATAATAGTATTTATTGAGCTTATAAAACCATATTTTTATTTAATCAAATGTAAATTACTTGTGGACATAAATGAGTTATTCTAAATTAATCATAAAATTATGAAATTCTATGACATTATTTATTACTCAAATATCTTTGCAAAACGGGGAAATATTTTTATAATCATTTTTATTGTATGAGCGTGTCATTAAAAAAACAAATACTATAATTTCCCGATTCAATAAAAGTCGTAATTGTTGTACCCCTAAATTCTGTATTAATTAAAATCTTCTTGCCTGAGAGTTACAAACTATAATTATTTCTAAGCTATTTACCTAACCGTCTATTACCATAACCAATTTATCTCTTTAATATGCAGCAGACATTAAGTCATAATTAAATGAGTACAGCTAAAATTAATATTTTGTTCTTCTCAGAATTTATGCGAGGTTATTCCAAACATTAACTCAAAAATATAAGCCAATCAGTATCTGTATGCCACCCAACATTGGATTTAAAAGTATTCATTCTAAACAGACCAGATGTTATGAACTCCTTACGGGAGAAATAAAAACTACTGACCACCCTTCATCGAATTTTCACAGGTGTTAGTTAACTTATATTTCTAGAATACATGCTCGGATTATGTTTCATAGCGATCCCTTAAGGCCACTACACACCCATGGAGTGGTCGTAAATAAATAATGTTCACCTTAATGCTTTCATAGAAAGCTAAGGAATATTAAATCTCTGACATAATATATAATTTTACTCTCATAGTAGCAGTGGGTGATGGGCGGCCATTTGCAATTCAAATTCAAAGTCGCGATTCAAAAAAATAATTAATAATAATTTTTTGGAGATAACAGCGGCTAGCAAGTGAAGAAAACTTTTTGGAGGTATTATAATAATTCGATTATTGATATTTGTAACTACATAGTTATAAAACTACTTGAAATTATGAAATTTGAATAACTGGACGCGCTTATCACTAATCATTTTCAATAATATTAATTTTACTTAAATACTAGAATGTTAGTCTCTATGTATAAGGACTTTGTAAAGAAGCTAAAATAATTGATTCCATGTTTAGGTCACCAAACTCGGAATAATAAACTATTTTAATATATTTTTATTTAAATATTTTCAAATTATATTTTTCTATATTTAAAGAAAAATATAAACTAAATCGATTTATAATGTCTTGTTAATCGTTGAGTTATCCGCTTGATGTTGTAATCTATTGAAATATCTGCAGGCTTCTCTATCTCTCTTATATCCCTCAAGAGCGTGATTCATATTAGGCCCAAAACAAATCTGATCTTCTGTAGTGGTCAGTTTTTCTTTTTAGACCATTTTATTGATATTATTTTTGTATATATCATTAGAAATATCTCTTCAACCGATCATGTTATCTTCATTTCCCTAAACACATACACAATATTTTTGAGAACCTTTTTTGTGCGCGTTTCCGAAAAATGTTGTATGATACACAACTGTTGCAGACAAGAATTGTCGGTACATCTTGTTATCAACTCAATTCGTAAAACGATTTTCTAATTCCTCATAATAGAACGGTTTTTTTTTCTTTTTCTCTACATTCATATTATTTCACTGACAGCGCAAAATATATATTGTGTAGAATTATGATAATTTAACAATATAGCATAATTTTATAATATTTTTTTTTTAAATGAATAACCAAATATGTTATTTTAAATTGATTAATCTGACTTCCAATGGAGAATTTTGTAATACCGTAACAAAAGCGTATCAGACAAAACTAAATCGTATTAAGTCTACATATGTATGTATTCGGACATTTCGCTTGTCGCGTTCGAAATTAATTTCAACAATTGTAATGGTGCGGTTTTTCAGTCAGCCGACATGTTTTTTCGTCAAATTGGATATTTGAATTTCCGGTATCGTTCCATTGTTTTCAAAGCTCATGAAACACATTCTGGAATTATTGTTATTCGAAAATATTCATGATAGCTGTTATATACTTGTATTGGTTATCAATCCATCGCAATGAACGAATCAAATATACAAAGTTAATATGATCGGGATATATTGGTGATAACATTATCAAACCAATTTATTCAGTCTAGAATATAATAATACGTAATGAAATATATAAATTATAGAAACTTGTACTTTTAACAGACGAGTATATGTAGTTTTTTATGTGACTGTTAGGTAGATTTAGTGCTCAGCTCAGATTAACTGGGGCTTTACTTTGTAAGTTATCTCCCCACAGGAGGAGGTCAGTTTCAGAAAGCTCCACAAGTGGACTTATTGCGTCGACTTTCGAGCTTATATTGGACTACGCCGTCCTTCGAGAAGAAGACGTTCATTATAATGTTTGTTCTGCCAAGTTAACTTTCTTCGGTACAAATGTTGTTGTTCTGAATTATAAATAGCTTTTAGAACGCTTTGATTCACATACGTTCACAGTTATTTATACAAATATAATGTCATCTTTATTTTGAAACATATGTAACACAATTACGATTTATATTTGATTTGGTTTGAAAATCAGAAAAAGTGGAATATATATCTGATAGTGGAATGATTCAAATTATTTTCAGTTACCAAATGATTTAACTGGAGTCTTTCAAAAAAATGTAAGCAATTGCATGAAAGTGTAAAATTGCGATAGTTTTATTAGATACTGTGATACTTACATTTTCCCAAATAGTTTCTGCATCTGAATCACTATTAGGAATAATCTGTTCATGATTTTAACGATTTTTACTTCAATGATATCCAAGAGTAGTGAAAACAACTGTTTCATATGTGAATTGTGCATATTTTATGAGCATTGTTTGATGAGTTGACTTTTTAAGATAATCAGGTGCTTAGTTCTACGTTACCGATGCTTTTAGCAATTCACAGTAGTGCCAAACAAGAAAAGCTTTAACCTCAAGAATATCTACTTAACAGTTCCACTCGTATACTAATCGTGATTTGTTCACAAAATGTGGATTGAAAATCGAAAGCTTCATCAATTCATTTATGTGAACTTAAGTGTCGGTAATTCTTCACAAAGCTTTTTCGTCGCTTCGGTATTTTGGATTGACGGGTCTAATCTGCTGTAATTTGAGAAAGTGTTTACTTTTGGTAGATCGATAATTGGCCCAGAGTAGGGACTTAAGCTAAAGTAGTATATTTTGACCTTGGTTTTTTATTATGACTACATTTATTATACCTTAGATATTTTAGAGAAGTGTGTTTATTTTTTTAGCCTCACTTGTGATTTTATGTGTAAAAGTACGTGCATTAAAGATAGTGATTTTAAATCCAAAAGTAAATATATTTCAAGTTTCCTGTTGAAAGATTTGTCTACTTGGTATATAGTGTGGCTGGAAAAAAAATCACAGCCCTTACGAGTATCATCATCATTCAATTTCTTCTTCTAAGCTGAAGTGTATTATCGTCACAAACTAACGCCACAAATCTGTCAGATCATCGCTTCGATCCATGACACTTTTGTCTCTCTGAGCTTCGAAAATACACCACATAACACAAAAAACACATAAATTTAAGTATCAGCTATGAATATTAAATAATTATTCATCGTAAAAATAATTTAACAAGTATTAAAGGTAAAATAATATTCACTTGATAATTATTATTCGTAAAAGGTAAAATGCTGAATGATTTCCAGTCTGATACGATGAATATTAAAATAGTTTTTTGCGACTTTCAATATTTAATGTAATCCATTTAAAAAACAAAATTGCCTTTTTATGCTCCGTTTTTTGCTTCATCCCTCGTGTCACATCTTTTCATTTCAGTGAATACGGCTCGGTGGGAATCTGGTTGACATGTGATTTTCAAAACAGTGTAATTTTAAATGTATTTTGGCGATCAGAATGAAAGCCATCGTTGTTTTATTTACCGTAGCGTGAATGGGATAACCATAGAACCACAGTCTGTGTTTTTTTTTTACATGAAAAAATCGTGTCAGTTTTATCGTAAACATTAATTTGAATAAAAGTTTGCGTTTATACTCAACTAGAACATACTTCTTTCAATTCGAGTTTCACACGTAGTGTGAAAATATGACATTGTGATATTATATGATATTATTTGGCCATGAAATAGTCATTAGTACAGTCTCTATTTCTCCTCTAAATAATTTATGCCATATAATAATATTTCAACAAAATCATATTATTACTGTATAATATTTAATTTATTTTATTCTTCTTCGTAATATCAATCCGGTGGATTGGTTTGCAGCAACAGAATCTTGCATCTCGATAACCATTCCTCTCGGTCCTCTTCAATCCTTTTCAGCTCAGCATAAGTGCTACAATTCATGTCCTCGAATACTTGCTGCAAATACTCCTATCCTTAACCATCCCCTCCATAATATCGCGAAGAATACCATCGTGGCGCATGATGTGACCAATCCATCGGGCTCGCCTCTCTCAGATGGTTCTTATTAGGTGCCTATCTTCCTTGATTATCCTGAGAACCTCATTGTTCGTGACGTGGTCTCTCCAGGAAATTCCGAGAATTCTTCTGTACGACCACATCTTAAGGCCTCTAGTTTTTTTTATCACATTCAGATAAGCACCACGTCTCACAGCCCCAAACAAATGTTTTGGCAAGTTGCTTGCGGAGCATTAAAGTAATATTCTTTGACTCAAGAATTTTTGCTTTTCTATTGAAAGCTAGTCTTGCTTGATGTATGCGACTGTTGACTTCTCTTTTTGTCCTGCCATCCCAGGTGATCGTACTTCCAAGGTAGACAAACTCTTTTTCATCTCTTAGGGGTACTTCTTTTTTATTATGAACGTATATATTAGTGCTATAATCGATCAAAACAAAATGCTCTTCATAAAGCGCCTGTATTATCTTATCGTTCTGTACAACATACGCTAATATAGAGTTCTAGGGAAAGGTTGTTTTGATGAATGAAGTATAGTCTATCAAGAGACGAAGTTGATCCAAACTGGGACATCTACTTCATAAACCATAAAAGAGCGTAAACTACAGCTTTTTTTCTTCAGACAGAAAGCCGTTGGGAACTACATATACAGTTAATATACTGGGCAAAGATCCGGGAAGCAGAGTTGATATGGAATTAGTAGAATAACATGGATCCTTATTGAATTCAATGGCAACGATTTGTGATAAATAGAAGCGAATATAAGTATGGTTGTATAACAATCACATTTACTGATTTTATTTCGTGTATTTTTGCTAAAACAATGGTTTCACATTAAATAATCACTTCTTCAGATATTCAAATTCATATTCCAGGCCATTCATAACATTTTGCACTGATTATACTTTACGGTCTAAGAGTTTTGTTCTTCACTTCATAACGTGTTTTAAAAGAGTTTCTCCTCTCGCAGATTCTCACGGGCTTTTCGTAATCGCTAAAACTTTTCAGTGAAACATTGACGCCATTATGCCTATACAATATTTCCAAAAAACATTTTCTTTTGATTTCTGAAAATATATGTCAATATCATAATGTATAATTAATAGTAAATCAATCATTTTTACTTTTTTTTCAAATAAAAAATTGGAAGTAGTAACATAACGTTTAAATTGAAAGTATTATGCTAATTGTGTTGGTTTGTTGACTGGTTGTACTTCATATATCTCACGAAAACACATTCTTCATAAAAAACCAAAAATACGTTATTTAAGACATAATATTGAAAGATATTCTACGGATGTTCGCTTTTATTTAATAAATTCCAGATAATTCATAATAAAATATTCCGGTAAGGAATATAGATAAAGTAGAATTTGTATTACTATAATAAAAGAAAACTTTTTTTAAAAAGGAAGAAATATTTTCGTTACATTTATTTTAACAAAAAAACTAATAAAAAAATATCAAAAAGTCTTATAAAACAATTTTAGAAGCCTTTTTTTCATTGTCTAGTATTTTATTTTGCGTTTTCGATTTTATTTAAAATTTAATTTTCAAATTTACATAGTAATTAAAAATACTTTCGGTTTAACATACAAGCACATCACATCTACGACCACACTATTGTGTGCACTATTATGCCGGTACTGAAATAATATGGAAGCGCCCAACGGCCGTGTTGTGTATGTGTTTCAACGTGCATTTTCGTAATTATTCCTAACCACAATATTGTGGTTGACCAGTGGCTGTGCAGTAGTAGGTGCTAGTTAAACCTCACGGTAGCATTGCCTCTCCTACTAAAATGACATTAAAGGGCTTGCTTAATTAACTCTACGCCAATTAAATACAAACACATATTACAACACTACATATATTATAAATTCATATTTTTATAGAAACACATACAACAGAATATCGACAGGTAAAATATATGATTCTTATCATTTTATAGGATAAACGCTGCATTTATAATGTTTATTAATGGTCACAGACTACAATCAAAATTTCAAGAATTATCTATTTTTAAAATAAATTCACTATCAACCATTCGCTACTCAAGAAACGACTTTAATCTACCGCCAATTGACTTTCATAGTTTATGACTGTCGTGATGAAATTAAACTAGGGGTATTTATAGATCATAAACATTATCTTAATTATTTATCCTTATTTTAATATCTTAAAGCCCAATATTTGGCAACATCAATGTCCAGTATGATGTCCAGCATTAAGTTTTGGGATGTGCAGGTAGTCGGGCAGTCACAGTGACACTCGCTACAGAAACATTCCCCACCGCTTTATTTGATGATAATATAGAAGAAAAATTGTCCACTATTGATTATTTCATTTTTCATCATGTACTATTGTATTATTTGATGATACTGATGTTTGTGTTCTTTTCAGGAGACTCCTGCACCTCCGGGAGTGTCTACCGGAGCGATTCCAAAGTTGAGTCGAACTGCTCGTCGGAGCGCCTCTCTGAGGCAAGCAGGAACGAGTTCTTCTGCAGCTCCCGTGGCCGGGCCCAGCGGCCTCTCCTCCGGAGGCTCGGGCCCCGCCACTCCTGCTGGGCCCCCGCCGGCTCCGCCTCCAAACGAGGCCTCTCCACGCAAGTCCAACTGGGAGGTCATCGAGCACTTCAACCGCCCGCATAAGTCTCCCCAAGCCACGGTAAGTAATAATCATTATAAGTGCTACAAACCTTTTTCGTCGTCCTGGTCTACTACTGGTCTCGATTGAATGCAGTCTACTGCATTCGCTTTCATAAAAAAAATATAAGCTTAATAAATCTGTAAAATGTGATTGTGTATTCAACTTTGTTTTCTCGAATATCGATATAATTGATAAACAATTTTCTTTAATTTTATCTTTGTTATTCTGTCATAAAAATTAATAAATCACACGACATAGGTGCTATGTGAAATGAAATAAGTAATAATACAATCTCAGGTTTATTCTGCGGATGATTGCTGACGGCAGGAAACCACCTCAGGCACCTGTTAATAAAAAATAAGCTTTACACATGCTCTCGAACGAGGGAATGAATGGAGTGAAGGAACAGGAAGTCCCGTGGAGAAAAACTAATTTCCCGGATGAATAACATCCGTCACCGGAGGTTCGCGACTAGGCTCTCCAGCCAGAATGGCTTAGCGAGGATCGCATCCTTTTTGCAAAGTAGATCTCACTCTCGAGTATTAACACTTAAAAAATGTACAAACGAGATTTATATTTTCTCTACTCTATATTGTAATGAAGATTTCACCAAGCTCTTCTAATGTTGTGTAATTTTATGAATTACAATGAACAACAAAACTGTAGCAGAAAGCTTTGTATCTATTTCTTAAACTTTTTGATTTTGATTAAACTGATATATTTTTCATTAAAATAAATAAGAATTTAGTGGTTCTTTATATTGCATAAAATTTATTATTAGTAGACTTAATTATAATATAATTTAAGCATTCATAAAAAAATATTGTGTTATTCATATCAGCATAGTAAATGAATATTAAAACAACAGCATTTGAGATGCGGATGAAAACCATATTCAAAATTGCTTTTTTTAAATTCAAATAAAGTCGAAATGAAATGGAAAATATTGTACGACTTGATTGGAAAAAAATATTGCCGCGATTGTTTCTGTTGTGGATACATTTTTTAATAATTCCACCTACGACTACCGAAAAATGAGCATCGGTCAAATGCAAATCGATTGTTTTTTTATTTTCGTTAAAAAAAAAATTGGAAAGCATACTCAGAAATGAGAATAATACTCGCTTCGATTAAAAGCTAAAAATAATAGTAGAAAACTTTTTGCTTCCCAGCCTTGGGGAAATTGTTCACTTGAGTGCGTCTAACTTGAAAGTTAGTTGGTTTTTCGTTTCCTGCAATCTTTAACCATTCGCTCTCAATTATAAAACCTTTCACAGAAGTCAAGTGATCCAGGTAATTATTTTAAAGTATTTTTGAATTGCTTGGTTTATCCCGTGATTAAAATATCTCTTCAAATTTAATTTTCTGTTTCTTCTTTATTTTGCCTTTTCACTCATAAATTTCGTGAAGTTAACTTCGTTCAAATTTATGATAAATTTAAAAATGTTTTCCTTTACCATATAAATACTAATTAAAAATACTTTTGTACAATTTTCTTTATTACTGATTACGCGAAACCTTTAAAATACATTATTTTCCTTTTGTTTACGTATTTTAGAACAAAAAAAAATAATCGAAAAGTTTCTATAAATTCATCATCAACCTATATCCGTCCACTGTTGAACGTAAGCCTCCTGCATGAGTCTCCATCTTCTTCGATCCTCCGCCTTCCGCATCCAGGTCACACCCGCTATTCTTCTTATGTCATCAGTCCATCTTGCAGGGGTTCTGCTCTATAAATTAGCATATATGTTAACTTATTTATACGCAAGACTATAAATGAAATATATATATCAATTAGTGTATGTTTATTTATTTTAAATGTTTCCAGACCTTTTAATAGCCATCGCAATTTCCATGAACATCATGTAACTCATTTCATATTCCTTGAAATATATTTCCAAATAAAAACAATTAATGAATTGACCATATATATTAAATTTATGGTACTAGCTATTGTGGTAGTAATATTCATATGGAAATCTATAATTAACAAATCCTACAATTCAATAAAAATAAAAATCTTTTTTACATTATAAGATATGTGCTAAATAGTTTGAGGATAAAAACAGTTTATTTCACAGCGTGAAATCCACTCAATTGAAAACGTATGAAATGAATATCTAGGAACGTTAATTAAAATTCGTTTCACCACATCCCGTACAAGGATTTGTGTTGTTTGAACGAGAACAGGCGGTTCATTTGTGAACTAAACGGAACTACGAACCTAGTGAATAAAAAAGTATGGTGTGGCTTTAATGAGGGACACACATTTATTACAAGTTACTTTTTAAAATGTTTTCATGATACTTTTTTTTCAGATATTCTAATATTTTTCTTAATTACTATAATTGTTAAATCTTTTTTATTTGTAAATATTGAAACAATTAATCACAATAATGACTAGGTAATTTATTGAACCATTAAAGAGAAAAACCATTTTTCAGCTATTATTTATATTATTAGCATTCACTTTTAGATCCATTTTAATATTAAATAAAGAAAAATAGCATGCCTTTTGTTTATATGAATCACATTGAGCACTGTTTCACTTAATGGAAGAGTGCAGTTTTGCTATCTATGAAATCTTCTTCAGTTTCAATGTTTCCAAACGTATTGACATAAAAATGAATATTTCTTTTAATAATTACTAATTTAGTTATAGTTCTTATATTTATATCGGTTATTATTTATAATATTGACTTTATAATATAATTATAAAGTCAATTAATCCAAATTATGAAAATATAATCTTATTTCTTCGCTCTTTAGTTGGAACATACTCGTATCATCTTCACAAAATGTCAACTTAAAGTTATTTTTGTTAGCTGCCAAGATCCTTATACAATTCTTAAGCTATCTATCCTGAAGCTCAGCCGAGTACATTAAGAGTATATTTCTACAAACTGACTTTATGACGAGGGATGATTAAATAATAGGCAGTTTTAGTGTTCGAGGCATATAAAAACGTTATTTAGCATTATTTCAAACTTAATTTTTTTTTAAATATATAACATTTCATTTTCAAGCACAGAATGTAAATTATAATACAATCCCGTATAATTGAAGTTGAGTTAATGAAAACAATACCATTAAGTTTTGCTTATATAATCTTCATTCGCTTCCTAATTTGAACCAAAGACCCATTTATTGTCACAAATTGCCGCTATAAAGTTATATCGGTTATGTTATGTAAGCGAACTACCAATAAATGTTCACAATTAGTACAGTTTCTGCAATCAAATCGCAATTGTCGTAGCGGATATTTCACTTAATTAATACCTCTAATTACTCTCTCCGCCAAATTGACTGCAGTTCAATTTCAATTTCAAGTTAGCTGCAGTTCAATTTCACGAGTTAGTAAAAGCTTACAACTTCGCTTCGACTAAAGCTCGCTTTGCGCTTTGCTTTACAATATCGATATAGACTTACAGCTCGTGTAAACAGCTCAAAAGAAAAATTTATATTAATACAAATACAAAAGAATACTTTCATTATACACATTAAAACTGAATCAAAACTTATATTTAAGTATAAAAATGTGTATTTATTGTCATATTTGTTATACTTATAAAATACATTCAATATTAGGATTTTTAGTATCAATTACAATTAAATACTGAGCATTATAAAACATAAATCGGGTTATGTAATATATTACCTGAATGAAGAATTTACTATAGTCTCACATAAACTGGTAACGAAAACCTCTCTTACAAATAAAATAAATATATATTTTGAAGTAGAATAAAAAAAAATAGAAAAAACTGATTGACAAAAACATTAATATTCTTCGAGTTCTTTGCTACTTTTGCTTTAAAACCCTGTGTTTATTTTCTTAATAAAATCTCTAATATTACGGGTCATTATACAGAGTAAATAATCATTCATTTAAAATATATTTTTTTGTATTGTTTCGAAACGTTTACTTCAATTTCAATTTCAGGTCAAATATAATTGTCAATTAAAAATTCCCCCGCGGTTATAAATTTTCCCGCAAGCACTTGAATATTTATTACTGACTTGATTAAGGTGATTGAAAGAAAACCTTTGTAGAAAAATAGCAAAAAACTTAATATTTAATTATTATATGACTCCTGCGAACTAGTTATACCATTTCGACAACTATTTATAAAGTTAATGTAGTGGTGGCTTATGTATTTGTGACTGTGTCTACATTATATTTAATACTTCAAATAAATCACTTTGTAAAAAACTGACCAATTTCATAAGAGTGTCTCAAAGTTCATTCCTGAATAAAATCAGATCAAACATCAATCAAGAAACGTGTATCTCTGTTTAACTTCGTACGTGTTTGATTTCGTACGAATTGTTCAAGTTGGAATTTCAGTGCAATTCAGTCAGCAAATATAGGTAAATGAATCTTTGAACTGACAAAATACTTAAGTCCATGTTCAAATAATAAAACGAGATCATGTTCAATATAATTGTCTACACAATACTTGAATCTTTAACTGTTTTCAATCATACGCAAAACATGCAGTATAAATTTTTAACAACATAATATATGCAAATATATGTTTTAAGGAAATAGGCTATTTTTTATCGATGTTTAGTGTATGTAACAAGTTGAAACTTCTACTAACTTCATGAAAATATTAAACACACATATTTTCCTGTATTCTACATAGTGTTCATGAATAGAGTCTGACGTATGAATGGCAGTAATTTTCATGAAAGAATGTGAAAATTTCTACTGCGAAAATTTCTTAACAAATTTGCGAAGGCAGGAAAATTTTAATTATGCGAAGGTAAACATCCCTTAGCGTCATTAATATTGTCATAGTCATTGTACCTCAGGTGTGTAGCAAATGGCAACCTTTTTATTTATAAAGCTCGTACACACCAACATCACATCGGTAACAACCAAATTATTTCGTTGTTGAACATAGATTTTTTGAGGTATCTAATTTTTGATTCCACAAATAAACAATTATCTGTACAGAATAATTAAGAATTGATAAATTATAATATATTATATACTTTGTTTTGTCTGGAAGTTATAATGACCTAATTTAGCTAGCACTATTAAGATTTTAGCAGCTTATATTACGGAGTCAATACTCGTTTATTTTTACAAAAAACATAATTTCTTTGAAAAGCGATCTCATAATATAATTAATACTTTATATAAAAGTAATAATAGTATCAGTTTTAAACTACCAATATATTTATATTTTTAAGAACGTTTACTTCTTTTCAAATTTATTAACTAATCTGAGAGCTTAATGTCAGACGTATAACATTCGGTTTTTTAAGAATGAAAAATAAACAAAAAAATCTTTCACATATTAATATTAACGATTATTCAATTCTGAATAAAATTAATCATTCAAACGTATTGATCAAATTGTTTATTATTATGACGCGATTTGCAACACCTTCGTTTTGTGCGTCAATCGAGATATTTCTGATAAAGATTGTCATAAAACGTAGGTAGTGTTTTTTTCGGTTTCGCTTAGGTGTAGGCTGAAATAAAAAGAGACGCGTATTTTTAGTGTTGTCAAATGCCTGTATAGATATAAATTGTGTCTATTTTGGAATTATTCATTGAATTGAGAACAATTGATTTGTTATATATAAAAGGACTCTTGCTCCGGGCAAAAATAAAATATTTATTCTCCTAAAATATGATGGTCGAGTGATAAATATTTTATTAGCAGATATTTCCAGAATTTCAGTATGAATGGCAAACCGGCAATTGTAATCAACGGAAAATATTCAAGATCCAGGATGTGCAACTGACCGGAATTTCTTAAATATGATATAGATTTATTTTAAATAAATAATATCATAATATAAATTACACTGCACAATTTATTAATTAATATTTTTTTGCAATATATATTTCTCAATAGCATTCCATAAAATATAAAAAAGAAAGAAGAAATTTACTGCGGTTTTAATAAATTTTATTTTAGACACATTTCAGCAATGGAACTAAAATAATTTTTCAAAATTTAAATTTAGCTATTTATATGTTCAGTAGTCTTTTATTTAAAACATAAAAATTATTACGTATTTCATTATAATAATACTAAATAAGGTATAGCGTAAAAATATTTCATTATTACAGACATATGTTTTGATATTTTCATAATACGTTCAATTTCTACATTCATCATCATCAGCCTTTATCCGTCCACTGTTGAACGTAAGCCTTCAGCATGAATCTCCATCCTCTTTGATCCTTAGCCTTCCGCATCCAGGTCACTCCCGCTATTCTCATTATGTCTTCAGTCCAACTTGCAGGAAGTCAGCCATTGCTTCGTTTGCTAGTTCTTGGGCGCAACTCCAATAATTTTCTTCCCCATCGACCGTCGTCTCTTCGACAGATGCCCATTGCCATACATTATTATATTATCGTGTCGTAAATTATCAAATTATTAATTTGGAAAAATCGTTTCTAAATACCTATTTTTGTAGGTATATCATTTATATATTAATTCGATGTTGTTTTGTTTTCGATTATGAATTTTTAATGGTTTTTTAATTAACCTTAAATTAATCAGTCTCCGTATATTTTAATAGCATGTATATTCAAGTACTTGTATTTTAATAGCATGCGTTCCTTAAAGATAATCATGTGTCAGAGTTGACGACTTCTGGAGTAGAACACTTCAGGATTCCTGTATAGTTCTTGCAATAAAGAACTTGTTATATTTCGTAATTAGATATACGCGAGCTTTCAAAGCGAAACCAAGTTCCCTTGTCACTCCAAGACAATGCTGGATATGGCATATTTCATTAAAAAACAATGGAAAACAAATTTTACCGTTCAAAATTTTAACTTGGAGATAGTGGGAGGTAGCTGCAGAGAAATTAACTCTTAGATAATAATGCTGTTGACACATTTACATTGTAGAAAGATTGTCGAGGCAAATTGCGTTAGAGAAAGGAAAAATATTATTTACCTTCAATTTAAACTTAAAATAATACCAGTGTCAAGTCATAAATATTCCATTAAAATATTAATAATATGATGAATATTATATTATGACTGGAAATCCAACGACTTAGTATTTTCAATACAGCGATATAACAAATAATTCAAATTTTCAGGCGTTAAACAATGCTTACTGGATGTTTTATTATAACCAGTTTTTTTTATGTAACTATAATTCTAGATGTTTGTTCTGAAAGAGCATTGTCGCCGTATGTTTCTACTAATATTCTATTCGCCTCAACTGCTGTTGTATTTCGGTGGAAGTAGTGTAAAAAAAATCCTTGGAAGAATGGTTTTGTAGGCACGAACTTAGCCATGTTTAAAATTTCAGGATAAAAACGTATGTACACTCTGGCAGTTGGACTGATGTTTGTAGCCTAGGGATTTAGCATTCAAGTAAAAACTATTTCAGCCCGATCGGATATATGCCTACCGAAATATAAGTCTCAATACAAAACGCATTTAATAAATTTAATTAGATAACATTCAAAATGAAATAATGATAATGAATTTTAATATCTTCAGTTATATTTTGATTTAAATTCTGAAACACATGTTTTTTTTTGAGCCATGCTTCCACAAAGTCAACACACCTTTGATGTAGGTCAAAAATAATTTATATATCTGCGGAAATGTGTCAATGAAATAAATAGCACTACTGGAATTTGAAATCTAATTTGCTGCTTGCACAGCTCTGAGGAATTTCATGTTGGAAATCAACAGTTTTGGTACATCACCGACAATATGGTTTCTGATGTACCTCTTCAGTACAATTAGTTTACTTATTAACGTTGCTGCTTATTATTCAACGGTATTTGTATATATTTTATTATATTATCAAACTGTCTCAATACATAATTACTTTCAAATACATTGGTCTTCTTCACGGCATTTCATAGGAAAATCAAGTTCGGTAAAATTGAAAAAATAAAATAACTTTGAACGTGTCTTTTTCTCACACACTGTGAAGTGGTATCAATTTTTTTATATCAATTTCTTTTACGTCCAAATCACATTATTATAACATTTGAAGACGACAAATACAATGACTTCAATATTTTTATAAAATAAAATTATATAAGATATTCTTCTTCGTAGTATCAATCCGGTAGATTGGCTTGCAGCTACAGAATCTTGCATCTCGATCTCCATTCCTCTCGGTCCTCCGCAACCCTTTTCAGCTCAGCATAAGCGCTACAATTCATGTCCTCGAATACTTGCTGCAAATACTCCCGTCTAGGGCACCCTCTACAGTTTCTACCCTCAACCATCCCCTCATCCAATATAAGATATTAAAGAGGTATTAATTTATTTTGTAAAAGAGTCTTACAAATATAGTTTACGTGTCTTTCTCAAGAAGAGATAAATTAATCACAAGAAGCGCAAGTATAATGAACTGAATGTGAGATAAACTCGGTTATATTAAAAGTTAAGAACATAAATATTTACGAGTTTATTGATTTTTATGATCTTTTAAGTGAAGTAAATATTTTCACCAATCTCTTTTAATATTCCTTGTTTTTTTTTATTTTTATACAGAAAAATACGCCCAATTTTTGTTATGACATGTCAAGCTTTAGATTTCTTTGGATAAAAAAATATTTGAACTTTAGCGTCTGAATTGCTTCCGGTTTGTACGTGATGTTTGTGGGTGTTTGTTTGTTATTCGATTTTTCATTCACCAAGCATAATGGATTGAGCATAAACATGAAAATTAATTTATGTTTGTTGTTTTTAATTTCTTATATTAAAAAACATTCTGCGTCGAATAATTTTTCAGGTGAAAATTATCTTACACATTATTATAAATTACAAATTATTGGATATAGTAAAGTTTTGATGAGAGCATACGAGTATTTAATAATTTAAACATTATCGAGTAATTGTTATATAAGCAAGGCAGTTTACCACTATAGAAATTATTCGAATATTGTTATTACTTAAATATACATATACTAAACATAAAATTCTTTTTTCAACGCGTCAATCCAAAGTCAAGGCAAAAAAAAAAAGAATTTTATGTTTAGTATATGTATATTTAAGTAATAATAATATTGTAATATAGTCAATGATCTATAAAAGTAGATTAGAATATTGAAATAATAAAATAATATTCTAATAAAAATTAAAAAATTAAGTATTCGAATATTATTGAAATTTTTGTACCAGTTTATGAGACTTTTTTACATCGACCATAAGAAGTTTATTTGAACGTACATTCAACAAAAACAAAATGAATGAATGTTAAATGTTTGTTCCATGAATTAAACAAATTGTAGACTGTAACAGATAACTTTAACAAGTAAATTTATAAAACTTTTTTATATCAGCAAAACTACGTTAAAAGTTTTCACTTATAAATTCCTTATTGTCGGACTTGCTATTAATCTATTTGAAATGCCATTTTCACACTTTTGAGCCACTTCTAAAAGTTATACCGACGCGGCGTTGATACGCTATTTCTGAAAAGTTATTTTTCGAATATTTGCATCACCACGACAACATTATGCATGACAATTTTATTCCGTTTGTTATTTATTTAGTTATATTACTATGTGGTATATTTGCAAATCATTTATATTTTAAACTCCATTTCCTCATCGAGTGAGGTGAAGATTACGTACTTTATTTGAAATTCTTGTGGGCACGTGCTTGAAACATAAAGTTTGTATGTATTTTTAATTCGCTTTAATCAACCCAATCCAAAACTATTCGTTCTCATTTTACCTTGAAAAATAAAAAATACTGTTTTTAGCGTTATTCGTCAATGATCAAACAGTATTTTGTAAAATACAAAGCACTTAGCTAATATTTTATTATTTTCTTTGAATTACTCCTACATTATGCGCAAAACAAATAAAAACACTTTTACCATGTATTTTTATTTTATTAATTGGGATTCTGGTAACAACGTTGATGAAATGCATACTAATAACTATTGCAACTCTAAATTATACTCATTTGCAAGTAATCATACATACATTGGACACTTGAAACTGAAGATCTAATTAAATTCTAAGAACCAGTCATTGTCACGTGAGTTCTTCGTATTTAATGATAATGTATTTAATGCTTAGTCCATCATCATCTACTGGAGTATACTCTCTCTCTGAGCTGAGGCTTAAAAGCGAACGGGGGCATCTATTCTGATCATCTGTGGTATCGCTTGTCCCTCTATATCTGGTGATCAATCAATTTATCTGCTTGTTTTGCGGATTTGCTATCAAATCTGAACTGCAGTGTATTATGATTGCAATCAAACTTATTTCAAATTATATTATTATACAAAAATATCTTCGTTAAGAATATTAATATTTTGAGATCTTGGATCAAGATTTTGATTAAAATCGATTGAACTGTATTTGTAAAACTATACTGGAGATCTTAACTTTGAAAAATCAAGCTACAAAGTTCTATACACATAGTAATACCTCTGAGCTGATAATAATGTACAACTAATTGATTTTCCACTTCAAATAACCAAATTCCATTCCAAAATCCATCAATCAAAACCAAATTCAAAATAGAATAATTTGATCGCATTCCAATATCGTCAATAATTAACAACAGTCTACTGGATATGACAGTTAGGACTCAATATTGCCACTAAAATAAAAATTATAATGCTTAATGATTTCTTAACGTTAAAATATAATTGAGTATGCTACTCGTATATACTAAAATATTTTATGCTTCTTAAAAATTTCAAGAAAAAAGTAAGAAAATCAACTCACACAATGATGTCTAAATTTTTGTTCGCTTTTGATGTAATAAAGTATAATTATTGAAAGTGAAGGTTAATTTTAAGGTTTTAATTTTAGCGACCATTCTATGAATGTTCATATTTATACTGGCAATGGAAGGGTTTTCGAAGTTGATATTGCAACTGAAATTGTTCTCTTGCTCCATTGGCGTTATCTTTGCCTAACAAAGGTTCAATTTCCTATCTCTTCGGTCCGTTAGCCTGTGCTGCTTAATCTTCTGATTCAATTTCGCGCGAGGCCACGGCTATTAAACAAAAACAAGGACTTTTCAATATTTTCGTTCAATTAAAAACGAAACAGAATTATAAAATACTCGTATATTGTTGAATGGAGTACTAACAATTACAATCAAATCAAATATTTAAGATAGATCGATGAAACAAAAAGGTTCGAACGCAAAATACGATAAAAACAATTAATATGTCCTCATAGTTATTCAATTTTCTACAGTAAAAATATTGTTTCTAATAAGCATTCATAAAGTAAATAAAATACATCGTAATAAACAAACCCTTTATTGATCCTAAATAGTATTCTCAATTGGAATCTCTTTGACAGACAAACATACGTTCTTTCGTATGTCATATAATAATATAAAATAAAATAATATAAAATGAATATCAAACTCACATTTTTTAATTAAAATTACATTAATTACTTTGAAAAAGTTAATTTAAATTATAATTCAACTAATAGTTGTATTTATGGTGGTCTCTTTATAAAGGCTATTATCTCACCAAAATATGAACAAAAAGTTTTATTTTTTACGTATAACTTAACACTCGTTATTATTCTCGCACGTGCGTGTACTGCGACATTAAGGAAATGTAAATTTCGGTCAAAATTACTGTAATCTTTTTCATATACCCTAAATTAAGTGTATTATCCGAGTTCTTCTAATAAGCAATAAATATGTGCATAATATATTAATGTCATGAGCGGACCGCGAAGTTTTTTTTTGTTTTTCACCCCTTAATAGACTTCCAGAAGTGATTACTTTGTAATTCAAGTCACTTTTGTGAAAAGTAATGCGTAAAGTTTTTTGCAGTCTCCCCTTAAATGGAAATGGCGATTTTCGACAAGATAACATTTCTTAAGTCTACTTAAAAATGGTAACCTCAGATAAAGGGAAAAGTTAAGAGTATTTAATTCGCGCTGAGACTTATAATCCGCTGTTCAAAATATTCATCAAACTTCACTTAGATCATAGTAATTTATATTTATTTATATTTTATTTTTAAAACAATAACTTAATCACGTTTATTACCAAGATAGTCGTTCCTCTTTGTAGTGTCAATCTGGTGGATTTATTTGCAGCGACAAAATCTTGCATCTCGATCTCCACTCCTCTAGATCCTCTGCAGTCCTCTTCAGCTCAGCATAAGAGCTACAACTCATGTCCTCGAACATTTGCTGCAAATATCCCCGTCTAGAGTGCCCTTTGCAGTTCTACCCTCAACCATCCCTTCCACAATGTCGTGAAGAAGACCATCGTGGCGCATGATATGACCGATCAAAATCTGAAATGGTTTTTCATATAGTCGTTATATAAACAATATTTGTTCGCGTGACTTACTTGGACAATGAACGCTTAACCACACATATCTTCATGGTTGGGTTGAGCCAGAACTTTAAAACTCAATTGTCTGAGCCTGGAGGCATCAAGCTAAATATCTGTTTTTTTTTTTAAATCTGATTAATAAAATTACTTTAATCTTATATATTTACAAGCTTTTTCACCATGAAACATATATATACCTAATTGGTGCAAAAATAAATTGATAATTTGATACATGCCATGCTTAATGACAACATCGGAAATTAAAAAGCTATACAAAAAGTAGTAGAACGTATTATTCTAATTAACCACAAAAGTAATAGAGACTTTTATGTTTTAAAAAAATCATGTACTAAACAAAGGATACGTAAAAAAGATCGAGGTGTACTGAAAGCTTATGAGGCAGAGTGATTGCATTTTAACTAAAAATGGCACACAAAACATTACAGGCTTCGACAGGGATAGAAAGCAATTGATAGTTATGAACTGTTTCTTTTTGATTCTATAATTGATAACGATAGAATAAAGTAAATGTGATTGCACAGTTCGCTCTTAAAACGTTTGAAAACTTGATACATATTTAACTCTATCGCACGTAATGTAATATATCTAATATTTAAGTTTCTAAAATAACATATCATTTTAAAGTTGAATATTTACATATATGTAAGTCCAATTAATTAAATTTCTCAAACAAGAAACCTTTTTTTGCCTGCAATGAAAATTAGTACTTAAGTGTAAACTAGCTGTAAAAGCTTACAATATGTTTTGACAAACAAAATAATAAAATTACTCACAGCTCACTCTGTGTACAATGTAGAATACTTAGCATAATTGTCTAGTCTGCTTGAATTATGTACTAAAAAATACTGAAAGAATGCACAGTGAAAATGATTAAACGACAACATAGTGTAATGAAAGAAATTTTATTCTTCTGGGACCATAAATATAAACCTGTAAAATATCCATGTTATAAGATGAGTTTTACACGAGCATATCTTTAAATGTACTACACATTTTTTTTTAAATATGCGATCAAGGATGCCAATTTCATCGACGTTGTAAATGATGCGACCATAACAACAATCGATTCAGCAACATTGTGAAAAATATAAAATATCACCATAGGTTCCTTCCTATTTTTTTAAATATATCAGGTAGAAATTGTTGGTCAGGTAGGTGCTCAAATAATGCAGATTTATCTAATAATGTTAGTGATACAAATATAAGACTGGCAAAATCCAAAAACATAGTTAATTTATAAAATATTTAAACTCTATTACATTATTATTGACAGTTGGATATGTAATTAAGATTAAATTAATTAATCAACGATGCTAAATACTTTTTCTATGAATATAAATATAATTTATATAAACGTTTCAAAAAATACATTACTTTTATAACTTCTTAGATTTTCACGACAAGATTTGATATTGTGGCTTTTGGGCTTAGCCGTGTGTGGCGAATTTCTTTTGACAAATATTTCAACCGCCATTGCAGGGGTCTTCTTCAAGATTGATGATTTAAAATCATTTTTAAATATTGGTCAAAATAAATTCGCCACACACGGCCGTAAGCCACAATAACACATTACTTTATTTTAATTCGGAGTTTTTAAATATTTTTCCAGGTACACTGTATACTTGGCATATATATTTAAAATCGATTTGAAAATCTAAGAAGATGTACAGTATATAGCTATACGAATCCATGGTTCCAATTCCACTAACGGAAAGTATAAAGTAAAAAAAAAAAACAGTTTCCAAAATGGTTTTTAAATTTAATGAATAGAATATAAATACTCGTAGCTCTGTGTTATTAAATGGATTTTTATTCACAAAGTACAAGCCTACGAAATTTACCCTTTTGAAATTATTAAAATATAATCACGTTATTCGGGTTACATAATGTATACAATATACATACCATAATATACTACATATATATTATTATTACATCTTGCTGAGGATGTACGTACTTTCATTATGATAAAGTCGCTCGCAGTCCATTGCCCTATATGTAATATATGTATTTATACGCTGCGTGTACATAGTGAGTACCAAAAGATATATAAATATACTAAAATCTCGGCATAGAGAAACCCCAAGAAATTCCTCGAAAGATAATAAAGCTCCGATGCGGGTTAAAAGGGTTTGTTGCAAATATTTTTATAAAATCAGATATATATACTTTTTATTAGTTTTTTATATAACTAAGTGTATCGTAGTCAGAAGTGGCTAATCATTTATATCAATATTGGATCGTACATATGTTCATATCTTTTTTGTTGATCTGAAATATTTTGTGTGGAAATTTGAATAATAATTTTATTTTATATTGTATTTCTACCATCTAATTAAAATGAAAATACCTTAAGTGTGAAAGGAATAAACATTCGCTAGATCAATTAAAAGTATAAATTAATATTTGAATATTTATTTAAAATTAAAGTATTAAAATTTACAAACATAAGAAATATATAAATATTTATTTATTTACCTTGTTTTTACATGGATCACGTAAGATAAGTTCTCTATTAGGAGACTGCAGTTTTGACTAACGCGTAGCCTTTCTCAATCCTTCTCTTGTTAAGAGATAACTGAGCTGCATTAGTACTTTACAAAAGAAGGATCGAAAAAGGCTAAGAGTTAATCGTAGCTGCAGTCTCCTAATAGAGAACTTATCTTGCGTTATCCATGTAAAAACAAGGTAAATAAATCAATATTTATAATGGATCTCAAAGTGAATGCTGAAAACACTGTAAAAATATAAAAATACATATTAATTAGTAAAAAATAATTGTTTGTGGCGTCAATAATATCCAAATACAATATTATCGAAAAGCTTGTTATTTTAACGCGTTCATTGAAAATAAACTTTTTACCATCCACCAAATTTATTTGCTCCAATTCTGTCAAACATAAAAGCAACCAATCCTTCGTTATTATTCTTGTAATACAAAATAAAAATTCAATTTCAAAAAAGCTGTCAATCCGTACAATATTGATGACAATCCGTTAATGAAATGATAAAACCGTATTAAAACTGCAGCGCATCTGTAAGCAAAAATAGTGTCCGATGATAATTGCAAATACAGATCCCAGCTTCGTGGAAACATAAATTGAATTTCACTCACATGTACTAACTAACAATGATCGATCACGGCATGTATTTCAATTCGAAATATTATCCAATAACTTTTCAAAATTGAAATAACATTATTATTTCATGCGCATTAAATGAAATTGTGCTGAATAAGAATACCCATTTTTATTATTAAATTGATTCCATAAGTTAGTGATTTTATGCTATTTATGATGCTCGAAACACACTGAGTAGTAAACACATTTACCAGGTGTTTTGTCATATATCAATCAAACAGTGATTTTAATTACTTCAGGTAGAAAAATACCTGAAATATTTTTCAATGATATAATCATATTTTAGTATTAATATTGCTAATCGTTCAACACGTCAAATGTCGTATTTTCACATTTTCTAAAACAAAATCTTACAAAGGTTTTCTATAAATAATATTGAAAAAAGGTCTAAAAGCATCAATCTGTAAATTTTTCGTAGGTAAAAAAAAACATAAAAAGGCCCCCTATAATAATGCCATTTTAAATACCAGTAATTGGCTGTACACAATAACTTTTTAAGGTGTTATTTTTACCAATAACTATTTTATATTTTATTATTACAAAGTACACTATTGTCTTGTGGTTATTATATTTATATTATAAATATTAAATTACGAATGCATTATCAATAGAATATGACTTTGAAGAATGCATGTCTTTGGCACATTTCATATATCAGTTTTGTTTATTTGTTCAGCAGGATGGAGACGTGGAAGCTGGTCCTTCAGGAGTTCAGCTGCCTCTGTGCCCGGGGGGACGCCGTAACACCAGGGATAATGTGGCCAACGCCACACAACCAGGTGAGACCTTGAAACATTTTCGTTAAATATATTTTGTAACATTTTTGAGTTCAATTTTTGTAACACGTTTGTGTTAAATTTTTGTAAAACGTAATATCATAGCAATTACAAAAAATGAATGACACTTCTGTCAAGTAGTCATTAGTGCCACTACAATGAGTAGTGAGCGACACGATCAGCATTTTTTTTATCATTTATGACTGAGATATATGCATAAACGTTTATTACTCGTATTTACTAATATAAAACTAATTACTTAAATTATTAACAAAAAATGAAAAAAATATTCATATGCATAAAAATTCTGAATTTTGAAATTGAAATAATATGTAGTGAATTATTCTTAGTTATAATATTTAATGACTTTAGTAATTAATGTACATTTTAATTATACTATTTTTAAATATACAAGTATAAAGAAGAGTTCTAATAAACGGCTTAATTGAAATGCTGTTTAACATTCGTAGTACAATTTCATTCGCCAAATTGATAATTGGATTGTTGATATTCTAAGCAAAACGTTAATACAAAATATCACTATTTAAAATTGTTGATAACATTTAATTCTTTTACTGCCCCTCACTGTTAAGAGTTCGTGAAAAATAATTGAAAATTTTTAAATTTTGCTTGTTTTAACACAAAAAAGTTAATAGTTTTTGTGTTAAAGTAAGACACGGCTGATTGTCTCTGACAGCCAATATTTCGTGAGAAGTATTTTTTTCTGAGATTTTTTTGATCCACAGAAAAACTGTGCTTTTTATTTTTTCGTGGAAACGCCATATGCAAAATCAAGCGTCCGATAGCGTAAAACCACAGCACGTTTTTAATTCAAAGTACCTCGCTTACTGTCAAAGTGATCATATCTGAACGAGATATTTCTTTGTATATTCTTGTATTGAAGAATTATATGAATTTTGCAGAGTTTTAGATTGTAAATATAAAATCACAGAAATTAGAAAATACGTTTGCGTTATTTATGTGGCTTTTGTTCATTAGTCTTTTTTATTACATTACTACATGATTTTGAATGATTTTGAAGCTCTAAGAGAAAATTATTTCAATGATATTATATATCTTTTATATCAGCTGTATCAAGCAAGCTGAAGAATTGTTAGCCTCGTATCGCTTTTTCAAGGTAAAATACATTTTAGCTTTTTATTACCAAATCTTTAATAGTTTGTTATAATTATGTGTTTTTTTTAATTAATATAACTATATATTACTTATGTAAATATTTCGTTAAAAGAAAAATACTGTATTACATTTAATGTGTTTCTATGACACAAGTGGTCGAAGAAATTCTCGACAAAAAATCACTAACGTTGAGTTTGTAGAATTCAGCAGATTTGCACAGGTGATAGTATTTATTTTAGAACATTAATAGTTGAAGCTTCGTAAGCGAGAACCTTAAAGGACGGTCCTAAGAAAATATATTGCTAACTGCGTGTAAACATCGGCCGAAAATCTTCCAAGGAAACTTCCGTTAATGGACGATTCCCGGATCGACCTTACGAGAGAAATATTTTTCACATCGGCTTTAAAATCTTATCGTGTGTGCTGAGTTAATGTGTTGAGGTTTATTTCAACGGGACGGGGATCCAAACCACCTGCTGTTTGGAAGGGTGATAAATGGGGGGGTTAGCCTTGAGTTGCTGAAACTTTTGAGTTTAGAGTTTTGTACTGAGAGAAATGTGAACAGGTATATCGTTTTAATTATCGTTGATGTTCGAGTTTTGTACTATAGTCAACAACGAGTAAATATTTATGTGTTATTAGTTAAAATATATATATTTTTTTATTTTATATATTTTTTTACGTCATTTATGTAATAGTTAGATTTTCACAGCCAGGTTTGAAATTGTGGCTGATGGGTTGAGCCAAATGTGGCAGGTTTCTTCTTATATCCATTGCAGGAGCATTTTGAGGGATCACACAAATATCATTATCAAAAATTAACGCTTAAGATGACCCCTACAATGGCGGTCAAAAAATCGAATGGAAGATAAAATTTGCCACATACGGCTCAACTCAAAACCCATATTTTTTTAAGGTTTTTACATTAATAACAAACTATACTGTCTTGTGTCTAAAACTGTATGAATGTAATTTCGCCTTGATTACTGAACTATTTTATCTTATAATTTTATTTTTCACTATATGCATTAAAATTATTTTTAAATTAAAAACTACATTAAAAATTTGTATTATATAACTTTAAAGTGTAGAAAAAATCTTAATCTATTACTATTCAATTATAATTTATTAAGACGCAAAGCATTTAGCTTCCATGTTACAAAAACAGCGCGAAACTTTTGTTTGTAATCAAAAAAAACATAATTTTCAAAATTGTATTGAAAAATTAAACGTGTTTTTTTTTAAATACTGATTATTTTGCTGTAGACTGATTAAGGATCTTTTTTCAGGCGATGAAACTGAAACTGAAAATCTGCTGCGCGGAGGACGTGTTCGTTCTCGCCGCAAGAGGTCCCGCGTTCGTCATCTCATGCATCGTTTCTGTACAGCAAACCGCTTCAAGAACTTGCAAGTAAGTTCATCATTATCCATATCATGATATCATTGTTTTAACATGACAGAAGTTCAAACTCCAAAAGTCTACTTTTAGTAATAAGTAAAACAGAAACAGATATCGCGTCATTTTAAAATCAATCTATCACCGGTTGCCGTTAAATTCAAATGTTGTGGTTGGTATTATTTTAATGCTCTGTTTACTAATGTCTGTATTATGCTGTAATAATTATGTATTATGCTCTGTTACTCTTTTCATTTTGATATTTTATATGCCGCAGTTGTAAAATATATAAGGTCAGGATTGAAAAAACATTCTCGATATTTCAAGCTGTTTTCATTTAGTAGGTACAGGTGCCTATTTTGAAGAAAGCTAGTGTTTTTTTCTTCTCGAAACCGAGTGAATATTGTTTGTACAACGGAAAAACAATGTATCTTAATTATTATTTATAATTTCAAAAAGGCAGTTTAAAATTTATCTGTTTCATACGTATAAGTGAATTTACTAACGAAATCTTAATTAATAGATGTTTCAAATCAGTAATAGTTTATACAATCTTGGACAAAGTTTTCTTGATATTTTATCAGTTATATTTAAGATGAGGTCGTTTGTTTTGAATATTATACATCTTTTGAATTCAAATTAATAGTTTCTAATAGGTAATTAACTACAGGAATTGTTTAACGATAATATACCTTACAAAAACACTCAGAGCATCAATCTTCACAAATTTTACTCAACCATATATATGTGTTTACGTATAAACCAAATGTAAGCGGGTAGAAACCAAAGGAAACTGGTTTATAATAAAAAAAAAATTCTTCGAGCTTATTATGAAGAAGCACCTTCACATTATAATCAGAGTGTCCGGCTCTATTTTTCATTTCTCGTCCGCTTCACCTTTCAAAGGCAAACGTGTGTATTAGGTGAGAGGCGGCTATATGAGAGGAAAGACCCTTCTTTCCCCGAAAGAATATAAATTAGAAGTTACCAAAGCAACGACTGGGTGACTGTTATTATTTTACAAAATATAATTCAGGAAACATAATACCAGGCTAAGCCGAGCCAGACTCTTTGAGCTTTTAGATGTGATTTTATATTATCGTTGGAAACCGGAGTATTTTAGTAGGGGAGGCGCGATAGCGATGTCAAAAGGCTTTCTAAAATCGAGAGTAAATTATGTTCCGTAACGTGGCATGCTAATAGTATATGAATTTCACGTTGAATAACTACCCGGTTAATTACTTTTTAAGCAATTGGTATTGTTCGTGTTTTCGTAAAATCGCGTTAGGAATACCGTCTTATAATAATGAATTACTGAATTTATAAAACAGTGACATATTTTTATAATCATGAAATAATTATTCTACACTTTAATTATTCAAATTTTATTCTTGTGAATCTGTGCGATGATCAAATACGAATACATTATACTATCTAACATTGTATTTGACATAAAAAAATACATTTTTATCAAGTTAATAAATTTCTCCGGATATTGTTAGACTGAGCAACGCGTGAAATCAGAATGAGATGTCATGCATATTTTTTTCAATGCAATTGCTCAAGAATCTACTCAAAGAGGTTTTACTATTCATTTAACTTATTTTGCATGAAAATTACTTCCCTTGATTATGAGTATAAATTTCATAGTGTAACTCTTTATTTAAGAGGCTTTCAAAACTCCAACAACTAATTCTAAGCCATTTAGAACTAATTAAACGCTTTTCTTTAAAAAATATTTTAAAATTAAATTACAGTTTACAATTTGTTTTATTGAATACCAGCAAATAACTTAAGTTTCATGATTAATACCACATGTAGGCTTTGAAATGCTCTCTAGTTTATATGTTATCTACTTCACAAATTAATTATGTTTATATTCAACCAATATATCAACATAAGCTTCAAGCTATACAACGACCCCAAATCATTTTTGTATATAGCGCCCTGCCTCATAAGTACCTGTCTGCTTCACTGGTTCCTTCACCAATTGTCATAAGTTTGTAACAAGCATTCGGTGCTCTGCTTCGTGCGATTACTAAAAATTGAATTGTGAATTACCGGTGTTCTATATATGTTTCTACGTGCTGACTCTACGAGGTTGATCCCACTCCTGGCCTCGCCGCCGCTAATCTCAGGGTTTGCTTGAGCTCCCGATAAACAATTTGTGTAGTAGTTGGCTGCCACACCACATTATGCGGATTAAGCACGTCGCAGGATTGTCGCGCTCGAACCACGAGTGTAACACACCACAAGCGTAACACACCACAAGCGTATCATTTCTTCATATACAGAAACAATAATAGAAATACCACTTCTCTTAACGTTCATGACAAGAACAAACCAAAATCAAACCCACTTAGCACTCTTGAAGATGGATGTGGATGGCTGAGAAATATTAATGGTATTCAACCAGGATACTCTTTTAAATTTTCCAAAACTTTGTGGCTCATATTAATCAACTTCCGCCCGCTTAGCCTTTTCCCAGCATGTTCCAATTATTTACATATGAATCAGAACTTCATCGTGTCTAGCTCATTTTTTAACAACACAGGCAGGCTTTAAATTATTATTTCTGCATCTGATTATCTTGCCGCATATAATCTGAATATCTTTACACAAGTAGATTATTATATGCTCGTAATGCATTTGATGCTTTGCTAATAATATGTCCGCAAATAAACACCACATGCGGTGATGAATATACAGTCTGTGGAAATAAGCCTTTTGCAGGCACTTTTCCTATGAGTGATTATATAAAAAAATTATGACGTAACTGTCCGTAAAGAAAGCAAGTGTGATGTTTGTTTTATTCTTAGAAAAAATGAAAGCGTATAATTATATAAATTAAAACACATAAACTCGAAGAGTACTCTGAAGTTTGCAAGTGGTGATTTATTTATGTCCTAAACAAGACTTTAATTCAAAATATTACTTTGAAAAATATTGAATGACGGAAAACATTTTAAGGACCTTGTGAGTATTTTGAGTAATAAAGTAAAAATCCATGCTCTACGTTTTCACAAAGAATTATTCAAACAAAAATTAAACAATAACAGAAATAAAATAAGAAAAAAAAGAACAAAAAATTAAAGACGCTTAGCAGCAGTAAGCTTAACTACGAAAAAGTAGAAAGAGTAACATTTGAACTTTAATTATATAAAGGCTAATTTCTCATTTTTACATATAAAACGTTATACGAATATGAGTTGTAGGGTAGACTCTTCGCCGTAGAGGCATTCATCTACAAGACAACTCGATTATAATGAGCCGACTAAGAAGAAAAAACGTTTTTTTTTACTAAACCAAGAATATCGATTGAGTTTCTTACTAGTTGTTTCGCCCTTTCTTACTAATGTTGCGCCCATGGAATTGTTGACTCGCCCACCGCAACACAGAAGCGTTTAAGTGGTAGGTAACTCCTCTTATCAAAATCACTTAATGTTCAAATAAACTCTCAAGATTTCCAAATGAAAAGGCACCATACAAGTTTATGCAAATAAGTTTAAATAAATTGAAAGCGATAACTTATATAACGGAAGAAGATTTTTGAAAATATTACTTTAAAATAAAATGTGAAATTAATAATTTACTGTCAAATTTTCGATGATTTGGTTCCGGTTTTAATTGCACAAAGATCTGGTTAAAAAATAAGATTTCAATTTGTGATCTCCTATATAAACACGATTGCTATAGAACAAAATAAATTTATGTACGAGTATGTCACATCCATTTCTACTCGTAATTTGAAACAAATGCTACTAAATTTGTTATGTTACTGCCATTTTTTTTCTAAATAAACACACCAGAGAGGGTACTAGTAAAGGGTTCTTGTCCTCTTTTTTGTCTCCACGGTCTCTATTATGTTCAACCAAGTCGAATAGTTTTTACGTGAGGGTTGTAAAGTGTGTAAAGTGTAAGAATATTGTAAGTATATATTATATTCGATTGTATTGTATGTATTGTACGAGATTCGAATTGTATGTGTAACAAACTATCGTCAAGCCTTAATATTATTTCTATTAAGCACATCATACATGATAACAAAAACCACAAGGTTTGAAAAATATTCCTTAATATTTGCTTACTTAAAACCACTTTTTTGAAAAAAAAAATAGTATGAAGCATATTTTTACAAATTTCATAAAATTACTTTAAATACGATGAAATTTATTGATTCGCAATCGTATAGAAGAATGGGGATGATATTTTTTTTTATATATAAGGTTTTATTATATTAATTAATTTAATATAACTTTAAGGAAATATTGCCGAGAATTTCAGTTATTATTGGATGGAGCATGTTCATAAATCAATTAGGAAATGGATATTTTCATGAATATAGCATCTTAATAATATAAGATTCAATAAAATATTTTCCAGCAGTGTAACAGACATCCGCTCTATCAAATGCAACGTTATTGAAAATATATTCCTGGAAATCAAATGTCGGACATTCTATTTTAAAAATGTTATTTGATATCAAATATTGCATTTGAACTTATTCTGCAAGAAATCAACAGATCAATATACCGATTCAACGTTAAATGCAAATTCTTTGTAACGTGAAATATTTTTAATAAAATACTTCGCAAAGTTACAAAATATATATTTTATTACGCAATATTAAAATTGTAATAAATTTGATCCGAAGGGCTTTTAGCATCTCTTAAAAAAACTTTTTCATGGCTTTATTACTCTTGACTAAGCACCGTCGTACAATAATCTTATACGAGTCTTTCTCACTCCTTTTCGTTGGTGCTTTATTGTGAAAATAGAGTGGATATTTTTTAATGTCCTCTTCAGAACAGTACTCCACTGACTCGTTTGAACGTCAAAATTTCTCTAAAGTAATGATAAATCAAAAGGACATGTTTTATTTTCAAAATATACTATACGCCATTTGTATGTTCAATATCCGTTCCATATTTGGAGCTTATAGACACCAAAATTGCCGTTTCTCAATTCTTTAAGCTCATATTGTGTATGCCTGTATCCCGAAGGACCACAAGGTTACGTGAATGGTTCCCGGCAGCGTCCAGGGCAAGAGCCCGCGAACTTACATAGACTGCGGCTGTAGTACTAGTGAAATATTTTTAGTCGGGATTTGAACCGATGGTGTCTGAGTGAGAAACAAACACTTTTACCACTGGCCCACGTACCTTAGTTTCCAATATCTTGGCGTACTAATCACACAAGGATGTTAGAATGACTATGTGAAGTACTTGTGTCAGAAAATGGACATAATAGGCTTTCGTGGTCAAGAGGTGGTAGTGTAGCTTGCTATTAAATGCCGCAGGAGAGTGTAAGCTGCAACCACCTTTTTTCGAACGCCCAGCCTCTCACAATCTTGAAATGCGGTGTTATATAAAATATTTTCGTCGGAACTGTGTTGGATTAAAAAGTGTTGGTGTTATACAAGTATGACTTTACTCAAAGAGTACACTAAATAAATAGATTATCGGGAAAAAAAGGGAATAAAATAATTAATTACAACATAATAAATATTTATTTCATATACATACAGCTTAGAACAAGCGCATCTATAAATAATACGTATCAAAAATACACTATGTGTAAATTTCTCGTCTCAGTAGGTGGAGGGAATGGCCGTGCGTCAGCGTTGAGTAATGAAATGAACTTGTTGTTCGTGGTCCAAATTCTCGCGTCGGCTGTTTATTTGTCTTTCATTTATTAATGAGAGAAATTTCATATAAGACGTTGCTTGCTGTGAGTTTCTACGTGTATCAGCTGTTGAATAATATATTACTTTTTTGTTATTCGTTGTGAATTTTAGAATGAATGTTAAAAGTGTGCATGACAATATATTGATGTATTTATAAAAGCCGCCCTCGCCCCTGAGGTCTGAAAGCCTTGTGATATTATCGACTGAATGGCTTATGACTCACATTCAGGATGCGGAAGCTTTTCTTGCGCGTCAACGAGGATGTCAAAAAAACCCGCGTAATCTTAAGTGCCGAAGCTTTGAACTATTTACATCGGAAAATGCGGATAATTTTCCATGTTCTTTTTAGGCCTACGGTAAATATTATTCCCCTTTGTTATGCCGCGGCTTTCAGGCATTCAACCTTTTTTATGCTATTATTATAATATTTCAATAAATCAATTAAAATTTTATGACATTATGGTGAACGAGAAAGGATTCAAGGACAAATATTATTTAAAAAATCATTAAATAACGATTTTGAAAATTAAAAAAAAAAATACATACTCGTATCTATCTACAAATACTAGTATATATTCAAAGTATGTATATTTTTATTATTATTTTATCAGTCTTCATTTATTCACAAGCTTAATATTATTATTTTCCGGCAGTCTATTTATTTTAGTAAGTACCACTCGGGTCTCGAACCAAACTATATATAGAATACTGATAGAATAATACTAAAAATATACATACTTTGAATATATACTATGGCGACATCTGTCGTACGATAATAACAATGATATAAATACTAGTTTCATCGCAAGTCAGTCTGGGCATAGCAATGGCGCGATTCGCCGAGCGGTATGAATACCTGGGCATAGTTGGTTTCCAAGGTCCGCGGTTCGCATCCCGCTTCTGCCGTTATTTTTGTGCTTGGATTGACGCGTTGAAAAAAGAATTTTATGTATAGTATATGTATATTTAAGTAATAATAATATTGTAATATAGTCAATGATCTATAAAAGTAGATTAGAATATTGAAATAATAAAATAATATTCTAATAAAAATTAAAAGAAATCATATTTTCTCTATCTCTTATATGATTTATCTTACATCTGAGCTACGATTTTGCATAAAATGTATTTATCGCAGTATTTTTTTTTTGTCATATATGAAAATATTACTAAAACGGTTTTTATTTTATTTTATATTTGATAATTTTTGATGACATTCTTAAGTTAGAAAGTAATAAAAATTAAATAATTAAGTTTATAAAAATACAATAAAAATAATACTCAAGTAAAAATAAATGTTGAAATAATTCATCAAAATATCTGTGTGTAATTTATATTATTTACAATTTTCATAAGTTCAGTTTCATAGTATCTTAATATATAAATTAATTAAGCACCTGTTGTAATGTGTACTAATATAACATCTACGTAAACAAATACGAAAGCCAACTCAAAGTAAGTAATTTGAGCATTAATGGAGCAAAATTTAATAATACACGAACATGTCGTGCCTAACAAAAATTGATCATATTTTTATAACCTATATTTGTTAAATACTCAGTGGCCAATATTTAGCGCCTGAATACAGATAAAACTCATACTCTTATGTATTTTTGAAAATAATACAAACTGGTGAACCAATGAGTACAGCTGTTCAAAATTCAAATACCAAAACCATTAAACGCATATTTGCATCCATCGATTAATACGCTCACTTTTGAAAAATACGTGTTATTTTGGTCTTCTAGTTGTATTTCAATATAAAAATCAAAGAACGTGATATGGTTGTAAAATTATGAAGATTTGTTGGACAAATTTAAATTATATTTATTTTAAATATATTGTAAAAAAGTTCAAAGCTTAACTATCTTGTAAAAAGAGTTGTAGAATAACTTCTAAGGTTTTCACGACCAGATTTGGTATTGTGGCTTTTGGGTTAAGCCGTGTGTGGCGAATTATTTCGGACCAATATTTCGACCACCATTGTAGGGATCTTCTTCAGGGTTGACGACTGTCACGACGAAAAGTCGTCAGCCCTGACGAAGACCCCTGCAATGGCGGTCGAAATATTGTTCCGAAATAATTCGCCACACATGGCTTAAGCCAAAAGCCACAATACCGGAGATGTAAAAACTGCTCGTCTTGAATCAACATATTTAATAATGTATGATTGCTCGAAAAGGGTTTCATGTGTTGTCATTTACATATAATATATATGCAAGTAAGATCAAAATATAATGTTCAGGATAGCAGTTTCCATAAAATATTCTTTAGTAACCTACTGAACGTCTGTATTCTTTAAATTGTAGATTATGCATAAGGGTACCATCACCCTTGTCTAGTGACTAAAAATTTAAAACTGAGTTAATTTTTGATGTGTATCTTTACACTGAAAAGAGTCTTAAACAATAGAAGCAAAATCATTTCCAAACCAAAGCCAATCCCATGATGTCTAACTTATATCTCAAGAAATAAAAAAGGGTTAAATACATTTATTTATGCGCGAAATGAATAGACTTTTATATTTGCTTCAGTATTCGACTTTTATAAAGGCAAGCTTTCAATAAAAAAGCAAAAATTCTTGAGTCAAAGAATATTTCTTTAGGGCTCCGCAAACAACTTGCCAAAACACTTGTTTGGAGCATCTTAATGTACGGCTGTGAGACATGTTGCTTATCTGAAAGTGATAAAAAAAGACTAGAGGCCTTTGAGATGTGGTCGTACAGAAGAATTCTCGGAATTTCCTGGAGAGACCACGTCACGAACAATGAGGTTCTCAGGATAATCAAGGAAGATAGGCACCTAATAAGAACCATCTCAGAGAGGCGAGCCCGATGGATTGGTCACATCACACGCCACGATGGTCTTCTTCACGATATTGTGGAGGGGATGGTTAAGGGTAGAAACTGTAGAGGGCACCCTAGACGGGAGTATTTGCAGCAAGTATTCGAGGACATGAATTGTAGCGCTTATGCTGAGCTGAAAAGGGTTGCGGAGGACCGAGAGGAATGGAGATCGAGATGTAAGATTCTGTTGCTGCAAACCAATCCACCGGATTGATACTACGAAGAAGAATAAAAATAAACAACGTCGTGAAATCATACTTTTACAATTTTTTATAAGAGCGAGTGGTTTTCTATAAGCATGAAGATAAAACGATTTTATTGTGTAGTATAACACAATATCCACGCCGGGTTATACGCCCCACATTACGGCGCAATGAATGAAGTACGGCTATTATATGTCCCGTCTATAAAAGGGATGATAAGCTTCTATATACACGTTTGGGATTTGTCACTCTAAAATGGGATATATTCACTTGGAAAAACATGAAAGCCCATACCCCGTGCCGGGTTTCACGTAAATCAAGAAAATCACCTTCAAATCCGTGCTTTTCTTACCTAAACTTCGACTTGTATAAAGAAAACTGTTTACTCCAGCTTTGTTTTCCTCCACCAAACGATAAGCTACTCTTTGCTTATTATTGGTTAAAACATAATTTAAAACATAAAGTTCTTGTACCTATAATCATTAACCATTTGATAGTTGTTATCAACCAGTTTTTTTTTCGATCGATAATTCTTTGTGGAATTCAAAAATATCAATATTAGGAAATTATTCCACATTTTTTTTATCTAAGGACGCCATGTTTCGGCTACGTCGAGTAGCCATTGTCTACCCGAAAGTGATTATTTAGATATCATCATCATCATCAGCTACATGAATCTCCATCCTCGATTCTCTGCCTTCCGCATCCAGGTCACACCCGCTATTCTTCTTATGTCATCAATCCATTTTGCAGGGGGTCGGCCAATGCTTCGTTTGCCAGTTCTTGTGCGCCACTCCAATACTTTTCTTCCCCATCAACCGTCGTCTCTTGGACAGATATGTGCTGCCCATTGCCACTTGAGTGTGCATATTCGATGGGTAGCTTCCAGTACTTTAGTTATTCTGCGGATATCGTCGTTTCGGATTCTATCTTTTAGCGACACTTGACTACTGAAAACGTATTTTCTTTATAACAATATTCATATATTTAAAAAAAATCTTAACTATACCCTTTGGCTGGTATCGCATCATTAAACATAAGACACAAAGTCATATGCGCCGAAGAAATGCGTAAGGCAATCAACCAACCGTCCTACTGCTTGTATAATCAGATACCCCCAACACTCAGACTGAAATCGCGAAGCAGCTTGCTGAGATCACCACAACTTCTCACATCCAACCCTGAAAATGAGAAACTCCAGCTCTTGCAACAAGTCGCATCAGAGGATTTTATTACTCCAAAGGAAGGCCTCCCACCTGGCAAAAACCTTGACCAGCGGACCTGGAAATTCTTGAACAGACTAAGAACTGGAGTCAGTAGAACAAAGGACAACCTCGAGCGGTGGGGAATGTTTTGGCAGGTAGAGTCACTATTGTGCGACTGTGCAGACCTGCATCACACCTAAGATCCTGCTTCATGTGCCCAACAAGCTACACATCCCAAGACCGAATGCTGGGCAAAACACGGGCGATGTTGCCAGATACTGGGCAAAAATAATTTGACGTCGCTGACACGAAGAAGAAGATATATTATTAGAAAGATATCATATTGACGTTATATTGATTGAATATATAATGTCAAGGATAAGTAATAAATGTTAATACGCTTGCTAATGGAGCTTGTAATGCGAAATAGTAATTGCTTAAATTAGTTTCAAACTCCGATTTTCTCTGAAGATCTTCTATTGGAACATCAAAACTTGATATATGTTATATTTAATCGTTCATTTATCTTGTTTTGTTAAGCTCTGGAGATTTTTGTTGAAAAATTCAAGCGATATTTTTGGACGAGTGCAATCGATTTTTTTTGTAACATATATTTTATAAAATTATAATTTTTTAAATACAGTATAAAAAAATAAAATAAATTTGACTATATTACAGTATATAAAAAAATACAAAATTAAAATATTTGAAATACTGTCAATAAATAAACATGTATTGCAATCGGTTCCGCCGCAATTCGTCACAAGACAATTCCTTCTCAGACTTATCGGTAAAGACATGGGCGCATTTGGACTTCTGGTGGAAGGGAAATTTGGTCCCTGGACTAGTGCACTGGATGTCTCGTTAACATAACCTAACCTAACCTAACGTAAGTTATTTCGTTAACGTGACGTATGATCTCTAGACTCTACGATCACTGGACAAATCGTTAAGTTATGTTAGGTTAGGTGAGGTTAACGAGGCAGCTAGTGCACTAGTTGTCCGGGGATCAAATGTCCCGTGCACAAGACGTCCAGTGCAACCCAAATCGTTACCGATGAATCAGGGAGCGAATTGTCTGAGGACGATAGGTCTCGACACCATTGAATTCACGCGCAGAAAATTATAATTGCTTACTAATTTGATGACTCTAATGGAAGCCAATATTTTAATTGATATATTTCAGAGTAAAGTGATAACAATTTACTTTTATTGATAGTATGTTGAATAAAGACATACTCGTATTTAAAAGAAGACAACTAATAAAAATGTGTTACAACTAATTGAGCGAATTAATTTATAAAATAATTTAAATTATACAATAGAATTGTTTGTGTAGTTGTATTAATAAGAATTGGTAAGAGTTACATAAAATAACGACACTCAAAGATCGCGTTGGCATCAATTATACTGCAATTGTATTTTAATTGCCTGGTTTCCAATAAACTTTTCCTTTGAAAAGGTAAAGCTTGCTATATAGATAAAGCCTGAACAAATAAATATCACTTTTTATATGCAATTATAGAATGGTATACTCGTAAATATATTATAATAAAACAGCCATATATTAATTATAATATATAGCTGTTTTATTATATTATATTATAATATATTATATTATTATATTATATTATATTATATTATATTATATTATATTATATTATATTATATTATATTATATTATATTATATTATATTACATTACATTACATTACATTACATTACATTACATTACATTACATTACATTACATTACATTACATTACATTACATTACATTACATTACATTACATTACATCACATCACATCACATCACATCACATCACATCACATCACATTACATTACATTACATTACATTACATTACATTACATTACATTACATTACATTACATTACATTACATTACATTACATTACATTACATTACATTACATTACATTACATTACATTACATTACATTACATTAGATTACATTACATTACATTACATTACATTACATTACATTACATTACATTACATTACATTACATTACATTATATTATATTATATTATATTATGTTATATAATTATATAGATTGGAGGGGCACTGAAAGCGCCTTTACTTGGTCATCCAGAGGGGATCCGGTGCTCCACTCACTGAGTAGTACAATAATAATAAAGTGGTGTATGTGTACATGCCGATTTATATTTTCTTTCTATTCTGCTTAATTTAAATTTTTCTGTATTTACTTGGAATTAGTGTATGTAAAATTTTGATTATGGCACTAGTGGCTATTTAAATTTATTCTTTTGAAACTTTATATTTAATTCTGTTTATTTTTTTTGGATATTTTTGTTTTGTGATTATTAACTTTACAAATAACATTAAACATGACGAAATGAATCATATTTTTAAGTCTAGAAATCTGACTACATATTTGAATGAGACAATACATTCGAATATTAACAATTAAAACATTAAATAAATGTTATAAATAATTTATTGTATTAAGCGTACAGTCTTAACAGACCGGTAATAAATTATAATAAATAACAGATTGAGGACCATAAGGCAATACTGCTCCTTGTTCAAACCTACGCTATATGAAATTCTTAAAACTCTTAATTTAGAACTTCGATATGGATATAAGATAATAATGATTTACTTCAAATTTACCGAGCCGTGTTAGAGTACCAAATCGTCCCAAAATAGTCCAGTGCGATAAATAACGATATCTTACTAAAGATATACATCTTGTCGTCTTTTAATTGCCAGGATATTCTGAAAGGCTCCTTGAGAACCCGCGTAGGAAGGCATGTGTTCTTGAGCAAATCTAATTGATCGAAATCTAATCGATTCTGAACGACGATCTTACATAAAAGTATTAATAAATCGTTTATTCAACCTCAGCAATAATACTTAATTCTATGGTGTGATAAAAAGCTTACTGGTGCAATATTGCAAGAAAGAAATATATATATCGCTATCAACAATGTATAATAAATAAAAACATTAAAATAACATTTATTACCAAATTCAAAACATTGTATTTAATTGTAAAATCTACACATGACTTTAGTTTAATTAATAATTTTTGAGTATATTGAGATTATCATTAATAATATGATAAATACATTATATTTTATAACAGTGTATTTCATACGTCGCAATATTATTACATAATGTACGTAAAAGACTGATTAACAGAAGTCAATATATGTCTAATACTCTCCAGGTACTTATTCTTCAAGCCCCATTATGTCGTCTTCAAAACATAACGAAAACCATACAATAAAAATCGGTTCTGACTGAAAATTACTTTGGCTGATTGTAGTTAACTGGAGCTTTCTTTGATAATCATTGCAACCTAAGCAACGATTATCAAAAAAAATAACTCTGTTTTTATGCCTGAAAAACATTTAAATTTAGGAAATGTCTAAAAACGCATCCAATACATTGCATATAAAACCACTTTCATTTTTATAAAAACGAATTCATATTAAAGTATGTTTAATAGATTAAAAAATGTTTTTTAATTGCTTATCTTAGAGAATTTTAATATGAAGAAAATATTAGTAATAAAAATAAAAATAGCTGTTAAGAAATATTTTCCTCCTTCTCTATAAATGAATATCCAAGGTAGCTGAACAGTTTATCGCTTGACCACGCTTCTAATTGATTGAATCATCATAAGAAGTGAACGCCTCTCGCGAAGGAAATTATTTATAAACGTGTATTTTTCACATAAAAGCTTGAGAAAATAACGACTTTCGACGTAATCACTTTAGTGTGAAATTATCAGTTATTTATTATTTTCATTTGCTACAGCTACTATAAATACAATATGGATAAATTAAAATATATTTCAAGCTATTGTTTTTCACAATATTTAATGCTCCAACAAAATATAAATATCAAGAAAATACGGGAAGTTACAAAAAGGATAAAAATACGTTTTCTTATTTTTAATTTGTTTACTTTATCAATTTTCTTAAGCTTATCTAATGTTAATAAAAGAATGTCGAGAAAAATTGTTAATGAAACACGTAATAATTGATTAAATGTATGTGCCTTTTTAAAAATTAAATGCTTACTCTAGCTCTCTTTGCCATACTCATATTGGAGTCTTCTTATATTTTCTAAAGTACATGACATGGTGATTCTGTCAGTTGCCAGATACTTTATTTGATTCAGCTTGAGGCTTTAAAATTTCTTCGAATACGATTCATCAGCGACAATTTACTAGGATGAAAAAGTCATCTTCTTCATTGTATCAATCCGGTGGGTTGGTTTCTAGCAACAAAATCTTGCATCTTGATCTCCACCCTTCTCGATCTTCTGTAATCTTCTTTAGCTCAGCATAAGAGCTGCAACCCATGCCTTTGAACACTTGCTGCATAAACTCCCGTCTAGGGCGCTCTCTGCAGACAGTCATAGTGTTTCATACAAACCCTGCCTTAGTTTATAATTAGCTATACATTCCTAAGTCCTTGTATTTTGATTGAATACGTTTCTTTATATTGATAACATAAAACAGCTCATTCTATGGTATTAAATATTGGAATTAGAATACTATGTGAGTGATCCAAAGTCTACCAATCAATTTTTCATTATTCATTTCATAGTTCGAAAAAAGGTATCTTACTAAAGAACCGTGTGTACAAACGCACATATATATTAGTGTGTGGTCTTGTCAAGAAAATGCTCACCAAAAGAAAGTTTATCAGTTTGAATTTCCCTTCTCCCTTTTTATGACGCACAGCCTCGAAAAATTCACGCCGGAAATCTTGAATCATTTTTTTTCGTATAACATTTCATTAATATTGTACGAAGGATCCATTGTCCCGCGTGTCATCCTGTATGTTCATTTTAGACTGGGATTTTTATTCTTTTCGTTTTTCCTCCCTCCCAGTGGACGCAACAGATAAATCTTAAAGGAAGAAGACGTACAGGTCTTTAAATAAACATACCACGCACTTTACTGAACACGTTTTCGTAGAAGTAAAAATCAATGGAAAAAACAAAATCTTAATGCGAACAACCTCGGGTTCCTTACTCGTTTAAAAAATATTTATTTTATTATTCGAATGAAAATAATAAACAAAATATTGTTTGTAATCACTTTAATGAAATCTTTGTCAAATATCATCGTGAATCAAATCTATAATTATTTACAACTAAAAAACTCCAATTACCTAAACATTACGACAACTATTAGGTTACAATTCAATTAAAATATATCCAATAAAATAATATTTTATGTATATTTTCATTTCATACTCTTGCGGGCTTTTCCAGTTAATAATACATCTACATAAAAACGTCTGGTGTCGAAAATTTTCTCAGGAGGTAAAATGTTTCGGCAAAGGATTTGTGTCTGTTATGACAACCTCCATTTAAAATTAAGGCTGTTTAAAAGCATGCCTCGTATGTTACAGAACAAATATCCATAGTAAGTGTTTACCCGCCAGACATGTTTGAAGCGTACGTTACATCGTAGCGTATAAAATAATATGTAATAAAAGTAATCGTACATTTAGTATATTAATTAATTTTCCTTTATAATATGTAATTATAATTTTATAAAAATGTACTATCTCTCTCTCTCTTTCTCTATCTGGCACGTTCTACAAGTTACATACGCAATTAGAAATAGGTATTTTTAATTGAAAAAATATTTTAAAAATACATCTCTATTATATTCTTAACTTCAATATAGAAGGTCACTGTGTATCGTGAAAAATGTGTAGTTTTGATTAACTCTGTACTAGTTTTTGCTAGATTCATACAATTAAAAATCAGCTTTTACCATCATACTTCAACTAATCCTAATATAATGTGTTATACATCTAAATTTTTGTTTATTATTTTATAAGATGTAATTATCTTAATATTCAAAACAATAATATATTACTTTTCTTAAATCTAGTATCTTTATTATAAGTGTGTTTGTAGTACATTAATCAATTTATAATACAACTGATTACATTTTTTCTTATTCGCTTAAAGTATTTTCTTGATAAATTATTTTTGAACAATAAAAAATCAGTAATCCTAAATTTGCATGTTTATTCAACTGAATATAATTAATAATTTGTTAAATTTATGTGCTTATTTAACTTTCGATTTAAACTTAAAGTATTATTGATATTCAATCATTATTGCAACTGTTGAAAACGTATTTTAATATTTACCTTTGATAATTTACGTGAAAATGATTTTTTTATATAAAATCCGATAGCACTACAAACCGCAACGAGACTATTTGACTACCAGAGCTATTGTATTTTTTCTCGGTATTAAATACACTATATGAAATGATGGTTGGGTAGTAAGACCTATATTTTATGTCTGAAAAATACTCATATCATGTATCACATTCTCTTACTCCATCATATATACAATACAGGTACTTTTTTTGGAAGTCTACGTTTGTATTTTTCCAGCTGGAATTATTTTTCCATATATTATTTTCCATGCAGTTGAATTTCTTAAGAAATTTGGCTTTGATTTGAACCAAACAAGCTGAATATTTTTTCGCAGTATTTTTTATACAATTTCAGAAGTTATCATATGAAATAATTCAACGAATCTTACAGTTTTAATAACCCCTTAAATATTTATTGATGTATCTGCAATATAATAAATGTAACATATGCAACTTATAGGTTATATTTAAATTTTATATTAAAATTAATAGTATTATTATGTAGCGCTTCTTTATTATGAACGCAGGTTGCCTTTCTTCAAATTTTTCTTAATTTTTTCTTCTTACCGTGTCCGTTCTATATCTAGAACTTATTCGCTGCAAATCGCCTACTCAATTCCATGAGTTGTTATTGTCCATTCCTTGTCCCAATAAATCTCTATATTGAAAAAATCACATAGGAAAATATATGCTATCCGATGGCCTTCAGGGCAGGGATCTAATGAGAACGGCACTTACAGAGTGCTAGTGTCGTAGGCTGATTTATATACTATGGTCACCACAAAATACCGCACACTTGACAACTTCTGTCAGCTGCCACTGTCCATTTTTAGTTCTAGGAAATATCCGCAGCTGAATGTCCACTCGGAAACAAATAAAGTCTACGACAATCTCAAGAGCAGACGTCCGATTACTTGAATAATGTGTATTTTGGCATGTTTTTAGGTGATTAATTAATCGTTTTTTTTAATAATATAGTGTGATTAGCTCGACGTTCCAGAGACTTAGACTATTTTCTCCTATGGGATGACTTTTACAGCAAAAACTCATGGGCATGATAATATTTTTTATTTATATTTATATTTTCTATTAAACAGAAAAATAATAAATTGAATATGTAATTTATAAAATAATTGTAAAATATGCAAAATAATCACTTCCAAAAAATTGTTGCGGTTACTTTTTCAGCTTATAATATAGAGTATATTCCATGCTGCCTACATTGATCTGTCCTTCGTTAATCTCCATTGTATATAAAAGCTCTGAGCGAGTGATGGTTCTAATTCAGAGTCGACCCAACTCACTCTGTCCCGACCCACGTATCTAATTCTCATATAAAATAAAATCTTTTAATGAACCGTATAAATGCGTATAATTTACAGGGTCGACCACATCCGATTCCTTACAATAATTATAACTTCAAAGCGGACGAACCCTAAAGTTGCCATTACACTGTAATTATTTATGTAAACTCGAGTTATATTAATTTAATTAAATCTTGAGCCTCTCTAGAAACTTGCGGCTCGTTGGCAGATCGTATAAACTCGGACCGGCCTTATGTGTGAACGGGAAGTTGATGGAACAATATGAGGCCATAGGAGGTTTTCATGGGTAAAACAAACAAGGATAAACTTCATCATGGGGTTTCTAATTATGATATTTTACTATGCCAATACAATATATTACATAATATAAATTAAAGATATTTTAGTTAAGTTTCCACGATTTTATTTCCGACGACATGTTACTGCTCCATCTCTTCTCAAGTGATACATATATGAGAATGGCTTCTTGGAGAAGACAAAAGTATTCTCCTGTATATATTTATTTAAAAAATTTGAAAGGTACCAAATCAAACTATAATTAATCTGCATATAATTAGTTCAAAAAAATTACACTCAAGCCTTGCTTTATCAGCAGTCAAAACATGTAAAATGATTATGAGATTAAGTGTAATTTAGATGAGAAATAAAACAGTTATCCGTAGTATCAATCCGGTGGATTTGTTTGCAGCAACAAAATCTTGCATCTCGATCTCTACTCCTCTCGATCCTCTGCAGTCCTCTTCAGCTCAGCATAAGAGCTACAACTCATGTCCTCGAACACTTGCTGCAAATACTCCCGTCTAGGGTGCCCTCTACAGTTTCTACCCTCAACCATCCCTTCTACAATGTCGTGAAGAAGACCATCGTGGCGCATGATATGACTGATCCATCGGGCTCGCCTCTCTAAGATGGTTCTTTATAAAATACAGTATAGTCGTATATTAGTAAAAAATAAAGTTGCATTCTGAACAACCTAATATTTTGTATTGATTTGTTATTTTTTTTAAATTAGTTAATAAATAAATATAAATAACATTATTCAAGTCTGAATCAGACAGTACAACTACACCGACCAACTTAAATAAATGTTTTCCGGCTATTTTTCATGAACCAGGTTACTTGAACTCGTAAATTATTAATCACCGTTGACGTCAAATACATTAGCTTTCCCTGCCCACTCTTGTGTTTAGTAAAAAAATAATACATCAACCTGTTACTTGTTATTTATAGTTTTCGGAATTCAAAGATTAATGTCATTACGTTTTTAATGGCGGAAACAATGATATTTTACAGTGAAGATTTAATCTTTTCCATTTCAAGGGGGATGGGAATTAATCTAAAACTGATTGAAATATAAAAAAAACGTATTAATTATAAAATGTATATGATAAAAATAATTTTCAAATAAAAAATTTTGCAACATTTTCTTACCCTATCCTCTCCATACTTTGTATAGCTCAATAGTCAAAGCGTTTGCTTTGAAGCCAAAGGTCGTGCGTTCAATCCCCGAAGGAGATTTAAAAAAATGATTTTAATCGATTTCTGAGCTCTAAAATACCGGTTGGTGTGAATTTGATCCCTTAAAATTTACAGTCATAGCCTATTAATTAAAATTGGCTGTAGATAAAATTCATCAACCCTGAAGAAGACCCCTGCAATGGCAGCCACAATATCAAATCTGGCCGTGAAAACCTAAGAAGTTATTTAAACGAAAGTCGTTCCGTGAAGACCACCGATTCATTGTAAATTCCCGTTAGCCATATGGCTAAACGCTGTACGCAGAGTGTTCCGCCATGGTAAGCATCATAGATTTCCACAGATCTGACTTCAGAATTACTATCACCTTCTGTCGGTATTCTCCCGTTAGTGCTTACATTAAAAAAATAACTTAGAGGACAAATTGTCGTAGAGAAATATTTGGGTGTTCAATAATCAGAGTATTTTAAAGAAGATATGATGATAAGTCCGACGCTCCCAAGACATAGTTTTTTTGTTTTATCCTTAATGGGTGGTTCAACCCTACAAGGGACATGTATAGAGCTTAGATTTAATTAAATCGACTTAAGAAAATCAAGCTTGGTCGGAATTTGAACCGATGGCGTCTGAGTGAGAAACAAGCGCTTAAACAACTGGACTATTTTCAATATTACATTAAATAAATTTACAATATGATGATATTATCGCTTCAAATATTGTTAAAAAAACGAACAATTTAAATTGTTGTTTATTAAATAATTGTTTACTAGATCTATAGTTTCGGTTCGAGACCCGAGTGGTACTTACTAAAATAAATAGACTGTCGGAAAGTAATAATATTAAGCTTGTGAATAAATGCATTCTGATTGAATAATAAAAAATAAAAAATATACATACTTTGAATATATACTATAGCGACATCTATCATACGATGATAACTTATATAGAAGATCAGAGACGAGACATCTCAGGTGGAAGAAATTGGCCGGTGGCCGAGCGGTATAATTACCTGGGCAAAATGTTGGTTTCAAAGGTCCGCGGTTCGCATACCGCTTCCGCCGATATTTTTTCTGAATGATTTGACTCGTTTAAGGATTTTTGTGTATAGTATATGTATATTTAATTGCTTGTTTACTAGATATTTAATGAAATAATCACTAGTTTTTAGTAATTCACTACTCAGTATTTTTCGATATTGAAAAACTTAGAAAGCATACAGAGTGCTCGAAACCATGGTTTCATTAAATATTTTTTACAAACAATATTTACTCAACATGACCAACTTTAAAATAAGGTCATTTATTACTTACTTTATTATTTATCTAAGTACCAGGTAATCTTGAACAATGTGCACATGTTTATTACAATATTTTAAAGCTCTTTAAATTGTATACGAATATATATAATATAATTTATAACCCATTCCACGAACCTTGCGGAGGCTTGCGGCCCATATGGGCATTACATACAACCAGCATCCCTCAAATAGTTTTCGCGAATGCATCACATTAACTTATGAAAATGTAAAATTCTGCTAAATTACAAAATATTAACTTAACGCTTTCAAAATTTCACTTACGATCATAACAATAAAATCATTAATTCTTGACATTTCATATATTTTTTTTTTATAATATTATTTTTAATTATATCAGATTTTTTTTGATCACAAATTTTAAAATTACGCTGCCTTAGGTACAAATATATAATTTCGACATAGAAATCTAAAACCATAGGACCACTGCAGGTGATTGGGTTTTATATAAAACGAATAGAAACATTAAAAGTTCCACCTCGTATTTATAGTAGAAAGCTACCTTAGGTACAATTAAGCCGTTGCTAATAACCAAATGGTCTATCCACTTTTAGAGAAATCGGGGTTATCACATTATTCTCGGAATTTCCTGGAGAAACCACGTCATAACCAATGAGGTTTTCAGCATAATCAAGGAGGATATGCACCTAGTAAGAACCATCTCAGATAGGCAAGCCCAATGGATTGGTCACATTATGCGCCACTATGGTCTTCTTCACGACATTGTGGAAGGGATGGTTGAGCGTAGAATCTGCATAGGGCGCCCTAGACGGGAGTATTTGCAGCAAGTGTTCAAGGACATGAGTTAAAGCTTTTATACTGAGCTAAGTACGGTTGCAGAGGATCGTGAAGAGTGGAGATCGAGATGCAAGATTTCGTTGCTCCAAACCAATCCATCGGATTGATACTACAAAGAATAATAAATTAAAATATTTGTAAGCTTTTGGCAATATGCAAAATAAACTTACTTGCTAATATATAAATACTAGCTGACCCGGTGAACTTTGTTTCACCCGAAAGGCAATAAATGAGCAGATTTTGGATTTTATTAAGTTGAATTTTTCGGTACATATGATATCATATATTTGGTCTGGTTGAATTCTATTGCAGTAATCGGCGAAACTTCAGCAAGTAGTTGTCAGCATTTCGACGAATCGTTAAACGATATGCGTTATAATTCATCGAGCTTAGATTCTTGGTAGTTTCTTCACCTGAAATTAAGACAATAGATTTTTAATTTTGTATGTAAAGCTAACATCCATATTTGTAGCATAATTATAAAGGGGTGAAGATAAATGATTTTAAATCGTTTGCCGGTTATTTGTCCTATTTTCTCTAAAAAAACATCTTAAACTTTAAGTCTGTTATTTTCCTGGTAATAAGCAGTGTAATTGGTCATATATTGGAAACCTAAAGCAAAACCAAGCAATGAAAAATGTATGTCATGACGGAATCAAAACTATGATATTGATTATATATATATTGATTACTCACCATTCTATGGATTTTTCATTTTGATATTGAAATAATATCCATCTTCTCGTGCCAAGACATCAGTGGGTATTGCAACGTGTCATGTGAACGACGTGTTTCAGATATCTGTTGTAGTTGCCCAGTATCACGACGTGTGTACCAGATGGTCGCTTATCCGCTCTGATCACGACTTTGTAGAAATCGATCAAGTTCTTCCTCCATATCGACGAAACCGCAGCAAATAGTTGTCAGCATTTCGACGAATCGTCAAACGATATGCGTTATAATTCATCGAGCTTAGATTCTTGGTAGTTTCTTCACCTGAAATTAAGACAATAGATTTTTAATTTTGTATGTAAAGCTAACATCCATATTTGTAGCATAATTATAAAGGGGTGAAGATAAATGATTTTAAATCGTTTGCCGGTTATTTGTCCAATTTTCTCTAAAAAAACATCTTAATCTTTAAGTTTGTTATTTTCCTCGTAATAAGCAGTGTAATTGGTCATTTATTGGAAACCTAAAGCAAAACCAAGCACTGAAAAATGTATGTCATGACGGAATCAAAACTATGATATTGATTATATATATATTGATTACTCACCATTCAATGGATTTTTCATTTTGATATTGAAATAATATCCATCTTCTCCTTGCCAAAACATCAGTGGGTATTGCAACGTGTCATATGAACGACGTGTTTCAGATATCTGTTGTAGTTGCCCAGTATCACGACGTGTGTACCAGATAGTCGTTTATCCGCTCTGATCACAACTTTGTAGACCTCGATCAAGTTCTTCCTCCATATTGTCATTGAAGTATATTTGTACAAATTCATGCTGTGCATCTTCGAGAGGTTGGAATGATCCGATTCGATGGTGAATCTGTCCTTGTATCTACAGAATCAAAAGCAAAGACAATATTACTGATTTATAAACACTTTTTTTTAAGAATTAGCATAGATAATTCAAAGCAATACGTGTAGTATGTTATTCTGTTAATTAGATTGTGTGTAAGTACAAAAATAAATAAATAAATACCTTGAATGTCGGATTAAATCCTCGTCCATTCTAGAGTTCGTGCAAACGGATCGCTTTGGCATATCGTAAAGAGACTTGTCAATGTTGTCGCTGGAGGTGTCTCAGCACGTTGAACAACATTTGAAGCCGTGAAATATACCCAATGACCATTCTCCAGATGCACCGCCAAATGCACAACAGCAGTATGACGTTCGTGATAAGGGATTGCAAATATACGCCAAATCGCTTTGTACCAAACTTGAAAGCGCGCAATTTCATCGTTGGTATTCGATGTTAGGATGCCAAAAACCGCCAAATCGCTGCCATACATTCGTAATGTTTCGATTCCTCGTTCCATGATGGCTTTTTCCGTGAAAGATTCGATCGTTTTGGTCGCAAATATCGGCACAATAAGCTAACAGAAACTCGAAAGTTCTTGAAACAAAACGTCAACCGATAGACTTCAAAATATCTATGTAACCATAGACAATAATAATATCAGTTGTCAGATTCCTTGCCTTTTGTTATAACATTTTTTACAAATAAAAGATTAAACTGATATTTTAACTCATATTTATTTTGTTTTTGACTTTTTTTTCCTGTCTTTTGTTTTTTTGTTTCAAAATATTCCGTACCTTACGTAGGTACCTACTTACAATACCTACTTTTGCGTCATTTTTAGTTATGGCGTTGGCTATAGCAACACTTTCTTCAACTGACATCTGTCAAATGACAATAGTCTTGTTTGAAAACATGTTTACGTAAATGTTCAATATTTTTTCTTAATCAAATCAATTTTGAGTATCTTTTAATTTTTTTTAGTGTTCTAAGCTACCTTTCCATCAATTTTCAGCCAAGTCGGTTCAGCAGTTTTTGAGTTAAATAATAAAAATAACACAATAGAATAAGAAGATGCCTTTCCATTTGCTTTTTGTTATAACATTTTTAACAAATAAAAGATTAAATTGATATTTTCACTAATATTTATTTTGTTTTTGTGTTTTTTTTCCTGCCTTTTGTTTTTTTTTTGTTTCAAAATATTCCGTACCTTACGTAGGTACCTCCTTACAATACCTACTATTGCGTCATTTTTAGTTATCTTGCTGACTATGGCAACACTTTCTCAACTGACTGCTGTCAAGTTACAATAGTCTTGTATGAAAACATGTTTACGTAAATGTTCAATATTTTTTCTTAATCAAATCAATTTTGAGTATACCGTGGACGTTTTTGGGTTCTAAGCTACCTTTCCACCAATTTTCAGCCAAGTCGGTTTGGCCGTTCTTGAGTTATAAAAACAAATATAACCCGACTTTCTATTATATATATAAATATTCTTAGCATAACTTCACATTAAAAATATTTTTTCGCGGAAAAAATGTTTTGTCAAATAAAACATACAAACTTCGTTTGATTCAGGCATTCTCCGGCTTATATTTTTTAATATCGTCAATACTCGTATATTGAGATGTAAGGAAATATCATATTTATTTATATTATTTTTTTGGTTTATTATTGTGAATCTCTTTATTAGACATTGGTGGTTACTGGGGTTAGCGGGAAATGGGAAATCTCTCAGGGATCATGAATCATTTAACGCAGTATCGGCTTGTAGTGTTTGCTTCCGACTAAATGTCTCCTCCGTGCCGCGGTCTTGTTTGTGTGCGTGAGCATAAAACAAGGGGATTCGCCGACAGTTGCTATGCGGCCCATCCTGGATCGTCACTATGCACAAATAATACATTTTAACCACAGTGTAATAAAAATGAAAAACAATGGTATTTAAATTTTAAAAACTTCATTCACAGTTCATCTGAGAGTTGATGATTCAATTTTACTTCTTCTTAGTGACGCCTGAACAATGAATTTTAATTAGAAGCAATATGAGAGGAGTATTCATTTAAATATAATATGTTATTGAATAAATATATATTGTAATTTTACACAATAGAACCATTGATACTAGACATCACGTGTAACGTTGGCATCAAACCTTTCATCGTACAGAATGGCCTGAAAAATATTCAACGTAATATTAAGATTCGAATTTAGAAGAAAAATTGTTTTTTTTTCAGTAGTGTTAATTTACAATATCTGGGAGCTTATAACACCAACCTCTCTCGACATTTTTCTTCTTTTTCGTCGCTTAGCTTTAAGGACACTTGCATTTCGTAGTTTTAAGTTTAATTATTGTATCATATTTAATTTTCAAATGAATTAAAGTAACCTCTGATGCTTTCTAATAAATAACCCTTTTGGTAACAATTAGTCAATATTTTAGTATATGTATAACTGTATTTCTGATATCTAACTGAAAATCTGAAAACCTTGACTTATGAATTATTTTTGATATCACTATTTCTTTCATAAAACAAAACTGATAATGATGAAATATAGTATAATAAATTAAATAACATTTTAATTAAGCCAAAAGTATGGTAGTTCCGACATCACTCTTTGAGTGCGGTTGTCTCTCTACCGTTTCTATATAAGTATTCTAACAAATAAATTATCTTTTATATGAAATATTAATGAATACAAAAGACACTCTTATACACACAATAAAATTAAGTGTCAAAATATCAAAACATATTTTATTTACTCTAAAGTGATTTAAAATGTATGCTAGTATATATAATATTTCAATGCCCGTCTGAGCTGGAGAAACAAATAAATACAAAAAAAATCTACTGGTCTATGAGAATAAAAAGCTTTGTAAAATACTCATAGTACTCGTTATGTGATGTAAATAATATTATCATTCTTTAAAAGGCATATATCTACTCAATCAATTTTATAAAAGTTAAATACATTTTTAAAAAGTATTGAAAGATTTTTCAAATTTGAAAAGAAATTTGAATTACTTTGATTACTAGTATCTTTTTTTTCGTTGTGTTCAATTGTTGCCTAATGTTTGGCAGTATGATGGCTAACATCAACAATGATCGTGACCGAGAGCGATTCTTTTAGACTACTATATTTACCGGGAAATAGCCGCGAGGGCATTTCACTAACCATAATGTTATAGTTATAAGTTTAATCTTGTATTTTCATATCGCTTTCAAATATTTAATACTTACTTCTACTTTTGTATATTGTTTTCAATCTACCCATTGCTATCAATTTTTAAAATTAATTTGTTTTTGTACTTGTATTATTTTATCTTATTTTTGTCCTCAGGTGGAAATGCTGTACCAGCGTTACTTCCTGCGCATGAACCAAACTAACATGACCTGCCTTTTGGCCGTGCTATTCTTCATTGCTCTTGCTATGGGTTCTGTTCACGCGGTCCTGCTCGTCCTCGCCAGGAGCTCTGCCACTGAGAACCTATTCAACATCGTTAGACCGACCTCTGCAACTGTCCCTGCTAACCACACCACTCCTATGGGCTACACCTCCGCATTGAACCTCCAGTACCCTGTCGACCACGATTCTCCGATTGCCAACATGTTCGGGATGCTAGGCGAAGTTCTCGCCAGCGAAGCCGCTAGGACTGACAGCATCTCTATCACGTCTCCTGGAGGGACCATCGTACCCAGTGCCGACATCAGAAGCATGATCTATGAATATGTTAAAGGAGAAGATGTGTTCTTCCGTGGAGACGGCTCGCAAAACTTTACAACTCCGGAAATGATACTGATCCAAGAGTACATTAAGGAGAGGGACTCTCATATTTTCATCATGGTTTGCTGCTACACTACTTCTGTGGTTTATCTAAGTAAGTACATTTTTATTATAAGTTATTTTATTATACTAAAATTATATAATACTCATAAGCAACAACAATAGCATATTGTAAATTAATAATTTAATGTTAAATCGTCGATGTAAAGCAACGCATGCATACAAACTTAGATAGATTTTCCGCCTTTCGTATCGTCAGTCTGATCATCCGATCTTCTTAGAAAATTTATAATCAAAATCATGCCAAGTATGCCTTAGATACTACAGCTGCTCTGGAGGTCATCTGTAACGATATATATTATATACCCAGGTAGACTTTCGGGTACAGATATGTTTTGGCTCATGTTAAAAACAATTAAAACTGAAAGAACTTTGTGACGAAAATCTGTTGTTATTTTTGTAGATATATATGGAACAAGGGAAGAAAATAATAATAATCATTATGACAAAATTGGTAAGAAACAATTAAAAACCGGCCGACTAGGTGCTCTAAAACGATACAAAATGAATCAAAATAGTGGAAAAATCACAAGAAAAAGAACAGTATCAATATTCATATTAAACAAGGTATACTTTCTATCATTCTAAGAAATTTATTTGGTAGTGTAAACTAAAATATTAACGGAACAAAATAGGCACTATTTGGTATTCTTTGTATTAATAATTATTATATTATACATCGATATTCCAGTAAATAACATTTTTATTCAAATAAGTTTTAAGACTCGTAAACAATCAAAGGTACTTAATTTTGTGTAATTACCATGACAAAATATATTATTGCGAAAAATTGTATATCTGTATCACAACAAAACTATTGTGTCCAGGTCCTGCGATAGAAAACCGGCCTTTTCCGATCATCTGTTTGTTTTATTTATATTTTCATCGGAATTGGTATAATAAGGTAAGAATAAAACTAATTCCCCCAAAGGCTAGAAAGCTTTTGTTCCCAAAGGGACCGGCTAATTCGCTTTACCTGGACCCACCCAGTGGCGTACCATCAAAACTATCTTACATAAATAATATATATTATTACTTTTAACTCAATAAATATTGTGATATGCTTATTAAAAACTATTGAAAATAATACTTTCAATATTCGTCAATAAATTTAATACAATATTATAACGTTTATAATTCATTATAGCTTACTAAAGTATTATTTTCTTCTTTCCATATCTATTGCAAATCTGGAGCATACAGCCACGAATTTCCGCTTTTAATTCTTTCGGTCGTCATTATCCATGAACTCGACCAAGACTTATATGCACCTAAATGTCCATCTGTAAACATATATAGTTCCAGACGTCTCCAAATGCAAAAGACTTAAAGAGACACCAGCTGTAGATTCAAGACATATTTTGGGTGATTTGTCGTTCAGATAAATAACCCGACGCAGCATTGAAGTCAGGACCATTTGTTTTATGGGAGTTCAACCAAAATTGAGATACATTTTTTAATTTTAACACTGTTCTAGCATCCTTATCAACAGTACAATTATTTTCTAAGTTTACTTCAGACATAAGACCCACACAGAAGTTTTTTTATAACTACTCGTAAGTGTTACAAAAATATTATTTATCTATGAAATAAAATTACTCAATGATTAGTTGACCGATTTATTACATTGTGGAAAATGATTCCTGCGGTTATTTTTTGCAGTTTGTAAAAAGAGTGAAGGTTACAAAATTAAGATGGGTTTTATGATACTCATACGTTTGAATGTGCGCTACTGCTCTGACCCAAAACTTTACCATTAACCAACTTATTGTAGTGTTGACATTGAATATTGTGTTTGGACAGTTCTGATGGCGTTCCTCTACCGCCCGGCCATGAGCGAGGTCTACCTGCTAGCCATGAGCTACGTGGTGGTGGTCACCTTCTTCATCGTCGCTTTGTCTTTTGCTGTCTTCAATCTTCCAAGGTATGTATTTTACATAAATTTACATTAAAATTTCATGAAACAATTTCATTTATTTTGTATGAATCAAGAAATTTCAGGAATTCGATAAGAGGTTCACTTATCAGTCGCCATGCATAAAAAAAAGTATTACATATCTGTTAACAGTTTACTTTTAAATTTCAGTTCAATTTGACGTCCAAAAATATTACTATTACACCTACTTTTGGTGTTGCTCACCAAAGTCCGTTACTCATATCACAAGAGAATGCTTTAAAAAGAATGCCTTCATAAGTGTTCCCTAGAAGCTCAAAAAAAGTAAACCACCAGCCCAAGGGGCGTAAGGCCTTAAAAACGGTCAACAGTAAAGTAAGATATCAATTAAATAAACAAATATATTAGTATAATTCCTTAAAAGCAAAAAGGTATATCAATGCAAATATGTCGTGGGCGCTATAAGTTGAAGCTGAAATCAAACTAAGTGGATAATGAACTAAATTATAGCGGACATATATTATTAATAAAATAGAAAAGAATGATGAGCTTTTAGAATGTCCTAAAAGGAATAGTTTTTTTTATAAACAAAACATTATGTTAAAAATATATGCCAATAATATGCTTCAATTATGGACCACATATGAATAAATCATTAGAGAAGAACTCCTGAAATTTCAGTAAAAAAAGTATTAAATCGACTGGATTATCTAGAGATTCAACAAAGCAGCTTACAACTTTGTGGTTAAAAAATATTATATTTAAAATGTATTACATAACTTGCTTATTTATATATTATACATACTCGTATTATGTATTTGACGTAGATCAAGTAGGCAAACCTGACATGGGATTAGACAAGGACAGAACTTTATGGCGGCAGCTATGACCACTATTTGCATCAGCTAGGGAGAACATAATGATGGTGGTACTTGTGTGGTAGTATTGATGAAGATAATGATGACACTCACTGGTTCCCAGGTCCCCAACAGCAGGTCTCGCAGCCGGAGTAATGTTCCTGTACATGTGCTACGCCATGCTGCCCATGCGTCTTCACGAGGCCGTCTTCTGCGGAGTCCTGCTGACTATCATCACCACCGCTGTACAGATCTCCCTCAACTTTGGCGCTAGCTACATCCTTACCCAGGTGAGTGCATCAAACTTCAACAATCTACTTATGATTTATTGTCTCTTGAAATCCTGAATATCAGCCGACAGCAACTTAGCCGATGGATACTTAGCTGGACAGCAACTTAGCCGATGGATACTTAGCTGAATGAACATTTAGCTAAAGATCATTTGATTAGATATTTGTCATAATTATTGCATCGTTTGAATTTTTTTATTGTTTTTGATTATTAAACGAAATGTAATTATTAGAAGAAACATCACTCAATAAATATGTTGATGCATAATAATATTATTTAATTGAAACAATAAAAAAAACATAGACACATTCATTAAAATTACAAATCAGTTGACGTTTCTGTCAAATATTGTCAGTCTTTTGGTCAAATATTCGTATGCAAAATTATTATTAGCCAAATCTCTAGTAGTCTACACTTTCTTTTGTATTAAGAATCGATATCAATAAATGTAAGATATGATGTGCCTTATTGTACATTTTTTCATTCTGGATAAAAGCAAATATCATGAAGGTTTCTACAACATCGTAACTCATTGCGATGAAAAAAAAAATATCAATTGACAATAATACGTGAGTATGTTTTTTATGCTCCTGATACACACTTTTCAATGATTGCAATATCCATTTATCGCTTTAATGTAATAAAAATTAGAATTTTAATTATTTGTAAACGGTGTAATAACAATTCTTATGAATGATTATTTAAAATAATATCATTAATACAGTATGTAACTTATAAGACTTAAAATTGGTTTTCTATTTTTGAGATTAAAATTTACGCGGAAACTTTTTGTGCTCGTTTTCTGTGCTTGTTTCATTTTGAAGATGTGCTATATGATTTGTTTTAAGCATCACATCGCATGGGTGACTATCATTTTTACGCCAATGATACGGGGCTTAACAAACGATACGTCGTAAATAAGAAATCTCGGCCCTTTCACAAACGGAGAAAACTCTCAGGCTCCGGCGTCCCATCTTATTTGATCAAATTTATCTTTTTATCGTAAAAAAATATTGTTTACAAGATCACAGTGAATTTTCGGCCCCTCATTGGTGAGTCTCATCAATAACCATTTATACGGAATGTCAAAACGTAATTTACCAACAGCAACATAAATAGAAGAGATATATTTTGGTGTTCTTTCGAATAGAAGTTTTTTTTATAAATATAACCTTTTACCCTTTACGTTTTTTTTTAGACAAGCCATTATTTTCTACGTCTCTAACTATTTCTGTGTTTAAACTATTAACACATTTTTCGTATTAAATCATCTCAATAATCACTTAATTATTATACAAAACATGTTGCATTTTGACTTGTAAATTATGCATGTTATTTTATTCTCGTATACAAGTGAATTTATTTCGCATTTCTGTGAAATGCAATTTTAGCATGATATCTGAAGTACTGATTTAAAAGAGTTTTTTTAATGTGCACAAATAATTAAATTGTTTTCTCATGTGCGAGTAAGTTATTACATTTTAAAGTACCTCAACAGTCACATATTTCAATTCATTTCGGAACTATCTGCTGCTAGGGAATCTCTGGTGGAGAAGATGAACATGTCTCTTGAAAGGGTTTCACGATGGGGCGACCTCAACCTCGTCAGTTTCAACATTTCGAAAACCCAATCATGTACTTTCTCCACCAAGAAGACTGCTATGGCTCCTGTATCTTTCAACGGTTGTTCTCTTCCGAAAGCAAGCTCCATCAACATACTTGGATTATCAATATCGAATAATGTCAAATATTACGAGTCAATTAATTGTAAAGCCGGTCTCGCTTCCAAAAAACTAGGTGTATTATATAGATCACGTCGGTATTTCAACGATAAACAACTTCTTCTTCTATATAAAGGACAAATCCGACCTATCCTTGAATACGGCAGTCACCTTTGGATTGGAGCCCCAAAATACCTTCTAAACTTAATTGACTCAGTTCAAAGAAGAGCAATTCGTTTGATAAACAATGACACCCTTACGTCTAATCTACAATCAATGGAACACAGACGTAAGATTGGTTCTCTTAGTCTTTTCTATCGTTATTACCACGGTCGCTGCTCTTCGGAACTTAAAGAACTAATTCCTCCTGCACCCACTCACAGCCGACAAACTCGTCTTACACTTGCCGAACATCCATACACGGTTTATATATGTCGACCAAGAACTGGCAGCTTCCAAAGTTCCTTCCTTAATGCCACCGGTAAGCTATGGAATGCTCTTCCAGCGTCTGTGTTTCCTCCTTCCTACAATCTGGATCTCTTCAAGAAACAGATAAATATACACTTGCAATCTCCCCAACCCACACACAAATACGAACACAACACACGTTTCCCGCACTCAGCGTCCAGCCTCCCTGGCTGAGCGTCATAGAGTGCTCTGGTCTTGACCGGGTGTGCTCCCCTGCATGCGTTTACATAAAAAAAAAAAAATATGATTTAGTACTCATTTTCCACAAAAATTTACTACTAAGTCATAACTGATTAAACATAATATTTACTCAACCAATTATTAAATTAAATCTCTCAAAACGAACGAAAATTTATTAAATAGTATTTTCAAACGAAAATACTGTTTGTAAATACTGCTGAATAAAGTAATTAAATACACAAACAAAATATTTATTGTTTGCAAATAGTCTCGGTAGCAATGTATTAATTTACTATTCAAGCCTTTTTGATGGCGTTTTGCTGCTTTTAACTTGGCTAGAGGAAAAACCCAACCGATTCTTACTTCAATATCTATAAACGAAGTAATAAATAGGGAAGATCAAAAATGTTACAAAAGTAATAAATACTCGTAGTACGTTCGATATTTGTATGAAGTTATTATCATTTAGGTATTCACATTACAAACATCTTAACATTAATTCCATAACAGTAGTAAAAATATACAAAAGTAGTCTACCTCCTAAGACTCGTGAAGTAAATATTAATTACTGTTTTTGACTTCAAGCGTTTCCACATCAATTCATTATAATGCACATACTTAGATGAAAGTCATCCCATAAAAATTACCATTTATTACGTGTGATACCCTGCAAGTTACACACAAGGTTAGATTATGCGTCTGACAAAAAGTTATAAAATATAGGAGCATAACTTTAATGATATCCTTGATGTAGTTTAATAGCAAGAGACCGTCAAACACTACTTATTTTCAGTGAGTCTCCTTAAAAATCGACATTGCGAGAATTCAGGTATGTCTAATTTTGTTAGCGGATCAATACATTCGTTACTCAGCTTTAATCCAAAACGACAGGTGATATATAATCCACAACTGAGATTTTAACATAATAATTTTCGAAAGAATATACGCCTTTGGTTGAGTGAGTATCGATGAACAGAGTTGATCCAATATTTTGTAGACTGCAATAATCACAGCAGCTCTTATTGCGAAAGTAGATATTGTCGATATTTATACAGTTCCTTCCGCGGAACACAATAAATAAAGAAAAATACACATCTCGTAGCTGAAGACTTTTTTCAGCAAACAATCGAAACGGATTCTGCGCAAGCAATATTGCAGTCACAACAAAGCTGGTTTTCTCTTTAAACTTATTTTTCTGAAAAACATTTTCTTACGGTATGATTGAAATCTAATAACTGCTCTTATTTTACCTGAGAAAACAAACTTGAGCCAAGTGAACTTATAGTGACATTTTCACTCCGAAAAAATAAATTTATTTTTTACGATTAAAACAGACCACTAGTACTCGTTTATTCGTTTTGAAAAATCCAACAAACGTGATGTGAAAAGAAAATAAATATTCATATGATGTTTTTTTGTTTTTGGAGTGAAAATATGTTTTTCCATTTAAAAGACACAGTAATTAATTTACAGCTATTCAATTTAATAAAATAGCACACTATTAGTTTTATTTTCTTATCATTTAATTGTTGAATACTTAAAATATGCTTTATCTAGTGAGTAATCACTAAATAAATTCACTAAATTCATGACTCTTAACACCGTGAACAACCCCGATTAATTTATTAGTAAGCAATCCTTGTTAAGGACAATAATATATAACAAGTAAGAATTTAATAATATTTTTTATTTTCTACCTTTGCTTAAAAAATGCTTACAATTTTTTTTAATTTCATACCAAAATTAGTGATCTTAATAAAATGATCTTATTTTAATCTCCTAACCATTGTGAAGTCTATTTGAGCAAAAATAGCTTGGTATATTTAAATTTAAGCGATTAAAGAAATATTGTTAAATTTCTAAAATCCAAATTATTAGTTTAATCACAGAGGTATTTATCATTAGACACGTTTTACCGTTCAGTGATTAGTTTTTAATACCTATCAGTAAAGTTTTTATTTTCATGAAAACTAATTTATTCCGATTTATTTTTATGAAACTCGTTTTAAAACTTCCAAGTTGTGCTGAAAGTTGATCGCTTAATGACTAATTAAAATGATAAGTTAGGCGAGCTTAAATTATTTTTATCGCCGATAAAACGCATTATATTTTTTTTCGGGTTTTGTAATGGATATCGGCTTCTGTATTTCGATAAACAACACTCAAGTATCCTTCACTTGTATAAAAATATCATAAAACTGAATCGTAAACTTAACGAAATGGAGTGTTTCTTAAATATTTAAATAAACGATTTTTACATTATATGAATTTTTATTTTTTTATTTTTATTAGAATATTATTTTATTATTTCAATATTCTAATCTACTTTCATAGATCATTGACTATATTACATATAAATAGACTGCCGGAAAGTAATAATATTAAGCTTGTGAATAAATGAAGACTGATAGAATAATATTAAAAAATATACATACTTTGAATATATACTATAGCGACATCTATCGTACGATGATAACAATGATATAAATACTAGTTTCAACGCAAGTCAGTCTAGGCAGGGCAATGGCGCAGTTCGCCGAGCGGTATGAATACCTGGGCATAGGTTGGTTTCCAAGGTCCGCGGTTCGCATCCCGCTTCTGCCGTTATTTTTGTGCTTGGATTGACGCGTTGAAAAAAGAATTTTATGTATAGTATATGTATATTTAAGTAATGATTTTTAAATTATTAATCGATATTCAGATCAACAGTAAATACCACTTTTAAGGCATTTTATCAATTTATCAGAGAAAACAAACATTAGACATGATATTCTAACCTAAAACAATATACGGTGTCTTTTTCTAAGGCGAGTATAATATGCCATCTCAAATAACATTATAAAATGATAGGTTTTATTTACATACAAAACATGTTTGTATGACGAATCTGTACTACGCATCTTTGTGTTAATAATGAAATGTGTAAAAATACCTTTTTTGTAAGAAAATTACGTTCTTGTACGTGATTACATAACAGAACGTAATTTTCACATGTTTATCACATGAACATGTTTTTACAATCAATTCAATGTAAAAATAAGACACTTTGCTTAGACTGTTTTCAAAATAGATTATTTTATTAATGTACTATTCAAATAACTATTGATTATTGTAATTTTAAGAAAAATATTAAAAAATGGAGTATTTAAAAAATTTAAGTCGTTTTTTATTTTTTTATTTTTACTTCGGTGTAAATACATTATTTCGAATGATTAATTTAATTGAATAGCAAACCTTTTTTCTGCTAAAATATGTAGCAACTTGAACAAAATTAAATAAAAATATAATTTATATTTAAACGGGGCAAATAACGGCAACCCATCTGTCTTTGATAAGCGGTGAATTTTATGTACGACATAAATTATATTACCTTTTAGTTTGATTGTATTTTTACGGCTGCAATAACTTAAAAAAAGTAATTGAAATTTTCTTTAGTGGACCGTTACCGAATACGACGTCTGAATTTATCGACAGGTAAAAAGACTATTTGGATAATTAAGAGAAATAGACGAGATTGCTTTATGCGCGAATGCCGTGAAGAAGATGCTTAAATGCCAATACCTCTGTGATTTTCCTTTGAGAGATCCATTCTACTGGTATGTTTTTATTCCTAGATTTAACTAACTTGGAATTTTTCATTTCAAATCTCACAAAGATTTTACTTCTCAGTACAATACGTTAAAAAATAAAATTAAAGATTTCATTGTTTGATATGAAAAAAGTACTTTATTCAATTAAATAATCATAGATATATGACGTTATTGACGCTTAAATAATGAAGCGTTGCAATTTAAGAATACATTATGCTCATCATAAGCTGAATGTTATTACAATTTTAAAGAACTAATTCCTCCTGCACCCACTCACAGCCGACAAACTCGTCTTACACTTGCCGAACATCCATACACGGTTAATATATGTCGATCAAGAACTGGCAGCTTCCAAAGTTCCTTCCTTTATGCCGCTGGTAAGCTATGGAATGCTCTTCCAGCATCTGTGTTTCCTCCTTCCTACAATCTGGATCTCTTCAAGAAACAGATAAATATACACTTCCAATCTCCCCAACCCTCACACAAACACGAACACAACACACGTTTCCCGCATGCAGCGTCCAGCCTCCCTGGCTGAGGGTCATAGAGTGAACTGGTCTTGACCGGTTGTGCTCTCCTGCATGCGTTTACATAAAAAAAAAAACAATCAAAATTATTTATATTAAAATAAATAAATTTGTAGAAAAAGATTCTCGTGAAATAAAAATCGTGCTTAAAATAATGTCGTTATCTTGTTTCAAAATTAAGTTTCAAGAATTTATTACAGGAGTAAAATAAAACATAATTTTTCATTTTAAAAATATTTTTCGTTTTCGTTTTGCATTGAATAAATAAATGAGTTCGCTAGTTTGCGCCTAATTCATTATTCACCAGACAATTTTAATCTATCTACAGACTTCTCTACATTCCCAATATTGTATTTTTTTATGCATTTCACTGAATTATGAAATCCACAAAATGGAATGCGAAATCAAAATAAATAATATTATTAATAAAATTTCAAATAGTATCAATAAAATATAATTACAAATATTTTAGTTTATTTTAATCAATTATAAAATTAAAGCACATCTTTTTTTTTAACTCTATTAAATAAAAAAGCTTCGAAACAAAAAAAATTGTAATCGCGGCAATTTTAAGCGTAAGTTAATCGACTTTCTTTATTTTTGAACAACAGATTTTTTTGGTGGATTATTTATACATTTTTGACTATTCATGCATAAAATTTCATTTTTTGTATTTAATTGAATCATCATCTATAATTTTCTACGCGAATTATTTTTATTATTTTATATATTTATTAATATATTCATCCATTTTTGAATATTACTTCAGTGGAGTATACAAAATATATTCTTTAAGTAGCCCTTTATATTGCCATCCGTTGAGACGTGATAAAATATATTTAGTGAATAACCAATGCAAATATGTAAATGAACTAATATTTGATTTTTAAAATTATATTTGTTGTTGTTGTTGTTTTACAGTGAGTATGTCATTCAGGCCATTATTATTGGATGCGAAAGTTTTCCCTATTGAAAGCTCCACTCCACACGCCCGCCTGTTGCGTCAGTACATTTTCTATGGCCGTTAGTTAGAACCAACAATTCTGGACGTCACGTCCAGCCCATCGCTGGTCTTTCATCGCCGACGTCACTTTGTATTGAAACCCCCGCGGCAATGCAGCTTTTGATTAGTTTCCGTATCCTATTACACAGTTTCAGACTGACCACAAGTCCGCTCAACTTTAAAACAAGTACGTTTTTGTGTTTAACTTGTAAGAGGATCATTACAATTTTCCAGTTGCTATCACATTTAATACCCATGTAAAGTTTGTTCGAGCGGATTCGACACCACAAATTGCAATTACCCATAGATTGTTCGCAGTTATCTATTATTATATTTTTTATATTTTAACTAATAAAAACAATGTTTTTTACCGTATTTCAACGGGAATCAATTTTAACAACTGTAAATCGCAAAACTAGGCTTCGTGGTTTTGCACTCACAGTTATTTTTGCAAGCATATGTTGTTAATAGGTTTGATTGTCTAAAAACATGTTTCTTACCTTTTTATAAGTAACATGCTTTTAGTGAAATGAAACCATATTTTTGTGTGCTGTTTCCTTTTTTCCGCTTATTCAAGTCACAATATCGCTTTTAAAAAGAACATTTTAAATATAATAATATACATTACAAGAATTCTAATATATGGAAGAAGTATTAAATATTTTTTACTTATTATTCTTTTTTAAATAACAGTCGACTCCAGTGATATTACTTTGTATTACATATTACTGTTGTGTCAAAATCTATAAAGAAAAAAAAAATGTTATAACGTTAAAATTAAATATATTTCTTTGAAAGGTACCATTTTCAGGCAATAAATTTTCCACGAAAGCTTTTCTGCAAAAAATAGGGAATGTCAGTATTCTAATGTTTTAAAGTTTGAACACATAAACTGTCCGGGATTTTCTACCTTCCATTTCTATCCGAAGGCAGTGCTTCAGAATGCTTTTGATAATATTATGTTTAACGTCTGTTTCAGTATTTTATATATAACATATATGAGTATGTTTTCAGCGTATTGTACACTCGGCGAGTCAAAATTATTCAGTAGTTTTCATAAAATATTCATGTTCAAATATGTATTTATAACGAGCCGTATTATTTCGAAGAGTTTATTGTATTCGTGTTCAAATAAATATTTCGTGCGTATAATGTTTCACATGTTTAATGCATGAACCTTTTGACAATGATAATTATATGTTTATAGTGCGGACTTGTGTTTGCTGACCTCTCAAATATTCGTAATTTTAATAATATTGTTTTATTGTGTTGACCAGTATTGGGGTGTTCGGTAATTAAATTTTATGGACAGGGATAAAGCCAACTTTACCGCCACCTGTTGGGTATTAAACAAATGAGAGTAATGTGCGGATATAAAGGGTCTAGCTCGGGTTAAATCAAGTTACTCGTAGAATACTAAAATAATATATAGAGCATTGAAACATTGACTGATGATTTTTGTAGATAAATGTATTTTGCAAAGACAAGATTTTAAAATAATACATAAAAAATACATATTGTCGTTTGAGTCTGGGCAGTATAAAATATGGCTTATATACTTTTAATACGTTATCAAATATATAAACGCTTTTATCAAACAACAAATACTATCTATAAATAATGCGTATCAACAATGCAATACGTGTTAATTTCTCGATTCATTGAGCGGAGTAAGTGGCCACGAGCCTACGCTGAGTATAAAATGAATATTGATTTCAAAGGTTTGAGGTTCGGATCTCAGCGTCCAACGATAAAGAAATATACCTCGAAAATGGCATATCTATTTTATTCATACTTCAAATCATATTTGTAATGAAATATATGAATATATTTTAATTAACACTAATAAAAACTTAACATTACACTTATGAATGGTGGGAGAGCATTTCTCAGTGTGTGGTTCAAGAAAGAGCTATTCCTGCTTAGTTGACAACTATGTCAAAAAGTATTCTCGAGTTTGAGGTTAATGAATAGGTACAGATGGAATCAATTAAATTTTTAATAACAGTAAACATCGAAGATCAAGCGTAAGGGTACTTTTTATAATGAATAATACTGGAATTCTAAAGCACATTGATAACGACCACATAAGCAAACTATTTGACAAGCAATCTTTGCGGCACGCTTCAAGCTCTTAAATCTGTGAAAATGTCTGGCTGAATAGCACAATAAAATAGTAGAGAAGCTCGTATAAATCAGCTCGGTATTTATCTCCATCTTTGGAAGGCTGTACCGAGCACAGGCATTCTTCAAGTGGCGGGAGTGGAATCATGTCAATATGTAAAAGTCATAAAGCCTCAGGGTTTCGGCCTTTTGTTGTGCGAGAACAATGGTGTCAAACTTCCAAGTTCTGTGCAGAATACTTGACTGCGGCGCCGCGTTACTACTCTTTCACTCTCATTCAAGTTCCCATCATCCCTCGTAAGACATCGAGCAATAATTAATTTCGAGCAAAGAATCATATTAACGGCGCGCCGAATAGCCTACTTTAGCGAACTGTATTGTTAGAGGGATCGCGTATCAGCTAGCGTTCCTCTAAATTGTTTGCGAGTTATCAGATAATTTATAATTTGTTGTGTCAGGAAGAAATAGCGGCTACGCAATGAAGCTTCGAGCGTTTAAAATTACATAATGCGAATAAACCTATTATAAATATGAATATAACAGCATATTCTAATACATTGTAAGCCATTGAACATCTATACCAAAATTCATTCGAATTCACAGAAAATACCATATTTTATTTCATTTCCTTCCTTTCGAATCCCCGCGTCTGCTGTTAATTTGCTCCGATTAATCGACGACCGAAATGTCATAAAATGTTTTTTATTTTCTTTGATTTTGCATGTATATTTTTTTCTTCTTAAATTTCTTTGCCAACCCGTTAAAAATTGTATTCTTCAATTATTGTTTGTTTTTGTATGAAAAATATTAAAATTTATTTTGTATGCATCTTTTGATTGTTTAACAATTACAATTATTATAAACCATCACAAAATTAAAGCCATAAAACATTTAACATTGAAGACATTGAATACACTAGAAATAATGCCAAAAAATCCATAAAGAGGCTATCTTGATAATTAAATGTATTTATTTAGCAATATTTTATATTTCATATGTTAGGTTATTTGAAGTGTTTTTATATTTTAACACAATTTTTAGATATATATTTTATGACGTGGGTCTACTTTATCTCTTAATTATTTTTTCGTACAAATTATAAATAACACTTATTTATTTTATCCCTACTTTTATGTATAAATACTATTATTTTTAGAGTAAGTTCAGCATTTCAAAAACATCATATTTGTTCGTTTCATTTCTGAGGCGTTTTCAAAATGGAATTAGAGTAGAAACAGATATAACAATACAGCAAAACTAACTCTGCGAACTCGCAAAAGCCAACCGCACAAGCCTGCAATGATAAACACGAAAGCTTTCACCTGAATTTCACTTCCATTGAAATCATCACAGAGGAATATAATTGAAAAGGCCAACCACACTTCCCGGAACAATTGTCCTGAGCAGATTATTTCTGTACCTCAGAGTTTAATTCGATATTTCAGTAATTCTCATAAAAGATTTAATTACTAAAATTAAAATTTTGTGGAGGCAACTTTAATCTTTCAAAACTTCAAAGAAATCATTGTATTCGTGAAAATGACTTGTCTGGTTCTAGTCAACTCTAAAACTATACTGATTTTTTATTTTGTTTTTATAAGAGTGTACTTCGATACATTGTAAAAAATTGACTTTGTTGACGGATGATGTTATGCCAGTACTTCTGGGATTACTATGGAAAATCACCTTTAATGAGAAACAAATGGAAAACCTTGGCATCAAAATATTACTTACATATTGTTTGGCTTAAATTGCAATAACTTTTCAATGTTTACATTGATATTTTCGCAAGTAAAGTATACTGTATTATGCTACAATTTAGAATAAACCTTTACTCTAGACTTTGTATAAATGAAGGCTCACTGAGATACAATGTGACGTTTAATTAAATATATAACAAAAAAATGTCCAATTTTCCTGTGCCTTAATTTAAACAGTATTTTTATTTTAAAAACATAATTGAAACAATTTTCCATATTTTTTATCTTAAGATAAATAATATTGATGTAGGATGACAATAATTTCAGTAATTTAATTGAATTAAAGAAAGCTATTTCACATTATTTATTATGACTAGACTCATTTTATCCTAAATGAAGTTATCTTCGGCAGTGAATGTATGTGAATGTACTCGCTTAAGTAAATAAAACATTAAGTACTTACAAACAAAAAGGTTATTTAAAAATTTAATAAAAAATTTCACTTGCACGAAAAATAAAGATAAAAAATATTTTTTCTGTTGCATTTAAAATATTTTTTCATCCGCTGAATCACTGAATCAGTTCGTATTTTAAGTTAATTTATACCCTGCACGTTATCAAAACATACTTTATTGAGAAGTAGATCTGCGACTAGAATCGAATTTGAATTTTCATCGCCCACACAGGATACGCTTTGAGCTATCTGCTATAGCATGTACCCGCATAATAATATAAAAAGGCTTTTCAGTAGAAAACCTGCCTCGAGGGCCTTTCCTTCGAATTTTCGCGATACGTCTATATATCTCCGGGTTCTTTGTCCGGTTTTAGCCTAGCATAAAGAGATCTCTTCGGTTCCAGTGCATTCATCCGCCGAGGTTTCCATCCCTATCAATTTCTAGTACTGAAATTATCACAATAAAAATTTCCTTCGACAGAAGCCGTTCGTTGTTAAAATATCGATTCTTAATATTTCACAAGAGCAAAAAAATATATATATTGATCCGCTCTTTAAGAACTAATGTTTAAAGCCTCGGTAACAGTAGAATTATTTCCCAAGAAAACATGATTTGAACAGTACTTTTTTTTCGTTTTTGTCTCTCTGTTGAATTTTGATAGAATGTATTTTATTATTTAACTTTAATACAAGTATTTAATTGTTTAATTTTATATATTTAATTGGTAAAAGAGATATAGTAAGGCATGAGACAATTAAAAGCGGCTTCGGGAATGTAGTCATGTCATTTTTCTTTATTTTTATCAAAAGAGATTTAAGTGACAATGTTCGTAATGCATGTTACGAGACAATTTAGTTTGGTTGAATGGTTGTATAATCAACGCGAAGATGACCTTATTCTGAAAAATACATCTAGCGTTTTATAGTGCTCGTCGCATTATTACCATTTGATTAACTATTCATCATGAATATATTCATGGAGCGGAAACAGTTGTAGAGCTCACTTGTATGCTTTTACATAATGTTATATAAAGAAGAAACTAAGATTTTACAATGCAATTTCTTTAAGCAAAATTGACATTTACTTGCTTCAGTTAACATACGAGCATGAATATATTTTCGCTATTTATGTAAGAACCTATATTAGTATGCAAAATGTTTTACAATACGTCACGTATAGACATTGTATACAATTTTGAGGATAGATATACCTAACTTTATTAAATTAATTAATTTAATTAACATATTAGGCATACATATTATACCCCACACAAAAGATTCATCTTAAAGTGGTAAGCAAATCTAAAAAAAAAATGCTGAAAGAAATGGCCTAGAGTCTAGATTTACTAGAGTAAGTCCCACGATTGGCTTACAACCTGTAATTTGATTCCAAGCTAATTTTTAATAAATATCTTCTACAATGTTAAGTTTTTCCTTTTGAATATTATATTTTATCTGGATATTGTATTTTTTAATCGATAATGTAATAAAATGAAAAATGCCGCATCTGCACTTTGAAATTACATTACGTGACTTTTCTCCCATGGATCAGATTGGATTAAAAAATAAAGTACTTTTTCCCAACCTACAAAGTTCATTTAAAATCTGTGCTGATTTAAAAATTCGCTCGCGATATATTAAAGTTGGGGAAACCGTGTCACTGCGGAATTAGAAGTCATAAATATTCATAGACTTTTTATATAGGGATATAACATCAGTTTGTATATTATAAAACTTTTTACCATAAAATTGTACTTTTTAAATATGACATATTTTAGTGGAGTTTTAATAATACATAATACTTTATTTAAAATATAATCGACTTTCTTTAAATGCTGTGTTATTAAAGTAGAAATAACCAAGTTATATTGTCAGAATGTACAAGAGTACAAGATACAAGTACGATGTTCAAAAAATGTTTTAGAATGATTTTAAAGAAGATGTGTGAATTACACCATGGGTCATGTATGAAAGACCAGAAAATTGAAGGAGTTATGTTATGTCCTCCAGTGAACAATTGATAATTTGATGATGATAAAATCAATGCAACAAACACACCTTTTTACCTTGTCTTAAACTAGCTAAACAACTATAAAAATCATAAAACGTATGTTTTCGTACTATATGGATGATTTCAGACATAGCTGAGATAAGAAGAGTACAATTATGCTTGTGATAAATTGTAGGCATATGAGTCAACTAGGAGCATTATTTTATCCATTGCATGAATATTTAGTCGCTAATTCTCTTCCCAACTCTTCTCTCTTGCCACAATTATGGTACCGTTCGATATAATATTCATTTATTCATTCACTTTAGACCAAATTAATAATGAATACTTTTACTCTCATTCAAACAATTAATGGATTCAATATGTTACAAACATAAAGTACCCGGCGTGAGCTTAAAAATACCCATCGAGCCAAGGTTTTTTGCGAGTATCAGGATAATGTCACATTCGAAAATCCGAATGCTAAGTAATCCATTTAATGTGTCAACTGTCAATTATAATTAAAATTTAATTTATTTTATATTTACGCTTTACTAAGATATTTTTTTTGTTTATAAGCTTATCAGATATTCTGTGAATACAAAGTTCTTGTTTAAATACAATAAATAGTCTGATAATTGAGATGACCAGCTAAATAGTTAGGAACAAAAGAACAAAACCCACAGTTTACCTGCTTTCTCCTTATATAGAACTATAGATTTATTGAATTTTTAACTTTATTGTTATTTGACAGAGATCTTAAGTATCTAAATATGCTTCAAATTATATAAAAATCTAGCAACAAACTGGTTCAATATCCTTGAAATTTTACTATATTAGATTTTTTAGCTTTCAATTGATGAGAGCAATGAAAATCTCATAATATGAATACATATATTCATAAAAGCTCTCTAAAAGAAAAGGTCCTAAAATATGAAAATCAACACAAATTATCGTCATAAACTTTTTTCAGATACCATAATCTTCATCTTGACATAACTTTACATTCTGAAACTTTGTAGCTCTTATATTTTTTTCTTCCAGATAATTATTTAAATCTTTAAATTGAGAAATTAATAATTCACGGAATGCATGACCAAATATAATTTATATTGTCAAACTAGTTTTTCATGGTATATACATATCATCACGCAGTTATTATATAATAAGCGAATGTCTTTATTCTATGTTTTGAATTATCTCTAAATATTATTTGTGAAATCTGAAACTATTCCTTCAAAACACTTTTGAACCCAGAACACGTAAAATATTCATATTCAGTATACTGGGTCAGTTTACGTACTGCGAGATTGGTGCATTAACACTTTCCACGATGTTGCAAATAAATAATTAAGTTGGATGAGTATTAATTATATAGATATTTCATAATTTTACATTCAACGTTTTTTTTCTCTCAATTATGAATAAGAATGTTGATTAATGAAACATTCATATGACGTAATAAAAAAATATATATACGAAAGCTAAGCGTTTCTGAAAAATTGTGTTAATTCCGTGTTTGATTTTACATGCACAATATTTGTAGATACAATATTTTACCTATAAAGCCAGTATGTAGGAATTAATCACTGTAGGAACACTTTCCTTTTGAAAGAGGAATAAATAACTCGAGACATCGATCTTTTTAATTCACTACAATATATGCAATTTTTCATTTACGTGTCCTCTTATTAGCGTATGCATGTAATCGATATGCTGATATCTTAAGTGGTCTAGCATTTTTATACTGTACCGTAAAACAGACTAAAAAACATACTCTTTAATATAGAAAATAGTATGCTTATCTATATAAACAATAACCTTAACAGTTTTTAATGACGATCGTTCTCATATTTATACAGTTTGAAACGTATCTTAGAAAAAGTAATTGTGACTATCAAACCATATTTTGACAAATTGTGTTGAAATAATTGTCCAACTGAAATAATTTCTTGTTACAAATGAAAGTTTCACTTATTTTGTATTTAAAACGTTGATGGGTAGTTTGTTGTTAAAAATCATGTAACTAAAACAGCTATTTGATAACAATATTGAATGCACTTGTATTCAGTTATCATGCAGATATTTACATTTGCCTGCAATCTCCTTCCGTACGAAGGTAGTAAAAATTCGAATTATGTAAAAGCTTCATAAATTTATTTTGAACGGATACATTTTTAGATAAAATGTTCACTCTTGCAGGTTTTTCTTTTGTTCCGAGTGTTTTTTCCGCGCCATTTAAAAATGAGACTTTTTATCATCATTGTGAAATCGTTCTATCGATATCTCCATATTTTTATCTCCCGGGGGCTTATTCTTTGAAGTCCCTTCTTATATTAAAATATAATGAATGAACTGTTTTTTTTTTAATTTGAAAGAGAGCTAATTATTCAGAAGACTATTGTCTGTACGAGAACTCAGCAGAGACTCTTGACTGCTTTGAATAGAAAAAAATTAGTTCGACTTCATTGATGCATCATTTTTTATGCAATAAAGATGAGCTCAAAGAATACAATCCTTGTTACAAAAAATTACTCCAAATACATGTAGTATTATTAATAATATATTGTTATGAACTACCTACATATAATAGTTTTGTTATCATATACTTCAGGACAGAAATAAGGATTTAATAAATTTAATATCGTTCACTTCTTGAATGGTATTTTCATCTTAATAAAAATTTAATCTTCTTTCATACTTTTGATCTTTTTCATATATATTTAGTAAATATATACATTGAGTGATATTAAAAAATATATAAAATAATGTTTTATTGCTTTAGCTCCTTGAAAGATTACAACTAAAGATTGTTTTCAGTGCATTCGCAGTGTAAATTGACGCACAACAATTCATCCCTTTTAAGTTTATCTTCTACTTCCGGAATAGTGAATGTTTCGTAAGCTCTTAAAGTAAAAACTTAATCTCTTTCCAATGTAACGGATATGAAGTTTCTATTGTCCGTTCCACAGCGAGAAAATCTCTTTACCGTTAGTAGTGTAAGCAACAAAATTCAATGTGCTAATGAATAAATGAATGTCAAGTAATGGCATTGTTTGTAAATTCCGATTCATCAGTAAACAACGCATAACCAATCGAATAATATTTACATACATCTTGTTTATGGAAACAAATACTCGATAGTGAGTATCGACAGGAAAAGAAAATTCTCACTTGTATATTTTATGACCATTGCAAAACTTCAACATCACTCTACTGCTCGCAATAATACCACTAAATATTAATAACGTCAATCAAGGGGTTTTAACCTTGACCGTGTTGATATACAAATGATTTTTTTTGCAAGATATGAGACTTAAAAAGGAAAACAAGAAATAGGTATAATGTTTTAAGTAAATATGTTTTTTAATGAATAGTAGATATATGTCGCAATCGTCATTAATAATATATGTCACAGAAGTTTGAAAAATTTAAAGACAGAAAAAAAATTGTGAAAGCAAGAAAGCGTATAAGAATCTTTTTGGATAAATCAATAGAACTTTAGTTCAGTTTATTTATTTTTTGTAATTATTTTTAATTACACTATTTCCAACATAACTAACTAATTTACATTTACAAGCCTGTAGAAAAATATGAACAAACGTATTTTAAAAAAAACACCAATGTTGTGTGGAACGTTTTCATATACTGGAAATCATTAAGATGACATATTTTGTAAATTAAAATCACTGCTCAAAAATTATTTTTAATCATTAAACCATATATGCGCATTTGCAGAACTTCTACTCATGCTTTATGGAATACCAGTACTTGTGAAAACATGTAAATAATCGCAATGGATAACTGAAATAAGTGGAGTGTAATATTTTAATGTCACTCGTCTCAAACAAAATTTACTGCAGCGTTAACATCGCCCTTACAATTTGGCGAAACTTTATACGTAACTGTTTACAATATTTATTTCAAACGAAAATAATGATATTTTCAATGTTTTGAGCATTCACTTTGAGATCCATAATAAATTATAAATATCACTAAATAGAACTAGAGAAGGATTGAGAAAGACTACGAGTTAGTCGAAACTGCAGTCTCCTAATAGAGAACTTTTGTTACGTGATCCATGTGAAAACAAGGTAAATAAATATTTATAATTTAGAAAATAATGAATTTAACTATTTCCGTTGTGTATACTTGAAAGCCAAAGACGAAAATTATTTATCAAATTGTGTCGTCATATTGTACAATTAAATTTAATGATGAGCTATAAAAATGAATGTAATTATAATGGCTTATTATCAGTTTTTATGAAACAATAAGTATTTTTTCCGACTATTAATGTTACTTGAACTAAATGACTTGTTTTAAATGCTGAAATAGCAAACGTTAATTCGGGCGTTCAATCCGCAACAATGATTACAGCAAAACAAAACAATACACATGCTTCATAATTCAAATATTTGATTCCCCGTAAAATTTTGATCTTATAATTTTTAAAAAAAACAAAATGTTATTATTTATTAACCAAAAATGGTTATGGGATGGAATTGTAATTTTCTTAAAAATGGATATGCCAAATTGTGTTCTAAAAACGTTTCAGTTTTTCTATGAAGTATCATAATAATGAGTCTGTTTTTTTACTCTCATTCTTAAGCACATTAAACCATTTCAGAGATTCATTTCACAATCGCAGACGATTGATATATTTTAATGTATGAATTGAGTGTACACTTTTGATGTTTTTATTTAAATCATACACTTATACAAAACAAGTCTTCATTGGCCTCAACTGGTACATGTAAGTGATTTGTCTATTGAGTGATGCTTTGAATAATTGGCATTTAAATATCAACAGTGTTTTAACAAACGTAAAATTTAATAAATATATAGTATTATACTTTCTGACTGTCGTAATGTTTTACTCTAACATAACTAACTAATTTTTAGGAGTACAAACTAACCCTTTAAATGATAACTACTCAAAAAAATAAACTCATGAAAGTATTTATAATTATTTACTTCTCCATAATTTTTATACATCATTGTAAAGAGATTATTTCACAGCGTAACAAACGAGATGAGTGTTCACGAGATGTGAGTGAATTAAAATTTAAAAAATAATCTTCAAGATAAAGGTTACATCCGTGCAATTTAGATGCATTCATACAATAACAATGCACTTAAATAAGCTTCAGCAGGACTCTTTTCTCGAGTGTTTTATCATCCACTAGAGCATTCAGTGGAGCGTTCATAGAACCTTTGACCAATAGCCTGATTCAAGACTACGGTCTGAGGATACTGAGTGGAGCGTGTTCTCTTTAAGCAACAAGTCTGCGAATCTCACTTTTATTGAGGATATCGCTTTCAGCTTGAAGTAGTCATTCCGCATGAGTTGAGCACAGAAAAAATCTACTTTTCTTATTATATTTAATTAATTTTAATTAATTAAAAAATTAAAAATATCTAGTTTTGATTCACGATAGGAGTATAAATTAAAATAGTTTTGCTTCAAATATATATTACATGATTTTACTAACATATTTTCTTTGATATTGTAGCTTTTAGTTTTAGCACACAGTCTGTATAAGTATATGTATTTAAGTATCTTGAAACACGACGGTTAAATATGTCATATATAAAAGTACTGAAAACAGATATATTCATATTAATAATATCCAGCCCGTAGAATTGTCATTTTATATATTTATCGCAATTCCAGACTTAGTAAAGCAAATACATATTGCAAATTATAATAATACATGATATTCAAAATAGCATTATGATCATGTTTACCATATGCCATACATCTTCAAAATTCTTTCTTTATTGTGTACTACTATATAATGCATCATTTCTTTTCCAATATGAATATGTAAAATTGAAAAAATACAAATTTTATTCATCTCAAATGACATATTATATTGATTTTTCTGGGATGTTTCGGAAGGTGGATTGTTTAGAAAGTATATAAATGATGTGACGTTGAAATCTAAAAATATTAAAAACCCTCCACGGACTTTAAAAACGAAAATCATTTTCCACCCATTGTTTATAACGACGAGCAAAGTTTTTTCTTTTTTCGAAGTAATTTTCTTTGCGTTTCTTAGCTCATAAAATATATTTCAGTATTAGTACTTTTGTGATAAAAGCCCTGTATAAATACTGCCCCGCCCGGGCTTTTGAATTGTGAAATTTTTTTTTGCTAAAAACTGAGCTTTTAAACATTTTTATTAAAACTATAGTTCGGTGACTTCGTTGAGTCAAGTGTATTTAATTAACATAAAAGTTTTTGCTGAACAATGAGATATTCAGTTCTGTCGCATTTGGAATTAACTAGGAAATGACATTAGACAAACTTTTTAAATTACATAACGTTGCATTTCATTCGAACGTGGATCATTTATTTCAAAGTTAATTATAAGATTCCTTATAGTAATTTTCGAGCACACAATAGATTTTAAGATGAACAAATATAACACAAAAAACTTAATATTATCTTAACTTTTGACATGTATCATTAAAAGAGTGGTAAAAGTCATAATTTAATTTTTTAATGTAAATGTAAGTAGTCTTGGACAAATTAATATATATTTACTAGCTGACCCGGTGAACTTTGTTTCACCCGAAAGGCAATAAATGAGCAGATTTTGGATTTTATTAAGTTGAATTTTTCGGTACATATGATATCATATATTACGTCTGGTTGAATTCTGTTGCAGTAATCGACGAAACTTCAGCAAGTAGTTGTCAGCATTTCGACGAATCGTCAAACGATATGCGTTATAATTCATGGAGCTTAGATTCTTGGTAGTTTCTTCACCTGAAATTAAGACAATAGATTTTTAATTTTGTATGTAAAACTAACATCCATATTTGTAGCATAATTATAAAGGGGTGAAGATAAATGATTTTAAATCGTTTGCCGGCTATTTGTCCAATTTTCTCTACAAAAACATCTTAATCTTTAAGTCTGTTATTTTCCTGGTAATAAGCAGTGTATTTGGTCATTTATTGGAAACCTAAAGAAAAACCAAGCACTGAAAAATGTATGTCATGACGGAATCAAAACTATGATATTGATTATATATATATTGATTACTCACCATTCAATGGATTTTTCATTTTGATATTGAAATAATATCCATCTTCTCGTGCCAAGACATCAGTGGGTATTGCAACGTGTCATATGAACGACGTGTTTCAGATATCTGTTGTAGTTGCCCAGTATCACGACGTGTGTACCAGATGGTCGTTTATCCGCTCTGATCACGACTTTGTAGACGTCGATCAAGTTCTTCCTCCATATTGTCATTGAAGTATATTTGTACAAATTTATGCTTTGCATCTTCGAGAGGTTGGAATGATCCGATTTGATGGTGAATCTGTCCTTGTATCTACAGAATCAAAAGCAAAGACAATATTACTGATTTATAAACACTTTTTCTTAAGAATTAGCATACATAATTCAAAGCAATAAGTGTAGTATGTTATTCTGTTAATTAGATTGTGTGTAAGTACAAAAATAAATAAATAAATACCTTGAATGTCGGATTAAATCCTCGTCCATTCTAGAGTTCGTGCAAACGGATCGCTTTGGCATATCGTAAAGAGACTTGTCAATGTTGTCGCTGGAGGTGTCTCAGCACGTTGAACAACATTTGAAGCCGTGAAATATACCCAATGACCATTCTCCAGATTCACCGCCAAATGCACAACAGCAGTATGACGTTCGTGATAAGCGATTGCGAATATACGCCAAATCGCTTTGTACCAAACTTGAAAGCGCGCAATTTCATCGTTGGTATTCGAGGTTAGGATGCCAAAACTGCCAAATCGCTGCCATACATTCTACCCAATGACCATTCTCCAGATTCACCGCCAAATGCACAACAGCAGTATGACGTTCGTGATAAGCGATTGCGAATATACGCCAAATCGCTTTGTACCAAACTTGAAAGCGCGCAATTTCATCGTTGGTATTCGAGGTTAGGATGCCAAAACCACCAAATCGCTGCCATACATTCGTAATGTTTCGATTCCTAGTTCCATGATGGCTTTTTCGTGAAGGATTCGATCGTTTTGGTCGCGAGTATCTACAGAATCAAAAGCAAAGACAGAATTACTGATTTATAAACACTTTTTTTTAGAATTAGCATACATAATTCAAAGTAATAAGTGTAGTATGTTATTCTGTTAATTAGATTGTGTAAGTACAAAAAATAAATAAATAAATACCTTGAATGTCGGATTAAATCCTTGACCATTCTAGAGTTCGTGCAAACGGATCGCTTTGGCAGATCGTAAAGAGACTTGTCAATGTTGTCGCTGGAGGTGTCTCAGCACGTTGAACAACATTTGAAGCCGTGAAATATACCCAATGACCATTCTCCAGATGCACCGCCAAATGCACAACAGCAGTATGAAGTTCGTGATAAGGGATTGCGAATATACGCCAAATCGCTTTGTACCAAACTTGAAAGCGCGCAATTTCATCGTTGGTATTCGAGGTTAGGATGCCAAAAACCACCAAATCACTGCCTTACATTCGTAATGTTTCAATCCCTAGTTCCATGATGGCTTTTTTTCGTGAAAGATTCGATCGTTTTGGTCGCAAATATCGGCACAATAAGCTAACAGAAACTCGAAAGTTCTTGAAACAAAACGTCAACCGATAGACTTCAAAATATCTATGTAACCATAGACAATTATAATATCAGTTGTCAGATTCCTTGCCTTTCGTTATAACATTTTTTACAAATAAAAGATTAAACTGATATTTTAACTCATATTTATTTTGTTTTTGACTTTTTTTTCCTGTCTTGTGTTTTTTTTTTGTTTCAAAATATTCCGTACCTTACGTAGGTACCTACTTACAATACCTACTTTTGCGTCATTTTTAGTTATGACGTTGGCTATAGCAACACTTTCTTCAACTGACATCTGTCAAATGACAATAGTCTTGTTTGAAAACATGTTTACGTAAATGTTCAATATTTTTTCTTAATCAAATCAATTTTTAGTATCTTTTAATTTTTTTTAGGGTTCTAAGCTACCTTTCCATCAATTTTCAGCCAAGTCGGTTCAGCAGTTTTTGAGTTAAATAATAAAAATAAAAATAACACAATAGAATAAGAAGATGCCTTTCCATTTGCTTTTTGTTATAACATTTTTAACAAATAAAAGATTAAATTGATATTTTCACTAATATTTATTTTGTTTTTGTGTTTTTTTTTCCTGCCTTTTGTTTTTTTTTTGTTTCAAAATATTCCGTACCTTACGTAGGTACCTACTTACAATACCTACTATTGCGTCATTTTTAGTTATGTTGCTGACTATGGCAACACTTTCTCAACTGACAGCTGTCAAGTTACAATAGTCTTGTATGAAAACATGTTTACGTAAATGTTCAATATTTTTTCTTAATCAAATCAATTTTGAGTATACCATGGACGTTTTTGGGTTCTAAGCTACCTTTCCACCAATTTTCAGCCAAGTCGGTTAGGCCGTTCTTGAGTTATAAAAACAAATATAACCCGACTTTCTTTTATATATATAGATTTAAAATTGCAGTTAAATAATACATTACTCATATTTAAATTCCAATATCTATATCAAAAAATTAGCATACACATAAACATAAATAAGATCATGTTTTTTTAAAACGTTTTTTCATGATCTTTTGATGATTTCATGACTGGTCACAAAGTAGCATTGCAATATATTCCAGTTGTTTCATTTCAATGACTATTAAGAATATAATATTCACAAATATTTCTAACAAATATTTATTCGTGCAAGTGTATAATCATTAAATCCTTCTTTTATGATCATAAACCGTGACTGAGTATTCTTATTGGTGTATTTATCAAGAGCAATTATTATATATTTCTACTACCCGGCGGGTATAGTTCAATGGTCAAAGCGTTTGCTTTGCATGTCAAAGGTCGTGGGTTCGATCCCCGACGGAGATTAAAAAAAAAATTCAATCGATTTCTGAGCTCCAAAGTACCCCGGTTGGAGTGGATTTGATCCCTTAACTGTAAAATGACAGTCATAGCCTATTCATTAAAATTGGTGGTAGACGAAAGTCGTCCCGTGAATACCACACATTCATAGTAAATTCCTGTAATAATAAGGATGATGCGGGAATTTCGGGCTGTAGTCTATGACGTTGGCGGATTAACACTCCACATGCAGTGCTTAGCCATATCCATCATGGTAAGTGTCATAGAATTCCACAAATGTGACTTCAGAATTACTATCACCATCTGTCGGTATTCTCCTGTACGTTTTTACATTAAAAAATATATATATATACTCGTGGCGACTATTACGGTATCATTTTAATTTTATTTTTAATTTAAACTTGAGGCGATTATTCGTAAAATGCTTTGAGAACATATTACATGACACAGTAATGTCAATATTGGTTCATTTACTAGGCGCACGGCGTCTATCAGAGACGGCGTTTCCTCTTGTGTTGTGGGAGAAGATAGCGACGCTGTTTAATGCGAGGCATTGCGGGCTATTATTAGCTGGGACGTCAGAGACTGGAGCGACAAAGCATTTGAAAAGTGTGGATGCTGAAGACGGCAGCATCCAAGAAGCGACAAGACAAGTGCTTTACACAAAGAGAAAAATACTTATTCTGGAAATGCTGTCAACGCCATATGAAAAACATGAAGCATTAAACAGAACGCTGGATTCTCATGCAAGTAGCACCAGATTCCATATTTAATTAAATAATTCAGCAATATTTTTTTCAATGTGTTCAGCGTTCACTTTGATATGCATTATAAAAAATAAATATTTATTTATTTATCTTGTTTTTACGTGGATCACGTAAGATATGGCCTCTGTTTAAGAGACTACAGTTTCGTCTAACACGTAGCCTTCTTAAATTCATCAATCTCAAGAGATAACTGAGCTGCATAATACTTCATAAATGGTTGAGCCCATTTTAATGTGTTCAAAATGGGTTCGACCACTTATGAAGTTATTAGGTTTGGGCATTTTGGAGTTAGAGTCCATTAAAAGAGTTCGAATACATGAGCTACTTCTTGTTTCCAGGTTCTACACTATTATTCTCACTGACCATCATCTCATCATATGCGCTAGACTCGCAGTTGTTTTACGTAATACGATTAAATTCAAATGTAGCATTTTTTTAGTAACTATCTTATGTTTTATGCATCGTAATGATGACCAAGTCCGCATGAATCGCTCATCATTCTTGAGTATCTGCTGACAGTAGCACCAGTAATCATAAGATGCCGGTGTAATTTGATAAAATTTTGTGCTTAAACAAAGCTGATCGGCAGCTGCCAGTGGCGGTTTCCTCAACCAGCTGCTTCCAGGTAAGCCTAGTGTGTCTCGTTATTAATATCACGTGAAATATGAGGCTACGAAGCACGCAGAGGCGGATTGCTCTGATTTGACGGCGGATGTCTTTCGCCGAGATTAACGGAATACGAGACGATAGATGCGGAGCTTCCGTTAATACGAACGTGTTCTCTGCAAGTCTTTCCCATGTACATCCGCCAGGAATAATTCAATATAATAATTACACTATTTATGCATATTTTCAGGATCGCTAACCTTGTTAAAAAAAATCGATATTCAATTGTTTTATAGAAATATCTTCTCATGCGACGTAGTTTTTAACATAGTATATAAATTTACAACTTAACAATTTACTCGTTAAAAAACATTTTTCGTGGAAGCAGCATATTTTATATTAACGGGAAAAAAGTTAAATCACTATCTTCATCTCCATTTCTGTATTATGTCTTATTATATTAAACTTTTTTCTCGTATTGATTATCAGTTTAAAATATTCCAACATACTCGTATTTGCGGTTATCAAACTAAACAATGACTAGAGTATTAGGCCTGCAAGGGATGCTATACTTTGTTTTATACAAATTCTTGTTGAGACATTATTTGGCTACGCTTATAGACTTTTTTAACTTTTGAAAACATTAATCACAACAAAATGACGATTGCTGCTGAAATGTTTATTTATCTACCTTATTTTATTCTGGCTGAGGTTTTTCATTCCTATTCCTTAAAAATCCTTGTTTCATATCTGCAAACTGAATTGAGCTACTTAGATAATATACGATATAATCATAAATAATAATACGTTTTTAGCTCTTCGCATTTTTATTAAATTTTTAAATAATTGTTTTGTTTTTCTATCTAGCCAAGGGCATCGCAGTGCATCTGAATGCACTTCATTATAACGCGTGCATTATAAAATTATCTCTGCAAGTCAACAAGGCTGCGAAACTGAGCGTCTTGAAAGCTTCGCTGATTCTTAATGCAAGTTAAATCGTTATGATGGTAGTTTCTTCCACGTGTTTACATCGAATCAAATGGGATCTGAAATGTCAATTGTTTTGACCTCGCTGCGAATCCGCTGGATGCTCGGAATGACCGTGAAAGCTCTGTATTACGTGACTGCAACGCAGTGCACCGTGTCAGCGGAAAACTTTATTCCGCTCCCTTTGCGCGTGGGATGAAGAGATAGCATGTAAATAGCCTCGACGTGATGTCATTCATATACATTTCCTTGTAATCAAACCCTGAGAGTATAATTTAAAAGCGACCGCGGTGACAATTGCACTGTATGGACTTGTGCGCAGTGAATGCTGATGTAACCATGGATAGTCAAGTTAAAACTTCTTTAGATAGATTTTAAAAGATTGTAAACAACTTTTTCAATTTAATGCAAGTAAGCACTTTGATTTTCCAATCTAAAGCGATTAAATAGATACTTACGAAGACATTGTAATCTGCTTTTCTGAGATCGCCAGTGATGATTTTATAAGAGTAAATATGTATATGGAGATCATTCTCAACTATGTACAATATTACTTGAAAAACAACCATTTTTCCTTGGGTAAAGTATTTATTTTATTTACATACTTATGAGCATAAGCCACCACAAAGCAACCATAAGCAGTTTTTTAACTACTAAAATCCTTGTTTTGTCTCATAATTTAATATCAAAAGCTGTAATTAATTTTATTGTAATTCGCAAAAAATAAAACGTTTAATAATCCTTATGTTGACAGTCCATCTTGCAGGGGGTATATGAAGAGGTTGTAAATGACCATCTCTGTATTCAAAATTATTTCATCCAAAAAACGATATTCTGTTACAAAAGTAACATTCTTCTTTTCTCAATGTACTACAAATTCAATTCAAAAAATTGTAGTACATTTCAGTACAGTGTTGGCTAAGACTGGTTCTTCAGGTACATTTTCTCTATCTACGTTGTTTGCGCCGCTGCACATCCTCAATGTATTGGAGCTTTATTCTACAAACGTGACATGTTTAATCAAAACAAGCATTCTCTACAGTATATATATTTAACATAACAAGTATACCACAACTATGAGTGGTTTGAGCAAATACAATTCGTTGCAATAACCACATTCCAATAATATTCGATCAAATTGAATAATCTTTCGTAAATTTACTTTCACAAGGTATTTTTTTTAAAATGATCGATAATTTTTGGTGGAATTCCATAATAAATTTGTAATGTTAAGTTTCTTATGAAAGCAATATGTAAAGAGAAAAAGCTAAAATCATTATGGTAAAGCAGTATATGTTTTCAAAAGTTGATCAATTATTCAATTCGTATTGGTTTTGTGGATAGCCCTTTAAGGTGTTTTCTTCTCTCTCCTTTATGCTTTTAAAAACCTCAGCATTTTTTATCTAAACTTACTTGCCACATCTCTATATTTCAACGATATGGTGAAATAAATTTAAGAATTCATTGAATTTCTTAATCTAAAATATAGTTGATCAATTGTCACCCTTTTCGTTTATTAATAATTGAAATGTAATATGAAAAGCAAGTTAATATTATCGTGAAGTAGTAAAAGCATGCATACATATGTTTTATGTTTATAATGTCATTAAAATTATTATAATATCCGCTTTCCAATTCGTTAGATCCCAAACGTCCCTCATAAACATTTATGAAATTCGTAGAAGCGTCGCATATAAAGAGGTTATAAAAGTATATAATTCATTCAAAAATTTCGATCGATAAATCTTGATGGAATTCCATAGTATCAATGTCTTAAATTAAAGAGTTCTTTTAGAAATAATTCACAATTTTATTTTTGGCGACATGAGAATGATTTCTGGAAACAAAAATAACAAATGTTATATTTATACTAATTAGTTGTAATTTATAAATTTGTTTCCATTTTGGAAGCTACTTTTTGTAATGTTTTTTTTTTTTTAATACAAAAATACTCCCGATAACATTTTGGATGATTAAATAAATAAAATCTTACGAGTATACACAAAATGTTCATTTAGGTTCTTAATCCGGATTAAATTCAATCATTATAATCTATTTCAGTTATTCTTGAACTAAAATACTGTACATAATTATGAATTACGTTATATTTTGTCAAGATTCATATAATACAATTGTCCACATTATGGAAAATGAAAGACGACTTTCTTTGAGTACTTTGCTGTCGAGGTCTTTCTAAGTAACTTAATTTTGCACCAGACTAGAATTTATTTGTCCTATACATTGAATTTTCTACTTCTGTGTTTCAAGCTGTGCAGAATCAGCTGGTGTGAATCATTAATGATTCGCTGAAAAATGTTACCAGCTTCTCTACAAACTTCTCTACAAAGATCAGTAGTAGAGACTACTCAGATAACAATAGAATAGATAAATTAAATAATTATTACTTAAATATACATATACTAAACATAAAATTCTTTTTTCAACGCGTCAATCCAAGCACAAAAATAACGGCAGAAGCGGGATGCGAACCGCGGACCTTGAAACCAACTATGCCCAGACTGACCTGCGATGAAACTAGTATGGGCATAGCAATGGCGCGATTGCCGAGCGAAGTGAATATGGGCATAGTTGGTTTCATGGTCCGCGGTTCGCATCCCGCTTCTGCCGTTATTTTTGTGCTTGGATTGACGCGTTGAAAAAAGAATTTTATGTTTAGTTTATGTATATTTAAGTAATAATAATATTGTAATATAGTCAATGATCTATAAAAGTAGATTAGAATATTGAAATAATAAAATAATATTCTAATAAAAATTAAAAAATAATTAAATAATTGTTTATTCATCCCAGTTATAAATCCAGTATATACAACTGCCCTGAATACATAAATTGACTTTGGAATTTTTTTTTTCTTACAAACCATATATTGTCAAAATGGCCACCAAATATTTATTAATTGGCATATTATTAGTCGCCAAATTTATCGTTTCATTCAAGGCCAGTTTTGATTATTTTTAAGCAAAACTGCAGAACTTAATTCTGTTTTTAACTGTATGTTTCTAATTGTTAATTATTATTCAAAATGATCAACAATAACTGTAGCTTATGCTCTGTTTTGGTTTCCGAATTTTTGTTTCTTTTGATCCCACAACGTTAGATAATGAAAATGACAAAAAGACATTCAAACATTACAATGCGGACTTGTTACCAATTCAAGTATTTGATTTAATTCACTAACAACAACAATTCAGTGAGTCTTTTCCAAAAACGTCATTAAAACTGATACAGACATGTATCTTGTTTTTATGAACGTGTGTATTAAATCATTTCTTACTATCTACGTTTTATATGGATCAGATTAACAACTGTTGTTGGAAATACATCAAACTACTTTTGAATTTTGTTATATCATACTCGTAAGTCTAAAATTTGACTTTTATCCACTTGGTTGTGTTCGGTAGAGGGAAAGAAAGACTAGTGGATTCAGTCAAAAGTATACTTTTTGTACGTAATATTCCAGATGACTCGGAAGTTACATTCATCTTGAATCTTTCGTCGTAACTCAAACCATTCCCGGTTGAAAATTTAAATTTATTGTTCCAATGATGTTTTTTCTTTATGTGCATATTCAATCGTTCATTCTTTTCATTTGACGTTACGGTTTTCCAATTTCCTGCTCTTTGTAGTATCATTTATTTAAAGAGTTCTCCCTTAATGCAATATCTTTGTTTTTTCAGTTGGAAAATATTGTTTGGTAAAAATACATTTAAAATCAAATGTAAAAAAAATATAACGTTAACAAAATTATCGTTTTTAAAATCCAGCTGTAATCATTATATTATAAATATTTTAATACGCCATTATTTTAGTTGAATTGAATTTACTTTATTCAATATTTCAGTATATAATATCAATAAATAAATGAATGAATGAGTTATTTATTTTAATTTAGTTAAGTGTAGAAAATACTACTTGGAACACCGAAACAATTGGGTACGAATTTGAACTATCATTTTATTACAATATAAATATGAAATTCTATATCATCAATATAAATAGAATATTATTAAGATTTATTTAAAAAATCAGGAATTATTCTAAATATATATTTTACATACGGATAAAATTGAAAGTTTTTTTTTTATCGGCTTTTCTAATACAAAAATTATCAACATAAACAGAGCGATTGCAAGTTAGAACGTAATATTTACTCTATTCTTTCTCAAAAAAAAAACATTTCCAGAAATCTGATACCTTTCGGTCATTCCTAGTTGTATGTTCACATGTAAACCTGGTGTTATCTGTTCAATTTAACTAGAGATTTTGTATGGTGTGGATTTCTCATCCATGAGCGGAAAGAGGGTTGAGGGTGTAAGCGGGACATAATGTCGGGATACAATGGGATGGATAGCGACGACTTACTACTGCAAGATAATCTGAGGCAAGTCTTGGACAAGTCTGGGATAATCCTGAGATTAATTCATCCCTGTGGACCAACTAGCGAAGCCGTAAGATATAATAAAGGTGAATGTGACAGGGTTATCAGGTTATTTTTAAAAACCAATGTTTCTTTCGTTCGAGAAGCGAAAGTGCAACTGATTGGGTAGTCAAGGTTTGATAATTTGACTTTGCGAAGAATGATCACGTGGAGGTGATAATCGCTAGCATGTGTACTTCGCAACTACAACTGCCTTTTCTTTAAGCTACCGTAAGAGCTAGGCCATATATATATATTATATATTTATTCATATAGGTAGTAATGTTAACTATTAAAGTATTTTTAACCATAAAAGAATTTTTATATGCAAATAAAAAATAAAAATCAATTGGTTAAATATATAAAATTTCACATTTATACATATTTATATTGAAATATTACTTTCATGTAAATATAGAATATGTATAAATATTTGAAATGCAATTATTCGGACAATATCGTTGCGTAGGACCGAGAGGAATGGAATGGAGATCGAGATGCAAGATTCTGTTGCTGCAAACAAATCCACCGGATTGACACAACGAAGAAGATCGTTATGTCAAGTCGTGCTTAACCAGCCGGTAAAGATAATGCGATTACGCCTCTTTTGGGTTATGATATCGCGCATGCAATGATAAATAAATATACCAAGAATATAAATGAAAATATATTTTTATAACACATTACGAGACAATTTGAAATGAGCAAATAAATACACAAGATACACAATAAGAAATAAAATAAATAAATTATTTATTTTTAACTTATTATATTGTTATGGCATTGCAAACAACATCTCCAAAATGCAGTTCACATTAATAAAAAATAAAATAAAAAAATTATTTGCAAAAAAACCGTTACTGGTATTATTTCATGGAGAAAAATGTTTTCTACATTTAATTTGTAATATTCATTCCAATGACCAACCTCAAAGTATTATGATCTTACATAAGTACACAATGATATAAGAGTCTTGGCGATTTCTCAGGCAATTTGTGACAGTTTTACTTTTACAGGATATTATCAACAACTAATATTATATGCGATCCATAATAACGCAAAATATACGATTTATCTAATGGTTTCTTTGAACTATATATAACATTAAAAACATAAAATACTAGTGAGTAGAATACAGTATTTATTACTTTACAATACAATACATACTCGCATATTTAACAATAAAACATTCATCGTCGCTCTGAGTAAATCGAAGATAAATAATATAATGACAACAGATGCTGTGATATTTTTTACATCAAATGGCGTTTATAATCGTTTTTCGCTGTTCAATATAATTATATGATGACAATGAGATGGCATTTTACAAAGAGCATGATAATTCAAACTTTGATCATTTTCTATAGACAAATTGGAATTTCTAAAAGCTTTTTATGGAACAAGATTATCTGCGATTAGAGCGCGGGAAGACCGCCTACAGCAAAAGAATGAACGAAAGATTCTCTAACAAATGCAACAGAGGCTTGTTAATGCCATTAAAATCCAGAGAGTATTATTCTGAAGAGACTTAATATTCCATACATTTGATACACGTACTATAATAAATACCATATTGTTCTTAATACCAACATTCTTACCCTATTAATAGGCTGACTGTTTATTTATTTTTTGTTGTCCAATTTAATTACATTGTACCCAATATGCTGTGTTTAAGTGCATTAATTATCGCGATATTTCAAACGCATCTGTAAGTAACGTTTCAACAAGGGAATTTTCAACACCAACAAATGGTACAATTAACCCTTTCGTAAATGATATTAGCCCTGCAGCGGTTTGTTCCATGTGCAATTAGTCCACACTGGCGTTGACGGCAACCCGCACAATGATGCACAATGACGCCACAAATTATGTGACCAACAATGTTGGATGCACCGAGAGTAATAGGACAGCGATGCGTTCATGCATCAATCCAATATCAATTAGATGAAAATATGTATATAATATGTTCCACTAAATGTCAGTAAAAGCTATCGAAAAAAAAGTATGAAAGTGTTTAAGTAAATGCGTTATGTCTGGAAATAAGAGTTGAGCCGCCCCTTGTGACTAAATGGTTGAAGGCTAGGAATCGTCGGGCTTATCATCCGATTTTATATAGAATCCAATTAAATAACTTCTTAGGTTTTCATGGCCAGATTTGATATTGCGGTTTTTGGATTTATCCGTGCGAGGCGAATTATTCCTTTTCAATATTTCGACCGCCATTGCAGGGGTCTTTTCAGAGTAGATGACGTATTGCTTATGAATTAATGCTTGATGACTACGATTAATAAACCACCCAAAAATATGCCTCGGATACTATAGTCATCTTCTTTTCAAGTATTCGGATTCCTGCTTTGGAGGTTTTCGGTAGCCATATATGTTTCCAACTTAACCTTCAGGTGCCGATATGTCCTAGAACGCCAAATGGATAGTGGCAGCTGACAGAACTAAGTGGCGGTAGTTTGTGGTCACCGTTTGTTCCTGATATGAAACGGATATCGAAAGATATCTGGAATGCCATCAAAACAATAAACCACCTAAGCAGCGCCCGTATTTCCTCCATCCTTCTTTACGGCTGCGAATCTTAGCATATCTTTAAAATATATACAATGTAATCCTGGGGGTACGATGGTTTGACGACGTGAAACCAATGAAAGAGCAAACAAATTTTCCAAGGTTAAGAGACAAAAGTGAACCTGGCTGGGAACTGTTCTTCATATGCCAAAAGAGATTATAAACTTGTATTTTCTTCCACTCCGGGCTTTCACTGTCCTCGAACGCCAGTGGATCAAATATATACATTGAATGTACTCGTTAGACCTCCGTGAAATGCAGCTGACATGATATCTAGCAACGACTGTTTGTGATGACCATATAGCAAGTGGATACAAAATAATTATATGGCTATATTCTGTTTTTATTAATTATATAATACTACCTATACCACTTATTAGGCACTAAAAGCGTTTAAAACTCAAGTAAATTTTAAGTTCTCTACATTTGCCGGCGGTTATAGGTCAATGGTCAAAGCGTTTGCTTTGCAAGCCAAAGGTCGTGGTTTTGATCCCAGACTAAGATTTAAAAAAAAAATTAATCGATTTCTGAGCTCTTAAATACCCCGGTTGGTGTGAATTTGATCCCTAATCCGTAAAATTTCAGTCATAGCCTATTGATCAAAGTTGGTGGTAGACTCAAGTCGTCCCGTGAAGACCACCATTTTATAGTAAATTCCTGTAGTAATAAGGATGATGCGTGAATCTCGGTCTATAGTCTATGATTTTGGCGGATCAACACTCCAGCGCTTAGCCGTGTGCACCGTGGTAAGCGTTATAGAATCCCACAGATGAGACTTCAGCATCACTTTCTTTCGGTATTCTCCTGTATGTGTTTACATAAAAAAACATATATAAGTATATATAACCAATATTTAAGCATATGGTTTTCAAAACATGAATAATTTCATTACACAAACAATTTTATAATTTAAAAATCACTTGCAACAGTTGGAAAATTAAATTACTCGTTTTAATGTTGGCAATACAACTAAGTGAATCTCAACACTTTTATGTAGCCACTTGAACAAAACACCACTGTGTTATTTTTTTCATTCGGCGTAACGCTTTTAGCCCAAAATAAATGCCATTCTAAAACCATCCCTTGTACTAAAAGGCTTCTTACAGAATATTGCACATTCCTTAATTGCGCCATAATTGTCTGCACACAAACCAATTAACTTTCAGCGCAGAGGCAGCGAGTGGGCGATGTAAAATGTAACGCTGTTAAGCTGTTGCTTTACAAAAAAAGTTGCTTGAATTCCAAACTACTGACTCAAAGCTTTTCCCATGCTTCATACTTACATTTGAGTTAATTATCTGAATACAATTCAACAACTCTATTAAATTAATATTTGATTGGTTTTGTTCAGAGAAACGGACTGATTTAATTACTTGCATTGTAGGAAAATAGTCGGTACAGCTGAAAGTTTTTATTTAAGTTTTATTTTTACATTTCACAAATTGATGACATCATATATTTTATTTTTGGTGAAGAGATAAGATAAGGAAAAAAAAGAAAAAAAATGTAAGAGAAGTCGGAAAAATACAAAAGTCTATATATAACAGTATCTTCTTGAAGATACAGAGATCTTCAAAAATATACAGAGAAAATAAAAATGAAGAATATTTTTAAAAATACTTTCTTAAATAACATATATTGTTCTTACAATACCAGAGTAAATAAATAAATTTTCTGAAGTATCTTACAGAACGCCATTTCTTAAAGATATTCCTTTGTGTATACTACATACTTCTTCAAACATTCTCAATTTGTTTGTAATCCCCGATAAAGTTAAGAGTGTAAAAAATAATCCAATATATTTTTTCATTAGGTTCCGACGTAACCTATTTATTAAAATATCTTTATCAGGTACAATTTTTGAGTTGGCTTAACACATCACTTAAAACGCTTACTTAAGGTTTTATAAAATCTTCAGAAGTTACATGAAGTTTTATAAAATCAGTGAATTTAAAACCGTTTGAACATATCCTCTTGCAATATGAAAGGGAAATTCAAAATAAATAATGTGAATAATTCAGAAAATAATTCATTTTCATTAACCCTTTCATTACGGCTCGGTTTGAATACAAATTATACTGTCAATTATAAAACTTGTATTAGAAGCATAAATGTACTTATCTGGTATATTTTTATATATCACATTTGTTATTGTATCCTTTAGCTATCAGATGATGCATAAAAACTATTATAAGAAAGTAGCAAAACGATATATCACGTCAACCGATGTCAACAGTTGGGGAATCTTATGATGGCATATGCCAACAACCGATGCGAAAGGGTTAATTAATTGAAATATAATTATAACTACGCGGTGTCATAGAGATTTTTCAGTAACCAAAGTTAATATTAAATCCGGTTTGTGTACGAATAAGCTGATTCTGATGAACTAATAGAGATAGCCGAGGAGCGAACAAAGAATGCACCTTTATGAAATCATGGTTTCAAAAACGACGGGGCATAAATAACCATGTCCAATTAAATTTTCTTCTCAAAGGTAAACCATAACAATGGCCGGTCTGTTTACGAGCGCCTCTGTAAGCCGACTCTGAGCAAACAAATCTCCTTTCAGAGCGGGTCACCTTTCAGCGGGCCGCTTGTCTTTACAATAATTATTACATACCTCGGTAATAATTAAACAGTTCCCTTTATGTTTTCTTTCGCTTGTGTTTGGCGGGGATCGAAACTTTTGACCAGGGACCGTGGAGCACGTTTATTTATAGCTGAATCCGCTTCGTCGGTGATAATAATTTATCATAATTTACTCCTCTATACTCGGATGACCTTAAACATCATTATTTAATTTTTCTTTTACGTTTCATAGTTGCATCGTGAAAATGATACCTCATTTTTAATTAGGGTTAAAAAATATTGCCAAAATATTGTATTGATATTTTTCTTAGAGATATTTAATGTTTATAAGGAAAAAACGTATAAGCATTTCAAAGATTGGCGTTTAATACAAATAATTTTCAAATTTCCTTGTTCTCAGCTGATATAAAATATAAAGTAACCAAATATATAAGTTCAGCAATAGTACCAATAATCTGTCGGTTATGAATGTGTGCATAAAAGACTAATTATTTGAATTCAAAGTAGCTGTTGTATCGACAGAAAATACTAAGTGAACGAAATTTACGTGTATGTTGTAAAGGGTATGGCTTATACGTGAATGTGCTTTTTTTTCACTTGAGACAAAAGCTCAACTCAATTTTCTGAATATCAATATTTTTTATTGGCTTTTGTGACACTTGCTAGTTGTAGGTCTTTTAATAATATGTTTGTATATTTTGCGCACTTTATTCACATTTATTATCAATTGTTGTGTTTTTTCTGTTTAGATTCTATGCAACATCGTGGTTTTCGTGAGCTGCAACATTTGTGGTGTGATGACTCACTCCCCGCGAGAGATTGCTCAACGCCAGGCTTTCCTCGAAACTAGGAGCTGCATTGAGGCTCGCCTAACAATGCAACGCGAGAACCAGCAACAGGTAAGATACGAGTACCATAATTATAATAATACATCAAGTTAAAGTATCTTCCTCGTCCATATCAGCTCTCACAAATGTATGCCAAACAGTCATTTCTGCTGCCTATGTTTATCTCGTTTTAAGATAAATATGCACCTGCAGACGAGAACATACTGAAAATTCACCATGCAATATATGAGTTTTGAAACCCATCGGAAGGCAGTTTTAGGTTTTTATTCATAATCATTTTTAGCAAGAATTCTTAAGTCGTATGTAACAGCTTTATTATACTGATCATATGATGAAAATTTCATGAATAAATTATTGTTCATATAATCTATTGCATTTGAGTCAAAAACTTTAGGTGATAACTGCATTTATTGTTTTCTAAAACAATATATATTGAAATATTTTTAAACGGTCAAAAAATTGTATATTCAATAAAAAATCGCCATGATTAATATTGTGAATAATAGGTACAAATTTTACATTAACTTATTTGTGAAAAATACATTTATTTTATCTAAACGAGTAGCTTTTTTCTAACGTTCGGTTCTATTTTTACTCGTTTGAAAAAATAAAACACTGCAGAAAATTATTTTCTGTGACTTCATAATAATTAAGACTAAAAGTATTCTTCTTTGTAGTATCAATCCGGTGGATTGGTTTGCAGCAACAGAATCTTGCATCTCGATCTCCATTCCTCTCGGTCCTCCGCAACCCTTTTCAGCTCAGCATAAGCGCTACAATTCATGTCCTCGAATACTTGCTGCAAATACTCCCGTCTAGGGCGCCCTCAACAGTTTCTACCCTCAACCATCCCCTCCACAATATCGTGAAGGAGACCATCGTGGCGCATGATGTGACCAATCCATCGGGCTCGCCTCTCTGAGATGGTTCTTATTAGTTGCCTGTCTTCCTTGATTATTCTGAGAACCTCATTGTTCTTGACGTGGTCTCTCCAGGAAATTCCGAGAATTCTTCTGTACGACCACATCTCAAAGGCCTCTAGTCTTTTTTTATCACTTTCAGATAAGCACCATGTCTCACAGCCTTACATTAAGATGCTCCAAGCAAGTGTTTTGGCAAGTTGCTTGCGGAGCCCTAAAGAAATATTCTTTGACTCAAGAATGTTGGCTTTTTTATTGAAAGCTAGCCTTGCTTGATGTATTCGACTGTTGACTTCTCTTTTTGTTCTGCTATCCCAGGTGATCGTACTTTTAAGGTATACAAATTCTTTTGCATCTTTTAGGGTTACTCCTAGCATTGATATGTTAATTTTTTGCTGTTCATTGCGGCTGACTCTCATGACTTTGGTTTTTGTGCTAAAAAAGTATTATTAGACTAGAAATGCTCGTGGAAAAATAGCGCGATCGCCCTTGGAGGGAAAATGACACCTGGAGGCGGAAAGTGGCAACATCTGCCACTCGGCCTGAATGAAAATGGCACGTAAAACTTTCTCATACTAAATAATACTAATATAACTCACCTGTATCAGTACATGACGGTTCACTCACAAGAACTGGATGGATGAAATATATTGCTAATTCTATCAATGTCTTTTAACTAATTTGACAGCTTTCAGTTATCATCTATTGACTTTTCAAAATGCATTTTTGTATCAGTTTACATTTTACAGAAAGCTTTTATAGATAAAACAAAACATAGTGATCACAAATTTCTGTCAACTGCCATTTTCTTTGTCTTGTCCTAAGGCTTCTCTGTATCCGGTATTTCAAGAAAAGGTTCCGAACACTTATAGAAAAGCAGCTTTTTTAATTATGACATTTTTTTAAATATTTTTGGAAGAGATCAGAAGGTACAATTATTAATTAATCCTTGCCTTCTTGAAAACCTCTCAAAAGACTGTTCCATTTGGTCCTAAAAGGCGGTGCAACCAAGCTTTACTCTACTCTGGACATAAATGAACAATTTGTTTATAATGATAATTTGAATGTAAATAATTTCCCACCCACCCGAGCGGAAACAAACAGTCCCCTTATTTCCCGTTTTCCAAGATAAACATTTTGAAACGGATTACTTTCAATTATAATAATAATATTGAAATGTAAACCGACCGAGGAAATAATTGTTTTTGTAGTCTAACGATTTGCCCCGGGTTCATTATTTCCATACATTTGCGGGACCCGCCGAGCTTCATCAATACACGAAATAATGAGGGTACCTACAGAGGAAGCTGAATATAAAATACTACAACTAGAACACGCATGAATATCTGCAAGGTTGTCCAGCGTGGTTAGATAGATCTTCTCCGCCAAAACTAAGTATTTCTAAAAATATATCCGTTTATTTTCAAGAAAGTACATTATCAATTAATTTATGTTTTTTTTTAATACACAGGGAACACACCTAAAATTAAACCCAAAATTAAAGCTGAGATATACCCTTGCTAGACTAGTTATTTAATTAAAATAATGTTTTTTTAAAGCATAATAAACTTACTAAATCAAGAATTGTAGTCATAAAAGAAAATTATGATCAATATACAATAAATATCATTTCATTGAACACATATTTATATTGTAATTTAAAAAATTATCAGAAAAAAATATAACAACGAAAGACATAATAATTTTTTGTTCTTCGAATCCAAAGTCTGCAATCGTTGTCTTTTTCCATAGTCAATCAATCAAAAATAAAGAAAACCTCGTATTACATAAGTAATTCGATACGTACATACGTACATAACATACGTAAGTCTGATAAGATTTCATGTCATAAAATGTACGTTAGCTAGATAACTGATTTTTATAGATATCTTGATTTATTGTACAATTCACTGATCACCAATAAAATGCCTGTCATATCTTTGTAATAAAGAAAGTCATTTATTGCGTTAACATCACACATTCACAATCAGAAAAAAAATGGTCATAGTTTAAGCACCACGATATATAGTAGTTGTAGGAGTGTGTAGTTGATAACTACCCACAAGCTCTTCATCATCTTTTGATTGGCAAACATAATAGAATATCTTGCCTAATTGTCTTCATTTAAATTCTTTACGTGTTTAAATTTGTATAAATATGTATGTGTTTATTTACTACAAAAAAAAAATTGTCCGTCAACAATGACAACGTAGATTATTAATAAAGAATGTTTTCTTCGTGAAACGCTACGTGAAGAGAAAAAGTCTGAAGAAATCAAACCACGTCAATCAAAATACCGGAAAACAACTCTTTGACTTCGAATAACTCTGTAATATCATTTCTTCGGATTTGCGAGACATGTGGAGGCTTATTCATTCAGATATATTTCGGGTCGGAAATAAGAGAACGTTTTATCTTTAGATCTGAATTAAATATTTTTCCATATCGGCTGTTTTTTTTTCATGTAGGTTTTTCTTTTTAAAACGAACATAATAAGCGTTAATTGCTTTTCTTTATCTATATCTTGAGCATATACGGTCACCACAAGTTTTTTCTCTACATTTGCCTTACTAGTAGCCTTTATACTCGTACTCGAAGCATAATTTAGTACATACTTTGATTATTACTATTATAGACCCTCCAGAACAAGCCTGAGAAAACTCTTATATCACATTGGAAGTGTTAAATTTTCAACGAGATGCAAGTAAAAAAAATCAATTCAAAAAAAAAATTAAGTATCACGATTATGTTTTCCGAAAAAAATTACGATGAAAAATTACGGTTCCAACTCCATTTTTTTTTTTCAAAAGTTCTCGCAGGCCGCAGTCCTGCATTTGCTCTAAGACAAGAGCTTGTAGGCTGAAGTAGCTAGCACCTGTATCCTCTTTTCGCTTGCTTTTTCCTTTAATTTAAATTCACCACGATTCACATTTTCACTCAATGACTTTCGATGCATTTAGTTTGTTTTGCATATAGTTGCAAAAGCACATCATTGGTGTGGTTTTTATCAAAAAAATTAAGCAAAATTGGGCGCAGGTTTGTTCGTTTGAGCCGTTCATTAGGGTCAAATTTTAAAATTGGGTCCTTCAAAGGAGGTTTGTCCTAGTCGTCTGATCACTTTAAAAAAATCCATAAAAAAATTACCAAAAATATACCTCGAATACTACAGCAACCATCTCTTCAAGTTTTTGAGCTACTGCTCTGGATATCATCGGGAAACCAGTATGTTTACAGGTAGACGTGTGTAGATATGGTTTGGGACAAAAATGGACAGTGACAACTGACAGAACTGAATGATCGAAAAATTTTGTGTCCATATATTCCAGATATTTAACGGATAATGAAATTTTGGAAAAGAGAGCTTCCAGAAATAGTTATTTTCAGAAATTAAATTTTCCGCTTTTGAAAAAAATCACTTTATAAATATTACTCCCATATTAAAAGTGTTAATCTGCATAATTGTACTTGTATAAGAAACAATATGCAAATAATTTCAGTAAAGTTGAACAGTGTTTCTACGTACACAATCTGTTGTTTGGCGTAAAGAACATTGCAGTAATGGTTTCATTTTTTCTTGTTACTTCGCCTAACTCAATTCCACCTCTCGTATCTCAGAGACTTAGTTTTCCCGTTTCCCCATTTCACTTATAAGTGCGCGCAGAGGAAATCGTAAAAGGAGCTCGTGCCCCGCGCTAAGGCCTGCGCTGAAAAGGCCGCTATTTGTGTAGCGAAACTCCTGAATAAATTATAGACGCCTCGGCCGGCTCTCGATCCGTGGTGGGACCACTCGGAGAAAAGCGCGTCAGGATCCACGAGGTAAAGTGTCGAAACTGTGAAATGATATATATGACGTAAAAAATTATCAAAACTTCGCTTAAAGGGTGAATTATGACTGTTATTTGTTTAGTTTCACAGATATCTTTATCGTTTAGCCAGTTTCTTGATAAGTAATTTTTCTTCGTCTCAATGCTTTGTTGAGTATTTTTAAACCCCTGTTTTTTTACGTAAAAACATACATGATAGTACCAATAGATGGTTGTGACGAAATCTTATATGTGAATTATATGATACATACCATTTTACTTATGGCTAAGCACTGTTTGGAGTGTTCATTCGCCAATGCCATAGCCTGCAGTCCGGCATCCACGCATTATTCAGCATTTCAATCATTTGTTATGAATGCAGGTTCACGGAACCACTGTTGTCTACCACCATTTTAATTTATAGGTTGTGACTAGTGTTTTACGCGTGAAAGATCAAATTCACCCCACCCGGGGCATTTATATAGCTAAAATATTATTTATTACTTTAGTATTCATAACGAATGAAACTCACTACCTTTAGTATGTGGTAAGCAAACGCTTTAACACAAAAGCATACCCTATGCTAAAAATATGTGGCTAAAAATTACAATAAAAAATCAAAATAATCTTATAATATTATACTTAAAACATCTGTTTATGTTAAAGAGTAAAAATAATAAATGTTAATTTTACCTCCATGTATTTGTTAATAAAATGTCATAAGAAATTACTCTTAATTTCACCCGCTATGAATCTTAATGATTTCATTTTCATTGATATTCGCTGAGGCCATAAACTCCTAAGGCAACTCCGACCACTACCTTCTGAAAACAACTACAATCAGTGCTTCATTGCCACCAAAAGAACAGAACAAACAACGTGTGTGGCATTACAGGTCGGCTGACCAAAACGGATTACGTGGATTTTACGGAGGATACCCGTGGGGTGATATTTGCTTCAAAAACAAGGACCCCTCAATATGTGCCAATCTGGTGGAGGATTTAATCATCCAAGGAATGGAATGCTTTATTCCTCACTATGAAAACTATGGGCACCACCTTAAAAAGCTGGCTTAACCGTGACTGTGTTGAGGCTGTAAAACGCAGGAATACCGCATAAAACAAACTACGAAAAAATAACGACCCCATAAGTCGTGTAGCATACAATTTAGCCTCCAAAGAATGCATGAAAACCATTAATGACTCCAAAGACAGGTTCAATGTACAAATTTGCAACAAGTTGTCCGCTTGTCTTGCCAGTAGTAGAGCATTCTGGTCTCTCGCTAACTCTATTGGCAGCAACTTTTGCACTTCTTCTTTTCCACTGCTGACGAATGCCGATGGCTCACTGGCTCTAGCCTCCAAAGAGAAAGCTGAACTTCTTGGTTCGCTGTTTGCTTCCAATTCCACACTTGACGATGGTGGGGCCAACCCCCCATCCATTCCTCACTGTGGCAAGCAGATAGGGGCTGTAAAATTAAGCCTCAAAGCCGTACATCGAGAACTTCTGCAATTAGCAACCAACAAAGCCAGTGGCCCAGATGGCATACCAGCGGTGGTATTAAAAACTTGCGCTCCTGAACTTAGTCCTGTGCTCATCAAACTTTTCAGATTGTCCTTTAGATGTGGTATTGTTCCCCAGGGATGGAAAAAAGCCCTTGTTTACCCAGTTCCAAAAAAAGGTGACCGAAGTGACCCAACGAACTATCGCCCAATAGCCATCACATCACTACTTTCCAAAGTGATGGAACGTTTAATTATCAGGCAACTCCTGAACTACTTAGAGAACAATGATCTTCTGTGGGATCGGCAATATGGCTTCCGCCGTAGTCGATCATGCGGCGATCTCTTGGCTTATGTCACACATGTTTGGGGGAAATCCGTCGAATGCTTTAGAGAGACGCAAGCTGTTGCTCTGGATATCTCCAAGGCGTTCGATAGAGTCTGGCATCGCGGTCTGGTGAATAAATTACCATCTTATGGACTAACTCCCTCCCTGTGCTCCTGGATTGAAAACTTCTTGAGTGATCGAATCATTATCACTGTCGTAGATGGCTTTTCTTCTTCCTGCCATAAAATCAACTCAGAAGTCCACAGGGCTCTGTGCTGTCGCCCACTCTTTTCCTTCTGTATGTGAATGATTTGCTTCATTGCGCAAATATTCACTGTTATGCTGACGACAGAACTGTCCATGAGAGTATAATCTTCCATTAACCTCCGAAACATTCGGAATCTGTTGCTTGGGAATCTCTGGTGGAGAAGATGAACATGTCTCTTGAAAGGGTTTCACGATGGGGTGACTTCAACGTCGTCAGTTTCAACATTTCCGAAACCCAATCATGTACTTTCTCCACCAAGAAGACTGCTAAGAATCCTGTATCTTTTAACGGTTGTTCTCTTCCGAAAGCAAGCTCCATCAACATGCTTGGATTATCAATATCGAATAATGTCAAATATTACGAGTCAATTAAGTGTAAGGCTGGTCTCGCTTCCAAAAAACTAGGTGTGTTATATAGATCACGTCGGTACTTCAACGATAAATAACTTCTTCTTCTATATAAAGGACAAATCCGACCTATTCTTGAATACGGCAGTCACCTTTGGATTGGAGCCCCAAAATACCATCTAAACTTAATTGACTCAGTTCAAAGAAGAGCAATTCGTTTGATAAACAATGACATCCTTACGTCTAATCTACAATCAATGGAACACAGGCGTAAGATTTGTTCTCTTAGTCTTTTCTACCGTTATTACCACGGTCACTGCTCTTCGGAACTTAAAGAACTAATTCCTCCTGCACCTACTCACAGACGACAAACTCGTCTTGCACTTGCCGAACATCCATACACGGTTAATGTATGTCGACCAAGAACTGGCAGCTTCCAAAGTTCCTTCCTTAATGCCACCGGTAAGCTATGGAGTGCTCTTCCAGCATCTGTGTTTCCTCCTTCCTACAATCTGGATCTCTTCAAGAAACAGATAAATATACACTTGCAATCTCCCCAACCCTCACACAAACACGAACACAACACACGTTTCCCGCATGCAGCGTCCAGCCTCCCTGGCTGAGGGTCATAGAGTGCACTGGTCTTGACAGGGTGTGCTCTCCTGCATGCTTTTACATTAAAAAAAAAATCATCACTTTGTCTAAGATCGCCTTACAAATTCACTAAGTTTATGCTGTTCCAGTATTTATTTGTTATTTTACTTAAAATTTTAAATCTAGTTTTTTTAAGGTAAATTTTAATATATACTAATACTACGTATTAATATACTTGATACTTATAGCTTTTATTAATCATCAAAAATTACTTACATTCACCACGGTTGCACTTCTGGAGGAATTTAATCCACTCTTGATTTTTTCGCGTTTGTATTGGCTTAACAAAAAGAAACTGTTCTTCAGTTTTAGTAAAAGTTATGACTATGTTCCTTTAAGCTTCTGTTGTTATATTTGGTAATCTAATGCAGAGTCGTGGCTCACCGCAATAGTAGCTGCTAGCAGGTTTGTGAGAAGCGGGCAACTGGACGCGTCATGACTCTTAAGAGACCTAGACCTCAAACCACAGTATGTAGTGAAGCTCCAGAACGAAATATGAAGAGACGAGAAGAAATAACAGTGTTGAGGATGAGCACAAAATCATAAGAAATTCAGTGGTCGGTCCTGGAATCGTCCATTTACTTTATGTGAATATTTTTGCTCTGCCAGTTTAGTTATTTGAAAACATCACACGATCCTTGAACTTTTACGAAATAATGGTAGAGAGGTTAAGACAGTCGACTGCCATGTGAGATATTGTATAGTATGTGCTACCTTCTTGAAGGTTAACAACCTGAGGGTGCCAGACTGATTTTTCATCTTTAAAAATGTATTTTATACTATTATACTGAAAATGGATCTTAGATGGAAATCGTTTAAATATCGGGATATATTCAAATGACATAACTGCACCCAAATTTCTACTAAGGAACATATATCGTTCTGAAATACCGCCAAGGTATATATATGTGGCTTCTTGAAGAGATGGCAGCTAAATTTGGAACTTCGAGCTTTATTCAAGATACAGATCTGCTTACTACAAACTTAGTTTGAGTGATAGGGGTTGATTATAAAATATTTCTCGTCGAAATATGCTCATTTTTGAAAATAAATACAGCAAAGTGATAATGAGTTAATTGTTGTATTCACAGAAAATATGAAATTGTTGAGAAGTCGCATAATGTAAAAATAGAGCGAAGGATAAAAATGTTGAATGAAGAAACTAATCCAGTGAAAGTACAAGTATTCTTGAGCTGTGAAAAGACTTGAAGGCGACTAAAGATGTGCTGCGAGACATAAAGACTTGAGAAAAGAAGAAAAAAATACGCCACGTGCAATGGAGACAAACTCAAGATACGGTATGAGTATAAATAATATATTAATGTGGGTAAAAGTTGGTACAAATATTTATATTTGAATAAAGAACAATAAGAAAAAACTGAGAATAAAAAGATCTCGATGATCCAGAATAAATCAGTCTGCTTTTAAATTCCATTTGGGATACACGAAAAATAGATGGAGGTGCCTTATGGGACACGGTGCACGTAGATTTGTTGAGTACTATCCAACGGGCTTGAAACATACGGTATTGTGGAGTCAATTGTATAGAATCTAATAAGTTTAGATCAATTAAGTTTAGATCAATTGTATAGAATATAATAATTTATGCGTACATATTGAACATGATGTATTGAACTTAAGTGAGAGTTATTTCTCTGTACTTAACTACAATGTGATATAATAAATACATTAATGATAGATGCAGATAATATGACAATAGTTTTTTATTGAAATGGGCGATGTAAAATGTTAATTACGGAAAGCAAAATCATTCCTTTGAATATGGTTGGCAGCCTGGATAAATATAGTGTTCAGAGTGGTATACCTGATGAATTTAATTATTTGAAAGCCTTGATATCTAAGTGTTTATATGAAATAGACAGTTCATCTGACAGCTTGAAATCAATGTTCCAAGTAAGGAATATTAATAATCCATGAGGTTAATTATGCAAAAATAACTAAGAAAATAATTGATATTAATAACATATAAAAATATTATACGAATATTTTGTTCACGCATTCCAGTAACAAAGAAAGCTTGCCAGTTTGATACCTTATCTATATATGACATTTTATTCCTTTGAATAACCTGATGTCCCTCTAGAAGAATTACAATGACAGATTGCAACTGTAGAAAATAAGCAAAATGCATGAACATCAAGATGTTAAGTCTTAGACGGAAAATTAGGATTGTAGGAGACACTAATATGAATGTTTTAACTTAGTTATCTGATATGAGTATAGATTTTATGACATGATTTAACAAACAAAATACTACTGACTATACATGGTTTGTTGTCAGATTCACTACTGTAATGGGCTTTATCACATATTTTTTTAATTTTCAAGTCACAATTTTTGCAAGAAAACACATAATATGTGTGCAAATTTTACAGATTCTTTTAGGCTGAAGAAATTATCTTGCAATCCATCATTGTTATATGAGAAGTGTACATGAATTGAAGCGACGTGAAATAGTGAAGTATCTGAAAACTAATTGCTTTTATGCGTGGAAATTAAAGATAAATGCGTAATTGAAATTGGTTTTCACATAGAAATACACAATGTATAAAATGACGCATTGCGTGAATGCGTTTCAATGCATCAATTAACCATTTTATTAATTAAAAAATACAATATTATCATTAGCTCTGTCTGTAAACAATTGTGGTTGATTGAAATACATAATTACTCTTTAGCACATTATTGTGATTGATAATCTCATCGGCGAATTAAAAATAATTAAATCGCGGTTTTTTGTGTTAATTATAACAATATTTTATTAGTGCTACTAAATAAACAACGATGGATTATTTAAATTAAGTCAACAGGCAATACCAGTACACAAACAATTCCATATATTGTTTCCGCTTTTATTTTATTAAATTGTAAAACTTAACGCTTTATTAAATTATGTCATTATATATAATCATATTGTTTCACATACCAAATGTATAAAATAATTGTATTTTTAACATTTAGATATAATGTTTTTGATTTTTAATGAAAAATACTTTCTTAAACATGTGTGGATTTTTAATTTAATATTACCTAAGTACCAGAGTATCTATTAACCAAGATTATTAGTCTGAGTCTTGTTAGACTGGAATATTACATGTAACAGTTTACGATCGAATAATTTATTGGTGCTCTGTCCGTCGAAAATTTCACGGAAAAACCTTTTGTATTTTATGAACTTTCAAGACCAGCTTCATTGTGTATTTCTTTCAGAGCTATTCATAGCGCGGCGAGAATCGCTTCCACTCGTGAATTCTAAGTCCATTGTAAAAGACTGCGAAGAACGAAAATAGCATGAGAAAGGATAAACTTATCACGAATCTAATAAGTTTTTCTTTTTTATCTTTTTTATTAAACTTTCTCTCCAAATGGAATATTTTGGCACCTCGAATTACACGCAAGTGTTACTTATTATCCTCTTAACGATACAATTATTGTAGTGTTTTATGTCAGTTACTATTTTCATTTATGACGATAACTCATAAAATTTCTTATAATAATAAATATTCTAAAAGTAGATCCAGAAATAATCACGTCTTTCTATTTATCCTATTTAAATGCAACGTTTCTGTTCCATTACTCTTGTGCATATTTTAGAATACGCTCCGTCGTTGATTTATCAGAATTAATCCTTTTGCCGAACCAGAACAAACACCTTTGTATCATGAATTATCTGGCTTACTACATCAGATATGTATTATGAATACTGCATTGCCAATTGTTAAGCCAACATATATTCTTGTTGCATAAAAAGAATGAAAATGAATTAATTATTTTGTATAATAATATTAAAAATTATTTTAATTATAATATATGTTCCCAGATGGACATCAACCGGTAGGTATAGCTCAATGGTAAATGCGTTTCTTTGCGAGCCGAAGGAAGTGGGTACGATCCCCGACTGAAACTAAAAAAAAAGGATTGTAATCGATTCCTGAGCTCTAAAATACACACGGTTGGTGTGAATTTGATCTCTCACCCATAAAATGCTAGTCATAGCCTATTAATTAAAATTGGTGGTAGATGAAAGTCATCCCGTGAAGACCACCCATTCATAGTAAATTCCTGTAATAATAAGGATCATGCGTGAATCTCAGGCTGTAATCGACGACGTTGGCAGATCAACACTCCACATGCAGCGCTTAACCATATACACTATGGTGAGCGTCATAGAATCCCGAAATGAGACTTCAGCATTACTATCACAATCTGTCGGTATTTTCCTCTATGCGTTTACATAAAAAAAAAAGTTGAAGAGATGTCTTATGCCAAGACATGGATAGTATCAACTGACAGAACTTAGTGGTGGCAATTTGTGGTGTTAAGATGCTCCAAATATAAAACTGTTATGTTAGACTATATCACGATGAACGGTATAAGTGCCCCAGTTGATTATTAAGTAAATTGTTACATAAGTATCCACTCACCAAGGGGACTGTTTCCATTTGTGACGATAATGGATTTGACTCAATTCTCCGTGAGGAAATGTAAATCGGGTAATCTCCTAAATGGCTATGTTACAGTCTCTCGCAGCGACTGTCGGCTCTATGGAAATGATCAATGGACTGACTGGACAAAGACAGTTAATGCAACTAGCTGATTAAATATAATAATTCATTTCAGGGATCGTCCATTCCAACAATGATCGATCATAAATATCAGTGTGTTCACAATATGACTGAATAATCGGTGTGTATAATAGGTTTTAGTTAATGACTGGGCACGGCGCTTTTAATGGCAGATTATACTCATTTAATTTAGTTTCAAACCCTGTGGCGCCCTCATCCAGACCTCAGAGCACATTCTCTGGGACTGTCAGTTCCTCTTCTTAGAAAGAGCAGACCTTTTCGATGCAGTTCGAGGGAATTTCCTCGGCCCTATCGGGCATGCAGACTTTGTGGCCACTAAAAAAAATCCACGCATTTACAGCATTTTCATTTTTGCTCGTATTTTCGGTGAGAGAATCTATCTTTCATCTCGATATCTTTACAATCCGTGAATGCGATTCTAATCTCTTTCACGGGTTCTTTCTTTTAGCACTTCAGTGCAGCGGCCACAATTGTTCAGAGGGGACAGCCACTGGACTTATCAGCTGCTAACTGATCATTATATGAATGAGCGCATCATCAAGGAGACTTAACTGTCCTCTGGTATGATGCGGGTGTGAGGCAGATAAAGTCCAGTCCAGGTTTTAGTTAATTTAGAGTCAGCTGATACACATACGAATTCGTATTACACACCATCTTAAATGATTTTTCTCTTGTCAATTAATCTGAGAATAATACATTGTTTTTTTAATTCAGTGGCTTAAAAGTATAAAAAATATTAAAGTTTATAATTTTAGCCTCCTAGATTTTTTGATTTTAAGGTTATCAATTGGTTTATATATTCATATTATATTACCACGGTTAACGAGTCCGCATGGAATAGACTCCTAGGTTTTATTTATTTGTTGTCTCTTCGCTTGGTGAAAATTTGTATGTAATTTGCTGAGAACCACGCGTAACCTATTGTGCATTTTTTTTTCAATAGGCCAAGATCTCTGAGATATTATATTTTCATAATCATGAAAACCATGTTTGATGTCAAGACTTTTAATACTCACGTTTCACTAAAATAAAATTTCATAAAACATAAATTACGTCTCAAGAAAAAAAAATATGCTTATCTGAGACAGTTCTTCGGGGTTCACAGGTCTTCTTTGAATTGACCGACTTTATGGTACTGTATATAGGTACATTATTGTTATATTCTGTTCACCACGATATGTATCGCATCTCAGGTTGCTTGTAAGTCTGGCACGAACGCTCTCGCAATATATTGCAGCGATTTTGCACCCATCTAGTGGCACTGTGTCCACATTACTACGTGCAATTTTACAAAATTGCAGCTTTTGTTGTATCAAAATGCGGATTGTGCAACGGTCGAGCTTCTCTTATACAACACTCTGTAAACATTAACTAACATTAGCAGATTTACTGAACACTAAGTTATCGGAAAAACATATACACTGCAATCCATTTGAAATAGTCTCTCATTGAATTGATGTCTGATTCTCATATGTAGAATTCTAAAATTTCTAATGTACAACGAGAACATTGTTTTATATGTTGTCCAGTGACAATAGCATATCTAAAGCGTGGTTCTTTCGTTATATCATCGAAGTTAAGCAACATCAGACGCGGATTAAAACTTGGAGGAGTCACCGCCTGTTGCTAACCAAATATCGTTGCTCGGGTTGAGTCACTATTTAGGACCAAATGACAGAGAGTTTAGGAGCTTCAGACAAATCGTCCAACCTCATTAAAAATGCAATTGACAAATCACCCAAAATACGCCCCGGCTTCTGCATTGGAGGTCGTCGGGAACCATATATGTTCCCAGAAGGCGCTTCGTGTTCAGAGATGCCATTAGACAAGGCAACGCACCTGGATGAACTAAATGGTGGCAATCTGTGTTCATCATAAGTTAAAGATGCGAAACGAGTATAAGAAAAAAAAAACTTTTTTAAAAGTGGATACTACCGTTAGGGTATGTAAAATAATTTGTTTTACTAACGTAGCTTTAATGTTATATATGACATTAAAATGTAATATAGTTCTCGAATATTGTTTATGCCAATTCATGGTAAAAAAATAAATATGAAATGACAATATGTCATTATTATTTATCCCGTAAATATTTAAATATAATTTGCTCAAAAACATCAGTTACAAAGTAATCAACAAAAGTAATTTTTATTCACATAAATGCCGTTTGCCGTTCTAAAAATAAAAATTAATAAATGTTTTTTCAGCGTTAAAAATAGTTAAAAGAGTACTGTTTGGAATGGGAACGTAAGAAATATTCAGTCTATTTCAACAGTAAAGCACATAAGCCTCGTTTTTGCGCATTGACCTTAAATAAACATTTAAAATCAAGTCATATTATTATATCTTTAATTTACATAATTGAAACATAAACATGTTATTTGATAATCGGCTTGATATTCGATATTGTCATTGCGTAATTAGTTATGTAATGTTATGGACAATTTGCAGAGATGACGATGCTATCCCGTACCTGGATAATTGTCCTGATTGTATTGGCATTCAGGCATTCAGGCATATTCCGTATATACATGAGGCGACGGTAAATGTCTGCCCGCATATTGTGTATCCTCTGATCTGAGTACTTGCGTCTCCTACCGGCGCACCTGCTCTGGATGTCCAATCACTTAACAAAGCTCTTATTAATGCACCTAAGCCACAAACACACGATCAGTGTTTCAAGCTAGTTATGTCTTTCTTAAGGAAAAATACTGCCAGATATGTCTCTAAAAGATAGAATCCAAAACGAGGATATCCGAATAAGAACTCGTTTAGTGGAGGCTACCCAACGAATAGGCACACTCAAGTGGCAAAGAGCAGGACATATATGTCGAAGAGACGACGGTCGATAGGAAAGAACTGGCAAACGAAGTGTTAGCCAACCCCCTGCAAGATGAATTGACTGGATTTACAATGCTTCAAAATATATAAACATTATATCCAGCACAGCATGTATACACATAATTGCTTTTATTTTTAATTTTAATAGTTGCTACAACAGAGCAAATACTACCGCTACATTATCTTCTAATATCCTAGGATCTAATTCTGAAAGATCATCGACTCACCCAAATACAAAATACAGTTATTCATAAAGTTCTTTCCTGTGTAAATCGGTTAAGCTGTAGGAAGAATGTCACATTAAAAAATTTTAGTTTCTTTAATTTCCATTGCTTCATAAAACTGCTTATATATCATTGATGTATTAGCAGTTTTCAATTCAAGGCGCATTTATCTCTTGTATAGTCTTAAATTTTGCTTAGTCAAATATGAGAAAAATCATTTATAAGTTTGCATATAATTTTAGCGAGTCTCGTTGATAAGATAATATCAGTTTGTTTTCTAGAGACACTGATTTTGTAAGCGCGACGTGACTTGTGTTTATAAGTAATTATTCCAACGTGTTCATCAATTAGCCAAGCGTCAGATTGCGAGAATAATTTTGACTATCAGAGACGACGGGTGATAACGATAAATCAACAATTTTATTAGAGGCACAAAGAAATTTACCCTACGTTCTTCGCAAAGTTGATTAGTGTTTTAATCTGCATTAAAATTTTCCTATCTCGTAGACTATCAGTTAATGACAGCTCCAATCCAATTAATACATTTTTCATCGTTTTAAGAACTTGTAACACATCTGTGATACGATAAATTGTATTTTATTTCATACTTAAATAGTTTCCGTTGACTTCCAGAACGAAAACAGGGGATTGATTAAAAATGAAGCTATCGTATTTGAGGCATATTTGAGCATTTGTTTATCAAGATTTTAAGGTATTGTACTTGTTTCTAGCCTCTATGTATATAATATGTTATTTTTGTACCTCCATCGCAATATCTTTAACGTCATTAGGATAATTATTTATAAGTTTAGGTGGCATTAAATTTACTAACTTTCTTACCAAAGGGTTTGGCTTAGTGAAAATTTTTCTCTTACTACCCTGACGGAGATTAAAATTTATAAAATACTAAGCTCTATAAACACTTTTTAAAACCTGTTGGTGTTAATTTGATCCCTTATCCATAAAACGCAAGTCAGGGACTACTGAAAAGTTCATATTATACTTGCCGAACATGAACGCTTAATGTGTGTCGACCAAGAAATGGCAATTTATAAACTTTCTTCCTGAGTGCCAACGAAACGCTCCACTAGCGTCTGTGTTTCCTTCTTGAAATCTCGATTTCTTCAAGAAACAGATACATATGCACTTACAATCATCCCAATACACACAAAAAACACACGCATCCCGCATACAGAGTATCTAGTTAATCAGGTTGTGCATCTCCTACGTGCGATTGCATAAAATATAGCCTATTAATCAAAATTATTTGTATATGAAACGAACTCAATCATAGTGCGACCCTGTAAACTTGCATGAATGCTGTTGTAAATTATATGATGTAGTTGCATCGTATGGACGACGATGATGTCTCTCCGGTATATCAGCACCTATATAATTAAAAGTTTTCATGTAAGCTCGATACACATGAGTATAATACACTTACATACATCCAATTGTCCCTTGTCTTTAATCATGCCCTGCTCAATAATATTTAAGTCAACATTGTGGCGTTTGCATTGAATGCGTGTCGGCCAATAAGTCGACCGTATAGACAGTGCTTAACCCACTTGGCCGGACTGAGGGGAGGTTGACGATGCAGGGCTAATGATGATCAGTGATTAGTCGTGGGCATTGCGCGCAACCGAGCAGATGGGGAGGCTGTGCTGATGTAGGCCGGGAGACGGGCAGGAGGACGGGATACAGACAAACGGTAATCAACACACGGGAACTGGAACATTGACCTAAGTCACGTGTAATTCTGCAATAGCAGTTTCATGCACTGCTAATTTAATTTTCAAGTATTTCATGCGTATTTGAATTCTAACGTAAATCAATCACTATGATGCTATGCGTTACACGACGAAGTTGACAGTGCCTTACAATTAAATATCCAAGTTTTTTTTTTTTTAAATAATATTGTAGAAAACGTACGTCAAAAATTGTACGTCTCATTATCATCAGTCTGGACTAGACATTACCCGCCTCACACCCGCATCACACCGGAGGACAGTTAAGTCTCCTTGATGACGCGCTCATTCAGATTATGATCAGTTAGCAACTGATAAGTCCAGTGGGAGTCCCCTCTGAACAATTGTGGCCACCGCACAGGAGTGCTAAAATAAAGAACCTGGAGAAACCTGGTAAAGAGATGGAGATGGAAAATAGATTCTCTCACCGAAAGTACGAGCAAAGATTATTACTATCATCAGTCTGTGTTCGTCCATCGTTGAACGCAGGCCTCCTGCATGAGTTTACATACTCTTCGATCCTCTTACTTCCGCATCCAGGCCACACCAGCTTTTATTTTGATGTCGTCAATCCATCTTGCAGGGGGTCGGAAAACACTTTGTTTGCCAGTTTTTGGGCGCCAATATACGTATACTGTTAAATATTTAAGTCATGTATATGTATATCATAATTAACCAACACAATTCTCTCGCAATATAATTTATAATCCCAGTATAAAATTATTTAAATTATAAATATATAATTAAAATAGACCAATGGAAAGCAGTTGTAAAAAAACTCTTAATCGGCATTCATGCAAAAGGTTTTTACGAATATATACTAATGATACTTATACGCCTCTTCTATGCCACGAAACCCTCAATATTAACTCGCATATATCGTTTCGAAAGACCACGCGAATTTGTTTAGTCAAAACCTGTTAATGCCAAAATGACATTAAAATTGTTGTAGTACAGCTTTGTGGGCAGAAGTAATATTAATGTCGTTTTAAAATTTAATATTTGTGAAAATTAAATATGTGCATTAAATTTAATATTTTATTATGAAAATTTGAGATGCATACAATTACTAATAAAGAATATAAAAATAATATAAATTAAACCAGAATAATATAAATTTTACAATAATTATCATAATAAATGAAATAATCTTATCAATATATTAACGGTGAATATATATCACACCTAAATTGTAATTGTAAACATAATTACACCTATAGAATGTACATCAGTATGTAATGGATTAGAGATAACACCTTTTCTAAGCATATTCTAACTGTACCTCTCTCTCTTTGATTGAATGACATAATATGTTGTAAAGATTATATGTATAATACGTTCAATCGATATTGTATAGTATATACTTTGTTGCGAAACATATTTTGCAGGACTTGAGACGTAATGAATAACATATCATAAAATACAAAAAAATCGATATATAAATCACTAAACTTGTTCAGAAAACATTTGAGTTGGTGTAAGATTAGGCTGACCTATAAAACGAGCCGCCGCTAATATAATTTTTTGTAGTGATTGCACTATGCTATTATATTTTGCTAAAGCAAATGTTAATAAAAGAGGAAACAAAAACGATTATTATTTTGCAAAAGATTAAAATCTTCTATTGATGATCTTCTTTTGTATATACAATATACTGAGCTACGTTAAGATTTCTTACCATAGCAGTTTCTGATAAAAAAAGCCTAGCTAAGTTATATATATTATCGTGATACTAGTATATATATATTCTCGAAAAAAGCATAAATTATGCCTAATATAGCCTATGAGCAGCTGCATAAGTCTCAGATATACGAGCCTTTACTAATTTCCTCAATTCACCCACTGACAGACTGAGCAGCACTATGTCGTCCGTGTAACTAATATTATTCATGGGAACACCATCGACATGACAACCTACGTTCGTACTGCTGAGCTCAACAATTAGGCGATATATATAAAGGTTAAAGTAATCACAGGGGAGCAAAAACCAATGCAGTATATAACACTCCAACCTTAAATAATCCAAAAAGTTTTCCGATGTATTCAATAAAACTTTATAATGAGTTATTGAGTAGCAACATTAGCGGCTTAGGTTCCTATCTGTCATATTAATATGCTCTATCTTTTGAGCGTTTATTATAGTCAGTGAATAATTTTATCCTGCAATTTATATTAAACTTATAATTCACTTTTTTCCTTTTTTATAGATGACTAACTCTGTTTCTTATCTTCTTTTTTTCATAGGAACGCCTTCTTTTATCGGTGCTACCACGTCACGTGGCCATGGAGATGAAAGCTGATATAGCAGGACAACCTAAGAAGGAGCAATTCCACAAGATTTACATCCAACGCCATGAGAATGTCAGGTATGGAAACACGTCCAGTATCTTCATGCAAATACTAACACAGTCTGTACCATTTACTCCTAAAGAGAGACTTAACCTAACTAGCGACACGTGCTTAGCAGCAGGAGGTTACCGATCCAAGTTTTAATCCGCGAGAACTCGCTAGTGATATTCTATTGCTGCTTGATATACTCGTTCCTTTAACGTGATCAAATTAACCCACATGTTACAAACACAATTACGTAATCGTTAGCAGTGCCATTTATATAACATAAACAGTAGCTTAAAATACACTCTCATTTGAATTTCATGAAAGTTTAGAAAGTGGCCTGTAATGTAACTGAACGTCGTAATACGCTTTCTAAAAGTGCTCTTTATCCACTTTTAAAATTTGTACATCCGTAGCCTCGCAGAAGATAAACATGTTTTATTCACTGCGCTGAAAGTTCTCAGCGACTGCCTGCATTAGCGACGATTGCATTATAAGCAGACAATAATATGAGAGGCAGGCGGGAAAATGTTGGAATTTCCAAAGCGTGAAATTCATGAGACCTGTAATAGAAAAGACTTACGTGAACAACATTAATATACTATGCGAAAACCTTCGATTTTATATATACGGAGTTAGTCACAAGTTGGGGCATATACTTAATTCGCATGTACATAATTTCAATGATGATTTTTAATAAGGATAAACCCCAACATTATTACCCAAGTATCACACATCCCAAGTATTGTCGACATGAAGCATAGTTTAAGCGTAGATTTATGTTAGTAAACATGCTTAGATTTGTTATACTTTAAATATTGTTTTACTAAATCAATTTTAGTTGTACTCGACTGTACCATTCATCCTTATGAGACGGTTTAACCCATTATTTACATCATTAAAGAAAATTTCATTTAAATACACGATTTCTAAATGTTTGGGCTTATTGATGACAAATACATCAAAATTTGTAAGCAACTTATTTCTAACAAATTGAATGCTTGTGGAGTTATAAAATTATTTTATGATCTTTTCTCATGTTGTTGAAAGTTCAAATCTATGCAGGACTGATTATACATAAATACAGAACTGATATTGTTGTGTGTCGCCTGTACATTGGAATATATAAAAAAACGAAAGAAAACTGTGTGGTTTTTCTCATCTAAAGTTTACAACACGCCATCTTAGTTTACATGGCTTTTCAACTTCCGGTGATAACGTAAAAACTGAATAGAAGTAACTTTTAATGATATCAAGTTCGCTCTAAAGAAAACTGGTGAAGTATAGTTATGATTATTTATAAATTATTTTTTACAAATTATTCATTCGTTTTCCGGAGGCAGTCTTTCATTGGTAGACGTGAAAATTGTTGAATTCATAAATGCCATCTTTGCGGCTCAAGTTCAGAATGCAGTTTCCGGTGACTGGTCGGAGTTTCAATTGGCGGGAATCGTGAAGCGATGTCTGGAGCGATGCGATGTTTCGCGGCAATTTGAAGTTTCCCGTTGGTTCTACCGGTGCTGTAATAGGAAAGTTCTTCGCGAATAATTGGTCCGCGCTGCAAACTTTCCACCATCAAAACCAACTTCCAGCAAACACTATGTGAAAATAACCATCCTAACGTTGGCCATCGTCACTTATCCGCACAATCTACTTTGCCGAAGTTGTTAATGTTCCACGATGCTGGTGATAATAACAGGTGAAACGCTTTGGAACGAAAATCACACCAACTTTAAGGACGTGACTTGCTAAAAAGGGTTTAATTTAAAAGTAAGGGTTTCAAACGCGGCCAGTTCATTTATAATTTACAAAAGTTTAGAATTTTTTGAATGCATTCATAAGTTTTGACAGAACGAATTAAAATATGCTATACAATATAGTGAACTGACTGCACAGTTTTAAATTGAATTGACATTGAAAGAAAGCATTTAATTCAATTATATTTTATTATAATTATGAATAAAATAATATTATTCTGTATATGCATAAAACTAGAAAAAATAAAGAGAATAACCTCCTTGCAGACAATCTCAAATAATTGAACTAACATTGATTAATTCGTAAATAATATTTTTTCAGAGTTGTCTCTTTTTTTCTTTAGTCAAAACGTTATCTGCAGCATACTGTGTTCTAATTAGTACGACATTCCTCCATCGTTAAACATTTGTGTTTTCTTGTAAAGCAAACATTTGAATCAGTTTGGAATTGGCCCATCACAATCTATTATAATAACTTTAACAGTTAAACCCCACACGTCTACTTACCAGATCACACTGGGTAATAAATAAGCACGCAGATATATATTTTATTATTTTAACGAATATTTACATAGAATAATATTATCTTTTGGTATTGGGATATGTAACGATTATTGATTTGATATTAAGCAGAATTATTATTTTAACTGTGTATCATTTTTTGTTCTTTTCAGATTAACTTATAAAAAATATTACATTCAAAAAACTTTCTGAACATGTTGCACAAATTGAAATTGTATCTGATTTTTTTTCCAGCATTCTTTTCGCCGATATCTGCGGTTTTACGACTCTTTCTGCCCAATGCACTGCCGAAGAACTTGTGAGGCTGCTGAATGAGCTCTTCGCTAGGTGAGTTTTTTTTATGTTATATATTTCTGAAGTATTTAAACCGTTTGAAAATACTTACTAATTATTTATAATCTCCTATACTGAATCATACATGACACGTTAACATCGTGTTTGTAAGCTCTTGTTCAAAAATATTTTTTAGTACAACATTGACCCTCTTTAGTTATGATTTATAAGTTTATTTAGTCATGAGTTATAAAGTTAGCGATGCGGAGCATAAATACGATAAACGTTCACAATTACACCATCAAAAATTACGGCTTAGAGAGAAAGAATGGAAATTTCATTGGTTCAGTAGTGGGCGGATATCTAACATATTTCTCTCCACAGTAAGAGTATATGTTTATTCCAAAATACTACCATACAGTATTGTTAACTTTCATGATCCTTGATCCGCTAGACTTGCTACATATGCAGCTCTGAATATAATATAGTAATCGTTTAATTACTATAATACGTATTGTTCCAAGACAAGATACACGGTGCTTGAAGAGAACAGCTCAAAAATTTAAGACAAAATATTTTTTTTAACCAGTTTTTGAAAGAGATTGAGTCTTTCGAAAGTATTTATTATTCTAACATTTTATTTTGAAATGATAATTTTCTTGTATGGCAAATTTCGGGATCGCCCCAGGTGGTATAAACCCTTTTTACGCCACTGTCAAAAATAGTTGACAGACGTAGCTCTGTATGTGACTTTCGACTCCAAAAAATGTATTTAAGAGGAAAACTAGCGAGGATATGTAAGTACCTGAAAGACGTGAAGCATTCATGAGAGCTGTCGGCATATCTTATACTATCTATTGAAATCAAATGAACGGTTCATCTATATTAAAACATTTTTATTATAATAATATTATTTTTAAATGCATTTATAAGATTGTATAAACAATAAAAATGTATTATTTTTAGCTTCTTTGGGAAATTAACTTTCGACTTTAAGCCTCCAACGAATGCTTAAACCATACGCCATACTTCTCGGTATTATTATTTCGATAACCATTTGTGCCTCCAGTATATTACTTTAAAATATAAGTATATACGCAGACGCGTATAGAAACCGGCAGGTGTTGAGTATTATTTTACGGAAAACAAAAACGAATATTCTCATAAATAAAATAAAATCCCTTCTATTTAATCAAAATTCGAGGCAAATAAGTCTAGGCTCAGATTAAGGTAACCTTATAAATGAGGTACGTGACTTTGAACAGATATATTACATCTGTGTTTGTTCAAAGCAGTGATGATAACCGATGTAAAGCGATACATGGCATTAATATTTTACCTTTTTTCCATTAATTATATAAAAAAAACGAATCTATAAAAACGTTCAAAGGAACTAGATAATTGTCAAACTTTAAAAATATAGTTTTTGATTTCAAATGTTTTTTTTTTACTTATAAATAATAAAACACTTACATCACTAACCTGCTTCTCTGAACATAAAAATATAAGCACGTAAGGTTGGTTATGTTGCTATTATCACGGAGATAAGGACTCTCCAACCCATGATAGAACTGACAATCCTGGTCAAACTAAGAAATACAGACAAATGACTTGACTTGTGGACTATGTCGTCCAATGGGGAAAATCAAGAGGGTGATACAACATAAATCATGTGTGATAAATGTATTCTGAAAGAATGGTTAACATGGCTACAGAGTTATCATTCAACAAAAAAAACCGTGTAACACGAGCATGACGCAGAGTGGTTACAACAAAAAACAAAATAAAAACGTGGTATATTATTTTATATTACTTCTCCATTATTGAGGAAATTCCAGGTATGTTCAGCATCACGATATTAAAACTCAATGTAAGAAACACATCGTATTTTTTACCGATTGTATGGTTGTGACGTCGTTGCTCTTGGGTTTATATAATGATTGGTTGTGAAAACTTTAAAACAACGTTCGAAGTCGTACAAGATTTTTATATAAAAGAAACCAAAAGGAAAAAAACTCTCGAGAGCGAAACATTATAAATCTCAATTTTCTTGAGGAAATATGAAATATGAATGTCGTACGTACAAACGAAGGAAAGAATAACAAAGGGTTATTTGAACCGGGTTTCCCATTGTGACCCGAACATAGGGACAAGGTTGCTTTCTTAATTGGAAATTTTAATGTATTATGATTTATTCCAAACGGAAAACAAATATTGTTTTTAAATTGTTCATTTCCCGACATGTTTATTTAATTGTCAATTATGTATTGACGTCAACACTGAGAGCTGAAGGTTAAACGGGGTTACATGAGCGATTAATTATTTGAAATCAAAGGAACCGTAAACGTGTTTATTACATTATATAAATTCTGTAGTAATTACATAATGTTCACGGGTCGACATTTCTTTTCGACGACCAATTTTGATTAATGATTATATGACTGACATTGAAGGGATCAATTCAATACCATCCAAGGATATTTGAAAGTGATATACTTTTCTTCCACTTCTTCTATTTCTTTCTCTAGTACTACGTACTGTTATCAATTGGTGCCTTTGTGAAACATGCCTAGCTGTCACACCATCTTTTATATAGTCTTCCTGGAGGACGGATTCCAAGTGGTATCTTGGCATCTGTTCACCACTCTTTCGTAGCACATTTTTATTTTATTCTTCGTCGGGGATCAAAATCACGACCATGGTAATGTAACCAGACTCTTTACCTCCATACCATACGCGCTGTCAAATATGTTTTTCCTAGATTATATTTTGTCGTACTATGCTGATTATTATTGTTTTATTTTATTATGTAAGATCCTAATGGGCGTAGGGTTTTACATGTTTATGGGACGACTACATTTTGTGAACGCACTCAAGCTGATGAAGATATTAAGATTAAAACACTTAAATTATGTTGTTTTACATAAGCTTTTCGTTGGAGTGTGTTGGGTTTACTAATAAGTAACGTCGCTTTATGTTAGATTTGATCGACTTGCTGCGGAGCACCATTGCCTAAGGATCAAGCTTCTTGGCGACTGTTATTACTGCGTTTCTGGCCTTCCTGAGCCTCGAGAGGACCACGCTCGCTGCTGCGTAGAAATGGGACTGGACATGATTGATGCCATCGCGTAAGTAATGGTTTATAAAAATATCAATTGAAAATGCTTATTTTTTTATTATTTATTATGACGTATTGCACATTAAGAGCGTGTTTGTCAGTAATTTAAATGTAAGCAACATTCATGTTAGTAACATCATTAGACGTATGTTTTCTTTTTAATTTAAGCACAATTTAATAATAATCATTTGCATGACAAATATAAATTACTTTTCTACTAAATATTAAAAGATTTTCTATGATAATAAATGTATTTCAAACAAATAACGCGTGTTTCTAAAAAAGTAATTTATACTCAAGAAAATTCAGCATGATTCCTGAAAATCCAAGTAAATAAATTACTTTCAGTAGAATCCGAGCTTATATGAAAGTTAAAATACTCATAATCACTGAAAAGAGGTTAGTTATTTGGGACAAACATCGGAAACATTTTTTTTTAATAAACCAATTATGTAAGTAAATTTTCACAGATCACGCAATATGCATTCTTACGTACTCGTATAGTCATAATCCAATTAATACTTTGAGCTTTTTTCAACCAACTGAATCACTATGATTGGTGAAGTCTTTTTCGTGTATATTCGTTAAGTCATTTTTTTACATCACTTTCTGGTGTATCTCAAATGTGAGGTTTTTTTTTAATGTATTTGCTATATCATTTAGACTGGTGCGTGAGGTGATGGCTGTCAACGTCAACATGCGCGTGGGGATCCACACGGGACGCGTTCACTGCGGAGTACTTGGACTGAGGAAGTGGCAGTTTGACGTGTGGTCCAACGACGTTACTTTGGCGAACTACATGGAAAGCGGCGGACTACCGGGGTATGTTAAAATCACTATCAATGTTACAATTATTTTTTATGTGATTTCAATTTAAAATGTTATAGCGCCAGTTTAATGTTAATACATGTTTTTATTTAAATATTTATATACAATTTACACTACAATATATTTCTTCAATATGGATCATGTTGATTTTACGCTCTCTTATTTTATTTATTTCGATTTTTTCGATCGATAATTCTTGGTGGATTTCCATAATATCAGATATAAATAAAAGAATACTTAGAATTTATCCCACATTACACTGTGGGATAAATTGTCAAAAATTAAAAGATGTCTGATCTTATTTTTTGTTGCACTTTGTTTCTCTGTGGTGTGAATCAGTTATCAACTGTTAATTCAAGTGAGCCCTCTTTGACCAAGTGTTCCCACTGTACGTACATTTTAAGAGGAAGTGCAATTGAAAGAGATTCGAATCGCTCTTACGAAATATACGAGAGACGGAATATAGATTTTCTCAAGCAAAATACGAGAATAACTAGAGGTGGGAAATTATATTAAATATTTGTACTAGCCACAAAGTCAAAATTCCCAATAGAACAGGAGTACTTTCCTCGAATCGAATCGAACTGAATTCTTATTTCTAATACGAGTAATTGAATAGTAAAAGAGAATGTGCTTTTAGGAATAAATAAATTAAATACAGTAGAACCTCTTATAAAGAGCACCTCTCATAACGAGTAATTCGCATAGCGAGCAAAATAAAATGTGAAAAAATTGCTCCCTTAACGAGCGACATTTCGAATAACGAGAGACGGGGAGAGAGAGAGAAAGGGGAAGTTACATAACGTATGACGCAATTGTGAGCCAGGACTCTGCCTCATTGCGTCAGTCTGTGTTTAGCACTCGTACCGTTAGCACGTTAGTGTTGCACGTAAACCACACATTTTTCATAACGTATGTGCAGACATTATTTGTATATTATTTTTGAAAGTTTGGAGGTGTAACATTTTCACCAAATTGTAATAAGTCGGCTAAAACAAATGTCTCTAGACAGCTTTCTAGTAAAATAAAAATGTTTGCCATAAATTAATAAATAATAAGCTAGTTTCAATTTTTAAAAATGTTCTATCCAGGTTGTTACAATTATTAACAATTTATAAGCATGTCATTTTATTGGAAAAAATGTTAAAAAAATATTTCATTGAAAAAAAATAGTTTCGCTTAACGAGTGTTTCACATAACGAGCAAGATTTTGGAACGAATTAGCTCGTTATTAGAGGGTCCACTGTAGCTGTAATTACATATAAATAAAATTAATATTTCTCTAGACTACTTTTGTAAATGCCACACTTTATTCTTCCAAAATTATTATCCACCACGTAATATAAAATGTAAATTATTTTAATTTAAAGCCGTTGGGGTCATCGGAAAACTTGGGAGCTGAGATCTTCGATATTGTTTCTTTGACTGTCATATGCAACATCTTGGGAGGGAATATGTCAAAGATAGAGAAGCTTTTAAGTTTGAGACAGTTCAGTACATTTTCTTTAGCACTGTCACTTTATGATCATAGTAAGTGAAAGATGAACAATTTGGATTGAAAAACTCAAGTGCAGACAAGAAAATTACGGGTAACCTGCGTTCAACTGTAGCGAGCGAAAAAAATCAATCTATATTCGAATTATTCAAGTTCCACTGTACCTTTTTGAGCACACATTATTTTTTAATGATAATTTATTATGGGACTTCACAGCGAGGCACCGCATTTACGACCGTTTATGTGACTTTATGCGTACTTATATAAAACATAATATATTACTCTTTAGAAGCGCGTGATCCAATTTAGTAGCTTCTAGAAGAATTATGTTACTTTTATTATTACTCAAATAAACTAATGGAATCCTAAAAACAAATATCTCGCTCAATAATATGTAGTTTGCTAAAAACGATACATTATTTAAGAATCTACATAACATGAGCTTTCTGAATTGGCTTTTTAGGCACGGTGTAAAACAATCATTGTATGAATAATCACCTTAATCCACTTAATTCACAGGAGATTATTTTTCACTGCCATAATATTAATTAACTCTAACTATTTTTTTATTTATCTTGATACAAATATTCAATTACATATACCACATAAATTGTTGAATAATTATTTAATAAGCATTGACATAAATCACCTTTCATGTTTTGTAAGAACACCTCCTCAATTAGGATGTTGATATTTTTAGGCGAGTGCATATAACTAAGGAGACTTATCAATGCCTGGGCAATACTTATAAAGTGGAGCCAGGAAACGGTGGTGATCGCAACTCATACCTTAAGGATCACAACATTGAAACCTTCCTGATTGTTCCGGACGATACTTGTCGTGGGGTAAGTCACTAAGTAACAACTCCAATTTTAAAAATTGAACAACTCAACTTTTGAATTTTATGGTACTCGTATTTAAAAATACAGTTAAAAGCTTTCTTGACTCTACATTTAACCAGTAAAATAAATGTCATTGTTTTCAAATTACACCAATGTTAGAGATAATTTGTAATACTTATTATGTGTTAGACCGTTTTTCGTAAACCATTGAATGCGAGTCAAATTAAAACCGGGTTAAGTACTCGTAGCACCTACTTTGATAAAACTATCGACTAACTCAACAAAGCAATAAACTAAGATGAAATAATTTATATATTTGCATCTTTAATTTAAGATTTCATTGTTAGGTTAACTCATTTCAGGATAAAAAGCCTCAACAAGGTTTCGCAGTTAATGGAAATGTTTCAAAGGAATTGCGGGTGATGGGACATGGATCTCAACATGGAAAACCTAACGCTAAGTACGTATTTTTGACCTTTTATCATAAATGTTGAATGGAATTGAATAAACTTAAAAAAATCATTGGGAGACCGTGAAAAATATCTCAAATAATGCTACAACGTCTCTGGGAGTCATTCCCGTCTAAGACTTTCAAGGTAGCTTCAAGGCGCGAGAGATACGTTTCCGGAAGTGTAAGGGGAGTGTATTTTGAAGGATTTAAAGCATTCGTACAATTCTACATACTATATACTCCTGTTTACCTTGTATATGTACTGTGTTAGTTACAAATCTGGTTTTACCCACAGCCGGCTAGGCTTTAACGAAGTTCCCGAGCCTCGGGATGCAGAAGATGAAGTTAACGAGTACTTGATGCGTGCCATTGACGCTCGCTCTATCGACCGCCTCCGTAGTGAGCACTGCAAGGGATTCGCACTCACCTTTAAGGCGAGGGCCGTGGAAAAACGGGTAACTATACTTTGTTACGACTTCAAAAATATATATCAAAAATACTTAAGATCACAATAATCATAATATCAAGTCCAGCGGCAATACCACATCGTTCTCGTTAGATCATCGAAGTTAAGCAATGATCGAGGACAAAAAGTTTTTGTCAGATTAAGTTGCTTTATATGACCAAATGATATAGGCCTCATCATCGGTATAATTATTTAATTAGACTTCATTCAATTAGGAGCAAATTCGGGCGCTAATGAAGTGGATTATTGAAAATAAAAAATATTGCAAAAATTAACAATACTAATGAAATAAATTTACAACAAGAAAGAGGACAACATTTTAAAAGAAAATATAAAATAAATTTTAAAAAGTCAACAGTTTCATTTTTTATACCAAATGCTAATATAATTACAATTCATTATATGTAGTTTTATTTCATATTTTGTAGTTTTTAATAGCCTTAAATAATATATTCTAATGGTGTATAATATTTTCAGTACAATAGGGAATGCGACCGGATGCTGAACATGTACTTCCTTTGCTCCCTCTTTGTTTACATCTCAATCGCTATGATCCAGATGATAGCATTTACAACGTAAGTATTCTTGTTTATCTTGCCGGCGATTAATTATAAACACGAAGAGAATCCCGGTATGCGCGAACAATTCAAAAGCAAAAAAAGAAAAACACATTTATTTACATTGAAAAAAGCAAGCTCGTGGACATTAAATTTAATATTTTTATTTTTAACCATTCAATTTGAGAAACGCTTTTTGATATTTAATGAATTTTCCAATGAATTATGACTTAGAAGCATAATTGTTTGTCTACAATGCGAGAGTTCAGGTATAATATCTCTAGGAATATCAAAAACTAAATATCTTAAATCGTTTTAAATATATATATTTTTTTCTTATTCGTGGATCTATGAATAATATTATATTATAATATATAATACCTTTTCAATGATGAGCAAACGCTTTACCCCTAAGCCATACACATCAAAAAATTATGACGGTATGGTTTTCTTATATTTACATAGGATATATGGAAGAGTACTACAAATTACAATTGTTTATGATTCCATTATTATCATATGAACTAAATTAATAAACATTGTTATTGTTTAGGACTACCCTCAGTCTCGTGACTTGCTCTGTTCTAAGTATGCTTCTGATCGTGGCATGCTACATCGTATTTGCCGATAGTGACGACGTAAGTAAATTTGTTAACGTTAAAGTATAACTTTTCCTAGTAAATCGCTGTCTGCAGCACATGGTCACTAAAATTATCGCCTTTTTTTTTAACTACCAGATATTTCCATGTCATAAGTAATCCTGAAACTAAATGTCTACTAAGCATATTCCAAGTATGTATATTACAGCCTGGAAGTTTCAAAAAAGAAATATATATCATACTCGTCTTCAACATTTATGTGTCATTCAGTGCCCGGCAGCCATAAGTAACAGACGTAACGATGAGTCCGTTTGTTGTTTATATTTACATTCACAAGGTAATCTTATTACGAATCAACAAATACTGTGAACTTTTCACGTCTTACTTAACGATACTGCGAAAATTCGCTTAAAAGCTTTTTTTTCTTACTCATCAAACCAAATTAAAATTTCACGCTTTATTCACGCGTATTACTTGGCATTTCAGATGGTGATACATATTCCTATAAAGCTATGGCTTCAGCAGATTCCTCTGCCTTTGCGGCGATGGTCTCGCTACATACACAACAACCGCATTGCTGCACAGATGATGTCATTCTTGGTGATAGTTATCGCCAAGTGGCTGATCGACACAATAGTCGTGAGTATACTTGTATATTTTTTTTCAATATCTCCACCTTTTTTTTCCGTATTCCACTTACTTGTTTTATTTATTTATTTTATTTATATTCTTCGCATTCACTTTGAGATCTATTTCAATTATTGAATCGATAAATACGTTTTACCTTTTCTTAAATATGAATCACGTTGACAATTATTTATTTACAGACTATAAGTCAACGGTTTTCCTTTCACATAGAGTTTCATCAGTTATTTTACTTGTAAAGAGCTTATGATAAATTTTCTATTTATTTATTTTTTCCATTGATCGTTAGTTAATTCGAACCACAAACTTGACACAACATCTTCATTTATTTAAACAACCCAGGCGCTCGGCTATTTTTGCATCGCTCATCGAGTCGGAAAATCCCCACTTACGCTTTTATATAGTTCATTATCTTACAATTTGCTGAACCATACAGTTGCAGATGCCCGTGAGCTACCCGTGCGATGAAGAAGAGCTGTACCCCAACATCACGGAGCACGGCTCCTCTTCCAGCCACCTGGCCAACACTGCCAAGTCCGCGATCCGCCAGATGGCCACTGCCGACCGACACAACATCACTGACATCATCCGCGAAGTTCTCGAGAACACTTGTCCCTCCAATCTCATCGACGAGGTAAACCAACACACCCTTATTCAATAGATTCTAATCAGCCAATATGGATTATCAACTACAATATAAGAAGTAAGCTCTGGACCTCACAGTTCGTCGAAAGGATATTTGATGATCATTTTTAAGTATGCGTCTGTAGTCTTTAATATTTTAGGGTGAACTGCATTTTTTAATGGACCTTTTTGTAGATTTTCATGCAGCTGACATTGCTGGCAATGTGCCTGTGTGCAGTCCACCAGGTACTGATCACCAGCCTGAAGACAATTCTGCTGCTGGTGCTGTGCGTGTCGTACCTCATCATCACAGCATTCCGGCACACCTTTTCATTCGGCCCGATGACCGAAAACAAACCAGGGTAAGCCTCATTTTGTACGCCGGTTAGGATTAGTGATTTAACGCTTGTTTAAGATACCATATATCATAAGTTAGAGACTCCCCACCCACAAAGCTTTTAAAGAAATCAAGGAATTATTTTATAACAAGTGCCAACTATTAATAAGCATATAATATGCATTATTACTTGATTAGATTGGGAGATTGAATTGAAGTTAGCGCCGAGTGTAATGAACCAAATATGATTATAATTTCTGCGGCCTAATCTTCAAGCTCATAATTTTTTGTAAAAACATCAAATGGCGAAATATATGACAAATGATAATTACTCTACATTTGTATTTGTATAATACTTTTGAGTCGTCCACGTCTTGTTACTCGTCTCTTGATTTAAGTATACTATTAAATATACGGGTATATATTTAGTTTATATTAAGATGAAAAATGAATGCTTAAAATATTCGTGTTCATAAAGAAGCCACAGCAAAGATATGTATATTATAATATAATATTACTACGCAGTTTCTTACCATTTAGGATAAATTCTGGTGCTAGAAAAACATACACAATCATTTTGGTTTTAACTTAAAAAGAAACTCAAAATTACAAATTACAGTTCCTCGTATATGTCGTGGCATATTCTAATTTCACTGTAACAACAAATCCAATGTTAAATATGCTTTTATCTAATAATTGTTGAATTTAATTTGATTCTGGGTATTGATGTCTTTTTGTAGTGTTTTGCTGCAAATGGAGTACTCCGCATGGCTGCATCGCATCGGAACATACTCAATGAATGTTGTAGTCGTCGTCTCTCTACTGATGGCGCTGGTTCTTCACTCTCAACAAACTGAGAGCACTTACAGGCTGGACTTTATATGGAAGCTTCAAGCTACAGGTAACATATTTATACTGAGCTATCGCAAATGCCGAAACGGGACATATTTACTAACTTTGTCTAGACATTGCAATAAACTCATCAATATTTGCTTACATAAATATATATAAACTACAAAAGAATTCAACTTCTAGATATTTCAAGTAAAAAATATTCATTACAGTCGTCACAAAATAATAAAAACTGAATATGTTCTTTAAAAAAACAATATTTTTATTTATGTACATCGTCCATGTAGTTACAAGATTATTTTCAAACATCCCTTTCAAAAAAAATGATTGTTCGTAGAACATGTATGCAATTTTTTTTTATTGTTATCTGCAAGGCTCTTTTTTCATGAATTTTATTTAAAACAAATAAATCCGGATGAATATTTTGAATGCAGAGCTTAGCTTTTATCTGACTGAACATAATGTGAATATTGACACTATTTTATTCTTTCGTATTTTAAACAACAGAGGAAAAAGAAGAAATGGAGCATCTTGAAGCTTACAACAGGAAACTCCTGGCCAACATTCTGCCCGCCCACGTCGCCAAGCACTTCCTGTGCAATGATAAAAACATAGACGTATGTATTAACCATTATATTTTCATATATTATACATGAATTCGATTGAACTGCCTTTTAAAATAATATACCTTTCATATACCCAGCCTCTCCCAGAATAAATTAAAACCCATTTTCAGTGGTACAAAAATATCATATTTTTCCTTATCATGATTATTTATAAATATCGTCGGTGTAAGTCTAAATTGTACTGTGGAAGAAGCATTGACAAAATTGATAGCATCTAGGAATATACGTGGCATTTATTTTTTCTTACAAGGGAATATTTTAAATAATTTACTAATACTCTATAATAACATAGACGTCTTTTTTATTATCGTTTATTTATTTTGCATTATTCGGGATAACTTATTCGCGGAATTGACTTTATTTCGAGCGGTATTTTGGTGATTGAAGTAATAGTACATGTTTCACAATCCAGGTCTACTTTCAGCAATGAAAAAAAAATTTATTTGTTATAGAAAAAAAAAATTCAATCATAATTATGCAGTTTCACCATTGCCAGTTTATAACCTTAAAGTATTAATGAATATATTTTTTTCCTCACTGAATTTACATAGACGCCATTACGTTCACGACTTCAAAATATTTTCTTACTGTGTATACTTATGGCTTAGATTGAATTAATAAATTAAAAGAGGCACAGATTGTTTGTTCTTCCTAGAGGTAATACTAACCTGCCAGGGACTATGCCTCTTGGGAGAGTGATCAGACTGTTCAACGATATCGCCTCGAATATTGATATATTCCACTTGAGAGAAGCCCAGTTTTGACATGAGCTCCACGAATTTATTTATCAAAGTAATTTCGTGGAGTCTTCTGCTTAGCGGGCTCCGGGACTTTGAAATGATTGTATTATTATTGTGTTATTTATAAATTGTTATTGTTATCCTGTTTCAGAATCGAATTAAATATTTATATTTGTATTGTTTCTGGAAGAAAAAATAAATTGAAATTGAAAAAAATAATGTTTTAGGAATTATATCACGAGCAATGCGAGTCCGTCTGTATAATGTTTGCATCGATCCCCAATTTCTCTGAATTCTACGTCGAGCTGGAAGGAAACAACGAAGGAGTGGAATGCTTGAGACTCCTCAATGAGATTATCGCTGACTTTGATGACCTGCTGTCGGAGGAACAGTTTAAATACATCGAAAAGATCAAGAGTACTGGCGCTACATATATGGCTGCCTCTGGTATGTTTCCATCGCATTTAAATGTAAATATTGTTGAATGAAAATGACATGAGAAATCAAAATAAAATAATTTATAAAAATTAAATAAAACATTAAAGTTATTTGGTGCATAATCTTAAAAAAAAATCAGAACTAATTGACTAACAGAAGATTTATTGCAATTAGTTTGAGCGGACTACAAGGGTGTATAAATATTTTATTTTAATTTTCTCAATATTTTTACTCATATTGCAACTATGAAAAAAAAATCTTTATTAGACTATATTTATTTTGAGTAATCAAATATTATAATTCATAATATTTTATACAGCTGAAAAATAAAGCTAATTCTTTATGAGAGTTTAAGTAAAATAAAATATATTGAGTACCAACAAGTTAAATATTTGTTACTTAATGTGACCACTTAGTCATAACACTTTGGAAACCTTTTTACATCACTTGCGCTTCTAAGGCTCTTTTAAAACGTAGTGTGGCTGTTTTTATGTTTCACAACTCAGTCGTCAATTGACTCGTTTTTAGCGTACATGTAATAAATACTATTGAATAATTATATCGAATATTAATAGAAGTAAATGTACGTTTACTCTGGTTAATGTTTACAAAAACATAACCAATAGAAGGTAAATATATCAGGAAATATGGGAATGATTTTTAATATGTAATTCACCTTGCAGGTTTGACCAAAGAAACCTGTGACATGAGTGGATTTCGTCACGTAACTGCTATGGCAGATTATGCACTGAAAATCAAGGAGCAACTGAAGAATGTCAATGAACATTCTTTTAACAATTTCCGTATCCGAATAGGTAATGAAACATGTAATTAATAACTGATCATTCCGGCATTCTTTTTCATTTTAAAACTAATTCAAATACTTTGATTTATCTTTTTAACTTATCAATAATATTAAATTGATTTATTGTTATCCTAATTCGTAATAATTTAATATATCTCATTTATTTTCTGATGAAGACGTCATTAAAAAATAAAGATCTTAAATATTATAATGAATTCAATATAAAATATGGTTTCTATGATTATATGAAACATTTATTTATTTCACATTATGTCGACAAAACAATAGTATCTTCTTTTTTTTAATTAAGCAATTAAAGCTCTATTTCTTTATTTTTTAAAGAAAATGATGATTACATTAAATGTATAATCATAAATTGTTAAAATTTGTTTTTATTTTTTATTTAAAGGTTGATACACATTTTCGTCCCGCCGTAATGCAACAGAATCACGAATTGATTCACGTTCAATTAATACAACACCAGAGAGGGCGTCAAATAATTCAACCGAAGATTGAAAAAAGTACTAAAATAAAATCGTTTTTTATTTGAACCTTTATTTTTTTAATATTGTTTTAATTGATCAACCGTTGATTTATTCAATATTTTTTAAAACATACTTCGTAGTAAATAAACATGAACGCGCACCATCAATATTAAGCATACAGCGTAGCATATCTTTCTATATTATACTCGTGTATAAACATTAATAATAGCAATACCGAATAATAATTGTTCCTCAACAGTTGTGATAGCCTGCTCAGCGGATATGTGTATCAACCTTTAAAATAATGCGATATTGTAAGGTCTTGTATTTTTTTTTCGTATTTTAATTTAAAAAATTTCGTTTTGTTTTATTTGTGGAATAATAATTTTAAAAAGGTTTTAAAATGCAGTTGCATAATATTTTTGTTATTTTGACGCACAAATAATAAATAAAGAAATAATAAAATATATATACAAACCTTAATTAATCATATTTAATGTTGAATGGTTTTATCAAATGATATATAATCATAAATATGTTTTATTATTTAATAAATTTTCTGTTTGCGGAATAATATTTTCCAATCTGATCAACATGTGCTTATCATATATAAGAAATTATATATCATTTGTGCAAATATAATAAATCAACACACGTTAAATTACTTTTTTTTAATATATAAAGTAAAACTCAATTAATTTTTCTTTGTCTTTATTTCTTGATGTAAATTTAACATTTTTGTTATTCCATAAGAATAATTGTGTAAATATTTTTTCAGCCAAGCGAATTTTTAATTTCGAAGATAATTATTGAATTATTATTGCGATTCAATAATGCGATTTTATTATTTTTATAAAAATGCTGTGCGAAATTTTATGATAACCTGTAATTTCTATATAAACCTTTAATGTAGAAAATAATGGTATTCATGACATAATAATCTAAATATTGCGTATCTTGTACAATTATATTATGTTTAAATGTTACAGCATTATACTTAATAAAAAATACATTGTGTGAGTAAACTACCTAAGGAATTGCACCAATTTTATTTGTTCTATTTGGTCATCAGGAATCAACATTGGCCCAGTGGTAGCAGGAGTAATTGGAGCTCGTAAGCCTCAATATGACATTTGGGGAAACGCTGTAAACGTTGCTAGCCGAATGGATTCCACTGGAGTGCTTGATGAAATACAAGTAATTAAAATATATACATATATTTAAAATACTTTTCTAAAACTTTTTATTTACGAATTAGTTACATGCAAAGAATAAAAATCTTTGAAAATATGTACGTATCCATGATTTTACCAATATTTCTTTATTTATCAATTTAATTTATTTAGTTTACCTACAAGTTAAAATATATTAAGAATTCAATGCTATTGTCTGGTGATGTTTTTATGAGAAATAAAAAATATTTAAACTTTTATAATCACTTGAAACTGTCATAAATTGCGACTGCGATATTAATTTTAATTTATCATACTGATCATCATTTAAAAAAGTACACTGGTGTTCTAAATATTTTATTGCATAAAAGCTATGGATGATCAAATTATAAATTCAATTTAATACGTAATTCAAAAAAAAAGTTAAAATAAATTATATTTATGTTATTTTTTATTTTGTGCTTGTATAAGGCAATTATTGTACTTCTTGTTTCAAGGTCACTCAAGAGGTGTTCCAAATCCTAAGCCAAAGGGGTTATCTATTGACTTGCCGTGGACCCATAAATGTCAAAGGAAAGGGAGAAATGATAACATACTTGTTAAACGGTTACGCAAGCAACCAAACGTCTCAAAACGTCATTCAGGAAAGTGATGAGGTAAAATATTATATTTTTAATTTGTAACCGTGGGAATATCTATTTTACTTTAAGCTATCTTTGAAATTAAATCTAGATTTCGGGGAATTGAATTTTGTTAACCCATTGGATTTATTTTAAATGCATTTAAATAATATTTAAACTTAATATACATTTTTAAATGCTGCACTTCTTAAAACTGTTGTCAAATTCCTCGGGTATTTAATAGAATATTTATTACTGTATTTGTCATGTAAAAGTAACAAAATTGATATGGGGGGTGGCTTAAGCTAATAGATGTTATTCAATATGAATTTCTAGGCCTGTGCTTTACCAAATACTGAAGAAGAAGTCGCCGCAACTGAAGTTGTTGCTGAGGTACAAATTGAACACATCCCTTCCACTCTCAATAAAGAGGACATAAAGAAGATCATCCACGCTCTACCCCCAACCAACACTTCTGTAGCCAAACCTGCTGCTTCTTTGGATGATGGTAAGATACAATAACTAACTTGCTAATTATTCAATATATTATACATATTTGAAATATTTAAAGACAGTAAGAGATCATAACGCCAACTAAATTATTTCTTAAATTAGATTTTTAATAAAATTAAAGTTTTTAAAAAATGATTTCTTCGTTAATGATATATCACTTTAAGTAGTAAAAGGAGGTCAATTACCTTTTTATGCCTGTAAATTATATTTTCCAGTATTACATAACTGTTTTTCTTTGATTTTTATTGGAATAGTCTTTGAAGAACCTTTTTACGGCATTTTTTTAAATCAATTTTACAAAAAAGTTAACTTACAAGTTGCAACTGTAAAATAGAATTGAATGTTTTAAATAATATTCATAGAAGTATGATTTATTACAAAAAAAAATTTACTCAAGTAAATTTTATAAGTAATAATCAACGTAATATATTTTTAAATTTTATTATAATTTATTTTCATTTTTAGTTTACCGTCCGGTTAACCATGCAGTTAAGTGTTTGAGAGACTCAAAGAGCCCCGATTCATTCTCTGTGGCTAATGAATTGAATGAGGCAAGGATTAACAAATCCAGACCATCATCAATGATCGTCTTTGGGAAAGCTGACAAACTGAAATATTTGGAATCTCAGTTTTCATCGGACAGCAATATAGCCCAGGCTACAAATGCTTCGTTCAACAAAAATGAACCGAGAGCTGTTTCTAACAAAGGTATCCACGCTCGATACAATGGAAAAGTCGTTGAGAGGGTCAATCCTCAATCACAAGAGAAAGAATTTATCACCATCCAAGTTACTAAAACTGATGTACATCCCACGTCTACAATCAAGCAGACTAAGGCGAGTCTGAATTATAAGCAGACAAACTTTGATGAACAACCCGACTTTTTCAAAGCATCGACATCTAAATCCATGCCACTTTACGACAGCGATCCGAATGTTATAAAGAAGTATTCTGCTTCTGACCGAAGCATGACACACTCTGCCACTACAAATGTGTTCGAAAACCCGATATCGCGTCACAACAGTGTCATATCTATTGACGAAGAAGAAGACGATATTAACCAGATAATTGTACATCAAAGCCATGACGAAGAAAAGAAAAACAACACCAAGGCGTCAAACAAAGACGCTACCAACAATTAAATACTTTCACCAGAGGTAATAAAGTACATTATTTTTCCAAACTTAAAATGATTCCATACAACATCGCCATTACAATAATGTATAAAAACTATTTTCAAAAATATTTAAAAGATCATGATTGAACCAACATTTATATTTTTTATTAATATACTCCGATGTATTTTGCTGTCAAAAATTATATCACTATAAATATAAGTAATATACTTACTTTATAAAGGAAAATTAAAACTCTCACCATATATCGTATTTTCATTCAATTCTGCATAAAATTCTGAACTCTTTAAATTTAATTTTTTATTTAAATGTTCATTCTTAATAAAACTGTTTACTAAAATTTTTAATACGGAAGGATTGTTCCGACAGTGAGGCGCACAAATGCATAACATTCTTATAGTTAAAACTTGAAGACAGGCTTTTGAACTGGACTTCAACTTTAGCAAGGAAGTTATTGTGACTTGTTATAAAGAAGGCTTTAAGCAACATTTATTTATATTAAAGCTACATTGAAAATTCATATTTCGGATCTCATGTACTTAAAAAATAATCCTTAAAGCTTAAATCTTTTATTTTTAATATCTTACAATTACATTTATAAAGTTTGGTTATCACAACATATAGTTAATAAAAAGACATACAGTTACTTTATTTCAATTGTATATATTATATATCTATATATAAATATACATCATTCGATATTTCATTTCAAATATATAATGAATCATTGTAAATGTAGTATTTTAAAACCTCAATTGCCAAACAAAAAATGTATGTATTAGTGAATATATATTTATACATATATATATATATATATATTGTTACAATTTTCATTTTCTTGAAAGTAAAATTGATGAAATAAGTAAAATATTGGTACCATTCACATCAAGAAAATTATTTTCTGTAAGAAAATCAGTGCCAAAATATTATAAATTTAAACTAAACGATGATTTATTAACTCTCATAAGTCAAAAAAAAACATTTCAAATTGTTACGATGTTCATGACAAACAAAATTAGTTATTTTGTAAGAAATAAAAGTTGATTTTATTAATATATTGTGATAAAAAACATACATTCCATATTAAAACTGACAGAACGATATTTTGTTGTGACAATGATAATATTATACATTTTAGCTTGGCTTTTCTTACAACTATATTTATCCTCTTATACATTATTAAAGAAAACTATTACATATACTCGTATATAGTAAATTTAAAACATTTTATTTTTTAAAATATGCCCATATATTTTGATATACCTACTATAATAACAATAAATCATGTTCACTTATTTACCATTGACTAAAACTCTGTAAATATCCTTATAACAGGGTATTAATTTTAAAATTAAATTTATATATTTATCTATTAAACCTTTTAAAATAACCCTACTATCTATACCTAATAAAAATGTTTTTAATTTGTTTTTATATTTTTTATACATTTCACTAATATTCCATAATATATTATAAATTATAATAATTATAATCTGAAGACCAAAAGTGACAACAATACATTTAAAATGTTAAATTTGGTAGAATAGATTTATATTATATATTATTATAAAACTATCTTATTTTAAATTAAGGTTACCGAAATGCAGCCATAATGACATATTTCATTTTTAAATTCAGCAAGTAACCATAAAAATATTTCTAAAAGAAATTAGTACTATATATCACTCGAAAAAATCATTGCTCTAACATTATTTAAATTATTGTAAGTCACATTACTATAAAATATTTTATAACATATATTTAATTGTTTTACAGTATTTAAATCACTAATATAATTTATATGGAATTTCATTTTTTCTATGTCTCAATTGTAACTTTGTTCACCAGTTCAAAATAATCGGAAAAATTTCAATTTCATCATGCCATATTTACAGTTTTACAATTTTCATCCAAACACCTGCATCTCCTGTAAAATAACTTTTGTAAATCGCAACTTATGAAATATGGAAAATAAAAAATATTCAGTTAAGTAAATTCTATGAACAATAATGTAGAAAATGAATCTCAAATTGAATTATTTATTTCAAAAACGTTATTTCCATAAACTGTTTTTTTTTTAAATAAATTATAAAGAAATATTATTATTAATGTACTCAATAAGATTCTCAAATTTAGTGTCATATAAATAGTGCAAGAAAAAAATATACATAACTCTCGTTTCCTTAGTCTTATTGATTTGTTGATATATATAATTAAAACTAGTATAATATGTATACTTATTTCAGTGACTTTGGTTTACGACTTTTCATTAAAAAAATCATCACCAGTAAAATGTATGTAACATTTTCTTATATCCATTTTTGAATTTTGTTATGTTCGATTTATATACGTATACAATTGTTATGTCTTTAAATTATTCACAGACCTTGGAGATTACTATCTTCCCTTCCTCTAGCCAATTTAACTTTATGGTTCACTTTTAAGGAATTATTTATAAAATTTTAATTGATGTTCAACTCATCAATCTATAAAAATACTTCAGAATATGCTGTTATAAAACAGTAAAATATTTATCTGTTTTGTACCATATACGGGTATTTTACCTGTTTATTATCTTTATTATTGATTTTATGTCAAGGACTAATAAAGTAGTCTGTTTAAAAATCTTTAATTGATTAACAGGAGCGTCGTAAAAAATTAAAAACGCCCAATGCCTTAGATTACTAAAGGTGCCTCGAATACTAAGCCCAAGGCTCTCATCTTCGAGGGCCGTCGGGAACTATATTATTATATTATGTACTTTGCGAAGTTTTGGATGGAGTTATGATTTGGCACAAAGTTAAGATCAAGGCATTAGACATAACTGGACTATTGCAACTTGTGACGAGGGTACGCTCTAGCTTTGGAGTGGATACGAAAGAAAGAGAAGAAGATTTATTAAGTACATTTTATGAAACCTGGTTTATTTTTGTATAATCTCATTTAGAAAACTCCTTCCTGCTTTCGATATCGAAGCATAACATGTTTTCTTCTAATCGTAGACGTTTCAAAATTCTTGTATGTAACTAGTTTCCAAATTTATTTGATTATTTTATTTATTTATAGCCAAATAAATTTGGCCTGTTTACAGCCAAGTAAGTTTATATTTTAGTTATTTTATAAAAGATACAAATATAGATACAAAACGATGTACGAGTATGTCGCCCGAAGAAAAAATGATTAAATATCATTTCCGTAGGCCGTCGCAATCTTCTTAGTAACACAAACCCAAATGAAGTGCCAATTGCTTTACGAACCACTTATTAACAAAATATTTAAACACCCCTCTTATTTCAGTTTTAATAAACCTTTAAAGAGGTGTATAATATTCGATCAATGTTCTTGTTGATTCTACCCTGCCCGAACTCTATATAATGTCTCCCTTCAGATGGTCCTTGATTTCTAGGACCGGCATCGCCTATGTTGGGAACCACTTAATTAATTTATGTAAAGTACATAATATGATATATTTGATGAAGGTACTAATCATAAACTCATTTACTGTGGTGCGGCCTGTTCATTTTCTATTACAGAAGGCAGCTAATTTACAGATTGATAATATGTCGTTCACTAAAATAGCTTATAATAGATGTTAATATCAAAGAGGTAGAATGAAGCGAAGAAAGTGGTATTTATCTTCGCTAAGATAATTTAATACAGCTTTTGATATTGAGGTGAAACATTCTTAATGTTTATAAGACTGACATAAATGAATGTAAATAGCTCAGTGCAATTTAATCGGAAAGACAAGTTTATACTTAGAGAAGAATGAAAATCATGTGATATTGTAAGTAAATTAGTTTTATATTCGATTTAAATCAATTTTTTAGTGTTACTTGCTTTAATAGTTTGTAAATTACCGCACCATGTGATAAAAATAAATTTATTCAAATTAAGAAATAAAAATATTTTAATTATGTTGTTACATAACTAATATAAAAGCTTTTTGTTTCTTTTAAACTGAACATCTATGCCAAATTTATATAAAAAAATATTCACTTTTAAAAAACATTCGTAAAGAGGATAATATGTATTAGTATTTTTTTATTTACTTATAATATTAATTTTAAATAATGTATAATTTTAAGTGGGAATTTAAATTATATTTTCTCAAAATAAATCAATTATAAACTTAATGATCCATATTTGGTATACGTACTTAACATGTTTCGACGCCAAAAACGATAAAGAAAATTGTATACATATAACATCTTAATTCTAAGACCATTGTTGTGTTAGCGAGGCACAATATCTCATGTCTACAGAACTAATACTTCGACAAAACCTCACTGATAATCTCGCAAAACATAAAAGTTACTTTATCAGTAACTTCATAATACATCTACAATTACTGATACGTGCAATCTGTTGGTTGTTGCAAACATCTTTAAATTATGTTAATTGATATTTTTGTTCTTTTATTATAGCTATTCATATTTTTTTATTCTAGTTAATGTACTTGAAATATAATTGTAGTCATTTTTTTTTAATATATTTTTATGTACAACATTTATATTTAAATGTTTATTTACCATCTTTAAGATATCAAGTGATACAAATTATAATTTGCAATTTCGCGTATTTCGAAAACGATATAATTTAAATATTTTTTAAATGTTTTTTTTACGTTTATTTTTGACCAACAAGAAAATCAACAATATATGAATGACTTCTTAGGTTTTCACGGCCAGATTTGATGTTGTGGCTTTTGGGTTGAGCCGTGTAAATAAATTATTAATCCTGAAGAAGACCCCTGCAATGGCGGTCGAAATATTGGTTGAAAAAAGTTCACCACACACGGCTCAACCCAAAAGCCACAACATCAATATATGAATGGTATAATTTAGAGTAAGATGGTATAATATTCTGGATTCATCAAGTAAGGAATTAATTACTGACCGGATAAGATTTATAAGTCAACAGCTGAAAAGCAAAAACCCACAGTTTTATGGGTTGATTACTTACGAATGGCATAAGTATTTAGTATTTTAATTAGATTATAGATGCTTAAATAATATATCCGTATAATGGTTTACTCATATTATATGCATGTTGGTGTTCCTTCTAAATAAAGAAAACTAGAAGTTACGCAATTTAAAGAAAATATATACTGAGTGTTTATATAATCACATAGTGTTAAGGATACAATTACTTCAACAATGTATTGTTATTAATTACTTTGCAACGTCATTTTCTTGTGTTCTGCATTATATTAAATATCTGCTTTACTATTAACAAAGTAATCGATTTAACAATGTGTGTCTAATTTTCAACGATAACATCTATAACGATGAAAATCGTGACTTTTAATGATAAGAATTCACTAGTTGTCTACAATATAAGTTCGTAAGTCAATGTTCATTCGTGAAACGCATATTACAATGTTCAGTAAATATTACTTTGATGCATACCATAGTATAATACACATAGAGAAATAAGTTCTGTCTGACAGAATTATTAAATTCTTAGAAATATATGATTATAACTACACACTAAATGTTCAGATTCTCTACCAAACTAAGTGTCATAGCAATGGATGTTTGTAGATTTAATTCAAATAACATAACCAGAAAAGTAGTGTGCTAATCACTTGAATACAATATTATGTACTCGTATTTACTATAAGTATTCACAAGTATTCATCTAGAGACATATATAAACCATTTTATTTTTCCTTCTATTGATTAATTTATTAAAATCCATGATAAGAAAAAAATGGTAAGCTTCATTATTAATCAATGTGATATTATATAAAGTTATATTATTAACATAATGTATTTTCATTGTTAAATCTAGGAAAAAGTATAAAATACTTGTTTTATTACTTTTTAATTCCAATTTATTCATGTCGAAAACGTTCAAATTGGATTTATTAAAAAAAATCTCATTATTTTGAATGACCAATTCAGGGTTTATTTTTTAAAAGCATTGATTTTACTTAAACAACAGAGTTTATAATCCATATATAAAACACTACTGTTTAAAAATATACATAGTAATTCAGTATAAAAATGGTTGCACGGACTGACTATATCCAGTATGTATATTTATTTTAAATCATATATTAAAGGATTAATATCTAATACTATATACGTCTAAAAATATTAAATAATAAATTTCATGAATCAAAAAAAAAATGTATGTGAACTGATATAACTTGTCTGATGACCATGTAATGGACATAACTCTTAACGTATATATCATCAAATATAATGCTTTTAAAGCATGGTTAACATAAATAATAATCACCTAAAAGTATATTATATTTACGAATACTTTAGTAATATTGAAGCATTCAATCTACATTTATATTATAGAAACACTGTTATTAATCAAAATATTTAATGTTAGATGACGTTAACGTGAGTAGATGACCACATTATCGACTCACATTTCTTTGCATGTTTTGTTTATAAGGTGATCGTATTTTTTATTCGTTTTTTTTTTAATTGAATATAAAATGTGCACACTCAGGAAATTAGGCTACAGTATAAAAAACAAATATTGGAAACACGGATGCGTATTTTTGGACTTGCCCCTTCACATCTGCATAACAAAGGAGGACAATTAAGTCTCATTGATGTTGTGCCTACTCAGACTATGATTAGTTAACAACTGATCCAGTGAGAGGCCTGAGTGCATTATTTTCTATTTGTTTTCCTCCAAAGAACAAACCATTACTCAATAAAGTTTATGCCAATAATGCACTTATAAAAAATGTATGTTTAAATATCGCAAGCATATTTTCGCATTTTTTTTTCAGATAAAGAGAAAATCAAATAGGTACAAGAAGAAAGCTGTGCAGATGGAACATTATGTTTAAAATTCTTAAGTAAAAATGTGTTTTCTTTTAAAGGCCTATGTCTCAATCGATTATTCATTCGGCACAATTATTAGGTTAACAAGTAATCAAACTATATATGTATTTTTATCATTTCTTTAGTTTTGTAGTGTTGTATGCTTTTATTCATATTATACCAAGGCGAGTTCGAAGAAAGAAAGAGAGGAAACCCAGCAGACTACTCTATATATTTTAGCTACTATTGCTATTTGTAATGTGTGCAGGTGTTAGATAATTTGCCTTTAAATTTTTTGCCGGAATTCGAAAACACTCAAATTAATCTTCAACGTACCAATATCTATGTAACAGAGATCCCAAAGTCAAAGTGAAACAAACACTTTTTTTTAAATATATTGAATTGATGTATTGATAATTTGTTATTGGATTACAACGCTGCTAAGCATATTATATGATTTAATGTGACATTAAATGTGTATTTAAATTTTAAGGATGCTTATTCGAAATATAATTAAGTTAGCTTACGATTTTTAGTTAAGATACATCATTACACTGCCTCATTTATTTTTCAATTTATGTTTTTATTTTCCTCATTGAAATCCAAAATTGTATCTATTGTTCTGAATTTTACAACGTACAGTGTCCACGAAGTAAGAAAATTACGGTGGTCGTCTCAACATAGATTATTATGTTATTAGTTATTTTATATAAGTCCTGTTTAATTTTTGAGAGTAGAAGTTGTGAATTTATTTCTTCATCTTCTTGTTTCTTGCACAAATCATTGTAAACCCAGCTTAAATGTTAGCACTAATCTACAATACGAAATAGATAATTATTAAAGGAAAGTGTCATTGTTCATTTACTTATTATACAAATGCTGTAATCTCAATGTGAAAAATAACTGTTTTTGGTCTCATATCGGTGTTAAAAATAAATGTGTAAAACTAAACCCATAATAAAGTAGTTTTCATTTTTAATACTTCCATCTATATGCAATGTTTTATCATTCTGTTACCTATTCTGCCCTATTTTTTCCTATTTTTTCCTACTCAATCTGATTCTGTCCTAAAATTATACAAAACAAAAAAAAAAGGAAAAAGAAATGAAGAAAATATAAAAAATCAAATTTAACATATTGCATAAACAAAATTTAAAGTTCAGAAGAAAATACTTTCGTGATATGTCACGTGATATTATCATAAAAAATCATTAAGTAATAAATGAACACAATACAGGTTGGAACATTCTGACCAGCTGTGTCTCGCCCCAACCTCATACGAAGCCCGCCCAGCCAACCTTGGTTTGCGAGAAGAAGACCGGGAAGAGACCAAGACACAAGTATCACCAGGCTGCTGCTACTGCCTCTGCTTCCAATGCCGCCACTGCTGCTAGAGCTACCTCTGCTGCCACTGCGTCAACTGCCACCACTGCTGCCTCTGCTGCCTCTGCTGTCTTCACTGCCACCTCTTCAATTTCTAAACTCCTGTTACCACTCTGTCTCCCAGTACCATCGCTGGGCAACTTCTTTGTCCAGCCACGCAGGGCATAAGCAACCAGGAATCATCGCCACCATTGCATCCGACATTTTCCCAAATAGCCGCGTCTCCTCCTGCATCAAGTCATAGAGTCATCCCGCCCATCCCCCTCCTCAACAATAGATCCTTTGTTCCGCTGAGAGGTTGTGGTCCTTCCACAAACCGTGTATCTGGTGTTGACAGATTATTTTCTGTCCACGTTTGGTCTGTTTGTCCCAGTACCTCCGAAGATGCTCTAAAAGAATATATTCTAAGCAATTATATGTTAAATAGTGTCTTCGTTAGAAAATTAAACACCAACCGCACTCACTTTTCTTCGTTCAAAGTAACCTCATGTATAATGCCTTCGACAACTCCTTCCCTCAAATACCTCCATCCCCTCCCTCGCGTTACTACCCGGCCTGGTTTACTCCCTCTATTATTTTCCACTTAAAATCTAAAGCCAGTGCTCATTTCCGATGGAAATCTGAGAGAAACTCTAATGATTATTTAGAGTTCAATCGTCTTCGCCGAATCACTAAACAGTTGATCTCTTTGGCCCACAAGAATTACCTAGCAGCTGTAGAAAATGACCTTCTCTTAAATCCAAAATCATTTTGGTCCTTCGTTCAAAAAAATAAATCACATACATTGCCTTCTCAAATAATGACCTTATCCGAAAAATCTTTTTTTGGGTGTCAAGAAATTTCCGACGGGTTTGCTGATTATTTTAGCTCAGTCTATGACTCTGTGCCACCCGAGCTTAATCACTCTCTATATCTCCCATCTGCTTCTAGTAATCTTCAACTCTATGAAATTAGCTCAACTGATATGGAGTTCGCTTTTCGTAAGCTTCTTCCAAAGTCCTCTTTCGGCCCGGATGGTGTCCCGTCCTTCGTACTTAAGGGATGCTCTGCCGCGTTACTTGAGCCTTTAAAATTTATTTTTAATCTCTGCTATCGCACCAGTGCATACCCGTCTGTATGGGGAACAACGAGAATACGTCCGGTCCATAAGAAAGGATCTTTGGATGATATCAGTAATTACAGGCCTATCGCCCTTCTGTCTTCTCCCGCTAAGTTATTGGAAATATTAATTCACCGCTCCCTTTCGAGAAAGTTGGAGTGCCGTCTTTCAGATAGACAACATGGTTTTCGTTGTGGTAAATCTACAGTTACTAACCTGTTAGCATACAATAAATTTATCGCACATTCACTTAGTTCCAAGCCTAGCTGCCAGGTCGACTCAATTTATACCGACATTTCAAAAGCATTCGATCGTGTTAATCATGACTTACTTCTTAGTAAACTGAGCGCTTTCGGTGCCTCTTCTATGCTTATTAAATTCTTCTCTTCTTACTTTTCCCATCGTAAACAATTTGTAGACTACGGTGGATATGAATCTCTCCCATTCTCTGCATATTCTGGAGTGCCTCAAGGTTCTGTCTTAGGTCCCCTTCTTTTTCTTGTGTTCTTCAATGATATTGTTAATTGTATTACCCACTCCTCATGCCTATTATTCGCTGATGATCTTAAAATCTTCTCTTCCATTTCCTCCATCGACGATATGCATAATCTGCAATCTGACCTTAATAGTGTATCAAACTGAGTTGCCATAAATAAGCTCTCGTTTAGTATCAACAAATGTAATGTTATCTCTTTCTCCCGTTCTAAAAATCCTATTCTGTCCAAATACTACTTATCTGGAACATTGCTCGACAGAGTAGCAGTTGTCAAGGATCTAGGTATAACCTACGATTCATTATTCACTTTCCATACTCACATAATCAATTTAACTTCACGCGCCAATAAACTTCTCGGATTCATCACCCGCCAGGCTAGTCAATTTCATAACCCTCTAATTTTTCGTACTCTCTATTCTTCACTCGTTCTATCTGTTCTGCAATATGGGAGTTTAGTTTGGAATCCCAATAAATCCAAATACATTTTCATGCTCGAAAAAATTCATAAAAAATTTCTCCGACGTCTTTATTTTTATATTTACGGTAAGTATCCATTCAATTCATTTAATTCCGAACATTACCCAACTCTTTTTCTTCTAGGGATGCTTTCTTTCCATTCGCTAGTCACGGAGGAAAATTGCTGCACTCAAACATTCATTCCTTCTTCTTCGCGGTTCAATTTACAACCCTAGGATTCTTGAATGTTTTAACTTCTATGTTCCAGATAGGTACACCCGTGCTCGTAGCCATCCATTGTTTTTGATCACAGTTGATGCTTGTGGAGCTTCAAGCACTCAATTTGGTTCAACGGCAATGTCGCTCCTAAATGGCCTACCAGCACACCTCGATCCTTTTCCTACATCCTTTTCCTCTTTTGTTGATGGTATTGTTCTTCTTGATCTCTGTGATCTTTGACACGTGTCATCTTCTTATTCTTTTGTGTTATTTTTATTTTTATAATTTTCTCTATTTATTGTATATTTATGTTTACTCTGTTTCTAAATATTTGAAAAAATTGGAATTTCGATTCTGTATAATAAATAAATAAATAAATTCTTGAATGGGTACACCGCGTATAGATGGTTGGATAAAGCTATCAACCTTATTGATGGTAATTTTTGGTGGCTATTTACACGAACTCAAAAATATGATAGGGGATCGAACACTTATCTTCTGGTTTGATAAGCATGCAATCTTTGAGTAAATTAGTACTCTTCTATTGTATATCCATTCCTATTTTGGGCATATCATAGTCACAATTTTCTGATAAATTTTCTATCAAATTTTCCGGTACAGCCGACATGGTCTTCTCCTAGTCACATCAGCTCTTTCTACTGAAACACCACCACCAAGTACATTATATGTATATTTCCCTATATCCAGTCTTCTCTTTTGGATATAAGTTTTCAGCCAAAATCAAACTGCTGCTATTGATTTGAAGGTATATTGCTTCATTGTGTTGAAACCAGGTTCTTTTGTCAAAGCTTGAAAAGTCCTGTAACGCTGATGCATAAAAAAACTGAAAAATACTATAATAAATTCAATAAAAACACAGCTTATGTCTGTTTATCCTTTATTTCTAAAATGAAATTATTGATCAGAATGTTCATAGCCTATGGTATCTGTTATCGCAATATCAAGTGTGTAATATATTTTTTTATATAATATGCTACAATCATTTTCTGAAAGTTTCACGGAGCACCTGAAACATCCTCACCTCATGATTGGATTATAGAAGAGATAAAAGAAGAATTAAATAAAACACAAGTATATAGACATATAGTCTTTCTTTAATTCAAAAATATACAAAATATGTGAGCATTAACGCTGACTTTCAAAATTAATTATTCAATAAAAATATTTAAGAAATTTGTTTTTTTTCTTACAATAAAAAAATTGCAACTTTTTATAAAATGTAAGCATTGCTGCATAACAATAACACATTGTACATTTATATGCATTGAAATCATTTCTAATTTACATTCTATTTTCTGCTTTCTATAATTATATTTAATGCATATTTTATCAAATTGGATACATTTATTAACTATACGTTACTCTGTTATTCAAATGTTCTGTTTTAGAAGGTCCATAAATCATATTATCGCCTCAACACTTTGAAAGCGGGCATTTTCCTGCATTTTTGATCGGTCTTAAATTGATTCTATTGGCAGATAGACGAAAAGGATTTCACTGACATACAATAATGCGTAGTGCGTCACCCGTTTTGTGTCCTTGTTTACAAGTTTCCCGCACCCCACAGCTTAGCAGAACAAAATGAGATAACTCGTCTCCCTCGCTGTGGTATAAAAAGCGATATGACTAGTTAACTCGTTTCCCGCAAAGAATGTGTTAATATGTTTATAGATTTAAATTCAAGGATTTATTTGTAAGGTTACAGAATATAATGCAAAGGTTTTATTTCGATAAATAGTATTTTATGGAATTCCATAATATCAGTGAAGTATTAAAGTATTAAATATTTAAAATTATTTCACAGCTTAATTCTGATGATCAAAAAAATGGTTCCAATAAAGCAGGACTATTATTTAATTCAAATCTGTATCGAAAATTGATCAAAAAATGAAATTGAATTATTGAATAAGTGAAAAATTGTACAGTTTTAATCACTGATGTGGTTACATAAAAAGCTCCACTTTCACCATCAACAAGTAAACTTATTTATTTTTGATAATCTTGAAGCGTATTAGACAATAGACTTTTACATAAGAGTATTCATTTTTTTTATGACGCTTTAGAGTGATTAAATAATGGTTACTAATTATTTTGTCAGTATTTAATTCAATAATAGCCAGTAAATATTTAAGAAAAGTTCAGTAATATATACATACAAAATAGTTTAATAATAAATTGTTAAATAACTTCTTAGGTTTTCACGGCCAGATTTGATGTTGTGGCTTTTGGGTTGAGCCGTGTGTGGTGAACTTTTTTCAATTTTTTTTACCTGCAATGGCGGTCGAAATATTGGTTGAAAAAAGTTCACCACACACGGCTCAACTCAAAAGCCACAACAATAAATTTTTAGTTGACAAATTAAATTGGCAGTAGAAAAATAATGAATTGTCGGTAGAAAAATATAAATTGGCAGTAGAAAAGTAATAAATTGATGTAAATAGTTAATGAATTGTAATTAATAATAGTTTAGCTTAGGTTAGGTATCCTTTTTTTGTGCTAATTATTCATAGTCCTAGTCATAAATTTTCACGTTACAACTATCTACTCACTAGCTGTCAAGCTAAAAGTATCCTTTATTTTAAAAAAGTTTTTATTTTTTTAGTTAGTTATGATGCATTGTCATATTTAACATTCTAAATCAATGGAGAACTGCCACAAATACATACATCATCCACTTTGACAGAGATTAGATTATTGAGATGGTAACTGTGAATAGATGGTGTATACGAGACAACTTTAGTCTATAACCTCATTTTTAACACTTGGCGATTATAACACAATAGGGATCACTTTTTTATGTTATCATATGCAGGAGAGCACAACCAGTCAAAACCAGTGCACTATCTGACATTTAGCCAGGGTGGCTGGATGCTGCATGCGTTGGAGAGATTGCAACTGTACATTTATGCGTTTCTTGAAGAGATCCATATTGTAAGAAGGAGGAAACACAGATGCTGGAAAAGCATTCCAAAGCTCACCGGTGGCATTTAAGGAACTTTCAAAACTGCCAGTTCCCGGTCAACACACATTAACCTTGCATCAATGCGTTGTAATGGCTTAGTGGTAGAGAGCAGGAAATGCATATACAGGTGGTTCTCGACTTACGACGGTTCTACTTACGACGATTCGCACTTACGGCCAAAAATTTGAAAAAAAAAAAAAAATTACGACCAAAAAAATTGTATTGGGGTGCACATGTCAACCTGAGTCATGCGTAAACAAAGATGATGCAATAATGATGCCATAAAAACTTCCTTCCGGTCAGTAGATCACAGGACGTGCGCAAAGAATGTTGTTTATTTCTCACTTCTTCCCTTCGTTGTTTTAAAATTATAAATTAATATAAAAAAAATATATACATATACTTAATTCAGTTGACACAGTGTTTTTGAACACGGACATAAATACAATTAATATAATAAGATTTAAATATTACATATACTAATTTAATATCTAAAGTCAATATCAATAAATCGTGCCCATAATGACTGGCAAACGGAGTAGAAGTGACAAAGAGAAGTGCTATAGATTTAGAAATAAAACTTTATTAAATAATATGAGAGTGGTAAAAGAGTGAAGGACATAGCTCGGGATCTACACTTATCACATTCGACGATCTCTATAATTTTGAAGAATAAACTAAGTATCAGTGAAGCTGTTAAAGGAGCAATATCCATAAAATCTACAATAATAAGAAAAAAAAAACTTGGACCCATTTACGAAATGGAAAAACTATTAGTGATTTGGATGGAAGATTTGATAAAAAAACGAATCCCCCTTAGCCTTGTAACCATAAAGACAAAGGCGCTGAGTCTTTTTGAAAACCTAAAATTAAAGGAGCAAACTAACTACGAGCAAACATTTACTGCTAGTAATGATTGGTTTACGAGATTCAGAAAACGGGCGAATTATCAAAATGTGAAAATAAGTGGAGAGGCAGCTAGCGCCGATTACAAGGCTGCTGAAGATTTTATCCATACACTTGACGCAATGATTAGGAAAAAAGGATACATCAAGGACCAAATTTTTAATGTTGACGAAACCGCGCTCTATTGGAAGAAAATGCCTCATAGTACCTACGTCAATAAGGAAGAAAAAAGTATGCCTGGCTTCAAGGCATTTAAGGATCGATTTACACTTTTATTGGGTGGCAATATTGCTGGATATAAATTGAAACCATTAATGATTTATCACTCTAAAAATCCGAGAGCCCTCAAAGGAATCAATATCGAAATGTTACCACTATATTACCGTTCAAACAAAAAAGCGTGGATGACACAATTTATTTTTGAAGACTGGTTATTGAATTTATTTATTCCAGAAGTAAAACAATATTGTAATCAGAAAGGAATTCCATTCGATATACTTTTAATACTAGACAATGCACCAGGACATCCACCACATATTGGAAATTTACATCCTAACTTTAAAATCGTGTATTTACCCCCAATACCACCAGTATTTTGCAACCCATGGACCAGGGAGCTATTGCCACATTTAAAGCCTATTATTTAAAAACTACATTTGCCCAAGCAATAGTAGCGCTTGACGAGGGAAAAACGTTTAAAGAGTTTTGGAAGAATTTTAATATTCACCAAGCAATTAAAAATATTGGTAAGGGATGGCAAGAGGTCACATCATCGTGCATGTATGGAATATGGAAAAGCTTACTAAACGTTTTGAACACATAACTCAGTCTCAATTTGAAAAAGAAAATGAAATTGAACACACTACAAATCTCATTGTAGGGCTTTGCAAGAAACTTGATATTAATATTGATCGTGAAGACTTAGACCAACTTATAGAATATGATTCGGAAGATCTTACAAATGAAGAATTATTATGCATCGAAAATGAAAGGGTTGAAGAAGAGACCAAAAAAATAAAATTATCATGGAATCTCCCAAAAAAATTGTATTGAAAGAAATGGAAGCAGAGTTCCTACAAATTAACCAAGCAATGCAAAAATTTGCAAAAATGGATTCGGATAATGAAAGATTTTTGAGTATAAACCGCCGTATTCAGGAAGATCTTGCTTGCTACAAAGAAATATAAGGGGGAAAAAAACAACAAACAACTCAATTAAAATTGGATATGTTTTTTAAAAAGACTACTACTGCTTCTTCTTCCACTACTGTTGATGAGCCAATGAATTGTATTTATATAAGTCCAGATGACGAAACACTTTAAATATTAATAATTAAATATACATATACTATACATAAAATTCTTTTTTTCAACGCGTCAATCCAAACACAAAAATAATGGCAGAAGCGGGATGCGAACCGCGGACCTTGGAAACCAACTATGCCCAGGTATTCATACCGCTCAGCCGACTGGGCTATTACTGTGCCTGGACCGACTCACGTTGAAACTAGTATTCATGTCATTGTTATCATCGTATGATAAATGTCGTTATAGTATATATTATATTTATGTATAGTATATGTATATTTAATTATTAATAATATTATAATATAGTAAAATGATCTATAAAAGTAGATTAGAATATTGAAATAATAAAATAATATTCTAATAAAAATTAAAAAAAAAATCCATATAATAATGTCTCCTTGAGACAATATCAAGAAGGTAAAATTATTAATCAGTAAGCACAGGTAAATGATTGGTTATAAAGTCCAAGTCGGAACTATAAGTAGTCGTTTCTCATCCATTCAGTCTATAGTTTGGTTCGAGACCCGAGTGGTACTTACTAAAATAAATAGACTGTCGGAAAGTAATAATATTAAGCTTGTGAATAAATGAAGACTGACTGAATAATAAAAAATAAAAATATACATACTTTGAATATATACTATAGCGACATCTATCATACGATGATAACAATGACATGAATACTAGTTTCAACGTGAGTCGGTCCAGGCACAGTAATAGCCCAGTCGGCTGAGCGGTATGAATACCTGGGCATAGTTGGTTTCAAGGTCCGCGGTTCGCATCCCGCTTCTGCCGTTATTTTTGTGTTTGGATTGACGCGTTGAAAAAAAGAATTTTATGTATAGTATATGTATATTTAATTATTAATAATATTATAATATAGTAAAATGATCTATAAAAGTAGATTAGAATATTGAAATAATAAAATAATATTCTAATAAAAATTTAAAAAAAATCCAAATACTTTAAATATTAGTGAAGTAATTATTTTAAATATTATTGATGTAAATATTTTAGATATTAATGAAGTAAATATTTCAGATATTAATGTAGTAAATATTTTATTTAGTATTAATAAATAAGTATAAATATAACAATAAAATATATATATAAATAAATACACATGTTTTATTTTAATATGTAATTATTTACATATGTACATATTTTGTATGAAATTCGACTTACGACCAATTCGAATTACGACCAAAGTCCAGGAATGTATCTCGGTCGTAAGTCGAGGACAACCTGTGTGTGTTTAACAGAGAAAAGCGATAGAGAACGGGAAACGAGTAGACAAACGCGTATTATAAGTGTCCGTGGTAGTATTATTAATTACGAGCGTGACTAATACAATGTACTTGCCAATGTTTTGAATTTCTAAGGATCATAAAGACCATAATAAAAATTAAAAAAATATGTTTTGTACACAATAAGGTATTGCAATTATTTTCTGCATAAAACTAAATACATTTTTTTTTAATTTCTTAATATCTCTGAGGTACTCCTCCCTTTCAGCGTCTTCTTTTCTAAACATATTTCACAATTTCTTCCCGATCGACTTGTTTGATTAACAATAGTTCAAAAACTAATGATCTAATAATAATAAAACTCAGTATTCTTAGCTAATAATGAGTTACTGAATTTATAATACTACTACTGTCACTAATGGCCTACCTACATATTCCACGAATTTCAAAACGTCTTCATATATTATATGTTAACACTTGGGGAGCAGGCATTTTTTCAGTTTCATATGCAAAATTAAAATTATTACCAAAACTTTGGAAAAAATAGTTAAGTTTCAATAAAATCTGGGTTTTTTTTTTAAACATCATTTATTTATTGCATAAAAAATATTAACTTAAAGATTTTACATTCAAATTTTATATGTATTTATAAAATATATTTTTTTTATGAAAAAACACGTAAGCTTAAAAAATTTCATTCAAAAGTCATATTTTCGTAAAAAAGTGTTTAAGCACTACGGAACACATTCCTATATTCGAAAAAATAATATTGGAATATATCCAATTAAAAAAATAGCTTGCGGAAATGATTGGAGTATCAGATACAACCGTTTTCTTAATTCTTCACGATTACCACAATACGAATAAAGTCAGCGCAAGGTGGGAACTGAGAATACTCGCCAGACCCCTCAAAAATAACAGCACCTGGAGTGTTCTTGCGAGTTTATGGACCGCTGTAGTGAAGACAAGGATGGAATATTGACTCTAATTGTTATTGGAGACGACACTTGGGTTCATCATGATGAATTGGAGTCTAAACAAAACTCTATGCAGAGGCACAAAAAGGCACATAACCACTTAACCCGACGATCACCATAAGCACACATGTGCGCTCTATGTAGACGATCGCCATAAACGCAGCTGTGCGCGCTTCACAATATTCGAAAGATGTATTTCAAAATGAATTCCTATTTTCTCACAACGACATCTATGAATATTTTAAAATATTAACAAACCAAAAAGGATCTATATTTTTCGATAGTTTGGGAGATATTCAAGAGATGGTTTCAAGGGCTGGCTACAAACATGTGGCGATGAAGTGGTTAAGAAGCTTAGAGGTGTCCCAGTCAATTGTAAAACATTATATCAACAGTCTTTTAGTACTCTATATTCCTATAAAATACTACAATTTTTATTCCTAGAGTGGTCAATAAATGCCAACAAAGCAAAATAAAAGGCGAAAAATTATATAAATTAATAAAGGCGTCCTCTTTCTGCATGATTATGCACCTGTACACAAGAATAGTGTCGCAAAGGCTGTTCTGTAAAAGGTGGGCTTCAAAATGTCAGCTCACCCACTCTACAGTCCTGATCTGGCTCCCAGTGATTATTTTCTATTCTCAAACTTGAAAAAAAACTTAGTTAGAAGATATTTTCAAGTGATGAAAGATAAAAAAAAAATTTAAGGTATACATAAGTTAATTGAAAGATCATAAATATGTATTAGAATAGCAGGTGAATATATCTAAAAGGAAAAATAAATTAGTTTTTTAATATTATTGCATATTATTTTTATACCCCACATTCCGCGGATGTAATAGCATTCCACCGTACATTACAGATGAGAATTCAGTCAAGATATTTAAAAATTATTAATTTGAACCACTTGTCTTGAAAAAAAATACAGATAAACTGCAGTTAACAAGTTGAAACAAAATAAAACATATATAATATCATATTAGCAAGTATTGAAATAGCAAGGACTGTTGCTCCCTTGACAAATGTGTACTTTAACATCAATGTCACAAGCAATCCCTTTGTCCAATATATTTACTTTGGTCCCTTGCCTCTGTGGTTTTTATATTTAGTCAATACTTCACTTATTTTCAATAATATTTTAATAAAATATTTTCTAAACTAGTTTAAAAGTGACTTGCCAGGTTAACAAGCAAAAATGATATTGTCCTGTACAATAATATATAAATTAACTGTACTCGTCAAATGAACCTAATGTTATAATAAATATAAACTTAAAAATAGCCGCAACACTTATTTGTTGATTGGTCAGATGAAGTGTTGCCAATAACAGTTTTTTCTTTTTCATTTTTCTCATATTCCCATAATCCAGGAGTATCCAGAATCTGTAAATAAAAAATAAATAAAAAAATATCATTATTTAAATTAAAATATAATTATCAAATAATAACACTTGGGTTGTGGGTGAGATTTCAGCTGATTTATCATCTGAAAAGCGGGCAAATTTTTGAGTTTCGTGTGCAAAATCAAGGTTAGTGTAAAAATGCTGCAGCTTTAGAAATAATGGTTGAATTTGAACGAAATTTGCGTTTATTTTTGGTAGAAAATTAACTTTATTGATCATATGAAATGTATTTAGTTAAGGTTTTTTGCATGGAATATAATAAATAAACTAAATTCATGAAGAAACAAGTAACTTTAAAAAATATATTTCCAAAAGGTATATTTTGGTAAAAGAATATCTGAATGTCAAAAGTAAATCAAAAATATTAAACATTTTTTTTAATAAGTATTTCGTTTTACGCAGAAGGTATATGCATCACCTAATTGTTTGGAAAAAATCTTTGGTAAATTTTTATAATGATCCTTATGACCTTTAAAAACTCGAAACATTGGCAGGTATATCCTTCTAGTCACACTGTCTACCACTATTCCATAATAAACGCACGCATGCGTCTTCTGCGTTTAAATGGCAAATTTTTTGGCAAAGTTTTAAAATACTTTTTACTTAACCTTTTATATGGTGGTGAGTCTATGATGATCAACTTAATCTATGATAAGTCATAGATTGAACATATAAAATTAACTAACCATCTGAAAAAGCTCCGCAATATTGTTTTTTTTTATTTTTTGTCTGTTTTCGCAGCTGATCTCAAGGTTCATTACTCTTCTTAACTCAAGTAAAAATACTTTTTTTCCACATATCTGTTTCATATGTGAAACTTAGTTTTAAAGAAGTTAAGTAAACCAAACAGTGGTGTACTTACGCGGTCACCATCCAGTACATTCTACATTTGTATGTTGCCTAACTTTGGTGATCAAACAAGAACTGATCAAAAAAACAAGCCGCATAAATTTTATTTATTGAAAAAAATATGTTTACCTTTCTAACAAGTTCATCAAAAGCAGCATCAATACCTTCTAAAGTCTTGGCACTACTTTCCAAGTACATCATTCTATGACGCTTAGCGAATTCTTCACCATCTTCTACAGGAACAGTGCGAGGCTAAAAACAAATTAAATAATTTAAATATTATCATTAACAAATCAAATGCATAGAATAATCAATTATTAAATAACATTTAAAATAGTAAATATAGCATACGCTGTGTGAATCTAAAATTATTTATTGTATTTTAAAAAAGTACAGAAACTAGGGTTTTATTAAAAATTATAAACTATTTTTCTAAGATATCCCCGAAAGAAAAATCCATTGAAAACAAATCCATGTGTCATTAATGTCGCCTCTTTTAGCTATCACTTTTTGGTCAAAAATTTCACGAACTGCTGCTATATTAATTAAATAAATGAAAGTAACTGTTCACACAAATAAGTGGAAACAAAGATTGATATTATTTTTTAGCAGGTATTAATGAAAAGCAGGTATTTTATGTTATGTAGGTATAATTTACTTTTAGACTCTTAACTCTGAGTGTAAAATCTGACTGCTTTTCTATTAATTCCATCTGTAATTAAGCTACGATTTTGACATCGCTGCCCTAAATAAATCTGATCCAAAAAGAAAATAGCATGAACTCAAACTTTTAATGAAAAATGTTGAGGACACCCGCGGGCCGCATGTTAGGCACTTGTGGGCTGCACGCGGCCCGCAGGCCACATGTTTGACATGACTGCCCTAGTGTACATATAATAGGAATAAATATGTGTGTATGAATACAAATTTCGTATTTGTGTGCTTAATTACACCATCAAAAAAGTCTTTGCAGGAGACGACCTCCTTAAATACCTACAGTAAGATATTTATTTATTGTAAGCATAACTAATAATTTGATTGCAAGAAAGATTTAGTTGATTAATGCACATGCTTTTTTATTTATACCTTGTCAATTTTATTTCCGAGGACAACTCCAACAACATTACTTCTCGTTGAGTACGCTTGTAAGTCATTTATCCATTCATTGAGACTAATTAGAGATGATCGATCCGAGACGTCATATACCAAAAACGCACCATGTGCATTTCTGAAAGAAATATAATATTATTCATTAATAATCTGTAAATAAAAAAAAAATGTAAAATACTGAAGGTTTTCATAAACTTTTAATACATATTATACCAGCGCTTATTAGATTTTTTCACTTAAATACAATAAATAAAACAAACGCAATAGACATAAATTATTTCTTTCATAATTATATTGTTGATATAAATTGTTTTCCATCATTTATCTTTTGGTCCCTTCAAAGACAGTGGAACAAGAATCCATTGCTTGTTAGCTAAAGTAAAATAATAAAATCGAATCTGCTATACACTTTTATGAAAAAGCAATCTCATATATATACCACTTTAGCACATTAATAATTTTGATGTGCGATAAATTTCATTCAACTTTTAAATAAAGCACAAAGTGAATGGAAGTAAATCAGTATAAACACTAGGCAATTATATTGAAAGATATTACATACTTCGCACGCGAATTACATATTGAGATTCACTATGTAAATTTATGGCCGAACAAATATTTTTTTCAGTTGAAAAATAAATCATATTTTGTGTTCTCACAAGTAAAGTCTCTTAATGAATACAAAATAAACATTTCACAAAGAAACAGTATGCAAACAGATACAGTTATACAAAAGTATTGATATGTATAGCTTATCTTATTTTAAATACAGTTTTTTTTTTCTTCTTTTTGTCAGAATACACTGGGAAATAAATAAAGTAGGAATACCCAATAGATAAGTATGAGTTTTTGTTAACAAGATTGTGACTTAAAAAGCCACATTTTTTTTAATGTGTTAAATGTACTTCAATGCAATTGTAAATTTTTGTAAAATATCACATAAATAACTAAATTCAAAGTATAAAAATTGACTTTGGTTTGAAAATCAATTGCCTTATTTTTTAATGGAGAATGAAAGATATGGTTATTATTGTGAAGAAACCATAACATTTCAATAAATAAATTAAATAAAGCTAAATATCTTTAACACTTGGGGTGCGGGTGAGATTTAAGCCGATTTATCTATAAATTCGGAATTTTGTGTGCAAAATGAGTTACGTGTGCAAAATCAAAGTTGGTGTAAAAGAGTTGCAATATTGGAAATAACTGTTAAATTTCAATGAAATTTACGTTTTTTGTATTGTAGAAAAATTATTAATTTATTGAATGTAAAATATATAAAGTTACGGTTTTTTACATGCGTATGAAAAACATAATACCCAAATGTCAAAAGTTTACAAAAAAACACTTTAGTTTATAAATTATCTTTCAAAGAGTTATATTTTTATAAAATAATGTTTAAAAACACAAAGACTAGAGGTAACTCAAAAATAAGTATTTTGTTTTTCATAGAAGGAAAATGCATTAGCTTAATGTTTACAAAACATCTTTCGTCAACTTTTAAGATGGTCTTTATGACCTTAAAAGACTCCAGACATTGGCAGGTACATCCTTCTAATAACGCCACAATTAATAATATTACCACAGACACTTATAATATGCGACTGTTTACTTGTTTCCTATTATCTACCGCTATTTCATGTTCAATGCATATATTCGTTTCCCGCTTTATACTCGCATTTGACATGAACGCATTGATGCGTCTACCGCTCCCCAAGAATAATTTTAATTTTCAATTTAAATCAAGTTATAATTATAATTACGAGATGCATTCATTTGTTTAGATTACTTTTTTATGGACTCACATATTAAAAAATAACGCAACATGTCAAGAGATCACATCTGTGGATCTTATAATGCTTGCCATTTTAGGAATGGCTAGGCACTGCATGTTAAGTTTTTTATCTGGATGGTAAAAACATTCCAGCCCCGGATTCACATTTAATGATTTGTCTGTAAGAGACTCACTGTGAATTGGTGGTGTTCACAAGATGACTTTTAACTACCACCTAGTTTGATTATTATATTATGACATGCATTTTTTATTCAATGCAATGGATCAGTCTCATACCAAACATTGATATTTAAATGTAAAAAATAATAATTTTGAAACAACTTCCTAAAGAGACATGTTTGAAATTACAAGCTTATTAACCTTTAAGCGCCCAGTGGTTTCCTTACGGGACTGCAGATTTGCATCGTTCAATGCCTTATGGTCCCACACATTAGTGCTTATGGTTCATTTCACAATCAGATTACATTAATTTGAAATAATAGTATTAAAGTAAGTTCATGGACGAATCTATTGTGTGACGGAACATTACAAACATTGGCCTGCTAGGGCATTGAACGATGCAAATTTGCGGTCCCATATGGGACCACTGGGCGTTTAAAGGTTAATTCATAAAAATTTAAGCAAATTTTCGCTTTAATAATTCAGCTATACTACTACGCTAAGCATACAATAATGATCAATAATAGTTTGAATCCTTAATTGTTCCTGAAAACATAATAACTTAAATGATTAAAAAAATCCACATTATTGGTTCACCTGTAGAAGGACGGTGTTAATGCTTTGAATGTATCTAGTCCAGCAGTGTCCCATATTCCAAGGGACACATTATCTTCGCCGATTTTGAGTTTCTTTACTTTAAAGTCCATCCCAACGGTGACATTATGAGTTGAATCAAATTGTCCTGATGTAAATGCATTGAGAACACTATCGCCATAGAAAAAAACAGATATATTATTGCATATAGCTTTTAAGCGAAAATTGTGTTACTCGACTTGATGTCATGCAGTTAGTAAACATTTCAAAAATTAACAATTCCTTAAAATAAACAGTTTTAATTCTTTCTTGAATAGTGAACATAAACATATGTCCCCCATTAATTGGATTACATATTACTTTCTGCTAACATTTATAATACTATACAATATGAGTGATTTTAAAAATAATTGGTATGTATGAAACCAATTGTGGCGATACTCGACACTAGCAGAGCGAGTATCACCATGTAATTGTTACATAATGCACATATAAACTAAAACAATGTTGGTTTCTATACTTAAATAGAATAACTTCACATAACTGAAAAATATTTTACTGTTTTACTGGCTGATGAGAAGTTGAATTGAAATGACTAGACAATTTTAAAAACATATATAAACTTAGCATGATTTTATTTAAACATTATGGTAGCTACCAAGATCCTACTACGTAATGAACCCACAGTAACCACCATGGAACTGCAATGCTTGATATCCAAGGTTATATGTTATATCTTATATGCCTATGGCAAGTAAGATGGGCATACTTCATTAAGTTGTATGGTATTTACCAAGTTTTTTGCTATATGTTAGGTGCATAGTAACTACGCAGTTAAGTAAAATATTATATAAATTAGAGGATTACTCATCACTTGTATACAATTCAAAGGATTCTGACAGTTACTAATTTATCAAATATTATAATTTGAATATAAAGCCAATACTAACCAGGACTTTCCTACACCGCTCTTTCCAACTATTAATACTTTTAATTTTATATTACGATCCATTATTTTTTCTTAATTGACTACAACTGTGGGTCTATTTAAATCCAGCTGAAATAGAAAAACTATAAAATAATAAGGTATAGCTGCAGTAATCCAATGTTTCAATCACTGAGAATATATTAATCCACGAGTATAATATGTAAGCTAAAAAAAAACACTAATTTCTACTATCGAATTTAATATTTTTTTAGCTGTCACAATAGTGAGCTCACTGGTCACCGCTGCGAAGCTAGCTGTAAACTACTGTAATTATCTATAATGGTAGGTATGAATATTTGAAATCATGGACATAATGAGATTGATCTGACGATGAATATTATAGGTCATCAATTTAGAAACCTTCTTTTAGTATATGTACTCGAACCAAAATCTACATTGGGCTGTTTAAATTATTGGACCAAGCAAAAAACTACCCAGACAGAGCAATGATTTTAAAAACGATGCTTATTTGTAATCCAGAAATACGTTAATTTTTTTTTTCATTTCATAAGTATAATTTAGAACACATGATTATCACAAATTTACGTCATTCAATTTTGTCTATTACTATTGTCGATGCCTTATCCCAAGCATCTCAGCATCCGCAGATCCACCAGGGAAAATACAGTGCCGACTTTAGATCCTGCGGCGCCCCGGGTCAAAAAAAAAAAATTTGGCACTTCCTGTATATACATTTTTTTTTTATTATTATTTAATTTTATATAAAAATTTGTGATAATCATGTGTTCTAAATGATACTTATGAAATGAAAAAAAAAATTAACGTATTTCTGGATTACAAATAAACATCGTTTTTAAAATCATTGCTCTCTCTGGGTAGTTTTTTGCTTGGTCCAATAATTTATATATATCGATATATATATATATATGTATATATATATATATGTATATATATATATATATATATATATATATATATATATATATATATATATATCGTCAGTCCATCTTGTAGGGGGTCGGCCAATGCTTCGTTTGCCAGTTCTTGGGCGCCATTCCAGTACTTTTCTTCCCCATCGACCGTCGTCTCTTCGACAGAAATGTCCTGCTCATTGCCACTTGAGTGTGCCTATTCGTTGAGTAGCATCCACTACTTGAGTTCTTATGCGTATTTCCTCGTTTCGGATTCTATCTTTTAGCGACACTCCGAGCATGGATCGCTCCATAGCACGCTGGGTGACTTTTATCTTATGGGTAAGACTTGCTGTCAGATTCCACGTCTCTGCGCCATAAGTTAATACAGGGAGGATGCATTGGTTAAACGCCTTAGTTTTAAGGCATTGCGGAATTTTTGGTTTAAAAATGTACTTTAGTTTTCGATATGCTGCCCATCCCAGTTGTATGCGCCTGTCGATTTCTTTTGCGAAGTTATTTCGCCCTAGTTGTATTACTTGTCCCAGATAGGTATAGTCGTTTACAACCTCTATTTCTGTTCCTCCAATGGAAATAGGATTAAAGGTCTGTGAAATATGATTATTGATCATAGCTTTTGTTTTATCCATGTTCATTTTCAGACCAATTTTGTTCGACGCTTCATTGAGGTCGTAGAGCATGTCTTGGAGCTTGTCAGGTGATTCGGCTATTAGCACTATGTCATCTGCAAATCGGAGGTGAGAAATATACTTTCCGTTATTCCACATTTTGTCCATATATATATATAAATATATATTAATCCAATAATTTAAAAATGTATAAAGCAACGAATGATAAAATGAAAATAAATTAAAAACAGTTAAGTTAGTAGTCATCTTAAATTAAATATTTCCATATGATTAATTAAATAATGAATAAAAAAAAAACAATAAAAAATATATGCATTTCTAAAAATTCACTTTTGTGGCTGCTGATCCGCAAAACGTTTATTTTTCCCCGAATTATTGATGAGCGAAGTGTCATACCTATCAATTAATCAGAAAAGTATAAAATATATAAGCTGACATGCTTGTATAAAATAACAAGGATTGAACCTAACTTAAAAAACTTTGCGTATTTTCAATACTGGTAACATAAATGTAATTTCATTACTGGTAGCATTAAAACAAACAGCATAATGGCGACTGAGTTATTTTCTGACGTCTTAATTTTCTAGAAAGTAGTCTTTCCTGTTTTATTTGTTGAAATGTTGAGTTAAAATTGTGAGTTAATATTTATTAAAAACCCACCTTTTAATGTTTCATATAAACAAATTAATTTAACATTACTTTTCATTAGCCTTGTCAAATTAATTCTTATTCAGTACCTTTATATGTCAGAATATAATGATTTCTAACACAAATCATTAATTATTTTTAATTGTTTGTAACACAATTTTTGACATTCTGGTCTATTTTTATAATTATTGTAACAATTAAAATACGGTAAATCTTTTCTGATGGTTTCTAAAAAATCCTCTTGCATTGTGAAGACTCGTTTAGTAATTACCACCACTATCTATCAATTGTGGTGGGGATGGTTGAGGGTAGAAACTGTAGAGGGCGCCCTAGACGGGAGTATTTGCAGCAAGTATTCGAGGACATGAATTGTAGCGCTTATGCTGAGCTGAAAAGGGTTGTGGAGGACCGAGAGGAATGGAGATCGAGATGCAAGATTCTGTTGCTGCAAACCAATCCACCGGATTGATACTACGAAGAAGATCCATCAATAACTTAGTTTCATAATTTTTTATATAGTTGTAACTTTTATATGTTTTTTTCATTTTATAAAACAAATGTTGACTTTGTAAAACATGTTAAATACATTTTTTTTCCGAAGTCACCTAAAGACAGATGTTTTCAACTGTGATAGACTGCATTTTAATACTATAGATACTTCTTTAAAACAATAATACTGCATTGGTGAAAATGAGTCGTTTAACCAATGCATCCACCCTCTGTTCACTTACTGCGTGTGTAGAGACGTATTTCATAACAACTTGAACATGTATCTTGACTTATCAGCTTAAAAAATATCAGAGAAGCTAAAAACAATTTGTAAAATAAATTAAGAAAAAAATGTCCACACGTTGTGGACATTGGAGTACAAAAAGTTAATACGATATTGTGTTTTTCTGGTTTGATAATCAGTACTCAGATGTTGTTTGATTTCAGAGAAAATTGAAGATGGATGTTGCAATGCTGCTTAGTAACCCTCTGGAGGTGGACAAGGTGTGTCGAGCTTGCTTGGGGCGCAAGGGAGACATGCGTCCACTATTTGGCTCTTGTTTGGATGAGATGCTAATGTCCTTCGCTGCCATAGAGGTGACATAATTTTTGACACAATTATTAATAATATTTATTAGGGAATGGAAAATATTTTTCTAGGAATAAACAAAACCTACAAAAAATAATTTAACTTTAGAAGTAAAATTTATAAAAAAGTATAGTATCTTTATAGAGAGTATAGAAGTGAGTATGTACTCTTCTGTCGACTGGATACATTTCAACACGTTATTCATTGCTATAAAAATATTTTCAAGCCAATTTGTAGTACATATGGTGAATCCAGATTACAATGTAAGAATTGTAAAAAAAAAGAAAACATAATTATGTTATTGGTACAGTTAAACCTCGTTTATCCATCTAATTGGGGATGAATATAGTCCGGATAAGGACAAATATGGATAATCGATAAAAAAAATTGTCAGGAAATAACCAGTATCTTTCTTCAGCACTGGCAGAGGATCTGGCCGACACAGGACCTTAATTTCCATTTGAACCGGGCGTTGTAAGAGAAGCCATTGAAATCTAAAGACATCAACATTAACAATGATGACTGATTGATCCTTTAAACAGCATAACTTCCACCTCTAACACATGGTCAAATACAAGCACAGTCAAACAAGGACAACCTTTACAGTCCGACATGACTCTCGTGATGGTGTGCTCCTTAGAACATACCTATCTCTCATGACTCCGATATGACATAGGTGGAGGTACGTTAGGCTGGTAGCTGAACTACCTCAAGATATCAACTGATATCAGCTTGATATAGCTCCTTAAGGCCGATGCCGTAAAGCCTCAACAAACGATCTTTTGTCTATTATTTTGGTTCGCTTGCGTGACATCTACATCGAATGTTAAATGGTGTTTGCATACGCCAAAAATAATTGTTATGACAGTTGGCCTGAACCTCTAGATGTCGCCATGCTGGAGTGGAAAAGGTGTCGCAAGGCGGACGCGTGGATTGGGCCGGAAACTGAATCGCAGATAACCGGGATGGTTAGTCTGGAGCCGGAAACCCAGTAGGTTAGTCCGGAACCTCAAGATGACCTCATGCTTGGAGGCGGTATCGCGGATAACCGAGCAGGTTAGTCCGGAACCGGAACCTCAAGATGACCTCATGCTTGGAGGAGGAGAGTTTCGCGGACAATCACGTGAGTTGGCCGAGACCCTGAATCTCCAGGTGCCGTCATGCTGGAGCGCAGAGGAGCCAGAAGACCACCATGTGGATTCATCAAGATAAAGAAGAGCATCATCACCCTCGACCGCCGACAAGAGACATTGCGGATCGCGCGGAAACCACGCCAGCCGTCAAAAATGGCGTCATTCGTAAAGCCAGTGGCGTAGTAAACAAGTGATTGCTAATGGTGTTTGCGATCAGTCAAATTTTTAAGTGATGCGGTAGTACAACCCGCCAAGTGTGATGTGGACAAATTCTCTTGGTGTTTTTTTTTGTTTTTCATGCCCTATTTCTTTTATTTTTATGTTTGTGTTTTTTCTTGCTGTTTCTTTTTTCTTTCTATGTTTGTGTTTTTCTTGCTGTGTTTCTTATTTTTATATGTTTGTGTTTTTCTTGTTCTTATATGTAGCGTGTCAGCGAGCGAGCTTAAGCTTGGGTTAAGATCGTTTGTCGCGGTTTTCCGTCTTTAAAGGGGTAGCGATTGATATCAGCTTGATATAGCTCCTTAAGGCCGATGCCGTAAAGCCTCAACAAATGATCTTTTGTCTATTATTTTGGTTCGCTTGCGTGACATCTACATCGAATGTTAAACGGTGTTTGCATACGCCAAAAATAATTGTTATGACAGTTGGCCGATTGTCAGTTGGTACAACTGTCATCTTGGCGGTTGGTACCACCGAAATGTGAGAGCGGGCAGGCAGTCGCAACTCGCCCGTCCTCGTGGTAGGACCGTCCCTAAGGGCGGCCCTTTAACGGGCGACGTTATTGGCAAATAAACATGTATCGTGAAACAGAAACAAGTTGTTTATAATGTGAACCTGATTCTGCATCCTTCCTCAAGTTAATCGATGTCCAAAATGGAAGAGGAGGATATCACAACTCATCATAAAATCGTCGCCCCTGAAGATGATGACCCCTGCAATGGTGGTCAAAATATTGGTGAAAGAAATATGCCATAAGGCTAAACCCAAAAGCCACAATACCATCATCTACAATGTGTTGTGGAAAAAATGCAATTTAACCCTTTGGCTGCTATAGAGTTTTTTCAAAGTACAAGGGAAAAATGATACATTTGTAATTAATGTAAACGACAATCGTCGTTAGCAATCTTCGTCGATTTCAAAACAACGATATATTATCATTGTAGCAGTCAAAGGGTTAAGTATAAAAGTTTTTTTTTGTGATTTCTTACCCAAGAATTAGGACATAATTTCCAGTGTATTTAAGGACTTAGTGAATTTTAAAATACAATAGTTTGATGGCAAAAGATATGTATACGATACCTAACCTCTTCGACGTGTAAATCGACCTATCGGATACTTAACTTGAGTAATTTTAATTATAATCTTATCATAAACTTTTTTGTGTTTTTATCGTATTATGTATCGTAGAGCTTAATGCGAAACAGCGCTAAACGAGGCATCTTAACATGTGAATAATGGGGTAAGGGAAAGATGGATATAAAATTGGTAAGTAGTAAATTTAATAATTATGTTTTTTTTTTAATAAAAATAAAACCAAACATTTATTTCTTAAAAAAATAAAAACAATATTAACAAATATACTTATAAAAACAAATAAAATTCTAAGTCAGTCAGATCATTTAGTCTATTCTGTATTTCCAATTTTATGTCTTTTTGTCAAAAAGGTATCTAATGTAGTTTGAGTTTTCCTTTTGCGTTCTGTTAGAAGTAGTTGATAAGTGAATAAAGCATCCATAACACCCCGTCTTGCTTTTGAACTTCTGTCAAAATTTGGATCATTTTCCACAAATTAGTCTATAAATTGAGTTATAGTGGTCAAACGACTTTTTACAAACGCCAACATAAGTTTTTTTTTCTCTTCTTCGAAATCACTACTGTTAATATTTTTGTTTTCATCTTGCTCAGTTAATTCCTTGAGCTCATGATTAGAAAGACTAGCTGCTGTTTCTTGAACTATTTCTTGGAAGTCTTGCATATTTACCTCATCTAAACCGGTTTGTTTCGCTAATTCTACTATTTCTTCCATCGACAGATTGTCCAATTTCTTCGCTCTTACTTAAATCTGGAGTTGCGCACAATTTAGGGGAATCCCCGGGTTGAAATAAAAGAGCGCTAACCTGAAACAGTGCATACTTAAACCTAGCGCTGCGCACAATTTCGGGGAATCCCCGGGTTGAAATAAAAGAGCGCTAAACCGAAACAGCGCTAAACAAAACAGCGTTAAGCGGGGTCTCACTACTTTATTTTTCATGAAAAATTTGCAATTTTTAGATCAACTTTTTTTTTTGTTTACCGCGTAGAAAGGATTAAGATTATTAATTACCAATTTATGTTACATGTTATGTACATGAATTTCAAAAATTACAATTGTTTTTCTCTAATTTACAGATAAAAGAAGGTGATGGATTGCCTGATTTAATGTGTGTACAGTGTGTTCTGCAAGTGAGCCGTGCATACACTTTTAAACAACTTTGTGAAAAAAGTGCAGCCACCCTTTCAATGTTCTTCAGCAATGATTTTCAGGTAAAACCAGCTCTCGTAATAATCATATTCAGATATCTACGGAATAATGTTATTCTTGGTAAAGTTAATTAATATTATAATATATGGTCTAGCTTTAACACATTTAACACCACGTAATGTTTAAAAAACGTAGATCCTTAGATCCTAACCTAAGTGGCATGGAATGTGTTGATAGTTGAAACAATATATTGTCAAAAAACATGTTTGTTTTCAAATTTGATCAGATTTTTGTGTCATGTAAAAGCTTATAATAATATTTACTAGTTATCATGAGCGATTTTATTTTTATTTCTAATCTATAAATGCTGCTGACTGCTTTTTGTCTGTAAATAATAAATATAATTGTATAATGTTATTTTTTATTTATCAGTGACTTCATTCAATGTATACAGGCGGACATCGACTTTCGTACATGATTGGTTCCTGAAAATGTGTACGAAAGTTAAATGTCTGAAAGTAGAGGGATTATCATTATCATCAGCCTGTGTCCATCCACTGTTGAACGTAGGCCTCCCGCATTAGTCTCCATCCTCTTCGATCCTCCACCTTCCGCATCCAGGTCACTCCCGCTATTCTTCTCATATCGTCAGTCTTGTAGGGGGTTGACCAATGCTTCGTTTGCCAGTTCTTGGGCGCTAGTAAGTAGAAGGATGTACAAAAAAAAAATCCCAAAAATTGTACTTTAAAATGTTTATTTATCAAAAATTACAAACTAAGTACATATTAAATAAAAATTATATTCTCTTAATAAACTTGTCAAGGGTTAATTGTATTTTACTCCTTTTTTTCTTTTCTTCATAGAGAGTTCTGTAACATGCAGTACTTTTATGGATCACTCTACGCACTTGAGATATGCGTTCTCCATTGGGATCACATTTTTCCATAATATTCAAAAATGTCTCGAGATGCTTAAAAGCTTCATTCATGTTTTTTATTGTTAAGGTCTTGATGATTTTTTCTGGTTCTTCTTCCTCACTTTCAATTTGTATACTATTTTCGTTCTCTTGAGATTCAATCATCTCATTAACATCTCTTCACTGTTAACATCGAGGCTTAGTTCGTTTATTAGGTGAACTATTTCAAGTGTGATGGTTTCCGGAGTTTCATCTAAATTTATGAAATCACTTATCATTTGTGGGCATAGTTGCTTCCATGAACCTTTCATTGTTGACTCTTTTATTTAAGCCCATGCGTCTCCAATGTTGTTTATTGCGTTCCATATGTTATAATTCTTCCAGAAATGTTTTAATGTAGGCCCACCTTCCATGTCAGTTGCCTTGATGGCCTGATTCATCGTTTGATCCATGGGTTGTATGAGACACGTAGTATTGGGGGGAAGAAACACAACATGGATTTCTGGGTATAAATTTTGTAGAGATTTTGGGTGTCCTGGAGTATTATCTAAGATTGATAATGCTTTAAATAGTAAATTATTTACTCCACAATAATGTTTTACTGCTGGTGCGAAATGTGGAGTGAACCAATCTTTATATATTAAAGCAGTAACCCAGGCTTTTTTATTGGATTTCCTTGGAAATGACTGGAAGCAATTTTGTATCTTTCCCTTTCAATGCTCTAGGATTTTCTGCTTGATAAACTAACATTCTTTTTTTCAATTTTAAATCACCAGCTAAATTTCTACTAAGAAGCAATTTCAATCGGTTTTTACTACGGTTTATGACCAGGGGCAACTGATTCGTCCTTTGATAAAGAATGTACGATTAGGCATCTTCTTCCAAAATAAACCAGTCTCATCTGCATTGAATATTTGACTAGAGGTATTTTCTCCATCTTCAATAATTTTGGACAATGACGAAATAAAGTCTTTTGCAGCATCTTCATCCGCATCAGCTGATTCTCCAGTGAATTTAATATTGTGTAAAGAATACCTTGCTTTAAATTTAGAAAACCAGCCGTTACTTGCATGAAACACCGTGTTAGAATCTTTGTTTAGTCTAGCCTTCCAATCTTTATGCAAACCAAGTGCCTTAGCTTGAATAATTGAAGTACTCATAGGGATGTTTTCTTGATTTTGATTACTTATCCAATAACACAAAGATTTCTCCATTTCATCCATCACTATGCCGTGCCTTTTGGAAATAATTTTTGATGTTATATTTCCATTTTTTTTTACATATTCTTTAATTTTATCTTTATTCTTTAATATCGAACATATCGTAGACCTTCTTATATCATACGAACGGCCGATTGAAGCATAAGACTCTCCATTTTCAGACCGTTTTATTATATCCTTCTTCATTTCTATTGTATGAAGTTTATGGGTTTTTAATTTTTTTTTAGCAATATCTACTTCGCAGTTTTTTCGTTTCTCACTAATGTTAAAACGGGTAGGAAATATTTAAAACAAAACTCGCATAACAATGTACCCGTACGTGCGCTGGTTTAACCTCGATACGCGAGACTAAACGTATCGAGGTCAGACGGGAGTGTGTACAAATTATTACATACAAACGCACGTTCGGACTCGCTTTCGCTCGTATCTTAATGCATATGTGCGAACAGAATGTAACATTTTTCACAGTACGGTCCTCGTTCATATTCATTACACATGGAACCAACTGCACGAAAACAAAACATTTTTGAATTTTCGCCAAAAAAAATAAATATTATTTTTCAAAAATGTACGAAATAGCGAATTGTACGAAAGTCGAATGTGTTCGAAAGTCGAGGTCCGCCTGTATATAACAGTGTTTTTAATTTTTTTATTTCGTAACTTTTTTTTTCAATTTAATTACAATTCACTCATCTTATTACTCGTACATGATGGACCTTGGATTGGTTCAGCCGTTAAAATGTTAATAATAAATTATAATCGACTTAAAATATATTTTGTTTGATAATATTATTTCTCGATTTTTTATCGTAAAATTTATATTAACTTACACTTACTGCATAAGAGATAAGTAGTTGTTTATAACTGTGCAGTATTACAAGATAACTTCATGCAGTTGCTTTCCAAACTGCACATGATTTATGCAATATTATAATCAATATAAGTGAACTGCTGATTATTTAATTTTTAGCAATTATTATATTAATTCTCAGGTTAGCTATCTATTATATTAAACCAGGCCTGGGCAAAAATTTTGACCAACGCATAGTAAGTTTCAAATGGACGACGAGGCACAAATAATGTAAATTTTGAACTTCTGTTAATTAAATAAATAAATAGCGAATCTGAAAAAATACACTCAAAATTTGATCACAAAAAATTTGATCACCAGAAAAAATTTGCAAGAAAAAAAAAACATTTCAATGTTGAACTTTTCTTTTTTCTGAAATTGCATGCAAGGCGCGCAAAAAGGCCTCATGGGCCACAGTTTGCTTGATTCTGTACTTAAGAATTGGTAAACTTAATCAAATAAATTATTAAATTTCCAATAAATTATTCAAATATCCAATAATGCCTTGTTGTTATGATGATTTTTTTTATTTAACCCTTCAACTACGAAATGACTATATATCGGCCGGGCCATATAAAACTGCTTGTACGCTATACCGTCATTATCCCGCACCGAACACGTGTCTATACCATCCATACATTTGAAATTAGAATGAGTGATGGTTACTATTTTTTTACTTATTTTTGCCGAGTTGTGACGGCGCCCATAGAAAACTTCTCATAAGCTATACCAAGGGTCGGCAAACTTATTTGCCAAAGAGCCAAATATGTACATTACAACAATTCAAAAAAAAGGCAGGCAGGCTAATTCTCCAGAGTAGGCAGCAGGCAGGAAGTCCACACGAGGGTTGGAGGTTGATTCCGTCGGCGGACCACTTTCCGTTCGCGCCTCCGGGCGGCACGATCAACTGCGCATTGTCCAGGCCGATCAGTAGTTGAGGTCGCACATTAATTGTTCCACACTTCGCACTGTTCGTACTCGTCGCGCACACGTGGTTCTGCAAATTTAGTCTCTTCACGGTGTACGCGACCGCTTCGAACGTGCTCGCGTCCCCGGCTATCGTCAGCCTCACTCGTCGTGAACGACTGTCGTTGACACTAATGCCTGCCGCGCCCGTTATGCGCAGTCCAGCACGAGGGCCATACGCTCCGATGGCGGCGGCCACTTCTTGTTCGACCAGTGTCAGGGTCGAGCCTTCGTCCAGGAGGGCGTATGTGTTCACTGACCCTTTGGGTCCACTCAACTTCACCGGCAGGACCTTAAGGGTCACTGCGCCTTCTTGATTTGACGCATGAAGCACCTTACATTCAGGGGCTGCCGTCGGAGTATTTGGTGCCCGCAGTTGATGCAATGCCCGGTGATGTCTGCCTGGGCAACCATCCTTGCCGCATCTTGCGCGGCATACGGTTCTGTGGCAGCGCTCGCACGACTGACACAGCTTCCGTCGGCGCACAATGTTCCACCTTTCCGGCAGCTCCAGCTTCATGAAGCTTTCGCAAGAGTCAATCTGGTTCGGCCCGTTACACATCATGCACTTCACCCTCTCTGGCACTTTTTCCGGTACATTATCCGGCACTTTCTCCAACATGTACACTTGCTTCGGAGCGTTCTTCCTCTCGGTTCTTGATATTGGCTCGATTTGCACGGGGGTGCACCCCTTCAGGGGCAATCCGTCGGTGATGTCCTGCAGGAATCCTGTAGTAACTTCTCGCCGTATGTTTGGTGGGGCAATGCCCGAGAGTTGATATAGCTTTGATATTGGGGTAGGTTTTAGGCACCCCGTAACCACCCGGCATGTTTCATTCAGAGCAATATCCACTTTCTTGGTATGGGCAGACCTCACCCATACTGGCGCAGCATACTCGCCAGCAGAAAAACAGAGAGCTAGAGCACTTGTGCGGATCAGGTTTGGTTGGGCTCCCCACTTCGTACCTGCCACTTTTCAGAGTAGGTTGTTTCTGGTGGACACCTTTTGCTTAACAGACTGACAGTGTTTCTGATAAGTGAGGGTCCTATCCAGCTTGACCCCTATGTATTTAGGTGTGTCGCAGTGCTCTAACACCAAGTCGTTCCAGGTAATGTGCAGCTTTCTCTTGGCAAGTCTGTTATTAAGATGAAAGGCGCAGACTTGGGTCTTGCTTGGGTTTGGCTGTAGTCATTTGGATATATTTATACATACCTATATAGTATTCTAAAAGTACTGGAGGACTCTGCGAAATGCCTTAAGGTCACAGGTTCGATGAAAAGAAAATCCTGATCTATCTCCTTCTCGTGGTGGGGGGTGAGCGACATCAGTCGGCCAATATAGACAGGGACCGAATGTTGGCCGGAATAAGCTAACACCCAGCTAACCTCATCAGGTCAAGCTGGTTAGGGCACTCTATTGTCCTGGAGGTAGTAAATGCCCTCCTAAGGCGGATGAACCTTTATGGTCAACGGCATTAGGATGTGGAAATAAAAGGGAAAATACCACATTAAAGGTCTTAAAGACATCCCATGTATCAGCAAAAAAAAAAATGATTGCATCTCAAGTAAAATTTTCCGGAGATACCACGATGGTCTTCTTCACGATGGAGGAGGGGATGGTTGAGGGTAGAAACTGTAAAGGGCGCCCTAGATGGGAGTATTTCCAACAGGTATTCGAGGACATGAATTGTAGTGCTTATGTTGAGCTGAAAAGGGTTTGGAGGACCGAGAGGAATGGAGATCGAGATGCAAGATTCTGTTGCTGCAAATCAATCCACCGGATTGATACTACGAAGAAGAAGAAGCCAATATCACGTGATTATTTTTTTCTTTTAAAATTGCTTGAATGAAATTGCTAAAATTGTGCACGAATTTCTCCTTACAAATAAGACATGTCGGATAGCCATTCAAGTATCGAATAAATGCGAAATTTTCGGTCCACTCAACTCTAAATTTGCGGTTTTCATCTTCCGTTTTTCTTTGCTTCCTTTTGGTAGCCATATCGATTGGGGCACCTACTTATAAAAGTATCCCAATTTTTTTTCTAAAGTCACCAATATTAAATTATTATCATTATTAAAATCATGACAAAAATACCTATAGAATGTGTAGCTGGAAAAAAAAAATACAACTTGATTCTTGAAGAGACACCTTTGTAACGTAAGCCACTTGCATGATAAGCTCCAACCACTGAAGAAAAGACTGTTCACAATCAACGCGACTGGTACAATGACTGCTGTTAATTCCAACCAGACTTGTTGAAACGCGCGAGTCTCCTCACCTCGGAGCGCAGGTACCGCTCCGAAAGTAAGGTAAGGGTTTTATGGACGGTTTACATTGGTCAAGCATTTAGCGAAGTAGGTAAGTACAGTGAGCAAGGACAGTGGTGTGAACCGATTGAACAGTGGTGAGTCTATTCTAGTCTATTGTGTAGGGGTCTATTCCCTCGGCGCGATGTACCTGCCCAGGCCCGTGGATATTTGTGCCAGAGCCGCACTCAAGGAGCTAAAGAGCCGCATGCGGCTCCGGAGCCGCACTTTGCCGACCCTTGAGCTATACTGATACGGTTTTAACATCAATCTGGGAACTATATTTTTACGTATTTTTTGCTGAGGCGTGAAAGCCACACAGTTTTGAAGCAAAAAATGCTTAACTCTACGACAGGCTATCTTGGTTCCCGATCAACAACTTGAACATAATTTAAACAAATTCAAATGTTTATTTATGGTTTATTTATTTAATTTTTTTATTAATTGATAGATATTTGTGATAATTGTCTTATGTATATTTGCATGTATTTGATAATAACATTAAGGTTATCAACTGACAATACTTGGTGAAACTGCATAATTATAATTTTAAAATTATTTTTAATTAAAAAATTAATAAATTTAAAATATTTAGTTTTGATTCACAATTTATTTTAAGCGATTACATGTTTCGGCCTTCCTGAAGACCATCTTCAATAATTGTGAATCAAAACTAAATAATTTTAATTTAATATTTTTTTAAATTAAAATTGATTAAAAAACTATAATTATTTAATAAGTCAATTAAAAAAGCGCGTTATTTCCAAAATAAATGTATATATTTTTTATTTCTATTTTTATGTTAAATTATTTGCCTAAAATGATATTTTTACATACTTTAAATGATACTGTCAAAAAAATATATTTATTAAAAAAAAAAAATCAACCTGCGCGTAAGTGTGGCTACAATGTTGCAGCAGTGGCTATAATTCAAATTCTAACAAATTTACTATAGATAAAAGACTTGTGTCATTTATAGTCATCTGAGCATAGCTGGTTGAAATTTTATGACACTACCCATAATACTATGTACTGTACAGTTTGAGTTTAAAAAATCTTTGACTTTTTTCTACGTTAATGGTTATCACTAAAAAATTTAAAAAATTTTTTTTTTCTAAAATCCAAATTTCGCGAAAAAACTGCTTGGTTATCCTGGAATATTCTCACCCATGTGTGTAAAAACGGGAAGTGATATTTTATCGGAGTATATTTTATTCCTCTTCTATGCATTTGCACATTCATAGTAATTGTGTGTTATTCCAGTAATGTGCAGATTTATTTCTAACCTATTGGTGTGTAAAACTGTTGATTGATAATATATAAAACCTAAGAAGTTATTTGATAATAAATACATATAAATTCTACATTTTATATTTGTATCAACGTTATATTGTTTTCCTAAATAATATTATTTTCAGTTGAATAATTTCATGATAATGTGTATGTTTTGTGTTCTTATGTTGTCTAGGCCCAGCTCGCTGCTCAAGAAAAGGTTTTAGAAGAAGTTGAAGCTGAAGATAATCAAATTGTCCATTGCTCTCTCTTAATCCCAGATCCCGTTAACGATGAAGGTAACTAAGTTAAGTTTTAACATTTAACACTATTGGCATCGTGGTGGAAGTCAAGTGAAAGAACAAAAGTTACAACCATGTAATGTTTTTTTCTTACTAAAATTTGACAGTGTGTAAATCGGCCTTATGTGTTTTTATTTATTGGAGTGATTTTGGATACACATTTTTTTTATCTGGTGCGTACACAAATAAATCAGAATAAAAAACACATCTTATGGATGATAATTAACCATTAAATAACAATAAAAATCAAACAATGATCAAATTTAATATTATAATAAAGTTTTAATTCACTATTATCATTTAACTTTGGTGGGTTCTGCTAACTGTGACAAGCTTTGAATAATTTTGATCTTCCAATGTTTGGTTGAGCTGAAATACAGCACACATATCTGATAACTGTCAATTATAATAGTAAGGTTTTGTTCATGTGATGCTGGAAATGAGCGATGTTCATATAAGAAGATAAATTAAACCCCATGATTTTATTCTAGTCCTAGACTATCTAGTGTCTTCTAGGTTTGATGATGGATTCGATGATCATGAAATGTAATAATATAATGCAAATCTAATTCGCCATAGTTTGATTCATCTTGATATATTTTTTGGGCTAATGTGATATTTAACGGCATGTTTAAAATAAAACACTTGTTAATTTCAATTTACTATTTACAGAATGCATTGAAATCAATGGTTTTGAGCAAATCGACATGGCTGCAGAATTAACTTTAGATGAAACCGGTGGGGAGGTGAAAAATGGCTCTGAATTAGAAGTCTTAAATGAGGACGAATTTGGTATATCAGTTATACATTCAGACATTGGTATTTATATATTTTTTTATTTATCATTTTTTTTTTAAATTTTGTGCTCTTACATTGTTACTTCATAATTAATTTTATTACATTGTACAATATTTTATTAACAAAATAATTTATTTTATTTTTCACCAGCAACTTTGCTGCCTACTAATCTCGTAGCTGTCAGGTTGACAACATATATTAAACTAAAAATGCTAGGGTTTACAAGATACAGTAAGGCTCCGCTTAATGCGGGGGATACGTTCCACATTTGCCTCATCTAAGCCGGTTTGTTTCGCTAATTCCACTATTTCTTCCACTATTTCATCCATATTGACAGAATATCCAATATCTACGCTCTTACTTAATGCTAGCTGTGCACAATTTCGGGGAATCCCCGGGTTGAAATAAAAGAGCGCTAAACCGAAACAGCGCTAAACGAGACAGTGTTAAGCGGGGCCTCACTGTAATACATTTTTTTTTAAATTTGGGCCGTGTTGAGATCACGTGTAAAGCACTTTGTCTATGAAATAATCCTATATTTCATCAGAAGCAAAACTTTGTCTATGAAATAATCCTATATTTCATCAGAAGCAAAACTATGTCAGAAGCAAAGCAAGTCTATGTTAAAAAAAAAAAATTGTCACTATTTTTTTATTTAAGAAAAAGCGTTTTAGCTATTACTCTTGTGCAAGTAAAATGACAATCATATTAATAATACTTTATTTCTGCATCAGCAAGGAATGGAAATCTGTGTATTAATGTTATCGACATATATTTTTTGTAGATTCATATGCAGATTGTGATGATGTTTCAATCAAAGATGAAGAAGCTCTTGAGAGTGCTAATCTCATAGCGGTTAAGCCTGAAGAAGTCTTGCACTTTGGAAACCACACTGTTTATACAATCAAAACTGATGCTCCCTCACACGTGATTGAAATATGCCCAGATGGAACAGCTCATCTTATACCTCGAGACGGTAATTTTTTTTTTTTTAACTAAAATAAAGGTATCAATGTAAATTATAAATAACTTATTTCTGTGAAATTTAATACTATATAACTTTGATGAGATTATAAAGTTCTTAGGATTTAATTCGCTTTAAAATAATCATTAAAAAGTGATTTGTTGATGAAAAAATTTAGTACTTAAATTGACTAATAAATTTAAAAAAATATCCTCTTATTATTCAAACCTTTTATGTTTCTAGATGCAAAAATGACAAATGAATTAAAAAATAATCTTCTTTCATTATCATTGGAACCTAATGAAATCCCCGGAAAGTATAAATGCTTGATATGCGGAGAATCATTCAGCATGAAAATTAACCTTAAGGTGAGGATAAATTTTACTTTACAGCCAATAATAATCATAATATCACTTACGTTTATGGAATTGTTTTTTAATATTTAAAATGTTCATTGAACTTCGAGTTACAAAAGACATATTATCAGTGGTTGATATTGTCAGTGGTCATATTGTCAGTGGACAATATAAATATAATAAAATGTTCTAAAAATAGAAAATACATATGATTGAATTATAGCTACTGCGGTTTCTAAAGTTAATAATTTTTTTAGCAATTTGAATAATTATTTAAAAAAATATTAATGTGTTGTAGTTCTTATTTTGTATTCTTTAATCTTCTACAGTTACACATGATACTACATCCCACCTACAACATTTGTGGTACATGTGGCAAGTCCTTCCCAGAACCCAGAGCCCTAAAACGACACTTGAAGACACATTTGGAAACCAAACCCCACGTATGTGATATTTGCAATAAGTCATTTGCAGAAAGTTCTAATCTCAATAAGCACAAGAAGAGACATACGGGTGAACTGAGAAATGTACAAGGAAAACCTCATTTATGTAGTGTATGTGGTGAGTAAATTATTATTATTTATTCTGCTAATACAAACCAAAAAGTAATTACTGTTTTGGCTTATTTCAACATCTAATTAATGTAACCTATTATAGTATTTATTACCTAGATTGTCAGGGTATTTGATATAAATTGTTTATTACTCTTAGAAGACATAATATTTTTTATTTCAGAATATACAATAATAATTTCAACCCAAATTGTGCACTTGCCTATCTGTAGAAAAATTAAATATGTACTAAAATCTCTATATTTATTAATTTCAAACTACAGTCTGGACATTTCATAATCCATATAAACCTTTTTTTTCCCTTTCTAAACAAGATTAATACTTATCATATATACTTTTTTAATATTTTACAAAACCAATATTCTTCATATTATTGTTTAGCCTTTTGACCGGGGCACCATTTTGTTGTATTTATAATCGATTTGTGGACAATTTATGCATATATTGTAATATAATCCAGTAAACAAATATACGATATGTTACATATTGTTTTCGACTAGAATCCAATTTTTTTTATACATACAGTAATATATTCAGAAAATTTTAAACATTACAGCAGTAGAATAAAGCTGTAATTTAAGTCTACAAAATCCACGCATGGTTTTATGTTATATATAAATTTATATCAATAATTTTTTTTGTTTTATTATTCTTCAGGTAGAGGTTTTAAATGGGCTACCTCCCTATCGAAGCATTTCAAGTATCACACAGGGAGAAAACTTTTGGGTTGCAAATACTGCAATAAGAAATATGTTGAAGCAAGATCTCTGCGTATTCATATGAGGTACTTTATTATCAAGTTTTTTAATATTTTGAATATGGCACATTTATGGTAGATTTGTTAACCGATTTTTGAGCAATTAATATAGTCCAATTTATTTTATGGTAAAAAAATATATCAGATATTGCTTATAGTTATTAACTGCAATCCGATATATTTTATATTCAGTTATTTAGTAAGTTTATTTTGAACATGACAACAATAGAATAAAGCTGTAATATGGGGCTCTAAATTCCTTGTAAATCTCATGACCGATATAGACGTCATACGCAGCGAATGGGAAAATGATTATAAAAAAAATACATTTAATTATAACTATGATTTATTTTGAAAATTATTATCTCAGCTTTCACATTTTACTTTTAATTGGACTACTACATAAGTTGAAGTGTTGATATGATTTTTACTTTTATGTTGAACTGTATTGTTCTAGTTCAGTGGTTCCCAAAGTGGTCCATACGGAACCCCAGGGGTCCCTGGGATCATTCAGGGGGTCCGTGGAAAATGAAAATTGATTTGGGGGTCCCTGAACATCGTTACGGGGTCCATGGAAGGTTCAATATAAAATTATAAGAAATTTTGACACATTATCATTAATATCATTAAATAAAAATTAAATATGCGTGATTTGAATATTGTGAAGTGCATACAATAAATATCCTGGTCTTGGACAAAAAGAAGTAAAATATGGGATGGACCAATAGCTTCTAAACAAATTAGGAAGCCGGTTACTTCCGCGCGAATATAGATATCGGTGTGGGAAGGGTACCAAACTCGAAAACGGCTGATTCTAGGAATTAAGTGCAATGGCAACACATACGAAGCATAATGTGCGCTCTGCTTTTGATATTACTATCGAAACAAGGATTCTGCGACCGCAGCTAAACGTAAATTTTGTTTTCATTAGAATATTCGGAACGCAAATCAATCTCCAACAATCCAAGCGATGCAAAATTGGGTGCGGAAGTTCGAGTCGACGGGTTTAATCTTAACTGTACTAAACTTAACTAAAGCACTCATCACCCTCTCTTCGTACTACCACCAAAACCGACTACAGCCAAACCCAAGCAAGACCCAAGTCTGCGCCTTTCATCTTAATAACAGACTTGCCAAGAGAAAGCTGCACATTACCTGGAACGACTTGGTGTTAGAGCACTGCGACACACCTAAATACCTAGGGGTCAAGCTGGATAGGACCCTCACTTATCAGAAACACTGTCAGTCTGTTAAGCAAAAGGTGTCCACCAGAAACAACCTACTCCGAAAAGTGGCAGGTACGAAGTGGGGAGCCCAACCAAACCTGATCCGCACAAGTGCTCTAGCTCTCTGTTTTCTCTGCTGGCGAGTATGCTGCGCCAGTATGGGCGAGGTCTGCCCATACCAAGAAAGTGGATATTGCTCTGAATGAAACGTGCCGGGTGGTTACGGGGTGCCTAAAACTTACCCCAATATCAAAGCTATATCAACTCTCGGGCATTGCCCCACCAAACATACGGCGAGAAGTTACTACCAAGAGGGAACTCACCAAAGCAACCCACGACGCACTCCACCCTATGTTTGGGTACCAAAAGATAACTACACGGCTCAAATCAAGAAGAAGTTTCCTACAGTCGACAACGCAACTGGAGATACCTGAGGCCACCCCTGCGGCTGAACATGTGGAGAAGCGCAACTGAGGGGAATACTTGGATTGCCCCGAAAGAGGACCTAGCCCCTGGACATGACCAAGGGTGGAATATATGGAGGTCCCTTAACAGACTTCGGACCGGAGTATGCAAGACGAGGACACAAATGAGGGCCTGGCAGTTTTACAGCGGACCGACTGAATGTGACTGCGGCGTGGAGCAGACCCTGTCACACCTTCTGGAGTGTGCGCTGTGCCCGAATAGCTGCACCCAGGAAGACCTGATGATGGCCAGAAGTAACGCCATCGATGTCGCCCACTTCTGGGCAGACAGGATCTGACCCTGTTGTTTCCGACACGATTATATATATATATATCTTAACTGTGATGAAATGTGATATTTCTTAAAGCATTGGTCAGTAGTATGTAGACCAGATTTTCTTGACTAGGTCTCACAAAACCAAACTGTTTTTGTATTCCTCATGGACTTTTTTGTTAATGCACGGTCTTTAGAGTCTTTGTCTAGTTTTTCAATGTAGTGGGGCTTTAATTCCAAACGTTATTCAGTATCTATCGTGCTTGTGCGCCCCCTTTTTCTGGACTCCCGGTCAAGATTTGCGCCTCCTACTAATTGAAAAATTAACTCCTTTCTATGCTTTTTGTGATATCTGTTAGTTTCTGTCACAATCTAAAACATCAGATGGTCTGTAAAAAGAACTGAACGAATCCTAAAGCAGACCTTAGTCATTAATTGTCTGGAATTCTAATGTCTGATGTGGCAAGAGAGTATGGGAACTCGGGTTTCTGTCATTTCAATCCAGTACTTTTTCTCATTTTTTGGCTATCGACATATGTGGTTTTATCATCACTATCTGAGCTGTTGACATTATCGTCTTCGAAATATTCAAAATCGCAAGGAAAAGAGTCAATCAGTATCTTAGGATTCATCTTCCGAAAACAGATGGTCTCTATATGACATATCACACGAAGTTCCAGCCATTTTGGAATGAGTATCTTTCAGAGGTGATTGTTTTGTAAAATAATATTTTAAAATGTTCAAAATTGTTTCAAAACTATCAATATTCAATATTGTAAAAATCACAAGAAGTTATGGCGCTTAAGTAGTTTTTTGCTCACAAAAATGCACTACAAACACATCGGCTGCCGGCCGACAACAGAGTTCTACTGAAAAAATAGCTAAGTCGGCTGACCCTTGATAAAGAAGTGAAAACTACGGCAGCAGCAGAAAATAACTTTAAGCAGATAGAATTAATAGAAATGCAGTCTACACTCAAATCTAAGAATTTAGAAGTGGGGGATACTTGGTTTTTAATAATAACTCCCCAAAAGCCATACAAACTTTTAAAATCAGTCAATAAAAATGTGGAAATGTTCGGCACCACTTATTTGTGCGAACATTTATTTTCATGTATTAAATTACTATAATAGTAGCAGTTTGTGAATTTTTAGTCCAAAACTGATATCTAAAAAAGGTGACATTAACTGGCCACCCGCAGCCAGGATTTGTCCCCAGTGGACTTTTTTCTCTTGTGATATCTTTACAGTATACTTTATATTAGCAATCCAGGATCTATTGAAGAATTAAAAGAGAACATGTGGAATGAATTGCATGATATTTCACCAACCATTTTTCGGACGGTAATGGAAAATTTTCAGTCCAGATTATAGGAGTGTAAAAATAAACAAGGTTTATATTTACTCAATGTTCACAAAATTATCTTAAAAAAAAACAACCCTCATTAATGTACTTGAAAACTCAATTGACAGTTTTTGATATACACGGCGCGTTTATTTTTTATAGCTATTTTAAATATTAAGAGGTTATTGGTCCACAAATAGGCGTACTCAAAATACCTTATCCGTCCCTTGATATTTTTTGAGCTTAACACTACTGAACTTATGCTTTTTTTTTTAAAAAGTACGTAGGAGTAAGTAGTCCACCGAAAGCCGAAAATCATGGTAAGGGGTCCACGACTGAAATAAGTTTGGGAACCTATGTTCTAGTTAAATGAAGTTGTCTTGTATCTCTACAACAAACAATATTAATTATGAAATATTTCAGGTCCCACACGGGTGAAAAACCCTATATTTGCAGCATCTGTGGGAAAGGATTTACTCAGCAATGCAATTTAGAAAAACACATACTCGTTCATACGGGCGAAAAACCACATCTATGTACAATTTGTGGAAAAGGATTCTCCCAAAGAGGCAATTAATACAATAAAAAGTTTATATAATAACCTAATCTATAAGACCAACCTAGTTGAGCATCATAATTACATAGAAGAACAAAATCTTCTGCTTGTGCTCTCTTATGTGCTTATATTTTTCATCTGTTTTTATTATTTATTAAGTTTATAAAAATGAGTATTTTGTTTCTAGGTTATGTTACCATTCATATGCGCACCCATACTGGTGAGAAGCCCTACACTTGCAACACTTGTGGGAAAGGATTTGCTGGTAACTGACTATAATCCACATCTTTTCCTAAACTCATTCATTAAATGTTTGTCGTTTTTAAATGGTATATATTGTACAATTTAACAGTCTCTTCCACTCTTCCACTTCTCCAGACTGTAGACATTCTTTATATATAGCTTCATCGTCGTCTGGTTGTATACTCCTTTTCAAATAAAGAAGTATTTTCGGCCACAAGACTATAGGAAAAAAAAATAAAAAGACAGTAATGTGGTAAATTTATGAAAGAATGTCTACCTGTATGTATTATGAAATATATATATATATATTAAATATATATTATATATATATATTATATATATTCCCTCATCATAACAAATATATATATATATATTTGTAATAATGAGGGTTATTCGGTCAATGTTTCAGGTGCTAATACTCTGACAATTCACCAGCGCACCCATACAGGGGAGAAGCCATTTAACTGCACAACTTGTGGCAAAGTTTTTAGCCGCCAGGAAACCCTCATCATCCACCAGCGTACACACACTGGAGAAAAGCCACACATCTGTGCAGTGTGTGATAAAGGTAAGTGTTGATTACTGCTTTCATCCACGTTGCAATCAAAAAATAAAACTACTTAAAATGCTTAAAACCAGTGTACAATCTATGGTACTAAAATTAAATTAAGTAACTTATATTGGGTATTTCATTTTTAAATGTTTTTATAATTGAATGCAGATTGCTACCAAATATCAATGAAATGCTTAAACCTTTTAAGGTCTCATCAGGCAGGTACACTGACCACATGGTATGGGCATTTGTTTAAGTTACTTTTAAAAGTACCATTAATTTTAACTCACTAGAATAAAATCAGTGTCAAGTCATTCATTAATTAGTATTAAAAGGATTTATATAAACTTACATAGTATATATGTATGTGTGTTACGTATATACATATATGAATAAATGAAAGAATGTTAATACTTCATATCATTCATAATAATGGAAGGTTTGCTTTGTTTTTCATATTCTTAATTGTTTATTTCCAGGATTCACCAGTTCAGGTCATCTGTCAGGTCACATGCGCTCTCATACAGGAGTTAAACCTCATGTCTGCACCATCTGTAATAAGCGATTTGCTGGCAGCAGCAGCCTGAAGGTAATGTATTTATTAATTTTATTGTTAAATGTAGAAAAAAAATTGTTTAGATTAAATACAGTATCTCAAAAATACATATGGCAATAACCTTTTTATGAAGATCATTTTTTCATTGTTATGTACTTAAAAATGTATAAAAACTAATATGTAAATTTAATCACTTTAAGTGGGTGAGGTGATATGCGAGAGTACATGTTTTAGATTTATGTTCAAGTTTTTTTTTTTAGTACATTACAGTAAAAGCATAATCTTCAAGAAGATTGATGTATAATTTTCAGTATTTACTTATTTAACAAAGAAATAGTTAAATTGTTTGATTACAGTAATACAAAATAAACTAGTAGTAATGTGTCTTACCAATAATGCTTTTTATTGGGACGATTCTCAAAGGGTGGTTTTTTATCTAATGTGTGGACATGAGCGACTAGATAAGTTGAATAAAAATTAGTAAAAATCAATACATTTTTGTATTTTTTTTTTTTAATATTTCATTCAAGCTGTGTAGACTCTCATCAATGCTGGAAAACAAACGACTACACGGAATGTTTTCAGAATCATACAGAAGTGATGAATGGATCATCCGACAAAAAACTTAATTTTAAGATTTCCAGACAATAATGAATTATAAAAAGTATTTTTTTGTTTCAGGTTCATATGAGATCTCACACCGGTGAGAAGCCATACATGTGTGATTTGTGTGGTAAAGGATTTACCCAGAGCTCAGCGCTTGCCACACACCACTCAGTGCATTCTGGGGATAGAGCCAATCCAAAGATTGTTCCTCAGCTAACAACTATTACGCAACCTCAAGTTGTAACATGCACATCTCCTATTACAGATTGGGGTATATAATTTAATACTTATATGCACTACCTACATATTTAAAAATACTTGTATTACTCAACTAGCTGACCCATCACGCGTCGCAGTGATCTTAGAAGAAAGAAAATTCAAGAAAAATCGTTAAGGTATCAAACAAATTAATTATCAATAGTATCCAACAACCAAAATGTGATGATTGAAAAATTTATTATTTGAACAGATATGATGTTGTCTGCAAAATGATACAGCATACAACTCTACATATTGGAATCGCCATATTTAAAAAAAAATGTTTATTTCTAATATATATTTAATAAAAAACATATTTAATTCCAACTACAATATGAAGATAAACAGCACTGTAGACGACCAGTCAGCCTCGACTGTTCGAACCGCTCTACTGGCGGTGGGTGCGGGTCCTTGTCTTCTCGGCTCAGGTCCCGGACAGCTGGTTGTAAGGCAGCTGTTGTTCCGCTCTGCTGGCCGGCACGAAGTCTGCTATCCCAAAGCAGGTTATCCGTCCAGCGCTGAGAGCCGGAAGCGTCGAGAAGTCCAGGGGTGGTCCAAGGCGGGAGAGTAGTAAAAGTCCGAAGTAGTTTCAACTCTGTTTATTTTGGTTTTCAAAACGTATACTTATGACCCACCCGGGGCGGCTCGCCCTGGTGAGGAACGCGGACCAATCAGCGCACTCCCATTTAGCGCGTCGCCGGCCGCCTTCTGCCTGGGTCTACGCGTCGAGGCTCGGGAGCTCTCACACGCTCGCCTCGCAACTTCGAGAGCGCAATTTGTATTGTGTACATATATCCAATTTCGGTGCCTGCGCGGTACGGCGGTCGCCGAGCCTTAACCATGAATGTTTCTTATTCAGGCTCGACAGACCGCCTAACAGTACCGGGCGCCTAGAAGCTAAATAATTAAATAATTCTATTTATTTCTACATAGTCAGACGTCGACCGACCCATTTCCCTTCTTTCCCATGTGTATAAAGTATTCTCCAGAATTTTAACAAACAGGCTGACGGGTCGATTTGATGAATTCCAACCTCGAGAGCAAGCTGGGTTTAGGAAAGGCTTTAGTACAATTGATCATATCCACACGCTAAGACAAATCATTCAGAAAACCGAAGAATATAATCAGCCACTCTGCCTCGCCTTTGTAGACTATGAAAAGGCATTTGACTCAATCGAGACTTGGGCAGTGCTAGATTCACTACAACGCTGCAAAATAGACTATCGGTATATAGAGATAATAAAATCTCTATACAAATCTGCAACAATGATGGTCCAGCTCCATGATAGCACTAACAATATTTCTATAAACAAAGGTGTTAGACAAGGAGATGTTATATCTCCAAAACTCTTCACAAACGCCCTAGAAGATATTTTTAAACTGCTATCCTGGACAAAATGTGGAATAAATATTAACGGAGAGTACATTTCTCACCTCCGATTCGCAGATGACATAGTGCTAATAGCCGAATCACCTGATAAGCTCCAAGACATGCTCTACGACCTCAATGAAGCGTCGAACAAAATTGGTCTGAAAATGAACATGGATAAAACAAAAGCCATGATTAATAGTCATATTTCACAGACCTTCGATCCTATTTCCATTGGAGGAACAGAAATAGAGGTTGTAAACGACTATACCTATCTGGGACAAGTAATACAACTAGGGCGAAATAACTTCTCAAAAGAAATCGACAGGCGCATACAACTGGGATGGGCAGCATTTGGAAAACTAAAGTACATTTTTAAAGCGAAAATTCCGCAATGCCTTAAAACTAAGGCGTTTAACCAATGCATCCTCCCTGTATTAACTTATGGCGCAGAGACGTAGAATCTGACAGCAAGTCTTACCCATAAAATAAAAAGTCACCCAGCGTGCTATGGAGAGATCCATGCTCGGAGTGTCGCTAAAAGATAGAATCCGAAACGAGGAAATACGCAGAAGAACTCAAGTAGTGGATGCTACCCAACGAATAGGCACACTCAAGTGGCAATGGGCAGGACATATCTGTCGAAGAGACGACGGTCGATGGGGAAGAAAAGTATTGGAATGGCGCCCAAGAACTGGCAAACGAAGCATTGGCCGACCCCCTACAAGATGGACCGACGATATAAGAAGAATAGCGGGAGTGACCTGGATGCGGAAGGCGGAGGATCGAAGAGGATGGAGACTCATGCGGGAGGCCTACGTTCAACAGTGGACGGACACAGGCTGATGATGAAGTCAGACGTCCGTATCACTCCCCCAGTGCGGACTCTGCCGCACTCTGCTTAGGACGTCTTGACTCGTTCTGTCTGGAAGACCGCCAGCTTCGCTGCTGGCCGTGTGTAGGTCCCTGTCGGCGTCTTGATCTGGACCACGCGAACCTGCCCGTCGGCTGCTGGGCTGGCACGTGTCACTCGTCCCCGTGGCCACGTGTTGCGTGGCAGTTTCGGGTCCGCGATGAGCACCAGGTTTCCCTCCTGAATTGGTTCTGCCGGGCTCCTCCACTTCGGACGTTGAGCCAACGTCGGCAAGTACTCCCGCACCCATCGACGCCAGAATGCATCTGCCATCTGTTGTGATGCCCGCCATTGCTTCTTGAGGCACATCTTCTCCTCCTCCATGCTGTAGCTCACGAGGGTCGTCATCCCGCCTGCTGACCCTATCAAGAAGTGGTTCGGGGTCAGGGGTTCTTCGTCTCCCGCGCCGATGGATACGTGTGTCAGCGGTCGACTGTTGATCGTGTTTTCAGCCTCTGCTAGCACGGTTAACAGCGTCTCCTCCCTCGGACACTTCTCCTGGAGTGTGACCGCCAAGGCCCTCTTCACTGAGCGGACCAGCCGCTCCCAGGCGCCTCCAAAGTGTGGAGACGACGGCGGGTTGAATTTCCACATTATTCTTTTCCCCGCCGTGTACTGTAGCAGGTTAGCATCGTGTCGTAAGTTTTTAACGGCCGCGTTCATCTCGCGGTCGGCGCCTACGAAATTGGTCCCGTTGTCGGAATACAACATATTGGGATGACCGCGCCGCGCCGCCATTCTCCTTATAGCCATTATGGCCGAATCTGCGGACAGCGAGGATGCCAACTCAATGTGTACCGCCCGCGTGGTCATGCAAGTGAAGAGCGCGCCATACCTCTTCTCGTGACGTCGTCCGATCGTCACCGTCATGGGCCCGAAGAAATCCAAACCACAATGGCTGAACGGTCTCTCGCCACGGGCTAATCTTGCTGTTGGTAATTGCCCCATTAGCGGCGACTCGGGCGCGCATTTCATTATTTTGCACAACCGGCAGCTTTTCACAATGCTACGCAAAGTGGTGCGAAGTCTTAAAACCACAAATCTCATTCGGAGATCGCTCACTGTGCGTTCTACTCCGGGGTGTCCTGCCACCGCGTGTTGGTGAGCCAAAATTAACCTCACGTATTCGTCACCACCATCCAGCACCGGTGGAGGTTCTTCTTGCGTCTTCTGTAGGCGTGTGTTCATGCGTAACACGCCTTCTTCATCTATGTACGGCGTGAACGCCCGCAGGCGCCCGCCGGGCGGGAGCGGCTCCCCGCGTCGCAGGATCTCCATCTCGTCGCCGAAAGCGCGCCTCTGGGAAAGCCGTATCCATATCATCTCGGCGTTGATGATCTCTTCCGCTCGGAGCTCGAACTCTCCTCCGGGTTTCAGGCACTGGATTGGATTTCCTCTGCGCTGGGGATTCCGGCAGCGATCGACAAATCGCATAACCCATGCGGTTGTCCTCAGCAGCTTCGGCCATGACGAAAACCGTGACACGCTCGGTAGTCCCTCCAATACGACGCAGTGTCCCACGAAGTACCGTGGTGGTTTAGTCTCCAGTATGTCATCAGCCGGCGCAGCCATCTTCTTCTCTTGCGGCCATTCGCTCTCCGGTTGCGCAAGGAAGTCCGGTCCTCGCAGCCACAATCCGCCCGGTGACATGTCAGGCGGCTGGGCGTCGCGTGTTCCTGCGTCCGCTGGGTTCATTTTCGTCGGAACCCAGCGCCACCCGTTCGTGCCGGCTATCTCGTCAATCTCCCCAGTCGGTTTGCCACGAATGTGGAGTATTTCAGAGGATCGTGCGCTAGCCAACATAGGACTGTACTGGAGTCCGTCCAGTATACAGTCTTCGCGATCTTCATCCCTGTTTCCTTCTTTATACTCGCCGCCAAGCGCGTGGCGAGTAGGGCGGCCTGTAGTTCAAGGCGCGGTATCGAAAGCGGTTTCAGCGGGGCCACCTTCGTCTTGCCCATTACGAAGCTTGTGCCAGCCCTGTGCACGAAATACGCCACGGCGCAACATGCCAATTCAGAGGCGTCGCTGAAGAGGTGCAGTGTGACCTCTTGCCTTTTCCCTTTAATGCAGCATCTCGGGATCGCGTAGTTATTTTCTTCCATCAGAGTTTTCAATTCATTCCATTTTATCGCGTGTTTCTCCCGTAGCGCATCGTCCCAACCGATGTCGGAGCGCCATACTGCTCGTAACAATATCCGACCTCTTATGGTGATACAGGCAATAAATCCCATCGGGTCGAATATTTTCATTACCTCGCTTAAAAGCTGACGTTTGGTCAGCCAATCGGGCGCGTCGCTCCCTTCGCCCTGGTATCGGAACACAAACGAATCCGTGCGTGGGTCCCAGTGGACGCCCAGAACTCGCTCCGTTATGGCTGAGTCCCCGATGACGACGGTCGATTTGGCCCGGTCCTCCTTCTTGACCGAACTCAGCACGCGACCGTTGTTTGATGCCCAACCGGTCAATTCAAACCCTCCCGATCTTAGGAGGATCGTGACATTTCTCAGCATCTCGACCGCCTCTTCGGGTGTGTCCACAGCGTCGAGGTAGTCGTCCATGTACATGTTCTTGACTACGGCGCGCGCTGCTTTCGGGAATTTCTGCGCGCCTATGGCCGCCACTTGATTTCTTACAAATTGCGCGCTGCTCGAGGAGCACGTCGCTCCGAAACTCATCGACGTCAAAGTAAATGTCTTGATCTCTTCGCCCGGCGCGCGGCGCCATAAGAACGGCTGCGCCATAAGAACGGCTGCGACAACTGATCGCTGGGCTTTATTTTGATACGCAGAAACATTTCTTTTATGTCGGCAGCGAGGGCTATGTCGCCTTCTCTGAAACGCTGGATCCCGCCCACCAATGATGTCAGCAGATCCGGCCCCGTCAGCATTCGATCGTTCAGACATACGCCGCGATGACGGCTTGCCGCGTCGAAGACGATCCTGATTTTGCCGGGTTTATTCGGGTTTCGTACCGCGAAATGCGGCAGGTACCATTTTCTCGGGCTCTCCAGCGTTTCTTCAGCTTGCGGTAATTCAATAGCATATCCCTTAAGTTCATATTCAGCCATCTTGGTCCGGTACGCCTCGTTCAGCGCTGGATCTTTATTTAACTTTCGGACGAGCGAGTCGCAACGTTTCTCCGCGGCTTTCCTGTTATCTGGGAGCGTCGAGGCATCGTCTTTCCATAAGAGTCCCGTTTCCCACCTCCCGGTAGGAAGCTGCTTTGTTGTAGCGCCCATGATCTCGAGTGCTCTCTTGTCTGCCGCGTTGACGCGAGGTGACGATGTGACCCCGATGGACTCGAGAGCAAAATTTAACTTCACCAGCGCCTCTAGAGCCTCATCGCGATATGACCTCCCCACATTAAACATGACTGTATGTGGCCCTTGGTCGTGTTCACGGCTAGCTACACTCACTTCAGCTTCATCGCTGTCTTTCGGTCGAGCGCACGCACCGAACACCATACGGCCCAGCGGCGTATCGCTAGCAATCATGCCGTCACACTGGAATTGCGCAATTCCTCGTGGCACTATTAGGTTGGCATTGTCCAGACCTATAAGTATTTGAGGCTTCACCTTTGCACTGGTGGCCCACTTATTGTTAAGATTGTTCCAGCGCAGCGCTTGCGCCGGCAAGTCCAAATTTTCTACGGTGTATGCCGTCGCTTTAAACGCGCCGGCCTCACCCTGTATCGAGAACGATACTCGCCGTGAATCGGCATCACTCGCGGTTATTCCTCCCGCGCCGGTTATGTGGATACCGGCGCGCGGGCCGCGCGCTCCGATAGCGATGGCTACGTTCCGTTCTACCAGTGTCACGGTCGAGCCTTCATCCACGAGGGCGTAAGTGTTCACCGACCCTTTTGGCCCACTAATTACCACCGGTAACACTTTGAGGGCGACAGCACTCTCCCCCAGCGTCACGTGGAGCACCTTGGCCTTATCCGTTGCCTTGGCTGGTCGCGGTACATGCAGCACACGATGATGTTTGCGATCACACCCGTCCTTATCACACACTGGCGCGCGGCAAGCGATTGAACTACAGCGTTCATTAAGGCACGAATAACAAAGTCGGTGATTCCGCACAAAGTCCCACTTATGCGTTTCAGCGACCAATCATTAAAAACGTCGCAATTGTCAATGCGGTGTGTTCCGGAGCACACCGCGCACATAAGTTTCTTACGAATTGATTCACTGGGTTCACCCTGAACCCGATCCAGGTTAAAAACGTGTTCGCGTTTCGACGTCTTCTTATCCACCGGCGATCTGCTTTCCGGCTTCTTGGTTGCGTCATTATTTAAAGTTATCTGTTATCACATTTTTTGTGGGTATTGTTTACTCTACAACTATACCTCTCCCTGTCATTATTTAAAGACCAGTTGATCGGTAAATTGTTTTAGTGGTATAGATTCTCTGTATTAATTTTAATATTACATGAATCCTATTGTATATACCTTTTATGAACTCACCATCATTACTAAATGCAGTGTCGAATCCCGATGCCTACCGGTTGCATACCGCCTAAAAATCTATCATGTCCAAACTAACGTACATTTTTAATATTAGGAAGTTATGATATTACTTATTAATATGCAATGAAATAAATCGTCTTAAATAAAACCACAAATATTTGGAAATTTCAATGTTTATATTTCCCAATTTTTCCCAACAGTTTCCCAACAATTATTCTTAGATTCAGATTACTGAGATACTGTACATTGTATATTAAATATCTTACTTTATTAATAATGGCTTCTCACAGAAAAACATGTCCTTTCAAATATTTTTTGAAATTGAATTTAAATATTTCTTTCATTTCCATTATTGAAAATTACCACCAAGAATTAATTACAAAAATAAATATATAAATTAGACTTTTTAAAGTAACAACATAATATGAATACATCAATTACTAATTATTTTACTTCAATTATTAATAATTAAATGTATAGATAGTTGATTACACTTAATCATCTGCTGCATAATGTTTGATGTATCTAGCAGAAGGGTCGGTGGCTTCAATCCATTTTGGCATCCAGAAGTAAGGTGTGAGATGAGTCATATCAGGATAATACTTGTGGAAAGTTTTCCTGTTAAAAATAATAAAGTAATTATTATATTACAAGTTTCCATGTCAATTTATCTCCCAATAAGCTATCCCATTTATGAACTGAATGTTGTTTTTTTTCTAAGTATGATATTTCCGATTTGCAATGTATTATTTTACAGATCATTATATTATTATTATAGATATATATGTATTTATGAATAATTTCATTGAAACATTAGTTATTTTTATTCCATGTTAGTAAATAAAATAAATATTTAGAATAAAATAAATAAAATACTTAAATGTAAGTTATTGTCAAATAACTTCTTGCTTAATCCAAAATATATTTTTTATAAAACTAATTAAATAAAATATCAATTTTGTTTACTAGCATTGAAAGTATGGAATTTCACACATTATTAAGTAATGAAAAACTTGAATTTGAGATAAACAATAATATTTAAAAGAAATTGAAAAATAAATGTAAAGCTTGCATCATAATAGCTATGGTTTCCAAGCCAAAAGAAGATCATACAAACAATCCTCAAAATAAATTATTTCATGACAAAATACCTTAGTGGTTAATTTTAAATTGAAGTATTTTTTTATGAAATCTAGATATTTTTTTTCAAACAAACTTTAAGTACATATATATTATATAATACAAGTGTATATTTTACATAATAAATAAGAAACCTGGATCTACAACAAAAAATATATGCTTCGACTAATTAAAAGTGAGTGTATTTCATTACTTTTGCATGTTAAACTCACAAAGTTAAATTCAGATAAAGGGAGATGCTTATTGTGTAGTTTCGTTTTGGTTTGTTATGTTAGGATAATTAATGCTACATGTGTGTTGTAAGCTGTGTTAATCATTATACATAAACTTGGATGGGATTCGTAATATAACAATCAATTGATGATGGTGGCATATTATTATATCTTTATCTAAAATTTTGGTTCCTTCTACATGTGTATAAAGTACATGTAAAATTAATAAGGAATTCCAAAAACAAATAGTTTTCTTAATTAAATGTATTCTTAAAATTGTGAATAAAAAAAAATCGTGAAAAATTACTCGTGAAGTTGTAATATAATAATAAATGTGAAAAGGAAGTCCATTGTACTTTAATGTCACATTCACGAGCTATTAACAGATGGCAAATGAAACTCATCCATGAATGATAGTGTATGATTGTTATTATAGAATACTTTGGCCAAAGATGAAAAATATATTTAAAATATTCATATGCTTGATCTTAAAAAAAAATATGAAATGCATTATGTACTGTAAGTCAATTACAATATTTCATCCTTTATTAATGGTCTGATATACTGATTATATATTGCTGCCAATTTTGTGCAAGATTTTTTCACTGTGAAGGAGACATAAGATGTCTAGGGGAAGCGAAAGAAATGCACCCATTAAGGTACAACTCTTTCGCTTACTTTACAATTGCAGCAAGAAAAAACAAACGGGCCTTAACAGTTATATTGTAAATAGTTAAAAATAAGGCTAATTAATTTGCAGTACCTTTATTAAATCTAATTGCTATGTTTTCTTTTACTTACTATTCTGCAATTAAGATAAGTATGTGTTATTTTCTTAAATCTTAATCATATTATATTTATGCATTTAATGAAAACAATAAGCATATTACTTTACATTTTTTTTTGGATTGATGAATTGATCATGTACCTAAATCCATGTATAAAATGGTATCATTATGATAATAAACCATAAAATTCATAAAGACTTGTTTTATTTTAGATAGTAAAGTTATAAATAAATTCATTGATATTGATTAACCTTGAAATCATACCTGATATATAAATATTTATTTTTAGTAGAAACTAAGTTGTTAACTAAGTTACTTAGTAATTACATTCAAGGAATGAAGGATGTTTGTCCAATCCATAGTATTAATTTTGTGCAATGATAATTTAAAGTCTAAAATTATTATTGAGTTTCAAGATAATTAATATTTATTGGATGAAAAAAAAACTATATGTATTCACGGCGTCGTTATGAAACACTGCTTAAAAATGTATAAATGAATTGGTTTAAATTATAAAACGATACATAGGTACAGTTACATCACACAGTTAACAACTGACAAATGGAGGGATATTTTTAAATCCCATGAAATATAAATTGGCTAAAAGAAATTGATAAAATGTAAATCTCCATAAACAAAAAAGCACGTATAAATAAATACAATTATTTTAATAATGATAAAATAGGTCTATAGTTTGTAAAAAACCTTTTTCGGCACATCGGAAAGCGCAATAGATATAAATAAAATGTTTGAAAGGTATTACAGATTTTATTTTACGTTTATTACATTTTATTTATAACGGATAGTTTTGTCAAATTTAGGTATCTTGACTCGGTTCCAAATCAAGTAGTTTTAATGTCGGGCAGTTTAATGGGGTTAATATAAAAGTTATTTATTTACCTGTAATAATATGATTCCTTAGTTTTAGGTGTACAGTGTGTATACTTAATTGCTTCCTTGGAAAATTCTTCATCGCTTACTCTTTTATCAAGTATATCTTGAATTATAGTAAAGAGAGATCTTTTTTTAGATGCAACACCATCACTGAAATAATGTATTTTTTCAGAAAAGTTTTTTTTGGATAAAGCATTTGTTTCTTCAAAAAATATACTGTAATTATTGCATAATATTTTTTAAATCTACCTGAAAGCTTCTTTGTGGCGCCAAAGAATTTCATCAGGTAATAATCCCTGCTTGGCAAATGCATTCCTCAGTAAATACTTTTCAACTCCATCCTTTGGCTGTCTTAGTTCAAGAGATTGCTTTAGATAGAACTGGGTTAATTGAATGTCCAAAAAAGGACACCTTAATTCCAAGCTATAATCAAACAATAATATTATGCACTGATTCTTCTACAATTCAACAGAAAAAATAAGATTTTTCTATTTCACAAAATAAAGTAATAACATATATTTTTATTAGTTGAATACAACTGAATTTAATTATAAGAAATATTGTAATAAAATGCATGACCTTGATAACCAACTTACGCTTACACATAAAATATGTACCGATAGTATTATGAGATTAAATTAAGATATATTTCTACACATCAGAAAAACGCATTATATATTATCATGAATGTTATTACTTTAGATATCATAAAAATATTTTTTAATGAATTACATCGAAAATCATTTTTTGAATTAATCTTGTAGTTAATGTAATAGTGATGAATGAAAAATAAAATAAATAAAAAGTACCTGAAAGCACTCATTGTTCTATCAGCTCTCAATCCATCATACAAATGAATATCTGTAAGTAATCTGAAAAATATTAGGAAAATGCTTAATTTTTTTTATAAAAACATGAAGAAAAAATATTAATCAAACATTTAATGTATAGCTGGACTATAATGACATAATATGATTGTTTAATTTTTGTTTAATTTTTATTTAATTGAGAATGTAGTTAATATATTATAATTGATAATTCTAGGTGGAATTTCATTAGTTAGTATATTCATTAATAAAATAGTGTAATTTATACTTAAGATCATCTCTCATACAATAGCATTACTTTTTTTCATATTTTCAACTTGATAATAAAAATCTAATACAAAAACTAAGCATAATTTACTTTCTTCACGGTGCCATTAAAGCCTGTTATGAAGATGTTATAATATATTACATGGACACAAATAGTGATTATAATGAATTACCTTATACTCTCATTGTGAGCACTTCTGCTATCTGGCGCATCTCTAAAGTAAATGTAACCCTGGGCCAATTCATCAGCTCCTTCACCACTAAAGATGACAGTGGTATCGGTGTTTTCCTTAATGTATTTGGATAATATATACATACCTGTTAACATTAAATTATAGTATTAAATTTATGTATTAGTAAAATGCCTAAACCTTTCTTGATTGCAGTTGAAGAGATCAGCAAGTAAAATCGTAAAGGAAAAATATATCATGTTTTAAGTAATATATATATTCTAGTTGATATTATATTCTTCTAATTGATTGATTTTAGGTAACAAAGTTTTTTTAACCCTTTCGCATTGGTTGTCGGCATATGCCGTCATAAGATTCCCCGACCGTTGACATCGGTTGACGTGATATATCGTTTTGCTACTTTCTTAGAAGAGTTTTTTATGCATCATCTGATAGCTAAAGGATACAAGAACAAATGTGATATATAAAAATATACCAGATAAGTACATTTATGCTTCAAATACTAGTTCTATAATTGATAGTATGATTTGTATTCAAACCGAGCCGTAATAAAAGGGTTAAATGAACCAATTGATCATTTTGCGTTTGGTAAATATGTAGTAAAATATTTTAAACATAATATTTTTATTTACTTGGGACAGCTAAGATGTTAAATAAATGTAACCCAAAAGTTGAGTTCTAAGAACATTGTGTACACAAGAAAACAAAAATTATATCAGTGAAACATCTATAAAATTGAAAATAACACGATCAATATTTACAAAGCTTGCATGGTACATTTCAGACTCAACAGTTAACAAAAAGAGTATTGGACAAGCATTCAGGAAGAAAAATAATAGTAGGTAAATCAAGACTGCGTTGGGAGAATGATATTCAAATGTGTTACTTACCAACACTTGCTCTTATTGTAGTAATATCATAAGTCTCCAAATGATAAATAATTTCATCTAAATATTGTGCCACATCATTTTCATCAAATTTGATTTCATAGTGTTCAGACTTAATATAATCAGCTACCTTTCTAGCAGCTATTAAATCCGGAGATCCTTCCATACCAATAGCGAATGTCTGTTTTAAAAAATAAAACAAGCAGATATCATAAGTAAAAATATAGGTGATGTATAAAACTGTCATTCTATCATTTTTTACGTTAGAATAAGTTTAAACAAGTTAAACAACAATATTCGTCAGCTAATATGCAGTTTTGATTGTAAAATGCCATTTTACTTAATTTTGTGAAAAAAATCATTACTGCAGATAATATGTAATCTTAACGAATAAGCACATGTTAAATGTTCAGAAACTAGGATAACTTCAGCGTTTTTAAATATAAATTTGTAACAACTAAAATATCACTTAAAAAGAAGTAATAGGTTGTACCTGAATTTTGTATGGAATGTTTGCTTCCTTGGACAACTTGGTCACAAGTGCAGCAACCAGTGATGAGTCTAGTCCTCCAGAGAGCAAACATCCAATACGACGATCTGACATAAGTCGCTTTTTACAAGCTTCTGTTAACAATGAAGCAACTCCTTGTTCTGGATTTGTAATACCTATTGAAATTTTGAATTTAAAATACTAGTAAATATAATTATTCATAATATCATAGTATATAGTAAGATATATATATTATTATATATCATAGAAGATTATTTGTTTTTAAATTAATTATTAATAAATAAGATTTGAATAAATATCACAACTATATCACATTATAACTAGGCACAGCAAAAATACAAATAAGGTTATTGACTGACAATTCTTGATGAAAATGCATATTTAGTAAATTGCTTTTTGCAATATTAATATATACTGAATATGTATAATGAGTTATAATATATATTTTTTTAATAAATGTAATAGTACTACAACAAAACAAAGAAAAGTAAAAAAAACGCACATTTAAATTTACAATAATCTGCAAAAATACAGTTAGAGCAACCAATGCAAAAAACTGCTTAAAATTAAATTTGTGGCCAAATATAAATTCTTGTCGCCCAAAGGAGACTGAAGAAAAAAAATGACATGGAAAGTATGAAAAAGTTGTCAGCAAAAAATATGTAATATTAAAAATGCATTTCATTAAAGGTGGTCTTTTTTTAATAAATGTCCAAATTACATATTTGCTGTATCTATACACATATTCAGAGGTTATTTTAGTGATATTAACTTACTTTCTGGTAATATTGCAGGTGAAAATTTAAAATCACCCTCTGGATGGAAATATTGAACTCTTTCAAGCGCATTTACATCCGAACCAGATAATGAATACTTTTCCCAAGTACCAGGAGTAAACTGAGCCAGCGTAGATTTTGAATTAAATAGTTCACCAAAGTAAGTAACCCCTAAAAGATTCAAAGTAATTATTTCATTAATCTTATATAGCACTTATTTTTATCCAATCATTATTGAAAAATTTGCGTCAGTTTTTCAATATTTCAAGAGGCTATTATTTAATTTTTAATTACTGACCTTTAACCTCAGAACAGAGGGCCAATGCTTTATGTTGGTCACTATATACCCTAAATAATGGTCGCACTCCATATGGATCCCTTGCTAGGTATACCAATCCCTTTTCAATATCAATTAAACAAAAAGCAAACACGCCGTCCAATGAACGAACAGTTATATCAATGCCAAATTTGTCGTACATGTGTAAAATGCATTCTATATCACAATTGGTTTCATATTCAAAGTTAAATTGCTTTTGTAACTGAAAAAAATATTAATTATAAATTAAAAGATGATAGTCTTTAACCTATTACTAAGATAATATTAAGTATGAGTATATCGTTATCACATTCACCTAAGATTCAAATGATTTAATTTTATTCTGCAATTTTAATAATTGACTTATTTCAAATCAATGATTTATCTAGTCCACTATTTAATACATAGAACATTGATAAATAGTTGAAAATAACATATTGTTAACATTATAGTAAAAATAACTTACTCTTTTGCAGTTATACAATTCACCGTTGCAAATAACCAATAGTTTTGGAAACTTGTGTATTTTCATGGGTTGCATACCAAACAAACCATCAACAATAGTTAATCTATGAAACCCAACAAAGCAATTCTAGAACACAAATTATCCATTATTTAAACCATATTATATTAATTATTATAAATAATGCAAATCATTATAGTAAGCAGAAATAAAATAATTTAATTTGTATATAAATACCTTAATTCTGTCATCATATTCTAATCTCCATGCATCTGGTCCTCTATGCTTAATCTTTTTGAAACTTGATGTACACACATCATTAGTACAAATTCCAAACACGGCCCAAATTCCACACATTTTGAGTTCTGTTGATTTAACACAATATAAATTAATTACTATTATAATCCTAAAGCGTTTCTTAACTAGTTTATTCATAGTAATTGTTGTTAGTTTTTTTGAAATGAATTAAAATTCAGGCATCTTCCACAAATGACAAGGGTTGTAAACTGTCCTGGATTGGCCGGGATTGTCCCGGAATTGGAATCGCTATCCTGTAACCCAGACAAATGCTTTTGTACTGGAAATTTTAAGAAACTATTTCATTTTTATTGAAATTAAAATTGCATAATTCCATCGACAGGCGCATACAACTGGGATGGGCAGCATTTGGAAAACTAAAGTACATTTTTAAAGCGAAAATTCCGCAATGCCTTAAAACTAAGGCGTTTAACCAATGCGTCCTCCCTGTATTACCTTATGGCGCAGAGACGTGGAATCTGACAGCAAGTCTTACCCATAAAATAAAAGTCACCCAGCGTGCTATGGAGAGATCCATGCTCGGAGTGTCGCTAAAAGATAGAATCCAAAACGAGGAAATACGCAGAAGAACTCAAGTAGTGGATGTTACCCAACGAATAGGCACACTCAAGTGGCAATGGGCAGGACATATCTGTCGAAGAGACGACGGTCGATGGGGAAGAAAAGTATTGGAATGGCGCCCAAGAACTGGCAAACGAAGCATTGGCCGACCCCCTGCAAGATGAACTGACGACATAAGAAGAATAGCGGGAGTGACCTGGATGCGGAAGGCGGAGGATCGAAGAGGATGGAGACTCATGCGGGAGGCCTACGTTCAACAGTGGACGGACACAGGTTGATGATGATGATGAATTCCGTTGAACGTTCATCCAACTTTCCAACGTTTCCTTCGCATTCGACCAATGGATATTGATCTTGTCAAAGGTGGAATTGCAAAAATGTACAACTTGATAGTAAATCATGTTAAACACTTAGTTTTTTAAAATATGGACTTGGTGACGAATAATTGGTGATAGCAAAAAAAAAGATAATTTTGCAGCGACACTTGAATAAAATTTGACCAGATTGTGTCCATTAAATAGAGGACCGTTATATTGAGGTTTTACTTTATAAATTTAATTTGTCCCGGTATCATCCAAGAAAAAGTTGAAATTAAACTGTCCTTTAAGACAATCACTGTGAATGGGTAGTGCACTTTCCTCTATCACCTAGATTAATTAATATATTTTTTACGAGTGATGGATCAGTCCCACACATGCATTCGTCCATATCCAACCCGTAGCTGAAACTTGTAGTAGTCACAATTTGCAGCCATAAAATTCTGTCATCTCCTATAATCTTTTCCTCGACCCAAGTCATTTCTGGACCTGAAGGTCGGTTAAATGCATTCAAAGTTTGCAATCAATTGTATTCTTTGAGCATTTGCTAAATCAGTTTTTTAGGAAGATAATGATTAGTTGGGTGCTCTCAAGGCTAAGAAAATTCGGTTTTAAAGGGTTGATTAACCCATTGACAGATGACACAAAAAAAAATTAATCAGAATAATTAGTGACAACATTAATAACTTTTAAGGAACTTTGGAGAGCCTTAACCACACATATAATCATACTTCTTGGTTATTTCTTAAGGGTAAATGATTCTATAACATGCTAACTTATAGTCAGTCAGTATCTGAACATTTAAGCGTAACTTTTTAAAGTTTTGAGCAAGTGTGGATGAGAAGCTGTCATAATTATTTGCATCAAATTCGCTACTAGGATACTAGACTATATTTCTTTTTTTTATATGCAACGGCATCATATCAATGCATCATTCACATTCAAATATAGTATAATCAAGATTGTATTTAATTTTTAAAAATATGGTGGCTACAAGATCCATTTAAGTGATACAAGGAGAAAACATATACATATGTAAACGGTTATTGGGTAGTGATTTCAAAAAAGAAACTACAACAACACTTCACTCTACACTTATTAGATTTAGACATGTTTTAGCTACATTATCATTAAAAGTAGAGTTCACAAATTGGTAAAAATAACTTATAAATTACAACAGTATTATAAATAAATAAAAAAACATATGCGCTCACCGAACTAAGTTGACAGAAGTTGACAGATAAATGAGGCACGTTGGCTCTGCGTGGTCATATATATAGGAGTGTACGCTTGCAGCTGTGGGCAAAATTAATGTATGGGTGTACAATTGCTTTTATGACGCAACACTTCATAATATTCCATTTGATTGTAACATACATACCTATTTGAAGACATAGATTGCTAAACAATGAAACCGTGAAATATGCAATCTAGAGACTACTGTAAGAAATATTTAGTGGACTAATAAAAATACAGTTTATTACTGTAATTAATCTTGTTTAAAAATTTAAAATTATATATTAAACAATGTAAGTTATTATAATTTATATAAAATATATATTATAAATAAAGTTGTAAATTTTCATTGCTTTAGATTTAAATAGTATTACGTAAAAAAAACAATAAATCGCAATGCGCGGCAGTTGTATAATATATATTATGCAATTATTAAAGATATATTTGTTGTATATGAATATTTTATTATGTAAAAAAAACATTTTGATAGTGTAATTTATTGGTTCGTCCGATTTGAACTTGATAAAATGAAATCGAGTCTAAGTTAGTGAGAATCGTAATCTTTCGATTTAAAGACCCAATATTATTTTTAAGTTTCCACTACTTCTGGGCAGCAAAAATTTTACTGGTGTGGAGTTGTGGTTGGGTCTCATCACACGGTCAAACCATTTTAACAAACCGCTCATTCGATTTCCTGAAAGCTTTACTTTTTACTTATAAATAGGTAAAACGGAAAGATATGACAGTTTTTCTGGCGCGTCACTTTAAAATCAGTTTGCCAACGGTTGTCGTTGAGTTATATATATAGCACGTCTTGGTTGCTATCATTTTGAAACTCTGTGTATTCTTTCCATTTCAACATATTTGTCTGTCGTTGTAGATAGATGAAGAAGCATGAGATTGAAGAAACACATTTGCGCTATTTTTTGCTGTTTTTATTCGATTATTATCGAAGGATTAAAACCAAAAGAAGCTACGCAGACCATTTGTGAAATTTACGGTGATATCTTGAAACTTCGAACGTGCTTTAGATGGTTTCAAAAGTGGTGATAGGGACTTAAATGATACACCAAAAGCATGAAGACCCCTCAAAATCGATCATGACGTCCTAAAATCATTGGTGGAAGCTGATCCTCGTAAAACGGTGAAGGAATCATCACACGACCTTGGTTGTCCAATAACAACTATAAATGATCGTCTGAAATGGTTGGAAAAAAAACATAGGCAAGGAATTTGGGTGCCGCATGATCTCTTTTAAACGACCTTGGAGCAACGCGTGACCATCTGTGCTTCCCTATTGTCCAGGCTAACAGGTTATTTTCTCAGAAGGATAAATACCGGGGACAAGAAATATGCTCTTTACAGTAATACCGGCAGAAAAAACAATGGCTATCACCTAATCAAGTGCTTGTACCTACTCCTCGGCCAACATTGACGTTGAAAAAAGTTTTATTGTGGTTTGTTGGGATATTTTGTGCATAATACATGTTGAATTGTTGAAATCTGGTTAAAAAGTTACGTCAGATCTACACTTCGCCCAACTCTATGATTAAAAGCAGAGCTATTAAAAAACGACCTGTTTTGGTCAATATCACTATAGTCCATCCAATATACGAAGAACCCTATGACACATTTATTGCCCCTTGTAAAAGGGATGGGGCAAAAATATTTATTTCGATTAGGTCGATTTTTTTTCTCTTCTTCTTCGAAAAAAATCGAATTTGAATTCGAAGTGAATCGTATATAAACATCTCTATTTCCGCATGGCGGCTTCATGGCGGATCAGTACAAATGTTTGACTTTAAGTAGCGTGTTGTTCTTCGATCGATTCGTGTTTTTTGTTGTTGTAATTATTATATTTATTGTTAGTATTGTTAAAGTTGTTTCATTGAATCATATTTTTGTGTTTTTACAATGCCGAAGAGACAGAAAAGAACTATTCTCAGCAGTGAATCACGTGAATTTGTCGTACGCTTGCGTGATTATTTTCATCCAGAAAAAACAAAATGGTGGACCATTGCTGTCTGTTGAAAACATTCGAGATCGGGTCGCGGATTCCTAGAAATCAGTAAATCTACAGTGTCTCGGATCACAGAGGAGAAATACGGTGAATCTTCATTAGAAGAGAAAAAATTATGAACACCAAATAAGAAACGACAGAAGAAATGCTCAATAACAAAACCCGATAGCTTTGATTTGGCAGCAATTCGGAATCACGTGTATGCATACTATGACCGCAACGAAATACCAACACTTCTTAAACTGGTAGGTTCTCTAAAGTCAGTCGGATTATTTCAAAAAGGCAGTGCGACGTCTCTTAGTAAGGTATTGAAAAACATTGGCTTCAAATATAAAAAATGTGAAAATAGAAAGTTTATAATGGAGCGCACGGATATTTCCCTGAAAAGATGCGATTTTTTGAGGCAAATGAAGAGCATTAGGAATTGGGAGAAAGTCGTTTTCTCGACGAAACTTGGCTCAATGCTAATCATACTGTTCGTAAATATGGACAGACGACACGGCTAAATCCAGGACGAAAACTCCTGAAGGAAAAGGCCAGCGCCTCATTATCTGTCATGCCGGAATGTCAAAAGGTTTTGTGCCCAATTGTCTTCTGGCGCTTAAGTCAGTTAAAACGACAGCATATCACGAAGAGACGAATTTTGATAATTTCAGACAATGGTTTATGACCTTATTGTCAAATTTACATGAGCTTCACGCCATAGTAATGGACAACGCTTCTGTCCAAATCAACAAAGTTCCTACTACGGCAAACAATAAAAATGGGATCGCGATGTACGCTTTGACAATTTAAGTGAACATAACCTGATTATAAATGTGTGTGAAAGTTGTAGTTCTGATTCCGATAGTGACGAAGACAATTTAGAATGTACTGCTTTATCGGATTCCGACTAAAATATGTATTTTTAAGGTTATGTGCTAATATTTATCTCTACACTTGCTTTTCTTCATAATTTTCATATTACTAATATTATTATTTATAGTTTGTTTTACATGTCTCTTAAAACCTGTTAATATTCACTTATAATTGATAATAATTCTAATATTTAATTTTAGTAGGTATTTACAAAAACAATCGAAAATCCGATTATTTATACCCCAACACTGGTTTTCGCAGTAATGTGACATGGCCTTCTACGTGCGTCAGATATTATAGTATTATAGTTGCAAATTGCCGTATTTTTTCTAATTTGTAACAATATGCATACATTTTTATTATTTTGTTTTTATTTGTGATATATTTACCTAAATAACTTATTATATATAAGAAGAGAGGCTTTTGTTTATGTTGATAAAATTAGTATAGGTAGCGAACGTTTTTACAACGTTATATCGGACGATATTTAGCACAGGGCAATAAATGTGTCATAGGGTTCTTCCTATATTGGATGGACTATAGGTGGATTTTACAACATAATAACGCAAGACCTCATACGGCAAAAATTACTCACAAAAATACAAAACAAAAAGAACCTGATTTGGAACTACTGCCACATCCTCCATATTCACCGGACATAACAATTTCAGATTATTATATCTTCAAGTCAGTGGAGCATTCACTTCATGACAAAAAAATTAAAACTTTTTTATTTTTATTATTTATACGTGAATATTAACAGAATTTCTGCAAAAGCCTATGAATAATAATATTATTGTAGTAATATGTAAATTTAGGAAAAAGCCAGCTTAGAGATTTTTTTAACCTAACCCAAAAAACCTAACCTAACCTAACCCAAAAAACACATACATATTTATGTCAGAAATCGATAAAGCAATAAATTCTAATTTAAGAATTTCATTTAGTTAAAAAAAGTTTACAAAATACTTATTGATTCTGAGGAGGTACGAAGTTCGCCATGTCACCTAGTTAAATAACACCTTTGAAAATTAAAGAATGTAAATTAAATAGTCGAAACACAAACCAACCAAAGCTATCGGGATTTGTAATAAAAGATTTCCTCTGTTGTTTTTTTATTTATTTATTATTTATTAATTTTAAGTTTTTTTTTTCTTCTAATGACAGTTCTCCGTATTTCTCGTCTGTGATCCGAGATACTGTAGCTTTACCAATTCCTAGGGCATCCGCAACCCGATCTCGAGCATTTTGAAGGGGCAGCAATGATCCACCATTTTGATTTTCTCGATGAAAATAATCACGCAAACGCACGACAAACTCACTTGATTTAATGTTGTGAACAGTTCTTTTCTGTCACTTCGGCATTGTGGAACCATAAAAAACATAATTCAAAGCAAAAACTTGAACAATAAATAAAATAATTACAAAAAAGCACGTATCGATCGAAACACAACACACTTCCAAAAGTTATTACTATAGATTTTGCATTAAAATAATGAATCCTTTCGTATTTTTACGACTGGATCAAGCGAGCAATGGAAACAAAATACAAACCTGTAAGTACAATACATACATAGCTTGTTCCAGTCGCTTCCGCGATTTTCATACGAGATTTTTGTACTACAGATATTAAATAATATATGTTTTTTGTTTGATCTCTGAATCTTACGGAAAAAAATATTTAAAATATATCCGACAGCCACTACTAATGTTAATTCACTTGTAGCTCATTTCGCTCTATTTTTTCAATTGACTTTGTGATCTTTAGTTAAGATATAGACTCATACTTTTGGTACATACTTTTCGCTCATTGTTGTCGGTCGTCGCGAGAAGCGAATTGGCTAGAACGCGACTGTATGTTAAAACAATATAATTAAATGCAAACCATAAGGCAGCCATGTCAAATTTGCGGCCCACGGGCCACGTGCGGCCCGCAAGCACCTCATCTGCGGCCCGCGGGACCCCTCAATTTTCATTAAACCTTCGAGATCATGATATTTAATTTTCAGATCAGATTTGTTTAGTGCAGCCGTGTCAAACTCGTTGCATAATTTCAGATGGAATTGATATAAATGCAGTCAGATTTCACACTTCTAAATCTAGAAGTGGGAGTCAAAAGCTATACAAACTTAAAAAAAACTGTCAATAAAAATTATGAAAATGTTATGTAAATGGTCCCTTAACAGACTTCGGACCGGAGTATGCAAGACGAGGACACAAATGAAAGCCCGGTAGTTTTACAGTGGACCGACTGAATGTGAATGCGGCGCAGAGCAGACCCTGTCACACCTTCTGGAGTGTGCGCTATGTCCGAGTAGCTGCACCCAGGAAGACCTGATGATGGCCGGGAGTAACGCCATCGACGTCACCCACTTCTGGGCAGACAGGATCTGACCCTGTTGTTTTCGACACGATTATATATATACAGAAATGTTCGGTTCCATTTATTTGTGCAAACAGCTATTATAATTTATTAAATTGATATAAAAGCAGCAGTTCGTGAAATTTTTGGCAAAAACTGACATCTAAAAGAAGCGAAATCAAGTTGCTACCCCGCAGCCGGGATTTGTCCTCAATGGATTTTTTCCTTTGGGGATATCTTAAAATAATAATTTACATTAGCAAGCCAGGATTTATTGAAGAATCAAAAGAAAAAAATATCCAAGGACATCGCACCAACCACTTTTCGGACGGTGATGTATAAAAATCTCTCCAGGTTGCAGGAGTGTAAAAATAAATAATCTTTACATGTACACGATGTTATCATAAAATAACATTTTTTTTTTTTATAGTTACTTTAAGTGTTAAAAGGTTATAGGTCCACCCTTTAACATTTAACGATGATTCTTAAGTTTTTTTGATGAGGTCCGCCTGCGTACTCTACAAATACCTTATGCAACCCATGGTGCTTTTGAATTTGACACCCCTGCCATTAGGGATTATTCAGTTTCGAATCTTTGATCCATTTTTATACGGTCGTCTGGAATGTCGCTGCTCGTTGTAGGATCTCATTTCAACGCTTTCCAGTCACGGACTTTCAGACAATGACCGATAGCATAGCATTTCATACATTTAACAAGTCATTTACAAAGATCTAGTTAAACATTGGATACTTATAATAATCGGTCTGTCGCAAGGAGAGTAATTTGATATATTGTACCTCGAAATATTCAGTGAGAAAAAACGGTTCCTTCACCAAGATTGAATCTAAAATAAAATTCACACAAAAAAAACATTCCTCCCACGAAGTTTAATGACCAAAAATAAACACAAAAAATGGCCCTACCACTAAGTAACATTATTTTAAATGAACTCGGAAAAAAATCCAATAAAATAAGTTTTTGCAGTTCTCATATTTTTTTAAATTGCTCACAAAGGGGTTCGCGGGCCGTAATTTTCCTAAACCTGTTATATAAGGTCCATTCAAAGTTTGATAGTGCCTAACAAAAACTGTTTGCTTCTTCGAAATCAACAATGTGTGCTTATAAAGCTAGGGTAAAGACAACTATTGGGAACGGATGTTACCTTAATTATTCGCATTATTTTACTTTTTGCAATTGCGTAAATTGTCATTTGTGGAATATTTATATTATGGTCCCTTTCAAGTATAATATAATATTTTATAAACATTATGTTTAATGGTTCACTTTGTTTTATAATTTTATGGTATCGCGTTTAGTACTGGCTAAAGCAGCTACGACGCTATAGGGCAGTGTATGCCAACCTTTTTATGCCATGTAGTATAAAGTCTTTTCAAAAGTCATTCGACCCAGTGGTCTCTTTATTGATTAAACAACAAGTAATTTTGTAAAACATATATTATAACTTAAATTATTACAAAACTCAAAGTGGAAAATTAATAAATATTTTGAAAGAAACTCGTATGTACGATGTTTCGCCTTCAAATGTGCTTCAAGGCGACCTCCTTTAATTGTAAAGGATTTCTCATACACAAGACAAGAAGGTAGGCATTCGTATTGCATGGCAGGTATTAATTTTAATTTAAAAAACAGTTTTTTATTTTTTTAAATATTGTTTTATTTATTTATTATTCTATTATTTCTAGATGGTTTATAATAAAATAATACTGACGAATCAATGGTCAAAAATTGATGTTTGTAATAAGAAAACAATAATATTTGTCTAGAGACGTCAGATGTATGTGTTTATTTGTGATAGAGAGCAGACGTTTGTCAAACTTATAGCCAAACGAATTAACATTCGAACTACGATCAGTATTGCCAGTAGTCAAAAATGAAATTGCAATATGAAGGTGGATATATTTAGTCTTGAAAGAGCATATCTATATCTATGAATATAAAAAATAATGTCTGTCTGTCCACATGTCCCTTATGCATTCCTACAACATTCATCCGATCGATATGAAAAATACAGGAAATATTGCATTTAGGACGGTGAGGATGTAAAATTTTTATTTAAATACAAAAATTGATTGAATATTTATGAAAATAATGTTTTCATACAAGACTTATACAGAACAAAAAAAAAATACAGAACGGTCAAAATTTAATATATATATTTTTAAAAAATTTTAAAATATTCGAATTTTATTAATATTTGTTGTCGCTGCCTTTTGTTTTTTTTCTTCCAAACCTCATTTTCTGACCGTGCATTACTATCACTATGTTAACGTTTCATAAATGAAATTCAGTTTTATGAAAAAAAAAAACAGTTTGTTAATATAATACAACAAATAGTTAGTTTTAAAAACATGTAAAAGGTAAAATTACCCAATGAGATTAAACATTCCATTTGCATTACATTTTTACTTAAATCATATTCCAATGTTATGTCAACATTTTATTTGTGAAAATTATTATTCTGTTGTTGTTTAGTTGAAATAGACTTTATAAAATATGATATAACTGACATACTTGTAGAACGTTGTAGGTTCATTGCTTATGTGAGATTTACCATTTCAACATCAACACACCTTTTCTGTCAATTTGGACAGAAGTGATACCTAAGGGCCATCATTTTTTAAGGTATGTAATCGAATATTCCAAATAAAAACTGCGTGCTTGTTTAATTGAACTTAACGTCATTTAAATTTTAATTATTCATTTATTTATTTGTTTTGCTTTTTGTAGTTCTTTCCGATAAATTCTGACCATTTAATACAAATTTAGACTAATGATATGCATTAAAATTTTGACCGGAAAAATGCATGCCATTTACCATTAATGATTGACACCTTCATTCAGTAGTGGAGGTAGTGTTATTTAATTAACGCAAAAGGAACACCGTTTCTGAAATTCTAAAAAAATCAATTGAGACTTAAATAACATCGCAGGTTTTCACGGTCAGATTAGGAATTGTGGCATTTGGGCTGAGCCGTGTGTTGCAAATTTCTACTCACTGATATTTCGGCCACCGTTGCAGGGGTCACAGACAGATGTCACCATCTCACAAAATAATCAATCCTGAAGATGATATATGTCTATGTGAATTTCAAAACGAAAAATTTAAATAAAAATTATAAAAAAAAGGTTCCTCGCCATTTAAGCTGGGTCTCAAGGAACATAATTAATGGTTAACGAATATTCTGTCGCTGGTAGGAAAGGGAAAATCTTTATTATTAAATAAGATATGAAAAAATATATTTTCCCATTACAAAGTAAAATAATATTTATAATAAAGGATAACATTTAGTTTATATTGAGATTTAGAGAATTGTAAAATCATGAGGCCAGAAAATAGGCTCCCGAAGCTCCTGGAGGAAGCTTTTAATTCTGGACTTGAGAGTAAATGGGAGCAGTTGTTTTATTACAATAATTACCCCTAGGTATGTTTGTTTTTTAATTGTTTTATTTCCAAAATACCTTTCAGAAATAAAAAATAATACTCTCGTCGTTAATTAAATTTAAAATAAATAAATATATTGATAATAAAATACTGCGAAAAACAAAAATAATGTTAAAAGTACATCAGGTGCATCATTTTTATCAGGATAACTCAATAAATAATTATAAACATCAAAAACTTATCGGTAAACTCCTATATTAAAAAAAAAACTACATTTTAGAGTAGTATAAGTTAACTTTTTTATTATTCATTTAACAATCTAAATATATAAAAGAAAGTCGTGTTAGTGGCTGAACTTATAATTCAAGAATGGCTGAACCGACTTGGCTGAAAATTGGTGGGGAGGTAGCTTAGAACCATAAGAAGGTTATAGGATACTCAAAGTTTCATTTGATTTCAAAAGTTTATTGAATATTTACGTAAAACATGTTTTCATACAAGACTATTGTCATTTGACAGAACGGTCAGTTTGAGAAATTGTTGCCATAGCAACGCCATAAACAAAAATGACGCAAAAGTAGGTATCGAAAGTAGGTACCTACGTAAGGTACGGAATATTTTTAAACAAAAAAAAAACAAAAGACAGGATAAAAAAGACAAAAACAAAATAAATATTAGTCAAAATATCAGTTTAATCTTTTATTTGTTAAAAATGTTATAACAAAAGGCAAGGAATCTGACAGCTAATATTATTATTGTCTGTGCTTACATAGATATTTTGAAGTCTATCGGTTGACATTTTGTTTCGAGAGCTTTTGAGTTTCTATTAGCTTAATTGTGCCGATATTCGCGAACAAAACGATTGAATCTTTCAGGAAAAAGCCATCATGCAACTAGGAATCGAAACATTACGAATGAAAGTCAGCGAAATGGCGGTTTTTGGCCTTCTAACCTCTAATACTTCAAATGTAACCGCTTCAAATGTTGTTCAACGTGCTGAAACACCTCCAGCGACAACATTGACCAGTCTCTTTACGATCTGCCAAAGCGATCCCTTTGCACGAACTCTAGAATGGACGAGGATTTAATCCGACATTCAAGGTATTTATTTATTTATTTTTGTACTTACACACAATCTAATTAACATAATAACATACTTCACTGATTCCTTTGAATTATGTATGCTAATTCTAAAAAAAAGTGTTTATAAATCAGTAATATTGTCTTTGCTTTTGGTTATGTAGATACAAGAACAGATTCACCATAGAATCGGATCATTGAAACTCCTCGAAGATGCACAGCATAAATTTTAACAAATATACTTCAACGACAATATGAAGGAAGAACTTGATCGACGTCAAGAGATCAATGCAGCAATGAAAAGACCAATTGTTGAAGATCTGCAGCTACTACATCATGAACATCATGCGGTTGTCAGGCTGTGCAAAAGTGCTTTGGAGAGCATGCCAAATGATGACTACAAAGTCGTGATCAGAGCGGATAAACGACCATCCGGAACACACGTCGTGATGCTGGGCAACTACAACAGATATCTGAAACACGTCGTTCATATGGCACGTTGCAATACCCACTGATGCTTTGGCACGAGAAGATGGATATTATTTCAAATTATATCAGAATGAAAAATCTATTGAATGGTGAGTAATCAATATATATATAATCAATATCATAGTTTTGATTCCGTCATGACATACATTTTACAGTGCTTGGTTTTGCTTTATGTTTCCAATAAAATACCAATTATATACACTGCTTATTGGCAGGAAAATAACAGACTTAAAGATTAAGATGTCTGCTTAGAAAAAATTGGACAAATAACCGGCAAACGATTTAAAATCATTTATCTTCACCCCTTTATAATTATGCTAAAAATATGGATGTTAGCTTTACATACAAAATAGCAAATCTTTTGTCTTAATTTCAGGTGAAGAAACTACCAAGAAGGTTAGCTCGCCGAATTATTACGCTTATCGTTTGATTATTCGTCGAAATGCTGACAACTACTTGCTGAAGTTTCGTCGATTACTGCAATAGAATTCAACCAGACCAAATATATGATATCATATGTGCCGAAAAATTCAACTTAATAAAATCCAAAATCTGCTCATTTATTACCTTTCGGGCGAAACAAAGTTCACCGGGTCAGCTAGTAATAATATAAAAGTAAATTTCTGTCGCGATGTATGGGTGTGTGCAATCACGGTTATGAAAGGTTCTAGGTGTGCGTGTTTGTGGAGTGATAGGGAAAAGAAGATTTGCGTCGCGAACATGGAGGAGAATAAATAATAACACGAGGGGGCTTTGTGTCTGAAAAAGGGGTCGTATAAGCTGAGGAATATACGGGCTATAATGTTGATAATTAAAAACGAATAAAAAATTCGAAAGAAGTGCATTTTTATAAATTAAAAAATATTTTTTATAAATTTCTCGTGACCGGTTGGCAACCCTCACGTCTATAGGAGACCGCTTGTGGCGTACGGCCAGTTGCAGCCCGATAGGCGCCGGAGTAGGTTGTCGCGCTACAGCTGTTGAAGCCGGAAAATCGGCCAACGATTTCGTGTTCAGAATAAGTAGAGAGAAAAAAATGTAAATCTTCGACTATCAATTTACTGCGCGCAAGTGAGTGATATCAACAAATATTTTGCCCATCGATAATTGTCGGTTCCTAGTTATTTGTTTATAAAAAATACACAAACTGTTTTCCTGCCGCAGCTGTGAGGAATTGATGACATGTGAGTATAATGTGTGAAACTTGTACAATAATATGTCCAATTAACTATTTGATGAATCCCTTTTAAATTATTTTCATGTAGAATTTAGTTCTGTGCATTAATATTTACAGTAAAATTAACTTTAAATTCAAATATATTTGAAAAATATATTAATTTATAATAAAATAAAACAACAGGCTTAAAATTTTTAAATGACAATCGTAGTAGACTATTAAAAAATACTAATGATTTCAAATCACAAATCTTGATAATTTATGAATGAAAACAACCTCTTTTGTGTTGTTTTATGGGATGTGTTTATTAAAATGTAGATGCAATCAAAATAAAGGGCTATTTTTTCAAATCCTCTACCAGGAAGGGTTAGAAGTGAATGTATAACTAGATAAAGAAAATTCCAAACTATGAACTACAAATTTAAGCAGTAAAAAACGTAGGAGTTATATTTTAAATACATGTTTACTGTATATAGTATCGCATTTCACAAATATTGACTGTATCAAATGAATCATTTACTCAGATTTTTTAATTTTGTACGACAATGTATATAATTGTATTAGTTTGACTTCCATTTGTAATAAATCTCGATGCAAATACATAGAATTTGTATTTAACAATATTTTATATTATATTATGTGTTTATTAACTTTAAAAATACCTATCAATTTCATGTTTTAATATTTACACAATACATATGCATATTTAAAAACAAATAAAATAAACACAGCTCACATAAAAAAACACTATAATTATTTAATTATATAGGTTAAGAATGAAAAATTGATTACCATCTTTTTTGGTGTAGTTATGATTTTTCTTGTTTTGTCCTATTTTGCGATATATCTCATTGTGCTTTTAATGTTTTGTACTAATTATTTGAAAATGTTAAGTTCTTAATATAGCAATTTATTAATTGATTACAAAATAAAAACAATTGTAATGTATTAATACAATAATATTTAATGATGCAAACGGGATCAGCCAATTTGAGCTTTATGAGCAATAGCCTCATCTTTCATAATTATAATAAAAATAACAAAACACATAATTTTACAAAATTTACCTTTACTTCTCATTATTAAATTCTAAGGAAATAAATAATTAAATATAGAAAAGTTAGAATCCCCAAGTTCATTTCGTACTACGTATGGTACAAGTATGAGCTATGTCAAATGTTATATTGACATTTAAAAGCGTGCTACTATTATCTGCTAGGGTGACCAAAAATCTCTGATCTGAGATTAAGATGGTCTTGTCAACGGCTTCAAGTAGACTTATGCCACAATCTGGCAACACTGGTTGCGCGGTTATTAAATGTGATCTTCTTCTTCTTCTTCGTGTCAGCGACGTCAAATTATTTTTTACCAATATCTGGCAACGTCGATGGCTCGTGTGTTGCCCAGCATTAGGTCCTGAGATGTGCAACTTGTTGGGCACATGGAGCAGCATCTTAGGTGTGAGGCGGTCTGCAGGTCTCCACAGTCACACAATAGTGTCTCTCCCTGCCGAAGCATTCCCCACCGCTCGAGGTTGTCCTTTGTTCTACCAACTCCGGTTCTTAATCTGCTTAGGGATTTCCAAGTCCGTCAGGAAGGCTCTTGCCAGTTGGGAGGCCTTCCTTTGGAGTAATGAAATCCTCTGGTCCGATTTGTTGCCACAGTTGGAGTCTCTCATTTTCAGGGCCGGATGTGAGAGGTTGTGTGGATTTCTGAAAGCTGCTTCGAGACTTCAATCTTGGTGTTGGGGGTATCTGATTATACAAGCAGTGGGACGGTTGGTTGATTGCCTTACGCATTTCTTCGGCACATGTGACTTTGCGTCTTATGTTTGGTGGTGCGATACCAGCCAAGGGGTATATTTTAGAAATGGGTGTTGGCTTGAGGCAGCCTGTGACAACTCTGCGTGCATCATTCAGGGCAGTATCCACTTGATAACAGTGGGCTGATCAACCCCACACTGGTGCCGCATATTCTCCGGCTGAGAAACAAAGTGCTAAAGCTGAGGTACGAAGAAAGCGTGGTTGGGCTCCCCAGTGAGTGTTGGTCAGTTTGCGGATGAGGTAGTTGCTTGTTGTAACTTTCTGTTTGGTTTTGCTGCAATGACGCCTGATTAAATGTGATGATTTAGTCGATCATTGAATGTTTTATATTCTAACTATTTTCTCTCCAATAATACGCTCAAAACTTTTAAATTAGAAGTGTATGTTTCTACTGAAAATATTCGTAAAAAATATTAAGATTACGTAAATATTAAAGCTTTTATTCGATATAATTGATTAATAATTTATGAAGTATTCATGAATTCATGTTTAGGGCGAAGGATTATTAAACTAAATAATTCAAATACAGAAAGAGGAATTAAATTCCGTGATTACTTGCATATCGGTAAAAAATTTCATTTGTGTATAGAGTAGTAATTTGAATACAGAAAACACAGAATGAAAGTTCTTACTGTGTACTTTATAACGCTTTAGTCGCTGGAGTAGTCCGCATAAAGGTCAAGTTTCAAACATTACACCGTTTCAAAAGGATATAGCGTTGATTATATTCCGATGCTTTATATTAATAAGTTTCAATAGATATGTTAAAACATGATTGGGATGCTTCGTAATTATGTTGTTTTTTTATATTATGGAACAGCTTTGGTCAGAAATTACACTACAATGCAGCAAGATAGAGAGAGTTGACTAGTCATAACATTTTTTGTAACACATGCCTTGTAGGAGTCATCTTTGTCACTCTATAATCGTGACATTTTATCTTTGATGCCAAAATATAATTCAGCAAAAGAAATGTAGACCAATTAAAACAAATTGTATGTAAACATTACCAATTGTTAATTTGGCTATTTTATTCATTGCTGAAATAATTGAATTTTCGTGTCCGAAAACTTTTTTGGTTTAAAATACGAAACATATGTTAAAATGAGAAATATATGAGAAAATTTTGGCCAAACTTATGGTCACTCTATTTCTGACCTACGCCGTATTCGCCCAGTAGGCAAGTTTACATAGTCACCTATAGAGTTTGACTGGTACTAGATGGGCCAAAATGAAAATATATATATACGAGTAATATGAAATATAGTAGCGTACACAATTTAAAAAATGTATTGATTAATACTTAATTGATATAAGTAAATGTCGTTTTTTTTCTCTCAGTAGAAAAGTAATTATTTTCATTAGTTTTACCATCTATAATATAATTAAATATATTGCATTACAATATTAGTTAATTGCGGCAGAAAGTATTGAATTGTTGTAACAGTTGTTTCTAGTGAATATAACACGTCATTCTGTTTAATTATACAAATCACTTTATTTATATATCTTTTATTCAATATTTGCTTATTTGACTTGTTTTAAACTCTTTATACTATTTTTTTTTGTTTCGATACTTTAAGCACAAATGATTAAAAACTAGTAATGAGATTTTTGGCAATGTTTATATTTGTATGTTTTGCTTTATTTGTATTATAATTTTAACCTCATTACATAAATTGTTTTATTGTATATGTCTTTCATTACATTTTTTTTATTTTCTTAAAACATTGTTCTTTAATAAATTTTCTTCATTTTAATATTATAGTATATGTATAATATGTACAATAAGTCAATCTAAAAACATTGGGTTTTATAATTTAATGTTGCGCATAATTTAAACTTAAAAATGTTTTGGAACGTTTTTGATCAAGATTAAATTTGAAATTTTAAAAAGTAGTTACAAAAGTAACTTCGTGAAAATATTCAATTCGTCGACAGGTAATTAAAAATTGTGATGGGAAGTTGGATATTTGATTGGAAAGAAATGTGAATGTGAAGTTATCACAGAAAATAACCGATTTATGTAGCTCCGTGTTTACTGAATCGAATTTTTCGTTCGTTTTCTAACTTTCAAAGATTCATTTCCGCAGCTAAATTGCAATCTCGCAAGACTCATCACAGTCAGGTCATCCAAATCAATACGAAGAAGAACTTTTTTTGCCATTACATCGGATATTTGAGTTTTTAATGAAAATAATGTTACAGAGAAGTATTGAAATGAAAGTTCAACTATTGAGCGAGTTGTTTCGAGTTCACTTTTAAAAGAAGTATAATATTTTTGGAAAAAATAAGATCCTTTGATCTGCCAAGACCTGTCAAATAACCAATATGGCGATACATGCGTGTCCGACCAGCGAACAAAAAATAGACGAAAGAGTGTACATCTAGGCTTTTCGGCTCCAGTCGGCAAGAACTATTTTTATCATCATTCATCATCAGCCTGTATACGTCCATTGTTGAACTTAAGCCTCCCGCATGAGTCACCATCCTCTTCAATCCTCCACCTTCCGCATCCAGGTCACTCCCGCTATTATGTCGTCAATCCATCTTGCAGGGGGTCGGCTAATGCTTCGTTTGCCAGTTCTTGAGCGACATTTCAATACTTTTCTTCCCCATCGACAATCGTCTCTTCGACAGATAGGCAAGGGCTATATCGAGCTGAAAACAATACAATTTTTTAAAGTACAAGTTGTTTAAAGTGGCTTTGTCGCATTAGTTTCCTTGTTGAACGTTGGCAGTGTCAGGTGAACGTTGTGACAACATAGTAGAGTCAGTGCTGTAATGCATTAGCACTGGCTGGTGCTTGGTGCGTCGCAGGAGTAGCGTGTCTCTGGACGATAAGGTGGAAAGTTGACAATGTCAGAGGAATGGGCCGCGTATCTATCCTCTGAGAATAAAAGCCGTCGTTCGCAACAATGCCGAGTGTATTAAAGCAGCGTAATGTGACTCGCTGCTGCCATGAAAGAGTGACTTACAGTCATGTAACCTAGCAAATTTCATATTCTCCTAGCATCTTATAAAATATAAATAAATAATATATTTTTATTATTCTTCCCATACACATCAGTAGAAAATATTCACAACAAATTTCCGCTGATCAGTTCTCTCAGTTCCCATTGTATATGCTTTGTCTGAAGACATTTCTGCATACATAAGTGCACCTGGGAACATATGTGGTCCCCGAAGATCTCCAGGGCATAAGCTCGGTGACATAAGGAGATGGAAGGTGATGTAAGACGGACATATTTTGGCTGATTTAAGAATCAGAAAATTTATGGATGTGAGATGATTAACCCAGCGCTTGTATATATACGTTCCTTTACATTTTTCATTGATGTGAAATGGAATATAAAGTAAACATTAGTTATTAAATATACATACACTATACATAAAAATCCTTAAACGAGTCAAATCATTCAGAAAAAATATCGGCGGAAGCGGTGTGCGAACCGCGGACCTTTGGAACCAAATTTTGCCAAGGTAATTATACCGCTCGGCCACCGGCCAATTTTTTCCACCTGAGATGTCTCGTCTCTGATCTTCTATATAAGTTATCATCGTATGATAGAAGATCAGAGACGAAACATCTCAGGTGGAAGAAATTGGCCGGTGGCCGAGCGGTATAATTACCTGGGCAAAATTTGGTTCCAAAGGTCCGCGGTTCGCATACCGCTTCCGCCGATATTTTTTCTGAACGATTTGACTCGTTTAAGGATTTTTATGTATAGTATATGTATATTTAATTGCTTATAATATTGTAATATAGTCAATGGTCTATAAAAGTAGATTAGAATATTGAAATAATAAAATAATATTCTATTAAATAATCAAAAATATCCATATGATAATGTCACCTTGAGACAATATCAAGAAGGTAAAATAATTCATCAGTAACACAGGTAAATAACTAATTGCAATGTGCGCGACGTACTTACAAGAAGTTATTCTCATCCATTCGATCTATAGTTTCAGTTCGAGACCCGAGTGGTACTTACTAAAAATAAATAGACTGTCGGAAATAATAATATTAAGCTTGTGAATAAATGCATTCTGATTGAATAATAAGAAAATAAAAATATACATACTTTGAATATATACTATAGCGACATCTATCATACGATGATAACTTATATAGAAGATCAGAGACGAGACATCTCAGGTGGAAGAAATTGGCCGGTGGCCGAGCGGTATAATTACCTGGGCAAAATGTTGGTTCCAAAGGTCCGCGGTTCGCATACCGCTTCCGCCGATATTTTTTCTGAATGATTTGACTCGTTTAAGGATTTTTATGTATAGTATATGTATATTTAATTGCTTATAAACATTACTTGTTTAGAATATTCTTGTTAGTTTGTCAAGTATTACAGTCCTAATTATTATGGCCGGCAGGTATAGCTCAATGATCAAAGCGTTTGCTTTGAAAGGCAACGTTCGTGAGTTCGATCCCCGACGGAGATTAATAAAAAAAAAAAAGGTTTTTTATCGATCTTTGAGCTCTTAAACTACCCCCGGTTGGTGTGAATTTGATCCCTGACCCGTAAAATGCCAGTCATAGCCTATTAATCAAAATTGGCGGTACACGAAAGTCGTCCCGTGAAGACCACCTATTCATAGTAAATTCCTGTAAAAAATAAACGATGATGCGATGATGAAAGGACGATGCACAAATCTCGGGCTGTAGTCTATGGCATTGACGGATCAACACTCCACATGCAGTGCGCAGTCATGTGCACCATGCTAAGCGTCATAGAATACCACAGATGGGACTTTGGAATTACCATTACCATTATTAATCAATAAATATATAAACTAACTAACTAAAACATGTATTTACATGAAAACACAGCTTTAGACGTTTGTGTATCTGTTTTTTTTTTTTCGAAACAGTCATGCAAATAATACAGTTCGCCTAATTATTTTTGGTTTGGGTAAATTTTTCATATGATGTATATGAATTTATTATATTATATATATTATAGTAATAGATAAGGTTTTGTTAAAGAATGCATAGTGTATTAATACTAAATAGATCCCAATAAATATTTTATTATTAATACACATATTTTTTTTATATTTGAATCGAACCTTTAGAACCAAAAATAATTATTTAATTTTTTTTTAGATATTGTAACAATTAAAGCAGTCTTTTTTTGTTATACAAAATTCGGACGTATTCAATAAAAATGTAATATTTTTTTTGGTTATATGGTTCACTCAAATTTAAGAATTTCATATTTTATCAGAATACTTAGAGTTTTAAGAAATGTTTGTTTGGTAAATTGTATCATCAGATTAAGAACAAGGAATTCTATTTATTTCTTAAAAACAGCATTATGATATGATCTTAAAAAATCTTTAATGAAATATAATTCCATTGAAAAGAAATATGAGATCTTAAATAATATTTAATAAAAAATAATTTTATTTAGAGACGTTATTTATATTTGTAGCATTTACTTTGACAAAACAATGAATGATCAGAATGGTTGCACCAACAAAATTAGTTTGAATAGGTTAAGGCATTCATTTGCTTGGCCTGAATGCGTTGTATGCTCTTCAAAAGCATAATTTTGAGAAATATTTAGTCTTTTTATAAAGTATTTTTAAGGGATTTATATATTATATTAAAAGACGCGTTTCTCTAGCATTGATCCATTGCAATCCTCGTAACAAAGTACCTTTCTTAAACCTTTCTCGTCGGTTGACGGCATATGCCGTCATAAGATTCCCCAACCGTTGACATTGGTTGGCGTGATATATCGTTTTGCTGCTTTCTGAGAATAGTTTTTATGCATCATCTGATAGCTAAATGATAGAAGAACCAATGTGATATATGAAAATAGACCAGATAAGTACATTTATGCTTCAAATACTAGTTTTATAATTGACAGTATAATTTGTATTCAAACCGAGCCGCAATGAAAGGATTAAAATTACTTGAATGACAAGATGTTCAGGCCGTTGTTGTCTGGAAATTGTGGTGACCATATGTTATGAATTTGGTGATAGTAACGTTATAGTAAGGTTTTGACCTCTGGGTCGATGCGCTAGTACTTGGGGCGTCGAAGTTTGTCGTGGTTTTTTAAAAATACTTTCACGGGATGGATTTATGTATCACAATCACGCGAGCCGACTGTAGTAGGTCGGTCTGCTTAATTTTGCATCAACAATACATCCCCGTTTGTGCCATACGTTTGTTGTAACTATCGTGCAGGTCTACGTTTCCCAAACCAGTAAATATATACATTAATAATAGCCTGTATTAAGCTACCTCTTTTATAACGACCGTTGCTCATTTAAACTCTTTAAAATCTACCACTAACAGCTGAAAGACTTGTCGCACTTTAGATCAACATCCATATTTGCTAAAGGGCAAGGCCAAAAGCTTAAAGTAGTCGTATGACATGTGATATATTATATCATATCATAAGAACCATCTCAGAGAGGCGAGCCCGATGGATCGATCATATCATGCGCCACAATGGTCTTCTTCACGGCATTGTGGAGGGGATGGTTGAAGGTAGAAACTGGAGAGGGCGCCCTAGACGGGAGTATTTGCAGTAAGTGTTCGAGGACATGAGTTGTAGCTCTTATGCTGAGCTGAAGAGGGTTGCGGAGGACCGAGAGGAATGGAGATCGAAATGCAAGATTCTGTTGCTGCAAACCAATCCACCGGATTGATACTACGAAGGAGAACTGAAGAATAAAATATAAATATAATGATACCCTCGCGTGAGACGTACTTAATCTACCCTCCGTAAAAATTCAAATCTTAGTATATTATTAAAAATTGATGGTAGACAAAAGTACTCAATTTAACACCACCTGCTTACAGTGAATCCTCTTGAGATGGAATGTCAAGGGTAAGATCATCATGACAAATGCTACTTCAGATACATTGTTGTATTTTTTTTGTAACGTTAGGCTTATCAACTGACAATATGTACTTAGTTACTTAGCAAGTTATAAAGCAATGTATCTACATTGCTTAGCCATTGTCACATTACATGATTGTTATTCTTATTCCAAGTCTTTAAGTATTTAATATAAAAAAATGTAATGTTTGTAAAGAAAATAAATAAATAGAGAATCATTTTAGAAAAAAGGCAAGCCTTACAGACTCCACAGTTAAGAATTCTCGATTACCATCTGAGAGTATTTTTCTGAACGTGTTGACATACATTTAAGTGCGAGTATGTTTACGAAAAACTATACAAAAAATGAACCAAAAACAAATAAAATAATAAGAGATTTTAATGGTATTAATAGTAAATTGCAATAAAAATGGGCTCAAAATCCATGTAAGTTCCTGGCTGCTTTTGACGTCTTCCGCAGTCAAAGTATTCTAAAATACTTTGGTAAAAGCAAATCTAAAAATAATTTAATTTATAATAAATATAACATCATTCTCATGTCAATTTAAAAAAAAAATGTAGAAAAAATTATGAATCCCATTTCCTAGACTTCATAATTACTGGTTATTATAAGATTGTAAATATGAAAAAATTGTACTGACGACAACTGAGACAATAATATAACACTGATGTAATTTAAATAAATGTTACATTTATATTGTGTTTAAGTTAAATGTATATAAGCAGTAATAATTATTAACAAGTACCTAGTTACATTACCAGGCAAATAAGGACTCTGTTAAGACGACACACAACGAATTACCTGAAGGCATTACGTAGAAGTCAACGTGAATGACTATGTTAGGAAGCGGTAGTAAAAGTTGATTCGCGTCAATTTGAACGTTTAAATTGTAATTATTACTGAAATTCATGAATCTTGGGTTGAGTCTTACGTAGTTCAATGTGAAGTTTCAATCACGGATAAAGTCAAATATTTTAAGTTAAGCTAGAGTCCTTTGAGAATATTAAATTACTGGATGAATACAGTTTTATCTCATTTTTCTGCATAGGCTTACATGCAAAATAAAATAAAAATAATATTGAACGTGCCATTGTGAAGCAAAAACGTAAGCAAAAAAATCTTAAGAGAAAAAGAGAGAAATATATGATAAATAAAACAAGAAGTAAAGATGATGGATCGGAGCAGGGATGAGCATGATAAAAACGGAATATGAGGAAGGATCCTCTGAGCTACCTGCGTGCCCTACATATGTAATAGGTACGTAATAGGGTAAAGCTACCAGTTTTAAATCACTTCTTTTGCACTATAAATTTTCACTTGTATTTTTTTACTGCAATTACCACGGCCGTTGCTCTACTGAACTCAATTAATCTTTTCTGCAGACTTGTTAAGTAACGTACTGACTATTCATTGTCTGTATTATCCCTTTTCTTATAAACAGCTGTGAATTGCATCTCATCAAAAGCAAATGCAGCCGTTTAATGAGTTTCTATAATATATGTCTGCGTTGAATGATTTGTGTATAATGGTTTGATTTTGTGAGGAGTGACGATGTGAGGGAAAGATATGGCAGCTTTCTATGATGTAGTAGGTCAAGAGGTAAAAGTATAGGTAAAGATAAAAGTGGGACATATACTTTGGATGCCTCATCAGAGCATAAAGTAAAATTTTTCTTCCCATATCCATTCCATATCTGGAACAAATAATCACCACAAATTGCCGCCACTCAGTTCTTTCAGTTGATACTACAAATATCTCGTTCTAGGACTTTACAGTTTTATATAATTACTAGCTGACCCGGTGAACTTTGTTTCACCCGCAAGGCAATAAATGAGCAGATTTTGGATTTTATTAAGTTGAATTTTTCGGTACATATGATATCATATATTTGGTCTGGTTGAATTCTATTGCAGTAATCGGCGAAACTTCAGCAAGTAGTTGTCAGCATTTCGACGAATCGTCAAACGATATGCGTTATAATTCATCGAGCTTAGATTCTTGGTAGTTTCTTCACCTGAAATTAAGACAATAGATTTTTAATTTTGTATGTAAAGCTAACATCCATATTTGTAGCATAATTATAAAGGGGTGAAGATAAATGATTTTAAATCGTTTGCCGGTTATTTGTCCAATTTTCTCTAAAAAAACATCTTAATCTTTAAGTTTGTTATTTTCCTGGTAATAAGCAGTGTAATTGGTCATTAATTGGAAACCTAAAGCAAAACCAAGCACTGAAAAATGTATGTCATGACGGAATCAAAACTATGATATTGATTATATATATATTGATTACTCACCATTCTATGAATTTTTCATTTTGATATTGAAATAATATCCATCTTCTCCTTGCCAAAACATCAGTGGGTATTGCAACGTGTCATATGAACGACGTGTTTCAGATATCTGTTGTAGTTGCCCAGTATCACGACGTGTGTACCAGATAGTCGTTTATCCACTCTGATCACGACTTTGTAGACCTCGATCAAGTTCTTCCTCCATATTGTCATTGAAGTATATTTGTACAAATTCATGCTGTGCATCTTCGAGAGGTTGGAATGATCCGATTCGATGGTGAATCTGTCCTTGTATCTACAGAATCAAAAGCAAAGACAATATTACTGATTTATAAACACTTTTTTTTAAGAATTAGCATACATAATTCAAAGCAATACGTGTAGTATGTTATTCTGTTAATTAGATTGTGTGTAAGTACAAAATAAATAAATAAATACCTTGAATGTCGGATTAAATCCTCGTCCATTCTAGAGTTCGTGCAAACGGATCGCTTTGGCATATCGTAAAGAGACTTGTCAATGTTGTCGCTGGAGGTGTCTCAGCACGTTGAACAACATTTGAAGCCGTGAAATATACCCAATGACCATTCTCCAGATGCACCGCCAAATGCACAACAGCAGTATGACGTTCGTGATAAGCGATTGCGAATATACGCCAAATCGCTTTGTACCAAACTTGAAAGCGCGCAATTTCATCGTTGGTATTCGAGGTTAGGATGCCAAAACTGCCAAATCGCTGCCATACATTCTACCCAATGACCATTCTCCAGATGCACTGCCAAATGCACAACAGCAGTATGACGTTCGTGATAAGGGATTGCGAATATACGCCAAATCGCTTTGTACCAAACTTGAAAGCGCGCAATTTCATCGTTGGTATTCGAGGTTAGGATGCCAAAAACCACCAAATCACTGCCTTACATTCGTAATGTTTCAATCCCTAGTTCCATGATGGCTTTTTCGTGAAAGATTCGATCGTTTTGGTCGCAAATATCGGCACAATAAGCTAACAGAAACTCGAAAGTTCTTGAAACAAAACGTCAACCGATAGACTTCAAAAATATCTATGTAACCATAGACAATAATAATATCAGTTGTCAGATTCCTTGCCTTTTGTTATAACATTTTTACAAATAAAAGATTAAACTGATATTGTAACTCATATTTATTTTGTTTTTGACTTTTTTTTCCTGTCTTTTGTTTTTTTTTTGTTTCAAAATATTCCGTACCTTACGTAGGTACCTACTTACAATACCTCCTTTTCGTCATTTTTAGTTATAGCAACACTTTCTTCAACTGACATCTGTCAAATGACAATAGTCTTGTTTGAAAACATGTTTACGTAAATGTTCAATATTTTTTCTTAATCAAATCAATTTTGAGTATCCTTTAATTTTTTTTAGGGTTCTAAGCTACCTTTCCATCAATTTTCAGCCAAGTCGGTTCAGCAGTTTTTGAGTTAAATAATAAAAAATAAAAATAACACAATAGAATAAGAAGATGCCTTTCCATTTGCTTTTTGTTATAACATTTTTAACAAATAAAAGATTAAATTGATATTTTCACTAATATTTATTTTGTTTTTATCTTTTTTTCCTGCCTTTTGTTTTTTTTTGTTTCAAAATATTCCGTACCTTACGTACCTACTTACAATACCTACTATTGCGTCATTTTTAGTTATGTTGCTGACTATGGCAACACTTTCTCAACTGACAGCTGTCAAGTTACAATAGTCTTGTATGAAAACATGTTTACGTAAATGTTCAATATTTTTTCTTAATCAAATCAATTTTGAGTATACCATGGACGTTTTTGGGTTCTAAGCTACCTTTCCACCAATTTTCAGCCAAGTCGGTTAGGCCGTTCTTGAGTTATAAAAACCAATATAACCCGACTTTCTTTTATATATATATAGATACAGAATTTTACATATACACATTTATACATTTACATGATTTGATATAATACTAACATTATATAAATAAAAATTTAAGACACCATATATAGAATTAAATCTTAAGTATATATAAATTAATAATACATTTTAGTACATTTCATTATTTCAATTTGTTATGCAGTGACTGCGTTTGAAGGTCCAATAGGGAACATATATGGTTCCCGATAACCTCTGGAGCAGAAGTCCGCGTACGTGAAGAGGGTTTAGTATTAAGAAGTGTAGTATCAGAGGCAAAGAAATTGGATGATCAGTACGACGTTTTCGAGGCCTGAGCAATTTGTCCTATGGAGCGGTTCAACCCGCTAATGTATATACAAATTTAATTTAAGCTTTAGGATACTGACCATACACAGAAGTTTATATTATTTTTCTAATCAATATCTATTTTTTTTTAACATATATATGTACTGTATATAATTAAATGTCGAAGGTTAATCATATCATTATAAAATCCGTATATGATACGTATTATATAATATCGTTCGAGTAATGCTGAATGTAAAGTTATTCGCAAATAAAGTTTCAAATCATGTGAAACTGCGCGTTTTCAACAATCCGAAAGCCGCAAACACAACTCAAAAAATAAGTAAAGCGCCGGTCGAAATGTGCGAGAGAACACAATTGTTTAAATATTACGAAACTTTTTGTAAAACTTGTTACACAAAACGTGTGTGGATATTTTCAGGAAGTTGTAACTTTATACGCGGCGATGAATGATATTTTGATTAATTAGCGGCAATTAAAAAATCGTTATTCGGATGTGAATCGGAAGTCTCACATTGAGCGGGTGAATGTGTGGAAAACGTTTTCACAAATATTTGTTTTGTATTTACTGGAAAACCGCGTAATTCAATATTGCTGATTTCAACATTTAGTTAAACGTGAAAATTCTCAGACTAATTTGTTTTGTTCCGAGTCTGTTTCATGACATTTTTTTTTAATAGTATGTAAAATGAACAATGTTTTAATTGTAACATCTTTTTATATTATACTGTCATACAGTTCACTTTTTATAAAAAAATATATCCTCCTCTCTAAGTTGGTATCGAATTACTGGAGTGACAGGATGCAGGAGCAGATTAATAACACAAAGAACTTGTTTTCGAAGCAATACAATTCGCGTTTATTTTAAATAAAGACTTGATTTTTTCGCCTGATCGGTATGGCATTTCGCCGGCCCGTCGCCAGTTAATTGACAACTGCCGGACACTGTGAAATGCTGCGCAAAAAGCAAATTAATTATGACAGTTGCACCAACATGAAATGGAGCAATTTTTCGAACAAATAAAATGGCGTATGCAAACGCCTGCGTAATATTCTATAGTTAAAACTAACATTATAAGATGTACATGTCGAGCGAACAAAATAAGAGACAAAAAGATAGTTTTTCGAGGCTTTACAGCATCAGCATAAAACAGCTGTATGAAGCTGATATAAAAACTTATACAGTAGAGTGCGTTCAGATCCTCCACGGACTGTATGACACCGTGTTTAATAGACGGTGTGTGTGAAATGTATGTATTGAGAGAAACTATATAAGTACTATTTTTCTCCTGAGAGCCAAAAAATACGCTGCTGGTATTCTTTTTGTGCGTGGTAATATACCATCATAATCATCAGTCTGTGACAGTCCGCTGTTAAAGGTAGGGCTCCAGTATAAGATTCCATCCTCTCCAACCTCCAACTTCCGCATCCAGGCTACTCCCGTTATTCTTCTCTGATGTCGTCAGCCCATCTTGTGGGGGTCGGCCAACGCTACGTTTGCAAGTTCTTGGACGCCACTCTAGTACTTTTCTTCCCCATCAACCAGCATATCAAAATAATTCATATATATAAATAGAAAAAAAAAATACTTATTCAGAAGACACACCAAAACCATATTCGATCCAAAAAGTACTTGTTTAGTTATACAATTGGTTTTTATTTTGGTATATGGTGTTGGCACAACGTTCTGTTTACGCTGACTTGAAAATTTGTATTTATGAATTTGACTTCAATTTACAAGGGTTATTTTTATTTAATATAGAAAAAAAACTAACAAAATGGACCCAGTAGGTGGCCCTAGTGCTGGAACTGAAATATGTTATTTAAATTAAATACACACGTCACAATAAAATAAAATATAATATTTTTTTTTGTAGTAGAACAGTCAAAATTAAATATAAAAAACGTTAATCAAATAAATTAGAAATAAACAAGGTTTTATAAATAATACAGCTTAACAAACCATTCTTTTTCAGCCAAGTCGGTTCAGCAGTTTTTTGAGTTAAATAATAAAAAATAAAAAATAACACAATAGAATAAGAAGATGCCTTTCCATTTGCTTTTGTTATAACATTTTAACAAATAAAAAGATTAAATTGATATTTTCACTAATATTTATTTTGTTTTTATCTTTTTTTTCCTGCCTTTTGTTTTTTTTGTTTCAAAATATTCCGTACCTTACGTACCTACTTACAATACCTACTATTGCGTCATTTTTAGTTATGTTGCTGACTATGGCAACACTTTCTCAACTGACAGCTGTCAAGTTACAATAGTCTTGTATGAAAACATGTTTACGTAAATGTTCAATATTTTTTCTTAATCAAATCAATTTTGAGTATACCATGGACGTTTTTGGGTTCTAAGCTACCTTTCCACCAATTTTCAGCCAAGTCGGTTAGGCCGTTCTTGAGTTATAAAAACCAATATAACCCGACTTTCTTTTATATATATATAGATACAGAATTTTACATATACACATTTATACATTTACATGATTTTGATATAATACTAACATTATATAAATAAAAATTTAAGACACCATATATAGAATTAAATCTTAAGTATATATAAATTAATAATACATTTTTAGTACATTTCATTATTTCAATTTGTTATGCAGTGACTGCGTTTGAAGGTCCAATAGGGAACATATATGGTTCCCGATAACCTCTGGAGCAGAAGTCCGCGTACGTGAAGAGGGTTTAGTATTAAGAAGTGTAGTATCAGAGGCAAAGAAATTGGATGATCAGTACGACGTTTTCGAGGCCTGAGCAATTTGTCCTATGGAGCGGTTCAACCCGCTAATGTATATACAAATTTAATTTAAGCTTTAGGATACTGACCATACACAGAAGTTTATATTATTTTTCTAATCAATATCTATTTTTTTTTAACATATATATGTACTGTATATATAATTAAATGTCGAAGGTTAATCATATCATTATAAAATCCGTATATGATACGTATTATATAATATCGTTCGAGTAATGCTGAATGTAAAGTTATTCGCAAATAAAGTTTCAAATCATGTGAAACTGCGCGTTTCTCAACAATCCGAAAGCCGCAAACAATAACTCAAAAAATAAGTAAAGCGCCGGTCGAAATGTGCGAGAGAACACAATTGTTTAAATATTACGAAACTTTTGTAAAACTTGTTACACAAAACGTGTGTGGGATATTTTCAGGAAGTTGTAACTTTATACGCGGCGATGAATGATATTTTGATTAATTAGCGGCAATTAAAAAATCGTTATTCGGATGTGAATCGGAAGTCTCACATTGAGCGGGTGAATGTGTGGAAAAACGTTTTCACAAATATTTGTTTTGTATTTACTGGAAAACCGCGTAATTCAATATTGCTGATTTCAACATTTAGTTAAACGTGAAAATTCTCAGACTAATTTGTTTTGTTCCGAGTCTGTTTCATGACATTTTTTTTAATAGTATGTAAAAATGAACAATGTTTTAATTGTAACATCTTTATATTATACTGTCATACAGTTCACTTTTATAAAAAAATATATCCTCCTCTCTAAGTTGGTATCGAATTACTGAGTGACAGGATGCAGGAGCAGATTAATAACACAAAGAACTTGTTTTCGAAGCACAATTCGCGTTTATTTTAAATAAAGACTTGATTTTTTCGCCCGACCGGTATGGCATTTCGCCGGCCCGTCGCCAGTTAATTGACAACTGCCGGACACTGTGAAATGCTGCGCAAAAAAGCAAATTAATTATGACAGTTGCACCAACATGAAATGGAGCAATTTTCGGAACAAATAAAATGGCGTATGCAAACGCCTGCGTAATATTCTATAGTTAAAACTAACATTATAAGATGTACATGTCAGGCGAGCGAACAAAAATAAGAGACAAAAGATAGTTTTTCGAGGCTTTACAGCATCAGCATAAAACAGCTGTATGAAGCTGATATAAAAACTTATACAGTAGAGTGTTCAGATCCTCCACGGACTGTATGACACCGTGTTTAATAGACGGTGTGTGTGAAATGTATGTATTGAGAGAAACTATATAAGTACTATTTTCTCCTGAGAGCCAAAAATACGCTGCTGGTATTCTTTTGTGCGTGGTAATATACCATCATAATCATCAGTCTGTGACAGTCCGCTGTTAAAGGTAGGGCTCCAGTATAAGATTCCATCCTCTCCAACCTCCAACTTCCGCATCCAGGCTACTCCCGTTATTCTTCTGATGTCGTCAGCCCATCTTGTGGGGGGTCGGCCAACGCTACGTTTGCAAGTTCTTGGACGCCACTCTAGTACTTTTCTTCCCCATCAACCAGCATATCAAAATAATTCATATATATAAATAGAAAAAAAAATACTTATTCAGAAGACACACCAAAACCATATTCGATCCAAAAGTGTACTTGTTTAGTTATACAATTGGTTTTTATTTTGGTATATGGTGTTGGCACAACGTTCTGTTTACGCTGACTTGAAAATTTGTATTTATGAATTTGACTTCAATTTACAAGGGTTATTTTTATTTAATATAGAAAAAAAACTAACAAAATGGACCCAGTAGGTGGCCCTAGTGCTGGAACTGAAATATGTTATTTAAATTAAATACACACGTCACAATAAAATAAAATATAATATTTTTTTGTAGTAGAACAGTCAAAATTAAATATAAAAAAACGTTAATCAAATAAATTAGAAATAAACAAGGTTTTATAAATAATACAGCTAACAAACCAAATGAGACATTAAAGACAATATACAGGGATCTTAACAAGTATAGTACGCGACAGATTGCTTCTGCACTTTATATTTATGATACGGTTTGTCTCATATTTATATGTTAGTAATAGTCAAAGTAAAACATTACAATTTACAAGACTTGCAATATTGATGTTACCTTTCTTAGCACTAAGAAAAAACAGAGCGATTATGTTTAAGGAAATTTAAAATACGGCAGTAATTGAAACTATGCATGACGTGACCTTAAAGTTCGTTCATGAACTGTGGTCCGGCGAAACACAACATTGAGTCAAAGTATTCAAAAGAGTATTTTTTTCATCGGCTAGTGTTGGGGCGCGCTGCAGTCTCAATGTATTTATTTCCAACCGACTCGCATGTTCGCCCGCAATCTCGAATAAAAATAATTACAACACAAATTCCGGGAGAAATATGTTATTCTTGAATTATTTCCTTATAACCTAATATGCTTGGAAGTCTGCAGTCGTCGCTTGGCAACCCCTGGCTCACAACATACTATTAATATTCATTTATATTTTTTTCTTTGTAAACGCATGCAGGAGAGCACAGCTGGTCGAAACCAGCGGGCTCTACGACGCTCAACCAGAGCGGCTTTTAATAGCATGCCTATTTTGAGGTATAGTATACATATGTTGTATTAACCTTCTACGCCACGCGCGCATATACATGAAATAATACAATTCTAGCGCTTCTTAGCATTTTTTACATCGTATCATAATCTTACTGAATTGCTTAACCTAACTTATCTTAACCTAACGTAACTTAACCTAACCTAACCTATGCATATGTACGTGCACCCGATTAAATTTTGCGTGTACGTCCGTTGGTGCGTGTCACCACTAAGAAGGAGCTCTTCAAAGCAACCCACGACACACTCCACCCTATGTTTGTATCAAAATACAACCACACGGCTCAAATCAAGAAGAAGTTTCCTATATTCGACAATAGAACTGGTGATACCTGAGGCCACCCTGCGGCTGAATATGTAGAGGAGCACAACTGAGAGGAATACTTGGATTGCCCCGAAAGAGGACCTAGCCCCTGGACACAACTAGGGTTGGAATATATGGAGGTCCCTTAACAGACTTCGGACCGGAGTATGCAAGACGAGGACACAAATGAAAGCCTGGAAGTCTTACAGCGGACTGACTGAATGTGACTGCGGCGTAGAGAAGACCCTGTCACACCTTCTGGAGTGTGCGCTGTGTCAGAGTAGCTGCACCCAGGAAGACCTGATGATGGCATCCCTGCCATTATCATACCAGTAACGACATCGACGTCGTCCACTTCTGGGCAGACAGGATCTGACCCTATTGTTTCCGACACGATTATATATATATATAGTGCGTGTATTGCGTGGATGGTGCAGCGGATGAAGCTAACACACGAGTATTTATTTTTGATCTGTTTTTAAGATCATATTGTACGAAGAATAAAACGCCGAAAAAAAATGGCGTTCAGAACACATTTTAATAAATTGTCTAGTATTTTTCTACATACATTAAGCGTATTTTAATGTCCAGCAAGTGTGCGCTGAGTTTGTGTGCTGTACACATGCCAAATATCCATACACGGTTAATGTGTGTCGACCAAGAACTGGCAGTTTCCAAAGTTCCTTCTTTAATACCACCGGTAAGCTTTGGAATGCTCTTCCAACGTCTGTGTTTTTTCCTTCCTACAATCTGGATCTCTTCAAAAAACAGATTCACTTACAATCTCCCCAACCCATACACAAACACGAACGCAGCACGCGATTCCCGCATGCAGCGTCTATCCACCCTGGCTGAGCGTCATAGATTTTTTCTATTCATTTGTGCACTGGTCTTGACCGGCTGTGCTCTCCTGCATGCGTTTACATAAAAAAAACCAAGCGGAAGAACAGATTAATTATTTGTGTTAATAGGGGTGGTAAAAAATAATTCAATTTAAATAAAATATAAAATTGAATAGTCATATTATTCGATTAGATGCTTTTCACTTTTCACTTTCAACGAAATCATTCTAGGCAAGTACGGGGAGCAAATTGACCAAGTATACTTTGAATTGCAGCGAGTGCAAATGCACAACGAAACGACTCGATTATGGGACAAACGTGCATTCGAATAGTAACGAATTTGACTGTATGTTCAATCACTAAATAATTTCAATTAAAACAACGAAACATTGATTATGACTCCATCAGGAGTATACCTACCTTTGGCAGGTCGCTATGTACCTGCGCTCCTTGGGAGCACTTACCAAGACATTGTTTTCAGAGTACTATCTCGTTATACAAGTAACGGGCTTTAGTGAGCAACAGCAAACGTGGGTGTAAGTAAGTTTCTAGTATACCTATATTCCTAGATGTACTCTATCTAAACTAAGTGCAGCTTTTTGCCGGCGGGTATAGCTCAATGGTCAAAGCGTTTGCTTTGCAAGCCGAAGGTCTTAAGTTCGATCCCCGACGGAGATTACAAAAAAAAATATTTTTAATCGATATCTGAACTCTAAAATACCCCGGTTGGTGTGAATTTGATCCCTCACCCGTAAATTGATAGTTAAAAGCCTATTAATTAAAATGGGTGTTAGACGAAAGTCGTCCCGTGAAGACCACCCAATCATAAAAGATTCCTGTAATAATAAGTATGATGCGTGAATCTCAGGCTGTAGTCTATGACGTTGGCGCATCAACAATCCACATGCAGCGCTTTGCCACATGCAGCATGGTAAGCGTTATAGAACTCCACAGATGTGACTTTAGAATTTTTTGTTTGTTTTCATATAAAAAAGCTTATTCAGTGCCCTTAAAACCACATTTATACGGCTACGTATCTTGAAATTATATGAAAATCAAAGAAGGAGTTGTATGGAAAAACAAAATAAAAGTTTTTCATAATACAGTCAGTCAAAGGTCCTAGGCGAACCTTGAATAATGATGCACATTCTACTTGTCAAATAATAAATAGAATATTTATAGTATATCAACTACCAATGGCACTTATAGCCACCTAAATAATAAAATAAAATATTCAGCTTTTTCAAAATCAATTAAGAATCCTGTCGTTACGTCAAAATTTTTGTGTGTAATTGACAACATCCGAAATGAAAGCTTAGAGGATTGGTAAATTCAAGTAGTACTTTCTTTAAGTGACCGTCGACTAGAAAGAAAATATAATTATATAATTCGGTGTCTGAAAATATAATTATATAAAGGGGTGATAAGTTATGTTTTTTTTAATGAGATGGGGTGGTTAACCCGGCGTTCATTTTCAATTCACTGGAAAAGTTGTTGTATAACCAATTACTTTTTCTCGAAAAATAAGTTACGAGCGCGTTTTTGTTTTAGGTTTCGTAAATAAAGTTGGAAAAAATTAATTACGCGGCAGCTCAAAAACAATGAAATGTCAAAGCCTCCGTAAGCATACAAAATGATATCTTTGTTTAATGGAAACACGTGCAAGAAAACAGCGCCTTTAAATAAACCTTATTACGACAGAATCCATGGCGTTTGATATTTCAAGATACGGCGTAAAATTTATATAAGTTTATTGTCATAATAGAAAAAAACATGTCGTAAAACACTGAAGTCAACATCCCGATTATGCCATGATCTGTATGTTGTGAGAATCTATGTTACGAGGTTTCAATAATCACGTACAATTCTTTTATAAATTATAAACACGTGTAAAAATATTCTTTATTTTTTCATTTTAAGGAATGCAACTATAAGCAGTTGGCTTGTAATTTAAAAAATATTTTACCGACTTACAAATTGTAATAATTAATCAAACATAACTTTTATATCAAATACTCGTACATAGATATTTCGAACCTTGTTTTAACGTGAATCGCACTGATCAGTGTTTCATAATTTGATGGAAAATAATAGTTTTCGCCTCTGTTGCAGCAGTTCATACGCTATGCCGGCAACTTTGGTCCTTCTCTACGAATCTCCATACTCCTGATTCCATCACAAATATATTTGCTGGGAAACGGAGCGCTTCATCGCTGTCATTTGTGGCACTTATTGTTGATGAATAATTTGTATAGAGAAAGTCTATTTCTCTGCAGCGGAAATCATTTATATACAATACATAAAAATTATAATTTTAGATCCATGTTTGGTGTAGCTTAATGGTCAATGCGTTTGCTTTGCAAGTCAAAGGTGGTGGGTTCGATCCCCGACGGAGATTTAAAAAAAAAAGATTTTTAATTGATTTCTGAGCTCTAAAATATCCCGGTTGGTGTAAATTAGATCCCTCACCCGTAAAATGCCAGTCATAGCCTATGAATTAAAATTGGTGGTAGAAGAAAGTCACCCCGTGAAGATCACCCATTCATAGTAAATTCCTGTAATAATAAGGATAATGCGTAAATATCGGGCTGTGGTCTATGACGTTGGCAGATCAACACTCCACATGCAGCGCTTAGCCATATGCAGCCATATGCACTATGGTAAGCGTCATAGTATTCCACAGATGATACTTTAGAATTACTTTCACCATCTGTCGGTATTCTTCTGAATTTGTTTATTTAAAAAAAAGCTTATATAATGGGTGTTGTACGATAACTCTTAGATTTTTTTTATGGGTGTTCAAATGAACTGGCCATAGCTGTATGATTTAATAAGTGTTGTAATCATTTCCGTTCGCTCTCTCATAAGTAATTCTCAGCTCTAAGATGCGCTCCTCCGGTCAAACAAACGGTCTCCAAGTGGCTCGTGTTGTTGTGCTCTCCTGGAGAAGTTTGCCTCGGAGTGTTTTGCTCGGAATGACTATTGCGTTTGCATAAGTAAACGCGCCTCGCCATTCCCGGTCCGCGGAATTGAAACTTGGCTTCACACAAAACAGCGCGGGGCAACTTTAACACAATGCGGGGCGGATGAATTAAAAATTAGGACAGATCCCGTTGTGACTACTGTGTCTGGGAACCCACTTCCCAAGCCGAACTTTGTGCATCGAATATTTTGGAATTCATTTTTATTTCAATAAAACTTTTATTATTCAATACAAACTAACTATACACATCTGAAGTAGATACTCGTAACTATATTAAAAGGTGAATGTCGCGTCTCTACTTACGGTATTTTATAAATGTAAAAACACATCGCACATTATGGTATCTTTGTTTCTTTACAACAATAACCTAGACTAAAACAGGCATACAATTACTAGATATGATTTTTTGTTGTTACGTTGTTAACCCTTTCGCATCGGTTGTCGGCATAGGCCGTCATAAGATTCCCCAACCGTTGACATCAGTTGAAGTGATATATCGTTTTGCTACTATCTTAGAATAGTTTTTTATGCATCATCTGATAACTGAAGGATACAATAAACAATATGATATATGAAAATAGACCAGATGAGTACATTTATGCTTCAAATACTAGTTTTATAATTGACAGTATAATTTGAATTCAAACCGAGCCGTAATGAAATGGTTAATATAATTTATAGTTTATAATATCTTCCATGTACACTCTCTTTGTTAGTTAAAGGATCAATAAATTAGTCCAATAATGCCATTTATAATCCATGTTCATCACAACTAAGTTTGTCTTAATCATTTTCAAAAGGTACTGAGATAGAGCATATGGTAGTCACATAAACATAAGTAACTATATTTTCTAGTATTATCCAATCGTATCTTTAAGTCCTACCTTAATTATTAAATGACATACCGATAAATGCCCGAGAGTTTGAATAAAAGCAATTATGTTTTCTTTCAACAACCATACTCTGGATAATTTGCATATTGTCATCAACATTGGAACAATTATTTTAAGGTGGTCAAATATAGTTAGAACTGGGGTCGAAAATTTACTTTGTCGTGGTCGCAAACTTTTAAATTTAAAAGTCATCTAACGATTTGACCATTTATTACGTAACTGCATGTTAAACAAAGATCAAAACTTTTCTTATAAATCGCTGGAAAATATGATTGATAATTTTTAATTAGCAGCAATTTTATTTTATTGTCTTATGGTTGACGTATTTTTTTAAATTTATATATAAGAGTGTATTTACTATACATATGAGAGGATATGGAAAAATAGGAATCTTCGCAACATTAAACCGTTTTACGCCCTCGAAATATTTTATGTCTTATGATTAAATTATGCTATGGAGAGATCCATGCTCGGAGTGTCGCTACAAGATAGAATTCGAAACAAGGAAATACGCAGAAGAACCCAACTAGTGAATGCTACCCAAAGAATAGGCACAGTAAAGTGGCAATGAACAGGACATATCTGTCGAAGAGACGACGGTCTATGGGGAAGAAAAGTATTGGAATGGCGCCCAAGAACTGGCAAACGAAGCATTGGCCGACCCCCTGCAAGATGGACTGACGACATAAGAAGAATAGCAGGAGTGACCTGGACGCGGGAGGCGGAGGATCGAAGAGAATGGAGACTCATGCGGGAGGCTTACATTCAACAGTAGACGGATACAGGCTGATGATGATGATTGAAATATTTTGTTTTATTTATATTTATAATACATAGAAAAATCTGGGATCATTCGGAGGTTAAAGAGTTTTGTTCCACCACTTCAAAGATGTCCCGTGAAGCGGTTTTCCATTTCATTTAGTCAATGTGGATGTAGATAACAGCTTTTCTACTCTTGGTGACAGTATGTTACTGTCCGCGTTTGATTTGATCACCTCCTACTTGGAGAAATGAACCTCAGCTGTATGGTCAGTCCCCGGGCGATGGCCGCATAAGTCTCCAGTTGTTCCTCACGCGGATGGAGCCATTCCTCACGCCACCGGTAATGCTGATCATCCATCCACCAGCCAGTGGAGTAACTGACAACTTCACCTATACACCAATATTTAAGGCATGCACGAGACGTTGGTGTGAGACTGACGCCTGAGACATAAAAATATCAAGAAAATTTGTCAATGTTTCAATGTTAATCGCGTTGAAAATATGACAACTGGTAACTTGCATAAAAAAGGAATAACAGGCTTGTCATATAAGGGAACTTCACCGTTAGCGTATGTTTTGAAATTTAAGCGTTTATGTAAGAGTTATTATTAGAGCAACAAAAATCTATGACAAAATTAAAAATTATAAAAGAAACTCGTTTGTTTACAATGACTTAATTAAATAAACGTCGGGAGTTCGATCGCCGACGGAGAAAAAAAAATGTTGGTATTATTTTATTAATTCAAATTGGTTGTAGATGGAAATCGTCCCCTGAACACCACATCTTCTTCTTCGTAATATCAATCCGGTGGATTGGTTTGCAGCAACAAAATCTTGCATCTCGATCTCCACTCCTCTCGGTCCCCTGCAGTCCTCTTCAGCTCAGCATAAGACCTACAACTCATGTCCTCGAACACTTGCTGCAAATAATCCCGTCTAGGGCGCCCTATACAGTTTATTTCCTCGACCATCCCTTCCACAATGTCGTGAAGAAGACCATCGTGGCGTATCATGTGACCGATCCATCAGGCTCGCCTCTCTGAGATGGTTCTTACTAGGTGCCTATCCTCCTTGACATAACACCACATATTCATATTTAATTCGTGTAATAAATGGATGTTGTGTGGAATGTTGAGCTGTAGTCTATAACGTTCGCGGATCAATACTCCACTACAGTGATTACCTTAAGTAACGTAAAAACGCCATATAATCCACAGATGAGATTTATGCATCACAACTTCTGTCTGTCAGTAGTCTCCTGTATGTGTTTAAATAGAAAACTATATCGGCATACTTTTTCTCACTTAGTATTGCTTTCAGATCCTCAAGGTTTCTTGTATTGAATAAAAAATACTTAAAATACTGCTATATGTTATAATAAGAAGGACCTTGAGAAGAACTTACAATGATAATAAATAAATTTGACTGCGCTACTGTATTGTGGTATTTTTATCGGATCGGAGCCTTTTCACCTAATGCTATCAATGTACGTTAGTATTTCAGCTTCGAGTGTTCCCGCAAGATAAAAGGCGGTTAATAAGTCACCTCTAACAGTCATATTATAGCAAATGTGCCGGGGCGAGACACTTTCTTGTAGAAATATAACTCACGGGGAAGAATGCTGACTGAGGCTAGCTTTCTTCAACCACAACTTATTATATGTGGAGTGGATTCATTTAAAACATTTTATAAATTTATGCCTCTTACTTATACTACTTCAATTTGGAACATTTCGAAATGAAAACATCACGAAACTATTTTATGAATACAAAACATATGCAACGTAAATGATTATTAAAAGTAAACCAATTTAATTTAATAACGAAACGTATCCTTTCTTTTTCTCAAATCAGTTTCATATCTAGAACATATAATAATAATCATCAGTCTGAATCCATCTACTGTTGAACATAGGCTACCCGCTTTAGTCTCCATTCTCTTAGATCTTCCGCCTCTTGCATCCAGGCTACTCTCGCTATTATTTTGATGTCGTCAGTACATCTTGCTTGGTTGACTAATGCATTGTTTGCCAGTTCGTGGACGTTATGAAACATATGATCTCTACAAATTGATGCCATTAAGTTATGTTAGTAATTTGTTGCGTATCCTTAGTTGCCATTGTCCATGGGTCATCTCAAGACATCTCCGCACCTGAAGGTCCACCTGGGAACATATATAATTCAATACCACCTCCAGCACAAGATCGAGACACATCTGTTTGATTTATTCATCTGAACTTTAAAGAAGATTAGATTTTAATGCCGACGCTTCCAAGGCTTGATCATTTGGTCCTTAAGAGGAACATAATTTAATCAGCGACACGCGGCAAACAACAAGCGATAGTCCATCCATGTTGTGGTCTGTGTCTAGTGTTACTTGACTTCGGTGATCTAACGATAACTGATTTATTGGTATGTCGTTATCGCTGGCCAAAAAATTCTAAATCAATAAAAAAGTTTGTCATGTCATAGAGTGCAAAAAAAAACGTTCTGTATATTTTCGCGCTGTGTCGACGGTATGGCACCATTTAAGTGACGCCACATTGTTAGCGGTCGTAAATTTTTCACGAGGCCGCGCGGGGTGTTAATTAAAAATATCATCACGGTCCCCTCCTTTGGTGGATTCATAAATGATGCGGCGCGCCCTTCCTAGGTAGCGGGAGATAGCCGGGACAGAAGGCGGCAAACGAGGCAAGTTGAGCTGATACTTTGACTCTTCGGAGCGAGAAAGGGGTATGACCGACAGCTCAAAGTCACAAACACAAAAAAATAGATATGCTACGAGTTATATCGCGGAGTAAATCAATGTGATTACATACACGAAGTGATTGACTTTTAAATTGCGTATATTTGACAGTAGTAGTACTTTTAGTAATTTCGTAGGTTTTGTCCTGCCAGATCTGTTATCTTTTGGTGTGAGCTATGTGTGAAGGGATTTGTCTTATGATAAATTTTGAAATTACATATATTTGACAGCGGGTTACCTGAATATTGCGCCAAAAACCTTACCTTTTGAAATTGCGTAGAGTTTTGCGTGTCAGATTTGTAATCATGGCTTTTGGGTTGAGCTGTGTCTGCTCAATTTTTTTTTGTGATAGACTTTCAAATTATAAACACGTATATATGACAGTGCTTAAACATAACACCGTATTGAAAACACCATATTTTTTAATTTTGTACGTTTCGTCCTGTCAGATTTAGAATTATGGTTTTTGGGTTGAGCTGTGAACATATTTTTTTTTGAAATAGGTCTTTGCTTTAACTGCATCTGACAGCAGACACAAATATACCGTGTTTAAAACACCACCTTTTTGTAATTTCGTTGTTTTTCTCCGCCATATTTGGAATCATCGTTTTTGTATTGAGCTGTGTGCAGAAAATTTCTCTTCCAGAATACTCGTATGCCTAAATGCTAATACATACAAAAAAGACACTCCAATCCATTCCACATAACATTCGAGGAGGCAGACTTCAGAATACATACTCCAATAACATGATTCATAAATTTACAAAAAATTTACATAAATAAAAAATTCTTACAGAGAGTAATAAAATGAATAATGTTTGTCAAAGAATACTGAGACCCAGGAAAACAATGCCTTTGGCAAATAAGAGAGGAATACACACTTTAAATGACTGTTAAGCTACGTGAAGAGAAACCCATCTTTCATGACGCTCGAATAGGCATATTTTACCGATAGCTCAGCTTCTAGAAAACACTAGTTTATTACATTACTTAACCCTGAAGACTCCTGAGACGGCTGATGAAATATCAAAGAGAATAAAAATTCGTTATACGCGCCTCAACTCAAAGCAGTAGCTTAGATGCGCATATTGGTAATTTAGAACATTTTTAATACGTTAAAATATTTAGGATTTTGTACAGGAAGTTAAAAATAAGAAAATAGCAATACTTTAAATGATAAAAAATAAAATAATACCTTGGGTTTCAATGTACGCAACTATGACGACAATCTGTTTCTTTAAATGATTCACGTCTGAATGAAATCATTTTAAATATTGATAAGTACCTCCCGAACCCATCTCTTAAATTTTTAAGCTCTTTTGACAACCGCTCTTTTGTTGTAGTATTTGATCGGAACAATTCATAAAGCATTTTTTTGGTTTTATGAGACATAAATTAATATTCATAATTCACCTGAACGAGAAGTATTTGGACGAAATAATGTAGACTTTTTCACATAGATTCGCAAATGAAGTGACCCGGCCCTATTATTTTTCCACGTGACGCGAGCAAAAGGTGGCAAACGAGCCAATTTGAGACGGTACTTTGACTCTTTGACTTCAGTTGCATACTTAGACTATCCAAGCACTGAAAACTCTAGTCATATAGACTGACGCTCACACAATTAACTACCTAAATTGTTTGGGAGATTTTAATTTTTACTTTCAACCATATAACATATTTAAGCGATAAATTTACTAGTATTTTAAATAATTCTTTCGGTTCTCACATCAGCTTCATAGACAAGATAAACTTATGTTGTTTTTTAACATATTACATGACACTCTCTAAGACGTAATTGAATTGTAATTTATTTATGATATATTAAATAATAGTTTAAATTTGAAATCGATTGTCCAAGAAAGAATCAAACAACTATACACTACTATGGCTTTTTTTATGTGTTTTCAGATCACTTTTCGAAGACTACTTAAAACATTGTTTAGAGAGCATTTTTTATTGTGAGTAAGGATTTTTACGATGTATACCAAGAAAGAGTGTACGATTTTCAAATCATACTATACCCGGCTGAAATAATCAATGTAAGGAGTATCGCATAACTGTTTTAATCAGGCGCTAATGTGTACATATTTATTGTGTATTTATTTTTTACCTTATTTATAGTAAAAAAAATAAAACTTTCAACTAAAATTAAAGTTTATAATAATTTTAATTAAATTTGGATTTTCAAATTCATATTATATTTCTAGGTTGGTTGATGTACTCATTTTAAATAATAATATTAAGCTTACTTAAACATTATATCATCACAGAGAACATAGAAATCGGATTTAATTTTCCTAGAAAGATAAAAAAATCTAAATTGGATTAAATTCCATGTATTCTATTCTCCTCGAGAATGATGGCTTATGCTATGTAAATGATGTCGCAAAATATTTGTTTTATAAATATAAACATTTGTATTATATTTTTTATTTTCGTATTAAAAAAGTCAAAGGCCTTTTATTGTTTTTAATTCGTGCATCAGCGAGACTGTTGACTACATAATTAGGAGCACGAATTTCATCGTTTATTTTTATTTTTTTATGATCGCGATATCTATATGTTTTGACTGTGCTGCTATATATATCAGATTTTCACGCGGCTCTTTTAAAATATAAGGAAAATTTACCATTTAAAAATATGTAATTACAACGGTTTCAATAATGCCCATATTGAAACTGCACAACCACCATATTCTTGGTTACAACAGCTGGTCGTGTGTCTAAATACTATCAGTTCAGCAATCGACACGCAGTTGAAGTGCATGTATGTCCTACAGTGTATGGCATTTACAAAAATTTTGAGAATTGAAATTTCCAAGCAATTTTCCGGATTGTATAATTTAATATTACGCGGATTCTGGTTAAAAATTATATAACTTACAGTATAGAACCATTTAAAACAATATCAGCTCACACAGAACCACTGCTCTAACTAAAGATATGCTTGTTCTAAAAGAACATAGGCCATATCTGATATTTATTTAATACCTCGTATCGTATAATAATATATACTTAGTATAGACTCGTATCTTCAAATACTATAAATGATTGTCTTAAATCGTCTGCTTGAACTTTATAGAACCTAGATGGGTCCACTATGAATGATTTTTAGAAATATCACAAAATTATTTTTCTTAGAAAAATTTTGGAACTGCCTGTATAATACACCGATGTTTAGATGCCGTCACTCGACTCGTTGGAAATTTAATCAAAGTGATAGAACACTATTATTGTTTCTACGCCTGTCCCTGGAGCATCACCAAGAATCGACGGTGATGAATAATATGACAAGCAAGACACAGGGACGCGGGGTAAATCTCTGCCTTTATACACAGTCACATTTGTCATACATTAATTAATGTATAGTACGAGTATTACAGACCTTAGAAATGATTCTGTTCAAATTGCGCGATGTATTTTATGCATTGAATTGCAATTGATAAAATATTTTTTAAGTGCGAATCCTCCGAAGAGATTCAAGTAAAAGAACCTAAGAAGATTCACTCTTTAACACACAAGAATCTTATGAACTTTTTCATTCTATGAATACTCGTGCATGTTTATAATAAAGCAATAACATTATAAGCATTCGCTATACAAGTATTTGTCAAAGAACTTCATCGAGATGTGCGAATATCTAAATTTATGCAGATTTCGAGGCTTTCGTTATTTCTTTTTAGATTACATAATATATTGGGTAAAATATTGTGATGCAGAACTATAGAGTACGAGCTAGCATATAAAGTGTTTCCCATATTATACATATAATAATAACTTGAATCTATTCATACTTAAGTACTTACCGCTTGGATTGGGGCGGCCGGTCGTAAAATGAATAATAAATCCATTTGCTGGGTTGCATCTAAAAATGTGACGTATCTGGTTTCCTGTAAGCCCTGACCACTCGCTTAATGTGGCTTTTCCAGCTACACGCTAACAAAGATGAATTTTGCATTAAAATATATTTTTCTCTCTAATCAAATTACAAATCATAATAAGTCTTTGTTCGTTCACTCGTGAACTTGGTAGATAGCGTGAGTCTAAAAAGCTTTTCGAAATAACTAACATTTAACCAGTGTAATTCTTAGATGACGCCTAGATGCAGGAGTATTGGAAAGACGATGTTCGTCAACAAATAATGGTACACTTACGTCTATGTAACGTCAGGTTGCTTCACTTAGCCTCTTCAATCGTTATTACTATACATGATGTTCTTTTAACTTTAAAGTATTATACTCTAATGCAACCACCCACCAACAAACTCGTCTCATATTTGCTAAATATTGACGATTAATATATAATTTCTTATGAACAAGGAATTTCCAAAATTCTATCCTAAATGTCAAAGGTATGCTCTGGAATGCACTTTCAGTATTTGTGTTTCCTCATTTATAGAATATAGATCTATTAAAGAAACAAATTAATATTCTTTTGCAATCTCTCCAAACCACAAACAAACACAATACACGTTTTCTGCATTGAGCCTTTAGCCTTATTGGCTATGCGTCATCGAACCCACTATTTTAACCGACTGTGTTCACCTGCATGCACTTTCTTTAAAAAAAGTTACGGGTCAAAGATTACCACTTTTTTGAGCAAGTACTACTACTAATTTTATTCAAAAAATGTATTAGTTTCATAAGAATATTCTGAATAAAATACTGCCTTGAGTAGTTAAATATTAATTATATATTTGTTAAAGTTTGCAGTGAAAGATTTGGTGCAATCACTTTGATGAAATCCTGTATCCTCTCGTCGTTTTGTGGGCAGATACGTGATCCACGTTACGGAGCTAGAGCTGTCGTAAAATGGAATAGGTAACGACTACTTTAATAACACGAACAAATGACGGACTAAGCTTGCACAAAAGTGTATTGTTCTCATCTCAACATTTAAGTTGTTTTGTGTTTCTAGTCTTTACGAACATACAACATTAAAATGTCATTCGAATGTTTTCTTATTTTAATAAATCTTAGTTAAAATTCGGGTATGCTACTAGAAGTACGAATATTTTCTTACGTCTAGTTAAGGTATGGTTATAAAATGTGTTTAGTCATGTTTTACCAAATAAGTAATATTTTACCAACTTTTTAATGCTGATGCAAACATGGCACCTGAATTAATCGAATGCAGCCTTTTAATAGATCAATGGTTTGACTTTTTCAGGAAGTATATTAACGAACACGGTACCCTTACATCTAACGGTTAGTCAAGCTACGTTATAAGACATGGCTAGAACATACATCTCTGATGCAACACGAGAGCGTAAATAAGCTGTCATTTATTTAGGCTCTATAATAATATACTCGATATAGGCTACCACGATAGTTGAGAACAAATTCTTATTATTATTAAATTAATATTTTTAAAATATGAGTAGTTATTAATCATATTAACAACCGTATTTATGTACGCCTGTACAGGTACAAATGTCTTTTTTATTGTAGCATCGCAGTTTAAGCATTAATTATAGTATTATTAGTGTCCATAAAAAAGGGCGCGGTAATTTAAAAAGGATAGAATTAGTAGTGCAAAAAGTGTTCTTTTCGTTTACCAACAACTGGTGAAAATTTAAGCTAATAGATCTGTTTAATCTCTTCTCGCGTTGTTGAGTTTTTCGGTAAGCTCCATAGCGATTGAGTTTTTTTTATTAAGTCGTTGAAAATACTTACCCATGGTATGAAATGTTAGTTTCATTCATCATTCATCATCAGCCTGTGTCCGTCCACTGTTGAACGTAGGCCTCCCGCATGAGTCTCCATCCTCTTCGATCCTCCGCCTTCCGCATCCAGGTCACTCCCGCTATTCTTCTTATATCGTCAGTACATCTTGTAGGGGGTCGGCCAATGCTTCGTTTGCCAGTTCTTGGGCGCCATTCCAATACTTTTTTTAATTTTACCATGGCCGCTGCCGTGGCCAGGAATAGCAAAGCTGCTGGGAACTAGGGGCCGGATCTTTTGTTGTGTTTTCATTCGGAGTTGTTGGCTTAAAACGCCACGCTTGCCAGGCGGCTTGGCGAGTTTATGGCCGGTTTACACCGTGCCTATTGTTAGTATTAAGATTAATATAAAAAAGGGTAGCTATTTTTGTAAAAGGCGGTTGGCTTTTTCATTCAGGAATTTGTGTTTTTGTAATTAATTTAATTATATATATATGTATAATATTAACTAACGACACATTGTAAACGTGGTTATCATTTGATCCACCGAAGTGAAGCAACAGCGGACCGAAACTTAGATGGGTCACTACCTGATCCTAATCGCGTATTGCTGGTTGGGTTGAGCTGCAACTGACAAAAATAAGTGGCGGCAATTTGTGGCGATCAAAGCTAATTATGAATTCGTGGTACCGGATTTATGTAAAATATATGCTCCATGAAACGAGCATACATAATAAAAATGTACTATTGTTTATTATGAATTGAAATTCTTGCCACATTCTTTAAAATGTTTCAAACGTATATTAAAAATACTCGTACATTCTAGAGAATATTAAAACTGAACTTTTTATAGTAAAATTGATCATAAAATTAATGAAAACGTATTTTTTTTTCGTCTTAATGTATTATTACATAACTTCTCAAAGTTCACGTACACGTCACAACATGTTTTTATAAAATAATAAAATGTATGAAGAATGAAAAAGACGCCCGCCGCGGTGGGCGGACTCGATATTAAAAAAGTACTGAGCCGATGTAAGAAAATCTTTAAAATTAAAGGTATTGTTGGGGGCTCGGCGTAATGAAATTAACAAAGTATTCCGAGAAAAAAAAATGCTTTATTGGATTAAATTATTATCTTGGGATTTCATAAAGCGGAGATTCTCTTGGCCCGCCGTCAAAAGAAACAAGATTGTATCTTTTAGTAATAAATAAATACTAATCCTGTATAACTAATTAAGTTTATTTATCTACAATTTTATTTATGATTTACAATCGACGATTCTCGGCGGAATTACGCATTTTGTAAATATGTAGTTAATGCAATAATTAGATTATTATTAGTAGGCTTATTCATATTCTCGATATTGCCTTGGAGGTCGTTGGGATGCACCAATATATGTGTTACAGGTTAGACCGTCGGATACAGAGATATCATGGAACAATGGATGGACAATGGCAACAAACATAAATGGTTGAGGGCAATTTGTCGTGACCATATGTTCCATAGTTTGTAACGGATATGGGAAGAAAAAGGTAATTAATGATGCCTTTGGTTGATACAAGCGTTATAGCAGCTAACATTTTTGGCTACCAAATATGTTAAAATATTTGAAATTAAAGTTTTAAAAATTATTATACTGTAATGAAAAATTCACCAAAAACCATGTTTAATGAATTAAGAAGTTTCAAAAGTAGAATTTGTATAAATTGATTTGTAATAAGGTTGATTTAGAAAGTTGCAACATAAAAATTTCAAAGGGCATCAATGAAGTATTAAAAGAACAAGAATAATGATTTTATACGTTTACGTGATCATTGATATCAATATGATCAGTCGTAAGCCATACAATTGCACCCAGTTACTCAAAATATATAATTTTAAGATATATATCGTTATTTGATAATGTTTCTTGATTTTTTATTTTACTGAAAAACTGTAAAATAATTTAATGTCTCGCTTCAGGCCCGGACGCAAGAAGCCGAGTTCATTCACGGGTAATTACGCATCACCGATATTGCTCATTTCCTTGCTAATGGTCCATGCGAGATCCTCAGTAAAGACTCTATCTATAGACACCCATTAGGGCATGACTCCAGCCTCCCACACGATCATTATGACAGAGTTCAGATTTGTAGAAAACATATTTAATAGAGAAAAATAACTCTTATTGAGTCAGGTAATTCAAGCAGTGTTTTTTCCAGACATTGAGTGAATTTCTATAACGGAATATACTCTCCTAAAAGATCTGTACAAAATGTTTTTATATTCTGTGAAAAAAGATCATTTATTTTTAAAATGTATGTTTGGTATAATTTTGAAAACAGCATTACAATTTTTATTATTATTGTGTTGAATACGATTAATTATTAACGCAAGTAAACAAGACGTTTGCCTTTTTTAACTGATAGTCAAATTTAAGTATACGTTTTTGAGTATTTAATTAAAACAAAGGCTGTAAGCTCGACACTTCAAATCATGGTACAAATTATCTTTGTAACATATTTCAATCTTCTTCCTAGTATCAATCCGGTGGATTGGTTTGCAGCAACAGAATCTTGCATCTCGATCTCCATTCCCTCGGTCCTCCGCAACCCTTTTCAGCTCAGCATAAGCGCTACAATTCATGTCCTCGAATACTTGCTGCAAATACTCCCGTCTAGGGCGCCCTCTACAGTTTCTACCCTCAACCATCCCCTCCAAAATATCGTGAAGAAGACCATCGTGGCGTATGATGTGACCAATCCATCGGGCTCGCCTCTCTGAGATGGTTCATATTAGGTGCCTATCTTCCTTGTTTATCCTGAGAACCTCATTTTTCGTGACGTGGTCTCTCCGGGAAATTCCGAGAATTCCTTTCTGTACGACCACATCTCAAAGGCATCTAGTCTTTTTTTATCTCAATATAAATTATTATATTTCGATAAAAATTGAGGGATATTTTAATGAAGATTGAGTATATACAAATAATTTTCTAGATTTTTTTTAGTATCGTAGAGAAATATATATATATAGAGTTCTGGTAAAATGCTGTTATCATTATACTCAAATATATTATAGAAAATGCAAATAATTTCCTTACATGCAAAAGGGAGGATGTATTTTTTTGACATTACAAAGCCTTCATGTACGTAAAATATATGCTATGGTATATATAATATTATAAATATAAAACTTAATAATATTTTCTATTTTGAAGTGCTGTAACGGCGATAAAATTTAGGTATTTAAAACGTTTATGATAAAAAAAGCCAATCGCTTTTTTCCATATAAGATCTATTCTTCATACAGGCGGTTAAGTTGAAATACAATACATATATAAAAAATATTATCTGTATTTTCACAATTAGACATCTAGATTGTTTATCAAAAATATGTGTGGATGGCATCTTACTGGAACAGATTAATGGATAATGAGAATGAAGGGGAAATGTGCAGGAACCAACGAGACGCCTATGCTATACAATGTGTGAAGAAGAATGGTATGACGATTGCCTATATTCAGGCGTTTATTACTATTACTATGGCGCTGGCGAGTTGTTCGCTATAGGAAATTATTGTCATTATATAAACGCAAAGGACACTTCCAACTTTTGCGGAACCAAATGCAGTACTCATTGAAAATGTATATTTTTCACCATCTCATCTTCATATTCGCCTCCTCCTATGTTAGCTCCGCCGAGTAAATAAAGTGTATAGTTCTAGACGGCCTTTCAAGACGGCGCTAGCCCAGGAGCTTGAAGAAAAAGCTGCTGTAGTTTATGATCTCCTGCTATATCCTTAATACATGTCCTAACCCTGGTCTATATTTGTTTCTTGATCGATTGTATTATGGAAAGCTGCCTTGTACGCTCTCTCACCTCTTTTTTTTATCACAAAGTCAAACCATCGCACTTCCAGTAGTTTACGCGGGAATCTGTGCTCAAATCCTATTATAAAGTTGCATTGGTTCTTCAAGCCGTGAAGAAGAATGGGAACGTGAAACCTTATCCATTGCGCTACTGAACTCCAGCGTATTCGTGCGCTATCACGTGTTTCTAAATTAGACTGTGTCTAAAGCCGCATTAAAAAGACATACACGAGGTATGCGAAACAATTATGTTTGTGAAAAGCACATCTCTAAAATATTAATTACCTGGTCCGTGTATCCCGCTGCAGAACAGTTTTAAAGACGGGGCTGAGCCGCCGCAGATTGGAGCCGCGCTGCTTTCATGTGGTTTGGGAGCAACCTTAAGCGCTTTACACCAGAAAAGTACTAGCGTTCGCCACCATACTACATCCTATCCCTATCACACTGGAAACTCTCCAATATATTCTATCTCATTCACTGACCCAAATTACTATGCTACTTAATTAAATATATTTTAAAGATACCTTTTTTTTTAAATGGTTTCCTTTTCGAATGCTTAGAAAGATTAACAGCTATCATTATTAAACGCTTTCAGTGATTAAATTAACATTTTTAAGTATCATTTGGAAATGTGTCTTAAATTTAAATAATATTGTAGTATTCATACAGGAGAAAACTGACAGATTGTGTTGGAGATATCTCATAACGCTTACCATTTACAATATGACTAAATGCTGCATGTGGATGTTGATCTGGCAATATCATACAAACACTAAAGTTTGGCATTCAAGCATCCATATTTTAAAGGAATTAACTTTAAATGGGTGGTAAATACCGGATGACTTTTGTCGAACACATATTTAAATTAATTGACTATGACTGATATTTTACGGCTGATAAATTTTTTTTTTCGTTTTTCTTTCGATCGATTATTCTAGGTGCTATTCTATTATATAAAAATAGAAATAAAATGTTATTTAGAAGTTATTCCACTTTTTTAATTGTAGGACGACATGTTTCTGAAACAAAAATAAAGCCATTGAATTGACAATTGCTACTTGACGTAACCGAAATATGTCGTTCTATAATAAAAAATATAGAATAATTTATTAAAAATGATTTATTTTTATTTTGACTTTTATTTCGATATCTGTCGGGGATTAAACTAAACCTTTGGTTTGAAAGGAAAATAATTTAAGCCACTAAACCATACCTACTATAAAAAATTGTATTAATATGAAAACACAAGCTCATTGTTTTTCAAAATTATTAATTTAATTATCAAAAAATTATAATTTATAAAGATGACACCTGTCGAAATATGAGATAGCAGTAGCTAAATCCACAATTCTAAATCAATATACGAAATTACTTGCATTTTCTGTATTTTATTTGTTTTGCCGAGTGATTCTGAGACTATGCTTATAGTGTTTGGATACTACTTGGAAAATAACGAAATAGCAAGTGTCGGTGCATGTGTGGCTATCGGAAGCACTGGAGGGCTAGAGGGTCCGGCCGGAAGAACGCCGGGGAACTTCGGTGGAGTTTGCATTAAGCAGACGCGGTGGGGGGAGGGTCAGATTGAATAAATATCCATAAGCTTCTATTCTCTGTGTTCTGCTCCTCTAAGCGCAGGGCGACCACATCTCACTGTTTGCAGAGAGGACAGATCCCTTTGTGTTTCACTTTGCAAGCGTTTTTCAAATGTACTCGTTGGCCGAAAAACAAATCGCAGGTAAAATAAAATAGCTACATGTAAGTGACTCAAAATTAAGCGCTTTTGAGTTGTTAGCAATGACATGATATATGATATTGCACAGTTCATTGAATGTGCTTATCAATCTAAACGGCGAATAGTTATAAAATTTAAGTGTATTATTATAACTGAGTAAATATAAAAAAATACTTATCATGCCACTACTTAAGAAAAGTAATTATGAGTTATCAAGTTATTCGTTTTATTCTATTTTATAAATTTATCTGCGATGATATTAATGACTCAAGTCAAAAGGTAGCATAATTAGTATTTGCTTCTTTTATGAGTACAAATGTAAATATATTATAGATTATGCATACTTTGAGGTGTTATATTCGTCAAAAATGTTAAGCAGTATATAATATAAACTTATTCATAAAAACTTGAAATAGTTCAGGTGTAAATATCTTGATTGTTGTGTGACTTATTTATTGGAACAATAAAAATCCTAACATATTAATGAAAACTAGTGGAAGATGAAAGTTGTTCCATAAAAAGCAACTATCTATTTACATATAATTATATTAATAATAACGTCACATCAAGCTTATGGACAATGCGTGAATGGCGAGGTGTAGTATTACAAAGTTGACGGAACAACTCCACAGATAACTTTTATATAGCGTTTACATAAGACCAGATAATTGACCTAATGACTACCCAAAATAAACAACGTACTGACTGTTATACAATAAATCGCTATAACTGCTATAGGAAAGTCTCGGTTTCAAATAAAATAAGTGTACACTATAGAAAGGTTTGCTTTATAGTGCTTAGCCTTTTTTAGAATCTCTAGATGGCATTCTTATAAATATGTGTATATGAATCAAAGATAACGTTCCTAATTATCACTATAATTTTATTTTTCCTAATATACAGCTTATTTCTACTAATATTCAGATTTTGTCAGCCGACAATTTTTTAACAAGTTTGTGGTCATTATTCTAATGCATTTTTTCATCGTAGCATTGTCTCTCCCTTTTTGTATTCTTCATTATATTTCACATAGATTTTCCGCATGAACCATACGGTCATCAACCATTATTTGCTTAGTTCCAAGGCATCTCTGCAGTTTAAGCTATGCCAAGCATTTCGTATGTTTAGTTACTTGAAACACTCCGAAACGAAAGTTAAAAACTCAGAGTTACGCGTGTATTTTGGCGTTTATGAATTATCTTATTAAAAAAAAAAAAAAGAGTTTTCCAACTTAATGCTGAGGGGAGCTTTAACTCTATATTCTTCACATTAAAAAATGAATCTTGAAAATGTAGTTGGTGCGCGGTTACCCAGCTTGTACGTATTGTCTGGCAGGAACTCGTGTGGACTGCGAGTATAGACACTCCGGAAGATAAGCCTCTCTAGCAGCAGGTATCCTGCCAGGTCCACCGGTAAATATAAAGTGGTCTTTTTAAGGGGAACCCACCCCACGGGGGCGCCAGCACTCGCCCCGTAATTTAATGCGATTATTTATTTACGCAATTTTGAAAATAAAGGGTTGCTTATATCGTACAATATGCCCCCGTTGCAGATAAATTGAAGAAACGTGACCGATTCTGTTATGTACCTCTGTATTGTTCAATAAATAATTTATTATTGTTTTTATGTTTTTTTTCAGTTCTCTTATTTTGCTTAAGTTTGATGGTACTTTTTGCTTTTTACTTTCCCTTCAAATGTTTTTAAAAAATCACAATTCTGTTTTTATGAAATATTCGTTTCCGATTAGAAGCATATGATTTTTCTAGATATTCTAGCTCAAACGTTTCGGAGTGGTTGTATTTTTATTTTGTATGCAGGTGACACATATATTCTCCACAAATTACTGCCTATCATGTCAATTGCCATTTTATATGGAAATTGACTGTTCTGTGAGTTTTCTTAGCGATTGCTTCTCTATATACTTATTATTTTTAAATTATTAAAACCATTTAAACGCATTATCATGTAAATTGCTTGAAAAATATTTAATTTTTTTAAATTGATTAAAAAGGAATTATTTGTTCACGATTCTTCATATTTTTAGTAAATATTTCATCGTTAACCGTAAGCTATGTATAAAACAAGAAAAAAAATCTGTCATACCGAAATTAAGTATAAATCAACTACAATTTATACCTTTGTTATTTTTTGTTGTCGCTGGGTTGAAAAGATTGGCCGGAAGAGGAAGTTCGAGATTCCGTTTCCAGGGGGCACCGCGTGGAGGTTCTTTTCATGCTCCCCAGGCAGTGTATTTGCTCCTATACTATTTAATATATATACAAACGACCAACCCACCCCCAAAGACACAAAATCTTTCATATATGCGGATGACTTAGGTTTGGCAGCACAAGCAGTAACGTTTGAAGAAGTTGAGGACATCCTAAGCCAGGGACTCAACGAGATGTCCCATTACTACGAAACCAACCATCTCAAACCTAACCCATCAAAGACACAAGTCTGCTGTTTCCACCTTAGAAACAGGGAAGCTAACAGAAAGCTTCATGTCACGTGGGAAGGTAGAGTACTGGAACATAGCGACCATCCAAAATACCTCGGAGTCACTCTAGATCGCACCCTCACCTTCAGGCGTCATTGCAGCAACACCAAACAGAAAGTTGCAACAAGGAACAACCTCATCCGCAAGCTGACCAACACTCACTGGGGAGCCCAACCACCCCTTCTTCGTACCTCAGCTTGAGCACTTTGTTTCTCAGCCGGAGAATATGCGGCACCAGTGTGGGGTCGATCAGCCCACTGTAATCAAGTGGATACTGCCCTGAATGATGCATGCAGAGTCGTCACAGGCTGCCTCAAACCAACACCCATTTCTAAACTATACCCCTTGGCTGGAATCGCACCACCGAACATAAGACGCAAAGTCATATGCGCCGAAGAAATGCGTAAGGCAATCAACCAACCGTCCCACTGCTTGTATAATCAGATACCCCCAACACCAAGATTGAAGTCTCGAAGCAGCTTTCTGAAATCCACACAACCTCTCACATCCGGCCCTGAAAATGAGAGACTCCAACTCTGGCAACAAATCGCACCAAAAGATTTCATTACTCCAAAGGAAGGCCTCCCAACTGGCAAGAGCCTTGACTGGCCGACCTGGAAATCCCTAAACAGATTAAGAACCGGAGTTGGTAGAACAAAGGACAACCTCGAGCGATGGGGAATGCTTCGGCAGGGAGAGACACTATTGTGCGACTATGGAGACCTGCAGACCGCCTCACACCTACGATGCTGCTCCATGTGCCCAACAAGTTGCACATCTCAGGACCTAATGCTGGGCAACACACGAGCTATCGATGTTGCCAGATATTGGGAAAAAATAATTTGACGTCGCTGACACGAAGAAGAAGAAGACCTTTGTTATTGTCAATACGAGAAAAACAAGAAACTGAATGGATAAAAACGAATATAAAACCTTTTTTCCATTAATGCAAAGTAATACAATGCATAAGTAAATACTCGTATATAATGCACACGTGAAAAAATAATTTTAATTAATTATTTTTTTCTGCTGCTGAATTTATTATGTGAGATTTCTTTTATTGAAAGTGTAGGTATGTGTTATTATTCAATCATAGCTAAATAATATGAAAATATCTGCCGTGGTTAATACAAATTTAATTGGTTATTTATAAAGCGTAGTCGAGGATTGGTTGGCCATGCAAAAGTGGCATAAAAAAGGTACCTAGTGAAGTACAAAAGAAAATAACACACACAGTCTACGTTGTTTGAAGCCGCAACGCGAAAGCGCTGAAAAAGTACAGAAAATTAAATATTTAAAATAACGCGAGGTTGCAGGCTCGGAATCCGGTTATGGAAAAATGAGAGAAAGCTCAAAAAAGGAAGATGAAAGCTTGCCGCATATTCGACGATACTGTCAGGTGAAGTTGCTTTGGCAAGGGAAATTCCTGACGAGCTTTCAGCAAACTTCACGATCGTGAAAGAGCGGCGCTGAAATTATTGCAACGTGTGGCCACCTACACAATGTATGGAAAATTGCGAAAATCCGCAGCAAAATTTCACCACCTGAAAGCCAAGAATTATTTTACAGAATAATGAATTGGTGGAATTTTTTGTGTTTTTTTTTTTACGTAAATACACGCGGAAGAATGCGATTGTGAATTTTAAATCCGCTAGATGCGATGAACTGCGAACAAAGATATATGATTTTATCGGTGAAAGACTTGAGCATTTGCATAAATTAAATTCTTCTTGCGAACTCATGAATTTTTGACTGGTTTGCTATTTTTTGCTGAAAATATACGTTCTGAATCACGTTTAAGAAACGTTTAAAGGCGCATCTGTTATTTGTGTACTTTTAAAATTCAAACAACTGTTTTTTTTTTACATACGTGCTATATATATATCTATTTAAGACGATGAAAATACAAAAAATGTGAATAATGATATTAATACATTCCTGTTTTTTGAATACAAACGTATTCGGTGGAACTTCATAAAAAAACTTGACTTGAAGATTCATATGACTTTCTCACAGTCATTTTTGGTGAAAATTTATATAAGATATTCAACAATGACAAAAAAATTACTGTGTGATTATTTTGAGAAAACATTATATGAGTTTTATTTTATCCTTTTTGACATAAAAAAAGCAATGATATTTTTTGTATAAGCTCATTCTATGGCGCGTCTCGCATAAAATGTCTTCGTCGTTGGGCTTTTGAAACAATGTCTGAAATACGTAAATAGGTTCAAAAATGATATATCGCAGAATAAATTCAAAAGAGTTGCTCTTGTACGAAAGACGACAAAGTTTTCCTTTTATGAGCGAAATATGGAAATCACACGTGTCTGTCTATTGTAAGAACTGCCGTTTATCATTCGGAGCTATTAAACCGTTCAGCTTCTTTAAAATAATATATTGCGATTCGGAATTAAGGCCCCGCTTCGTCTCAGCCACCCGCAGTTCCAAATAATTAATGATCCGAGAATGATCGATAATAATAGCGGGTGGAAATAATAATTTTGTTTTTGGGCGGGACGCTTGGCACCAAAGAAAAAATAACGCCAAGAAAATACGTCTCTCTATTATTAGCCATTGCAATAATGATAAAGTGTTTTAATGTTCGTTGGTATTATTTATTACTTTATTGACCTGTCTTATAAAGTCGAATGTTTTAATGGAATTGATTGAAATAATGAATTTTGATGAATCAACCTCAATACAATTATGGATTAATGTTACGAAACCTTTTTTTTCGACAAGCAATGCGAAGATTTCTCCTCATTTAACACTTTGGATTGTAATATCATTGTTTAAAGTGTCGAGGTAATCACCAGGCCACCTTAAAGAATGAAATTAATTTGAACACATTTATAAATCCTCCTACAATGACCTCTTTTATGAAAATGTTTTACTTATGAACATCAGATAACGTTTGTAAAAATGCATCGTCAAATAAGCGGTTTCGCAGAAAAACATAAATTGGCAATTATAAATAAATAAAAAAAACCTAAATTTCTCAGAACACTCGTGATCTCGTCATCATAAAAAACATTAATATTTCGAATTTTAGCATTTAGAATGTTTTCTGTGTTTCCTTTCTCATATAATTAATAAAAAAGTCAAAATAATCCAACAAAAAACACCTCATTGACATCATATAATGTGTCTCCTGGTATTTTATATTATGATATAAACCTTCAGAGATTTCTAAAAATTTAATGTAATATTAAAAAACAATATTGCAATTTTTTTTTTTTTAAGAAATTGTATGATTACCAGAATATTTTGAAGATATGGTCACTTGATTATTACAATAATGATATAGCGCTATTTTTCTTAGTTATATATAACTTTATTAACCTGTCTGCTAAAGTGAACTATTATTGTCAGGAGATGGATTGAGACAATCAATCTTTCTCTCGGGCTTCCTTTTTGCAACACCGTTGGTTCCGTTCGCCATATGTGTCTAGAAGAGGCCTATTAAGTTTGTCAATTGATTAGTGCCAATAGTTTGAAAAATTACATTATCAATTCTTTGTTTTTTTGTATGAAAAATACGTTGTATATTTTGGGCAAATAATATTTATTTTAGTTATTATTTTTTATTTTGTTAATGGCTTCAATAAACCTTCAATTACAATAGAATCATATATCACAAGATTGCTTTGAAATTTTATAACTTATTTAGAATGTATGCTATATATCATTTCTTCATATTATTATATATAATATTCTGTATAATATTGTATTCACTATACCAATTGCACTATATCATTAAGATATAACTAGGCATATATAAACCTACCAAACCTCACCTAATCAACAAATATTTACATGGTATAGTGTAATTAATGCACATTTTTTGTGACAAATAGTTTTATTGAATCGGATATTCGTATGCTCAGATGCTTAAACTTTTCGCATTGGTTGGCGGCATATGCCGTCATAAGATTCCCCGACCGTTAAACATCGTTTGACGTGATATATCGTTTTGCTACTTTCTGAGAATAATTTTTTATGCATCATCTGATAGCTAAAAGATACAAGAACCAATGTGATATACGAAAATAGACCAGATAAGTACAGTTACGCTTCAAATACTAGTTTTTTAATTGAAAGTATAATTTGTATTCAACCGAGCCGTAATGAAAGGGTTAATATCATTCAAAAACTGGCGACCGGTTGCGTTGGAAGGGTAAGCTCCACACCAAATTTCTCGACTAGTTTTACCGCGCTGCCATGGATAGTCGCATCACAAAAAAGTAGTACTTTCACAATGGAACTTGTATTACAGCTCGAAAAAAGTTTTCAGGATTTTTTATTGATTGATAACGTAAATGTTTTACTTTTGTTAAATTCAGTTTATTCTGTCGTTCATTGGGTGTTATTAAAAAATGGATTGTAAAATCGCACGTTTGTGATGTAGAGTTGAGGCAATTAAATTTAATTTTTCTTAACAGCTAATAAAGTAAGGATTTAATGAGGTTTTGTTTCATACTACGTGAAGCTTATCTATTTTATTACAAAGTTGAAAATTGTATAAAAATGATTTTCTGAATTCTTCTTCGTAGTATCAATCCGGTGGATTGGTTTGCAGCAACAGAATCTTGCATCTCGATCTCCATTCCTCTCGGTCCTCCGCAACCCTTTTCAGCTCAGCATAAGCACTACAATTCATGTCCTCGAATACTTGCTGCAAATACTCCCATCTAGGGCGCTCTCTACAGTTTCTACCCTCAACCATCCCCTCCACAATATCGTGAAGAAGACCATCGTGGCGCATGATGTGACCAATCCATCGGGCTCGCCTCTCTGAGATGGTTCTTATTAGTTGCCTATCTTCCTTGATTATTCTGAGAACCTCATTGTTCGTGACGTGGTCTCTCCAGGAAATTCCGAGAATTCTTCTGTACAACCACTTCTCAAAGGCCTCTAGTATTTTTTTATCACTTTCAGATAAGCACCATGTCTCACAGCCGTACATCAAGATGCTCCAAACAATTTTCTGAATATTTAATACATAATAAAAATTCCCATAGTCCCAGTCTGTATATTAAAATGAAATCTTTTATCGTATAAGTGTAATATAGTATATATTATAAGAGCCGTCGATGTGTTTATAGACACATAGTGTGTGCGTGTGTATGAAGCATATGAAGCGAATAAGCAAATGTATGAAGCGAATAAGTAATCTGCAAAGTTTCCGAAGGAAATTTCAAATATTTATTCATAAAGCCATTGGAGGAATCCAAACCTACTAAGTATAAAGACGTGTTGCGCGTCCACAAATATGTTCACATATAGGCGGTTGTGACAACAAGGTGTTGGGGCAAATAAAACGAAAACACACTAACATATTTCTTATTTATTTTTAAAATGTTTTTGTTGTCAATTTTTTTAAAATTTGTTAGATAAAAAGGCTATTTTAATATGGCTCACGTTAAGTAAATAAAGCTTAGAGAAATTAATTTATAATGCAAATACTTTTCTAAATAGGCAACAAAATAAATGATCAGATTTTAAATCAATTTGAGGTTAGAATTAAAATTTATTATTGGTTGAAATATACATTTTTATGTTTTTATTAATATAGGTTTAATAAATTTTGTTAGCTTAGGTTAGGTTAGGTTAAGTAGGGTTGATAAAAAGTTGTGGAACATGTTAAATAATACATAAAATAGATTTAATAATAATACAAAATATATATAATATATATATAAAATAATATAAAAATATATTATAAAATACGATCCTTATGATTATGGCCTTATTAACTTCAGAGATAAATGATTTGCCTTAGTTAATTTGTAAATTTTGAGCAAATTTTTGAATCTTGGAATCTCACTAAAATGGCCAATGCAGCCGTAAAATGGGTTTTGAAAGCAGAATACCCGCGGTACCATGTTTTTACTTCGTGATCAATGACAAGGTGAGGGTGCAGCAAGTCTTGTACAGTCGGTCAAGATATTTAAGCTTGGCTTGGACTTGTATGCCGCAGGAGAGCATGAACTTAATTTGTCTTCTCTTCAAGCATCCGGGATCTTGCCGTCAAACAATGTAAAGTATAATAGCTAACAAATCCCAAGCTCTCGCCGCCCAAGAAGGATGCCGGAAAATATACATAGAATGTAATTGGAGAAGTTTTGTGGGGCAGAGCTGACATAAGATGAAGCGAGGACAATGGCAGATTATAGATATTTAGAGCGGCAGTTCGTGACTTATATGCTCTTACTTAGAGAGCGGACCTAGATATATTGTATCAATCGTTTTAACTAAAAATAATATTTAAAATTAATTTTTTTGCTTGCAGTGTTTTATTTTGCCGCGTTTGTAACTTCAATAGCGGCGCTAAGGTATTGGCTAATGGCTGAGATATTGAAGGAACGCCGCCAAGAGCCTCTAAATAATTCGAAGAATTATTTTGCAATAACATCGAATAAGATTTACCAACTTAAATGTAAAATTGGCAACGACTCTAAAATATCTGAAATTCAAAAAATTTCAGATTCTGTGAATGTAAATTTAAATATATAATCTTAATCTAAAAAAATGTACATTACAGTCAATACTCTGATAGTGTTTTAATAAAATCTCATGATAATCACGATACTTTAAGCCTGAAGCATTAATGTATTCCTAACAGGTGGTTAAATCCAAAATATACAATATAAAAGGCTTAATCAGTTCTATATTCTCTTCGTTTATAAGCGTACTAGAAACGTACATGTTGAAATGGTAAAAATATAAATAACAACATAAAAGGGATCGTTATATGGAAAATCGTCGAAAACACTACATAAATATTTATTTCAAATCAAACGAAGTCTACGTTATAAGATAGTCGACTTTAAATCATATTTTTGTAATGAATACTAATAGTTTATTGGGCTTTGTGGTTCGTTTACCTGAATTTCTGAATTGTTAAGTAGTGTTTCCAGAAACCAAATAATTATTGCTGCATTGAGAATTCATATTCCACTCAGCTTCACTTTCGTCTATTTGCATTGTATTGAAGAATGGTAGGATCTCAAGTCCTTTCTCCAACATCATCATTTCCCAATGATATGATTTTCGCAAAATCACGATCACTGTTAGAGAACTGGCAGTAGCGCACCGAGCACAATCCCCACTCTCGGCCTCATTGTACGTTCAGCTGAACGCCAAACACTCGCCCAACAAAGGCTCTGCTCGACTCTGCAGGTCGGTGCTTTATTCCCGCTTATTAAGTATTTACGCCTTGCATGTGGCACCGGTGAATAACGCCCTGAGCGAACAACGGAGAATCGGCCTTTTTCCCGGCAAAATTAAGGAAGCTCTAGGCCATACATTGCACTACAAAGGTAACCTACTCCTTAGTTGCATGGTTCAAATGATAACTCTACAAAAATATCAGTCTTATTTGATACTGTTAGTCATACAAACAAGCTTAACTTATAACTTCTTAGGTTTTCATGGCCAGATTTGATATTGTGCGTATACGGCTAAGCCCAAAAGCTACAATATCAAGCTTAACTTATATCTGTATGAAGTAAAACATCATTCATTCTCACAATATGCAGTACACGTATCTAGTATATGGGCAACTCAACTAAAACATTTTTATAAGATGATGATCCCCGATGCTTCCGAGGCTTGAATGATTTAAACCTAAAATGCGATTCGACTTAAAATAACAACAAAAAATGACAGTTATATGAAAAGTCCCTGTGAACAATACATTGAAAATCTCCGTTACAAATAAAAAAGCATGGGTTATAGGAAGGTTGCCTGTAGTACTGCTACAATAAGATAGTATGGGACTGACATACGAGTAATTTAAACATTTCAAGTATTCACAGCATCTGTTTATCACATATTTATATATGAAATCGTATTTTCGTGTACATTGTATTCTTTTTCAGTCGCAAAGGGCAGGGATGTTTAGAAGTTAATGTATTTTATAGATTGTTTGATCAATTATTGCTTATGAATGTAAAAACATATGGTAAAACAAACTAAAATAATATGAGATACTTAAAATAGATCTTAATAAGAATGTTTAGAATGTACTCATCCATAACATGTTCAGAGAATTTTATGAATCTCGTTTAATTGAAGTGCCACGGTGTTTTTTTAGAATGTTGATCCTTTGAAAAAATGTTAAAATTTTATTATGGTTCATTGTTTATTTATGAATGAATTTCTTTTTTTGCGGTCCTTGACGAAGATAAAAAATATTTGATTCGTTTGAAAGAATAAAAATATACCTTTATTAATTGAAAATAATTATTAATATAGTTTTTTAAGTAATAAGTAACTGATAACATTTATTGTTTTTTTAAATTCAGGAACGAATTTCTTTGTTGAGATGTACATTGCAAGACGGAAGAAATAATTTTTGCATGGGAAAAGAGTGGCATTTATAAATGTTAGCATGATAGATATATTCTGCATTATTTAATGAACATTGTCGATTTTTTGGCTTTTGGGTTGAGCCATGTGTGGCGAACTTCCTTAAAACCAATATTTCGACCGCCATTGCAGGGGTCTTCTTCAGGATTGATGATTTATTTAGTTTTGAGTTGGTTTATTCAGATTATCTTTTTTATATGAGCGTTATTGATTTATATCTCCATGGCAACTACATACTCAAGTTTCATTCCGGAAAATCGTGGGTATGTTCTAAGACTATGGGTAGGTATGTTCTAATAATTTTACCTCCACGAACGTCATGTTGGACTGTGGTCGTAATTGCTTGTCTGTACAAGTTTTAGAGTATGTGCTAGAGGTGGAAGCCACGCTGTTCTGAGAATAAAGCAGTCATCCCTGTTGATGTTGATGGGATGTCTTTTGATTTCAATGGCTTCCCTTACTAGGCGTGCATATTTTCCTTGTGTTCGAGCCACCTAAGAAGTTATTTAACATGGTCGATTATTTGTTGCAGAGTCTGTGGCCTCGGAATGATACCTGCACACGTGAGAGGTGTGCTCAGGGTGCTCTTAAGCGCAACGTTCGCGCTTGGAATCCTCGATCTAGCTCCTATGAGTAAGTTTTTATTATATAAATAATAGATATAAAATAAAAGTATGGATTTTTAAAATATTTATTAGAATATTATTTTATTATTTTCAATATTCTAATCTACTTTTATAGATCATTGACTATATTACAATATTATAAGTAATTAAATATACATATACTATGCATAAAATTCTTTAAACGAGTCAATTCATTCAGAAAAAATATCGGCAGGAGCGAGATGCGAACCGCGGACCTTTGGAACCAACCATTTTGCCCAGGTAATTATACCGCTCGGCCACCGGCTCGCTTGGAACCTCTATATATGTTATCATCGTATGATAGATGTCGCTTTATTATATATTCAAAGTATGTATATATTTTTATTTTTAATTATTCAATCAGAATGCATTTATTCACAAGCTTAATATTATTACTTTCCGACAGTCTATTTATTTTAGTAATTACCACTCGGGTCTCGAACCGAACCATAGATTGAATGGATGAGAACAACTTCTTGTATGTACGTCGCGCCGCGGTTCGCATCCCGCTCCTGCCTATATTTTTTCTGAATGAATTGACTTGTTTAAAGAATTTTATGTATAGTATATGTATATTTAATAACTTATAAAATAAAAGATTTTTTAGAATTTATTCCACATATGTTATTTTTTTTGACGACATGTTTCAGCCAGTTCGGATGGCCATTTTCAAGTCGAAATAATATAAATAATAAATCTAAGACCGTACACTAAAAAATCCTACCCCCTAATAATTCATTTATGAATTGAGTGCGATATCCACTTTGTCGTAGTGAAGTAATAATTGCACTTTATGTTATAAATCTACTTCGGTGAATTTTAGTCCTAAATCACTTCTAAGTACATTTTATTGGAATCAATTACATTTTGTTAGTACGAAGTTTATTATTTAGGAGAAATTATCAGTCGTTTAGTAGCAAGAACATATTATTGTAATTGATATAACTCCTACTGACGATACTCTAAATATTCAATTCGTAGAAATACTCAATGTTGAAAGTAACACATAATAATCATTTTATATGTTCATATTTATATTCACATTTGTATATTTATTAAGTAAATTTTTTTATTACAGATTATAAGAGACTCGTAATTTTAGCATATCTATATTTTTTGGCATTTTAGAGAATTCTAAGCTGATCTTGCGGTTTTTGAGCATTTAAGGATGATTTTAGCATCTAAATAATATCTTTTTAGCATATATTTTTATAAGATACAAATAATTAATAATTCCAATTATTTTTGCTAAAATTAATTTGTTCATAATACTAACAAATATACATAATTAACATATTAAACATAATAATCTTAAAATTAGCCAATTATAAAAATATTAATTTAATAATTCAGGAATCATCTAAGTTACAGCTACGAAGGTCATTTACAGAAAATGTAACCAGCAATAATCGAATGTAATTAAGTTGATCTGTCGACATAGTTAAACTTAATTGTATTGAAAAATTCACAAAATTTAGCAAATATTGATGATTTTAGCATCCATTTGCATATTTTCCCAAATTCGCATTTATTCCGAATTTAAGCATATATTTCGCAGCTCTTAAAAATGCTAAAAATACGGGTATCTAGATATTGTATTATGAAAACAATTAGAAATTAATGAGTAACATCAATTAATTTTATTGTACAATGAATGTATTGTTGTACCAATTTATTGAGAATAAAAAAACTTTTATTAAAATACATTTTTATTCCGTTGTTAAAGAGTGTGCGACTTGTTTTGAAGAATTTGATGTTGTGTTTTGTGCCACGGACAGTTCGGTCATATAATCGTATAAATCATCACTGCCTTCTTTGGTAAGTGATATAAGAGACACTCAGATCGGCTAGAGCAAATAGAAGCACCCTGCAGCTGACGGGAGGTAGTCCTAGCACGGTCTTTGGCAATCGGGCTTTCAGCTACGCTGCACCAATGGCCTGGAACTCACTACCGGAAAGCATAAGAGATCTTAAAGCGGAGGCATCCTTCAGAAGCAGACTCAAGACCCACCTTTTTACTCAGAGAGGCAAAGAAGCGCTTTTGGAATGATCATTCGGTCATAAAAGAGCGCTATACAAATAATAATATTAATAATATAATAATATAAGTCGTATAATATTTTGACGACTAGTCAATATCACCTAACACTCTATCACTTACATTAAACTATCGCAAAAACGGCAAGTAACATCCATTTACCAGCGTGTATAGCTCAATGGTCAAAGCGTTTGCTTTGCAAAGCAAAAGGTCGTGGGTTGGATCCCCGACGGAAATTAAAAAAAAGGATTTGATTCGATTTCTGAGCAGGTTGGTGTAAATTTGATCCCTTAAAATGACAGTTATAACCTATTAATTAAAATTGGTGGTAGATGAAAGTCACCCCGTGAAGACCACCCATTCATAGTTTATTCTTGTAATAATAAAGTTAATGCGTGAATCTCGGGCTGTAGTCTATGCCGTAGGCGGATCAACACTCCACATGCAGCGCTTAGCCATATGCACCATGATTAGCGTCATAGAATTCCACAAATGAAAATTCAGAATTACTGCCACCATCTGTCGGTATGCTCCTTTATGTGCTTACTTAAAAAAATCTACGAATCTGATGTTTGAAGAATTGATTAACAAAACAATGTAATGCATCCATGGTGAAAATATACTAATTAATACGTTAGTTATTGATTGATTAAATTTTTTGTCTGCCATATATTAATATTAGTAATTTAATTTTATTAATTTTATTCAATTTTATTCTTTTTTTTTTCCTTACAAAAACATAACAAATTTGAACAACTCAATTCATTTCTGAAGTACAATAAGAATTAATCCTAAAATAAAAAATACAATATATACAAATATAGGTACTTATGATTAAGTACTAAAAACAAAGTTATAAAGACAAGCAACAGAAGGTCCCGATGCTCGTCAAACAGACGACACCAACAAATCATTCCTCCAAAGAAACTCGTGGAGTTCATGTCTGAATTGGGCCTCTCTTACATGAAATATAATAAATAAATCAACACCCGAGGCGATTTGGTATCGCGATAATGTACTCCTTGAAATTGGAATCGAGTGTTGATCTGTCTTGATTGACCAAACGTTGCGACGGAGCACTAATGACAAAATAATAAATAAGCAGAAATGGCGAGAAGCCGCATGAATCATGTTATAAAAATATTCTCGTTTAGTGTTATTGTAATGGTGGCAGTTACACGGGTCGTGCCGCCATATTGCTCCCTCGACCCACAAATTAACACGGCGAAACGACCGCTATCTCGTAATATTACCTCAAGTCGCAAACTTGGCAAACTTGTAATTTAAATTGTGTGTATTATGTCCTCACATGCGAATGTATGCCTGATGAACAGCCTAAGTAATATGGCCCCTCCGCTTGTTCGGGCAGGGACGCCCTATTTCGTAGATTAAACCTTTAAATGCGTGTATATCATCATTATATCATATGCCTGTGTCTATCCACTACTGAACGTAGACCTTTTACATCTCGTCTCCATATTTATCGATCTTCTGCCTTCCACATTCAGTCTTTTTATTTATTAATATTATTTTATACTAGGTGAATTATATAGATCACGTCGGTATTACAACGATAAACAACTTCTTCTTCTACATAAAGAACAAATCCGACCTATCCTTGAATACGGCAGTCACCCTTGGATTGGAGCCCTAAAATACCTTCTAAGCTTAATTGTCTAAGTTCAAAGAAGAGCAATTTTGATAAACACTCTTACGTCTAACCTGCAATCAGTGGAACACAGATTCATTTCTGAAATACAATAAGAATTTATCCTAAAATAAAAAAATACAATATTTACAAATATAGGTACTTATGATTAAGTACTAAAAACAAAGCAATAAAGACAAGCAATAGAAGGTTCCTTCGTAAATTTATTCCTCCAAAGAAACTCTTGGAGTTCATGTCTGAATTTGGCTTCCCTTACATGAAATATATCATATTATATAGATCAAACTAAGGGTTCAATTTTGTTTATTTTTTCCTTTCAGAAACATTACAAATTATATTAACTCAATTCATTTCTGAAGTACAAAAAAAAAAAAAAAATACAAAATACAATGTGATGAAAGGGTTTATCGGTTTTGGTCATGTTGCATGCGTTTAATTAAAAAATATATATTAAAAGTGTAATAATGTATTAACCGCGTATGAAAATGATTTTTTTGTTGGGTAGCCCTGTCTGTAGGTCATTAGTGTTGGAAAACTCCTTGTCTAGACGGTAAATAAACGGTTTTTTTCCTTTGGCTCGGCTTATGCAAATACAATGCACGAGACGTGCCGTTCCCGGCGTTCGTCTCCCACCTAATTGTCGTCAGGCTACGGAGCATTCGTTATTAACACAAAATAAACTCCTTTTGTCGGAAAGGAACAGACTACAAGGAACGCCTTGACAATCCAAGCGGAAGGAAGCGATTACACGGCCAGGGATTTCTGACCACTTTAACACGTAAACAATGAAAGCTTTTGTTCTTATCAACATTTTCTATAACATTTAGGTTATCAACTGACAATACTTGGGGAAACTGCATAATAATGATTTAAAAATTAATTTTTATTAAAAAAATAATAAATTTAAAATATTTAGTTTTTATATGGATTTTTTAAATATTTATTAGAATATTATTTTAATCTTTCAATATTCTAGTCTTCTTTTATAGATCATTGACTTTATTATAATGTTATTAATAATTAAATATACACATACTTAATACATTAAAATAACAAATGCCCAGTGATTTTATAATGTCTTTTTTAATTTAAAATCATTTTTTTAATTTTTTATTATGACTTAATACATTAAAAAAACCACATACCCATTAATTTTATAATGTCTTTTTTCAATTATTTCACCTGCACAAATATACAACCTGTAAATATGTGTGTAGGAACTAATTAAATGTACCTACCTATATAAGCCACTGCCTGTTTTTATTTCTTCATTATTGAAGATGGTCTTCAGGAAGGCCGAAACATGTAAGCATTAAAAATATATTGTGAATCAAAACTAAATATTTTCAATTTATTAATTTATTAATTTTTAATTAAATTGAATTTTTAAATTATACCATTATCTTTGTCTTATTATATTTTTCTTCTCATATATTTTATCTGTCTGAAACATATTATATATATCATATCACCACAAATATTCGCTTATCAATTCTGTCAGTTGCCATTGTCCATGCCTTGTCTCAAGATATATCTACAATTACAACGCTCCCAAATCTGATTCATTTTGCTCTTAGGGTTTGTTCAACGTGATCAAAGACACGCTGCAAGGAACAGGCGATAACACATCCAAATTTTGCTTCGATCAATAATGCTTAATTTTGGTAAGCTAACAAAAACTGCGCCTTTCTCACTGGATGACGTAGCAATAAAAAAAGCTCCATTTCCTATGCTGATATTGAATGTCAAAGACAAAAATGATCAGTATTAAATATTAGTGTTTTTAACTAATTTTTAATAAGGATCACGTTATGTATCTCTTATCATGGAATCATGATAACATGTACGTGTACGTTGAACTTATTCTAATACGAAATTTCCCTGAATGCGATTTGGTGCAAAATTTTGTATATTTTATATACTTAATGGTAATGGGAAAATTATTATAAAAAAATTTGATTGAGCGTTTGTTAGTACTTGATAATCTCAGAAAATAGTATAGCTATCGACGCTATATTTTAATATATACATAAACATACCCTTTATTAAGGAAGAACGACTTCAAGTCGCTGGGATCGTTATTTTAACGCGTGGTGTAGGGATGAGGAGCAGATGATAAACACAAAATACTTTTTCTAAACAACATTGATATATATTTAATTACAAGACAAAAATTGACCAACTTTGGTATTTGATTTAACCATGGACAATCAACGATCCACCTCCGTTGAGAGCCGAGCCGAACTGACCCGGAGCGCTCCGAAACCCTGTCAGCCCTTTGACAAATTATCTTCTGTCAAAACAATCAAAATGGCGACACATGCATGTTCAACGAGCAAACAAAAATAACAGACGAAAGATTGTATATCGAAGTTTTCAGCACCAGTATGAAAGGGCTATAGCAAGATGATATCAACATATATAAAAGTTCGGTTGTAATTCTCTTAATTTAATATTTTGTATTTTTAGGTAAAATAGTGGTCAGGTACATATTTTTAAAGGCCCAAAATAATGTTTGCCGTCAGCTAGTATATTAATATAAATAAACACAATAAGAATATTTAAAAAAGTAAATTTTTTTATGCGACGAACAGGAATTTCAAACGTGATTAACGATGGCAAAATATATGTTTTTTAATTTAAGCTATTCACTGTCAGTGTAAACATTGTTTAACAAAGTAAGAAACAGAAAGATGTTGCGAATGTTAAAGACACGAGTCATTATTATTCATACAGGGAAAAGAACATGTCGGCTGAGTGATAAATAATGAATGAGTTTTCGTATCAAACTCAGAACTTTTTACCTTTTGGACTTATCCAAAATGTATTCCTGGGTCGAAGAGGAGTTGTACTAATTCTTTTGACATGTAATCCACCAAGGTTAAGAATCGGTGGTCCTAGATATTGTGGGTGGAATTAAAAGACGCTCCAGGTGGGAGACTATCTACTTCTGAAGACACTGTTTTGCACCCTGTATGTTACGGTGCTTATCTGAAAGTAATAAAAAAAAGACTAGAGGCCTTTGAGATGTGGTCATACAGAAGAATTCTCGGAGTTTCCTGGAGAGACCACGTCACTAACAATGAGGCTCTCAGAATAATCATGGAAGGTAGGCATCTAATAAAATCTCAGAGAAGTGAGCCCGATGGATCGGTCACATCATGCGCCACGATGGTCTTCTTTACGACATTGTGGAGGGGATGGTTGAGGGTAGAAACTGTAGAAGGCGCCCTAGACGGCAGTATTTGCAGCAAGTGTTCGAGGACATGAGTTGTAGGTCTTATGCTGAGCTGAAGAGGGTTGCGGAGGACCAAGAGGTATGGAGATCGAGATGCAAGATTCTGTTGCTGCAAACCAATCAACCGGATTGTAACTACGAAGAAGATGTTACGACCTTTTGATCTTACGAATCACAGAATTAAATTAGAAAGAAAATTTAAATAATGTAGGGTTAACTTTGTTCACATAATTAAATGATGTTTTTTGTATAGTCCATTACTTAAATGGGCCAAGAAATTAAAACGATGCATCTTCGTGGAAAATTAAAGTGCTCAGGTCCCGGCGGGGGTGTAATTATTTTTTAATTAACAACCTTAAAGAGATGAGGTTTGAGTACAATACCTAAAAGGTTTCTGCAGTGCTAAAAAATAATTGCTCCCCACCGGTGCTGTGGCAGTCTTATAAATGATGTATTGCATTAATTCAGAGCAAATTGAATTCAAAAAAATAAAGCGCAATGTTAATGGCTTGAATAATTTAAATTTAATTAAAAAATAACAATAATCACTCCTTTTAATTAACATACTTTTACGCGTTTATTTTTTATTGTGTCGTTTAATGAAAGTCTCGAAACTCTGTGTCTCGATCAAGGATATTGTATTCGGATTTATTTTGTTAAAATATTTTTTTTGCCCTATTTTCATACAAAAGCACTACATTTTTAGTGTCCAATGAATTAAAATTACATAATTTTTGTTTCTTTATATATTTTTTATTGAAATGTCATCATTATCAGAACAAAAAGAGAAGTCAATAGTCGCACACATCAAGCAAGGCTACCGTTCAAGAAAAAACCAAAAATTCTTGAGTCAAAAAATATTAATTTAAAGCTCCGCAAGCAACTTGCCAAAACATTTGTTTGGAGCATCTTGATGTACAGCTTTGAGACATGGTGCTTAAAAAGTGATAAAAAAAGACTAGAGGCCTTTGAGATTTGCTCATACAGAAGAATTCTCGGAATTTCCTGGAGAGACCACGTCACGAACAATGAGGTTCTCAGCATAATCAAAGAGGATAGGCACCTAGTAAGAACCATCTCAGAGAAGCGAGCCCGATGGATTGGTTACATCATGCGCCACGATGGTCTTCTTCACCACATTGTGAAAGGGATGGTTGAGAGAAGAAACTGTAGAGGGTGCCCTAGACGGGAGTATTTGCTGCAAGTGTTCGAGGACATGAGTTGTAGTTCTTATGCCGAGCTTAAGAGGACTGCAGAGGATCGAGAGGAGTGGAGATCAAGATGCAAGATTTTGTTGCTGCAAATCAAAAATGTTAATTAGTTATCTTAATTTAACAGAAATGCATAATCATCTAATATGATTAGTTGGCTGTCAAGTTTGCAGTTGTGTGTCTGTTATTGTTTGAAACTTAATTATTGGACCAACTGATTTGAATTGAAATGATTGTCACGTTCTTCTAACAGAATTGGCGGCGAGTTCCTAGAAATCAGAAATTTCTGATTAGTTCCCGAGAGTAAGGCGTCACAGCTCCCCCCTCCACACCCTGCCATTGTCTCTCACGGCAATCCTAAAGTGTCGTCAAAACAAAAACAAAAACAAGTTTGAACCAAGTTGAATTAGTTGAACTATCAATAAGATGGTTCATGAAATATAGGTTCGTTGAACTACTCCATCTTAATAATGATAAATATATTTTTATATCTAGTCATGTTGGTGTTTTATTGTGAGATAAAATTGTATCAGCCAATGCCAGTTTATGATTTAACTATTCTTGAAGATGGTCTCCAGGGAGTCCGAAACATGTAATCATTAAAAAAAATGTGAATCAAAACTAAATATATTTAATTTGTCATTTTTTTAATTAAAATTAATTAAAAATTACAAGATAGCATGGTAATTATTTATGACAATGTGGAAAATAAAAAATAAAGTTTTCTTAATAAATTATTTATTTTTAAACTAACAAGCCTAATTTTTTTACACATTATTATTATACCATCAAAAATTATTGGTTGCACAAATTAAGTATAACTCCATACATATACTCATATGTTATTTAGGATAATTATTTATCATAGTATTTATGAAGCATATGAAAGAGAAAGGTGTGGAGTGCATTCAGTGTGAAATAGCTTTTAAAATCGAATATAATGTGCAATAATAAGGGTATTGTATATCATTTGAGAATAAGATTTTGAGATTTTTACTCTAAAATATCATACTAATTATGAAAATTAAAAAATAAACACTGATACCAAGGGGTAATTAAAAAAAAGCCACGGCACGACTACTAAATATGAGCTTACATTTAAGTTTGATTATTTTGAATAAACTTGAATACAAATTGATCGAGATGCAAGGTTTTGTTGCTGCAAACCAATCCACCGGATTAATACTACGAAGAAGAAGAATACAAAATTTACCTAAAAACTACGCTATTAGCAGTCCAATTGAATCAGTTATGGTATTGCCTTCTGTCAAGGTAAGCTTCGTACTGGAAAATATTCAAACAACAAATGTTGGGAAAATTTGAACACAACTGAAAAAAAAACCAATGATATTCGAAAAACAAAATTCATATTTTGTTCCAAATTTGAATCTTAATATTATATACTTGTACGTCGATTATTTTCACTAGGTTTTTGTTCCCGTTGGATAAGAGCTACGATGCGTCACACACGTGATCTCTGGTACCAATATTAATCCTCGAGTATATGGTTTATAATTTTTAAATTTAATAAATGGAATATTTATGCTGTTCGTGCCATGTGATGAGCGTGGCTTAGTGGTATATTTCTCGCACGTGCCAGCGCCTCTTCCATGCGACTTATTCTTGCGGATGGAGTAGCTCGCCAATCAAGACGAAATTATTTAGTCTAACTTTGGGTGGCGCAGCGATTTCCAACATGTCGTAGATTTTACATCCACCCTCAAATAGTATACAGCTGATGCAGAAAAATACACTTAATTTTTCTTCTTTAGCCTAGCCATTTCCCATTATCTGGGGTCAGCTCTCTTTGTGTATATTCACCATGTCTGTCTGTCCAACGTTGCATTCTCGGTCAAACCCATAGTTTTCAGATCATTGCTTACAGTTGCAGTCCAGGTTGCGAGTGGTCTTTCAGGTCTTCTTCTCAGCGTGGGTATGATGAGGACTCTCTTCACCATGTGGTCTTCATCTCTCCGTGTCACATGTCCATACCATCTTAGGCGGTTTTCCCTTATCTTTTCAGGTATGGGGCCACCGGAAACGAATCTCGAATATGGTCACTACGCACTCTGTCCACCGCCCGAATAATACACTTAATTAGTAACTTTATTGTCTTCACCTGAAATTGTCGTATATTGTCATGACAAATCATCACTACAATAATCAACTTGTCAGAAAATTCGGCGTGCTTAAAGATAACTCAAGAATTTAAAAGCAGTAAACTCCTTCTATAATTTTGTAAGATATCGGACTTGAATGTAAGACTACTATTAATTATGAAAAAAAAAACTTAAATATTTCTTATTCTGTGTATGTAAAATGTGATATATGCAACTCAAACTGCTTTCATTTAAATTATTTTGGATATCATAATCTAAAAATTTACTTCATACTCGTATTACACAAGAAAGTGATAATTACAATGAAAAGCTTACTTTTTTACCATAGTTTTTTAACTCCATTTTTTTTATGTATACACATACAGGAGAATAACGACAGATGGTGATAGTAATTCTGCAGTCTCATCTGTGGAATTTTATGACGCTTACCATGCTGCATATGGCCAAGCGCTGCATGTGGAGTGTTGATCCGCCAACGTCATAGACTTCAGCCCGAGATTCACGCATCATCCTTATTATTACAGGAATTTACTATGAATAGGTGGTCTTCACGGGACGACTTTCGTCTGCCTAAAATTTTGATGAATAGGCTATGATTGGCATTTTATGGGTGAGTTATCAAATTCAAAGTATTTTAGAGCTCAGAAATCGATTCAAAATTGTCCGTCGGGGATTGAACCCACAACCTTTGGCTTGCAAAGTAAACGCATTGACCATTTAGCTATACCCGCCGGCAAAAGTAGTTAAATCTCGTTGCAATTTTATTTAACATGTACTAGTATTTAATTTATAAGAAAAAAAAATAACTTAGAACGATCACATCGTCTCTTATGTTTATATTTGGTATGATTATGTTTTGAGTTGACAATTTTTCCGTCATAAATCCCAAAAAAGCGTGCATTGTAGGAGCGTTGACTGAACTGTTTACAACTTTACAATGTCTAGTTGACACAGTATGAAGAAATGTTTTTTATGCATGAAAAAATTGTCTTATCGCCAGTATATGCTAGATATATATGTTCTAATTTTATAAGGTAAGGGGATATGTTACAATTTTCTGTTTCTTGGCCTTTTAGGGGTTGAGAAGCGTTCGCCAACCCTCTAGCACTTAATCTTAACTCAAAAGTTTCGCATCGCACTCGGAGCACTATGGATGAATTATAAGGCGCGCTCGGCCTATTTGATTAAATGAACAAATCAAGGCGTTCACTGGCGGTACTATAAAGCAACACTCAAAAAATATCAGATATAAATAAAATAATTTTTAGAATTCATCCCACAATATATTTTTTGACGAGATGTTTCAGCCAGGTCAAATGGCCATTTTCAAGTCAGTTCGTAAAGTGAGTGTTGGCTCTATATAAAGCGAAGAGTGAGTGAGAAGGTGGATATGAATTGTGTGATGGGTATATGTGTTTTGGAAATCATTAGTGTATAAGGAAATTCATTGATTTCACAACAAAATATATCTGATAATATGGAATTCCACTAAGAATTATCGATTGAAAAAATCGAAATAACTCAATAAATAATTTAAAATGTATCATTCTCTATACATATGAAAATTGACCAGTTATTTATTACAACAACTAATTTAATATTAAAAACGTTATATATATTTCAGATCGGACGTCTTCAATGCTAGGCAATGAACTTAAAAATAATGTTGTCTTATCGTCTATTTTTTAACTTATAAAATACAAATGTTATAACGGGTCCGCCAAATAACTTTTTTTTTTTTAAATGGGGCGCAAAACATCGAGTGTAGCTTCGGCTGTGTTGCACGTAGCGCCGTCCTGTTGACACCAAATGTTGCCAATATCTTCTTCTTCAATTTTTGTGAACAAAAATGGCCCGATAACGATCGCCATTGACTGTAACGGCCACTCCTTGCTCATTTTCGAAGAAAAATGGCCTGATTTTCAAAGTAATGTCGCAATATTTCCCAGCGTTGTTCAAGCGTATACACAATCATATTCGTTCAGCGGAAAAATAAAACTAATTATCTGTCAAATCAAATATGATATACGTGTTACCATTCACGAAATAAGCACTAGTTGAAAAAAAAAACATTAGATAGCGGACCCTTTAGTAGTTTTCTAAGCCTGATTTCTTGTATTCAAGTATAATAAGTGTATTTATGTTTATTTTCTTCTTTCCATATCCGTTTCATATTTAGGAACATAAGGACACCACAAATTGCCGCCACATAGTTTTTTCAGCTGCCTCTGTCTTCCTGAAGAAGACCCCTGCAATGGCGGTCGAAATATTGGTTAAAAGAAATTCGCCACACACGGCTAAACCCAAAAGCCACAATATCAAATCTGGCCGTGAAAACCTAAGAAGTTATTTAAGTGGATATCGGATAACTATCCCGACGCTCCCGAGGTCTGCACATTTTTTTTGTCTTTCGGGTTGTTCAATCCTACCGGGGGCATGTATAGAGATTTTTCATATACTCACATATCAAAAGCGTGCTTCAACTTCTTGACGTACTCCGCAAAACTCCGCCGCATCGCCTGTAATGCTGTTTATAGTTTTTGTATTTGTTGTTCGATGTTTTTTTTATAAATAAAATACGCCAATGATTAGGGTGGTAGAGTCGGAGGCGGGGTTCGTCGCTGCACTTGATCGGCTTAATTACCCGCCGTGTGTCGCATGTCGCGCCTCCCGCCTCCCGCCTTGGAGGCCGCCGCTGGGGAAATGCCCCGGGATGCATAAGGGAGCCACTCATTCACCGCGAGACCTGTAATTGGATCGGCGGGCAATATCATGAAAAATTATCGAGCAATAAAAATCGCGCTAAATAAATATATTGTCATCGCTTCAAAATTAATAATGCCTCGCATTTTTCTGGTTAGAATTTTAAATAAATCGGCCAGAATTTATGTCATATTGCTCAGAAGTTGCAATCAAATGATTTAAGTCATATTTCATATAACTTGGTCAACCTTATCTAACCTAACCAAACCAAACTCAATCTAACCTATCCTAACCTGATTCTGATCGGGGTAATAATTTTATTCTAACCGTTAATGTGGGAAACGTGTGTTGTGTTTATGTAACAATTTGTAATTCAATGATATTAGTCATATTTTATATCATTTGGTCAACCTTATCTAACCTAACTTAACCAAACCCAATCTAACCTATCCTAACCTAATGCCTATAATCGGGTAATAATTTGATTCTGACCGTTAATGTGGGAAACGTGTGTTGTGTTTATGTAACAATTTGTAATTCAATGATATTAGTCATATTTTATATTATTTGGTCAACCTTATCTAGCCTAACCTAACCAAACCCAATCTAACCTATCCTAACCTAATGCCTATGATCGGGTAATAATTTTATTCTGACCGTTAATGTGGGAAACGTGTGTTGTGTTTATGTAACAATTTGTCATTCAATGATATTAGTCATATTTTATATTATTTGGTCAACCTTATCTTACCTAACCTAATCAAACCCAATCTAACCTATCCTAACCTAATGCCTATAATCAGGTAATAATTTTATTCTGACCGTTAATGTGGGAAACGTTTGTTGTGTTTATGTAATGATTTTTGTTATTCTCCTTCGTAGTATCAATCCGGTGAATTGGTTAGCAGCAACAAAATCTTGCATCTCGATCTCCACTCCTCTCGATCCTCTGCAGTCCTTTTCAGCTCAGCAGAAGAGCTACAACTCAAGTTCTCGAACACTTGGTGCACACACTCCCGTCTTGGGCGCCCTCTACAGTTTCTACCCTTAACCATCCCTTCCACAATGTCGTGAAGGAAACCATCGTGGCGCATGATGTGACCGATCCATGATAAGGTTCTAACTAGGTGCCTATCCTCCTTGATTTTCAAATTACAAGTGTATTTTATTCTGGTTCTTTATCATATCCAGATTGTTTAAAGTACATTATTATATATTCTTATTAAAAATATATATGGTTTCTACTATCCATGACGTGTCCCAAAAAACATCTATATCTGAATGTCCACCTAGGATCATATAAGGTTCCCGACGATATCTAGGACAGGATCCTGATAGCTTGAAAGATATGACAGCTGCAGTATTCAAAGTATATTTTGGGTGATATGTTAATCAGATATTTAAACCCTTTTGCATCAGTGGTCGGCATATGCCGTCATAAGATTCCCTGACCGTTGACATCGGTTAACGTGATATATCGTTTTGCTACTTTCTCAGAATAGTTTTTTATGCATCATCTGATAGCTAAAGAATACAGGAACCAATGTGAAATATGAAAAAATAGACCAGATAAGTACATTTATGCTTCAAATACTAGTTTTATAATTGACAGTATAATTTGTATTCAAACCGAGCCGTAATAAAAGAGTTAAGGAGATTGTATTAGCCAGATGCACTCAAGTCCTGGACCGCTTAGTACTAAAGAGCCGCTCATTCCAAACAACGATACGTAGAAAGCAATATGCAGTAACCAAGTCATGTTTTTCTACGTTTCAATTCATCTCCAATTCAATGTTACTTAAATAAATTAATCGAATGAAAATATAGCTTACAGTGTGTTAATTAGTTTTTTTTAAATATATCTAGTAAGTAAGCTGGAACTCCAGAGGCATGAACCATTAGCTTTCATATATATGAGAGTATGTAACGAGAATTTATGTTGCTTTTTTGTAAAATATAAATCATGTTATAAATATGATTGAAAGTCGGTTTGTAGAGTAACATCATCATCACAAATAATGACAGATTATGATGGACGTAAATGCGGATAACCATTTTTTTTTCATTAAAATCTCTCAGAAGAAATACGAAAAATGTTTCATTTTATTATCTTCTTATAAATATTATAAGAGCGATGAGGTCTTGATTGTTATTGATTGTGAGCATCAACCGTCAAACAGACTATAGATTGGATGTGATTTTATTTTTTCCTCGGCTTTACTTACATTTACACCAACAACCAGTACATTGCCTATGTAATGCCTTTATAGTGTAATACCGTTTGTATTTAATAAGAAGATATTCGATTGATCAACACTTTCATTGAAATAATTAAAGAATTTAACATAAGACAAAATTAAAAATTTAAGGTTACAATTAGGATCAATGTAACAGATTTAAAATGACACGGTCACGTTGTATTGTATATTCATTTCTCTCTCTTTAGACCTCGCCATTTTCCATCATCTGAAGTCGGCTCTCCTTGTGCACATTCGCCATGTCTGTCTGTCCTGCGATGCATTCTCGGTCAAGCCTAGAGTTTTCAGATCCTTGCATGTTAAAGACTTTTTCACCATGTAGTCCTCATCTCTTCGTGTCACATGCCCATACCATATTAGGCGGTTTTCTCTTATCTTTTCACGTATATATTCATTTTGAACTCTGTCCACTCTAGTCACTCCGCCCGCCCACCTCAGCATCTTCATCTCTGCCACATGAATCCCACCTAAGTCAAGTTTCTGCGTTTCATTATATGTTATTGTTAAATAACCTAATTGTTATTCGGTCAATTATGTCAAAATACTCGGATGATTATCAAATAAAGTTGCTTACCACCTTGAAAGATATCATTGTCAGTATTTCCTAAACTTTATTGCTGAAATTCACTCTTGATATAATTAAACAAATACAATTAACATTTCATATAAATTCTACTTTACTGTTGAGAAATGAGATTGTGAATTTGATGTGGAAACTGGTCGTTTCTTAAAGAAATCTCAGAATAAATTAAATAAAATTAATTTACTATTTTTATTTACAAGGATTATTTTATATTACTTTATTGGAAAGTACTCCATTCAATATCGCTGATATAACCCAGGTTCCGCTGTGTGCAGAAGTACTTTTTTTTACTTAATAAAAAAGTCAGGTTTTTCTGATTATAATTTATTATGACGCTGCGGGAACCAAAAAGGAAAAATGTAAGTTTTTCCCGAGAAAAATCACTCAAAGCGTGTTCCATTTTATGTGTATTATTTGGATTTTTCTCTTCATATTGATTAACTAAAAAAACGTATTAAATCGGAATGACAGCGGAAGAATGGTTTGTGTAAACTTCATTAAAAATACTTCTATTTATCGATTGTGATGTAGTGTTAAATAATCTAGCGAATTTATTACTTTTTAAACATAAGTGATTTTTCGTTTTACCAAACGATAAAATTTTGAATTGGTTATAATTTTTATTTCTTCTTTGTCTATGGTTTTACGTAATTTTATGTAAAGTCATGCAGTGTGAAGAAGTATTATTTAATCAATGATTAATATTTAATTAATAATTCCTTATAAGACATCCTTATAAAAGAAATAATATATAAAACAGATGTAATATATAAAAGATTGTGGTTGGCAACCAATCTTGTTTTTACTTTAGTGATCGTACGAGGACTACGCTTACTATGTGATTTTTTCCTTAATCTATTTATTTTGTTATAAGCCTATTAAATTATATTTGACAGGCTTTTAATTTATTGTTACTTATTGAAGTATTTTTTAAAATTAAACTTTCCTATTTATCCTTGAAGATATGTAGAATTATAGCTAATATTTTTTTTTTTTGTTGTTGTATATTATTAGAAATTTCATCATGAAGCAAGTTCAGAAAAATCTTTACTACAGTCATTGATTTATTATGACGACCAAAGACTAGACTTTATATGTTATCTATTAAAAAATGATGATTTTATTAACCTGCCACAAGATTAATTAATTTTACCAAAATAATTGCATAAAAATAAATTTTGGTTAGTTATATGAGCGTAAAGGACAATGGAAATGAAGAGACCGACGGAATAACTTGCGAAATCACAAAGCCAGTAGAGTAAAAAATGAGACCAAAACTCATATAAAAAAACACTTATATATTATTGTATCATTATTCAAATTGAAATACGCAAATAAGATATCACAAATAACCAATAAAAGCGTAAAATTTACAGCGCGCAGGTTAAAATTTTCATGATTTAATTATGACAATGGATGTAATAATCTCCCCGGATGAATTAAGCGAGTTTCCTTCAGCGGAGTTCTTCTTCGCTTCCTTCTGTTTGATCGCTCCCTCTCGAGTATCCGGGCCTTCTGTAGAATCGATCCAAGGTTTTTCGTTTGCCGAGATAATTTATTTCCTATCGGCAGATCCGATGACACTACATCTGAAGTCTGAACTCATTAAGTCCCCGGGCGCTGAAATTGATATTGTAATCTTAGATGGATATTTTATCGCACCGAATAATCCTTGTTTATTCCCGTATTAGGCGATGGCTGCCACCTTTTGGACTGTAACTGAATAAGGCAGTCTATAAATGGAACTCCACTTTTTATTCAAACGATTTATTGGTAGCAAATTTAAAAACAATAGCCGTGTCTTTAATGCCGGATTTTTTTTTCTTATCCGACGCAACTTTGAAATGACGAGTGGACATTTAATACACAATACATACACTAAAATAAAATTTACTAATTAAATTAAAAATGTTATATTTTTTACACAATTTAACTTTTATAGGATTTGTTTCCTATAAAAGCCATTTTTAATAATGATAATGATTTCTTGAAGAGGCCGATTTTTTATTATTATATCATGTTATTTAGTTGACAACGTGTTATTGAGACATTTCGCTGATTTAAAAAAAAAAAAAAACTTTTTTTTGTATACTATATTTGTTTACTTTTTCTTGTTTTTCTTGAATTTGAATTCCCAAACAATACTAAGCAATAACCAGAATCTTTATATATCTCATACAAAAATATTATTCGATAAAAAACTAAAAGAGTATCATTTATTATTATTTATTAATTTAAAAAATTGATACACAAATACATATCTACATCAAATATCATCTTTAATGACATTTTTATCGTCAATATCGAAGAAAAAAGAAACGCCAGACGCTGGGATGAGAAGCCGCAAACTATGAACTTTTGTTTTATTATATACAAAGCGCTGGTATGCTTAGAAAATTGCTTCTGCCTACTGTGTATGTAATTCTATCTAATGTGTGTATCAATTTCTTTTAATTATTGGTATAGGTCTTCAATTATACATCACGTATTAGAATATTGATAAATATTCTACAAAATGGAAAAAAAATATAATGTGTATATATTCGTTTCTAGATTTTTTCTTCACATTAGCCATATGTTCTATATGTTCCATATGTGGAACATATTGCTTACGTAAAATACCGGCGTTCAGTTCTGTCAGTTGCCATTGTCAATGCATAATATTCAAACTAGCTTACGCATAATATTCACGTCTGTGACGTTTGTATGCAATCTCTAAGTAAATTACCGATACAATTTACCAGATGATTTGAATTAGATGATATTGTATGAAGGTAATTGTACACACACGTGCACCAAGAAGCTAGTACTAATATATTATATCGTAATTATGATGATTGTACCATAATTAGGGCTATATTCATATGTGGACGCATATGTACGTGTGCATAGAATTAATGTAGCCTAATAATTACCTAGAGTATTCTGATCAATATAACAAGCATGAAGTAAATAAGAGTCTTAGTATTTTTTTTTTGCGCCATGTTTAGCCTATGTAAAGAAAGCATTTTCATGTATAAAGATATGAAGTGAACTAGTTTATATAACAAAAAGTGTGAGGGAGTAGGTGAGTGCAAGGTGTGAGATATCTATACGAAAAAATATTTTCCCGAATTTGACCTTAACAGTGATCCCACGTAAAATTTGAAAACTGTAGTATAATGACATTGACAGATCAACACTCTATATACTGCGCCATTTTATGTACGTAAAAACGTAGTGCTAAAAATAGTTTCTCAGATGTGACGGAAATATATAGTTGTAGGCGTGATCGACTGAGAAAGTTCGGAAGTGTAATGTCTGTGATGTATTTTCTTTTTACGTAAACACTAAACACTGAAGTCACATCTGTGGAATTCTATGACGCTTATCATGGTGCATATGGCTAATCGCTGCATGTGGAGTGTTGATCCGCCAACGTCATAGACTACAGCTTGAGATTCACGCATACTCCTTATTATTACAGGAATTTACTATGAATGGTTGGGCTTCACGGGACGACTTTCACCTACAACAATTTTAATTAATAAGCTATGACTGTCACACAGGTACCACACGCTATTTTAGAGTTCAGAAATCGATTAAAAAACGATTTTTTTAAATCTACGTCGGGGATCGAACCCACGACCTTTGGTTTGCAAAGCAAACGCTTAGACCATTGAGATATATTCGGTGAAATAAGTTATTAAAGCGGTTTGTTATTCAGTTAATGTGTATTTCGAGATGAATCAAAGAACATCTATTCTAAGTTCAACACGCTAATCTTTTGGTTATAAGTACAATAATTTGTAATTAAAATTAAATATAAATAACGTACATAAAGCAATCTTATGGTGATTAAAAGTATTTACATATTTTATTACAATATTGAGTTATTAATATTGTTAATGTACGCGTATATGTTGCTTGTGTGATAGTTAGATTCAAAAGAACCTATTGAGTTGCAGATTCCCAAATGGCACTGAAGAATCTGACCGCACGCCTGTACACGTATACATTACATAAATAGGCAGATTTGTATACATTATATATTAATTACATCTTCGTGGGCGGAGATAAGCTCGCACAATATTTAATGATATTATGGCATTCCCCAGAGGGCGGGGCGGCCGCTTGTTTTACCGTCTGTTATTGTTTATGTATCAGGCCCAGCATTCATTTAAAACAGCGATCACAAACAATCAAAAATAATATATGTACGCAAAATAAAACACCATATACACTTCATTTCTAGATTTTTTTAGTGGATGTCCTATTGACATTAGAACTCTGCTTTTCCCAGTTAAAACATAATATTTATTTATTTCACAGAACCGAAGTTCCAAGGTACAAAATAATAAAAAACAGAGTACACATAAATACCACAAAAGAAGAAGAAGATGTCACGTGTGAAAGATCAGATAGATCTAGGAGAACAATATCATCGACAAAAGAAGAAAAGGTAGGAGCGCACTTTGGCGTTGTACTAAATTGAGTGCTCGAAGCTCCACAAGTATCAACTGGGATAAAAAACAATGGATGGCTACGAGCACGGGTGTACTTATCTGGAACAAGTTAAAACATTCAAGAATCCCAGGGTTGTGAATTGCACCGCGAAGGAGAAAGAATCAATGTTTGAGAGCAGCAATTTTCTTTCGGGACTCTAACGAATGGAAAGAAAGCATGTAATGAGTGATGAAATATGTGACCTTTAATAAAGTTAGATTTAAACAATGATTTTGAGTTTTGTACAAACTGTACATATTTGTATATTTTATTTCAAACGGTTTCGATTAAAAATTAATTTACTTTATCTTTAGGCAATAAAATGCATAGGATATTACCAACACACGGTGGCGACGTAATCTCATTTGTGTATTCTCTGACGCTTGCCATTTAAATAAGTATAAGCTCTGTGACAAGCTGCCGAGTGATTCCTTCGATATTCTTAATTTTGATAAAAAAATCTTACAAAATATGCCTTTGATACTACAGCGGCCTTCTCTATACAGCCTATATCAAGATCCCTCTCTCCAACACTGGCGGTCGTCGTTAACCATTAATGTTCTCAGATGGACCTTTTGATGCAGTACACCTTTTAATGGCAACTTACTGAACTCAGTGACTGCAATTTGTGGTGAACATATGCTCCAAATATGAAACGGATGTGGGAGAAAACTCCATAATGTCACCACTGATTGCTTACCACTTGTTATTTGATAAGTCAAGCCGCGTTTTGGGTGTTCAAATTAAGTTATTGAAGCCTCGAGAGCATCCAATTAATATACTGATATCCTTAAAAGTGGTGAAAAAATACATCTAAATATGTGTAATAAGTCTGTCGCATTTACATTTGATATTTTATGTTGATAAGGTAAATGATTTGAGAATTTTGTTGTGTGTTCGTATTAAATATTCATAATATTTAAATTCACAACCCTGGGATTCTTAAATGTTTTAACTTCTATGTTCCAGATAGGTACACCCGTGCTCGTAGCCATCCATTGTTTTTGATCCCAGTCGATGCTTGTGGAGCTTCAAGCACTCAATTTGGTTAAACGGCAATGTCGCTCCTAAATGGCCTACCAGCACACCTCGATCCTTTTCTTACATCCTTTTCCTCTTTTGTCGATGGTATTGTTCTACTTGATCTTTGTGATCTTTAACACGTGTCATCTTCTTATTATTTTGTGTTATTTTTATTTTTCTATTATTTTCTCTAGTTATTATATAATTATGTATACTCTATGTTTCTAAATATTTGTAAAAAAATATTGGAATTTCGATTCTGTATATAAATAAAATGAGTCATAGAACATGTGCCCATAATTACGAAAGAAGCATAATTGATAAAATTCATTCAATAAATGAATGATTCATAAATATCATTTCATATCGTTGTGAATTAATTAAAAAATCATCCGAAATATATTTAAAAAATCTAAATACTCCATTTTATGCCGAACGAAGTTGTCACTTTCATTGGTTTTCAACCCACATCAAAAAACAAATCTTTAAATATCGCAGAACGAATGAAACATCACTTACGCCACTTTCATGATCACATACGTTGTGTGATATTATCGAGTAGTTCGCACGTCGCTACTTTTGTATCACTAATTTGGAGTCGGCTTCCTCTTATCTATGGCGGTCAGCCGGATATTAATATCGGGATTTATCCGTTCCTTGGTATAACCCTTTGCGGAGCCTCCCAGAGGAGCAGCGTGTCCCGCGGGAGGGGATGGATCAAAAACCAGTTGATGGCAGACCGGTCAAAACACTTCCAAGTACAAAACCCCTCGCGGGACATGATTGGGATCTATATGGACCGCAATACGCCGCTCAATTCAGCAAACCTCTAGCGATATTTCTTACTTGCTGTATGACTTAAATAATTATAAGAAAGAAAGTGTTTGATTTGAAATCATAAATATTTGTGTATTTATTATCATTAATATTATAAATTATTTATTTTAATTTTATAATGAAATATGGTCGTACCTTACGATTAGACTAAGCATGTACATCGAGTGGTATTTTAAAATTGCTTGAGTAACGATGGCGACTTAAGTCAACAAACAAAGGAATTTTGAGACTAAGTACTACATTATTTTTCATCTTAAAATAGAGTTAGATCGACTTGCGGTATGATTTTAATGATGTAGAAACTTTCCCGGATATGTATTAACCTATTTTAATCTTGATAGGATAAGCAGTATAAGGCATATATATATATAAGTAACATAAAAAAATACACGTGCAAAAATTATTTTTTATTTGTATAGATAAACAGTTTGTATATATATTGATAAATAGCTGCACCCAGGAAGACCTGATGATGGCCAGAAGTAACGCCATCGACGTCGCCCACTTCTGGGCAGACAGGATCTGACCCTGTTGTTTCCGACACGATTATATATATAACAGTTTGTAGTAATTTTTCATTATCACACTCTCTTTCTTCTAGGGTTGTTTTTTCCATTCGTTAAATCCAGTAGAATAGTGTTTTTTTGCCGGCGGGTATAGCTCAATGGCCTTGCAAGCTAAAGGTCGTGGGTTCGATCCACGACGGAGATTAAAATTAAAAAAATGAAGATTTCTGAGCTCTAAAATAACCTGGTTGGTGTGAATTTGATTCCTCACCCGTAAAATGCCAGTCATAGCCTATTAATAAAAATTGGTGGTAGACGAAAGTCATCCCGTGAAGACCACCCATTCATAGTAAATTCCTGTAATAATAAGTATGATGCGTGAATCTCGGGCTGTAGTCTATGACATTGGCGGATCAACACTCCACATGCAGTGCTTAGCCATGTTCACCATGGTAATTGTCATAGAATACCCGAGCTCGTAGCCATTCTTTGTTTTTCATTCTTATGGTACTTGTGGAGTCTCGAGTACTCAATTCAGTTCAACTGCGACGGTGCTTCTAAATGGGCTACCAGCAAACCTCGATCATTTTTTTCACATCCTTTTGCTAAGTCGTGGGTCGATTACATTATTTTATACCGTTAACCGTGGTCTCTTAAAAATTCATCTAGAGAGGAAATATACTAAAGAAAATAATAAAAAGAAAAATTTAAATCAGATGTACGTATACAGAGTTTAGAAGTCTTCTTTTAAGGTCGGAAACTTTGATATCGGAGAAATGAACGCCTATTTTAATCCAACTTTTAATTGAAAAATATTTTTTTCGGCAAGTCGGCTCCTTTATAAAATTCTATAATTTCAAATTCATTGTTAAAGTTTCATTACTCAAGTTCCGTGAAAGCGTTTGTATACGGCCGGAGAAACTTTTTTTACGTAAAAAAATACGTAAGTCGTAGCTGTATTGTTTTTATCAATTTAGTTTGTCAAGTCAATTTGTTTTCGTATTATGTAATCATTTTTTTAGGCATTTAAGCGAGTAATCAATGTTTTCATTTTCTTTAATAAATTTAAGTAAAAGTGACAACAAAAATTATTTTAAAATTAATTAATCATTAATATCAATAATTTGATAGTCTACCGAGAAAACGTGAAATTATAAAATAACGATGAAATAATATTCAACGTGATACATATTTGCAAATAAATCATGTGATAAATCTAAGTGTGAATATTTCCAGTATTTTATTATTCCAATATAGTGTATGTATTATCATTTTTTTTCAAAAAATCAGTAAATTATTTATAATATGCTTAATCTAAGAAAAATATAAAAGTAAACAATATGTTTTAATTTATCAAATCGATAAAATATTGTAGTAAAATGGCTCAATGGTTGGTCAAGTGTTGGTCAAGGAGATTATAACATAAGTGTACTGTCCGCGGTTTGAATCTCAAGATCACCATTATTTTTTATTGATTGACGAAATAAAAGATTTGTTTATATATAAATGATAAAAAACTCGGATTGTCTTTTATTTTGAATATAGATATTTAAATTTGTTTTTCCACTCTGAAATGTGCTGCTATAAACAAACTGCGCGTGGATCTGAAAAAATAATAAACATTTTAAAGAAATCTATAATATATTTATCTTATAGTAGTTTACTAGCCAATCTCTTTTTAGTGGGATGTATCTTTCCCGTTGACCTGTCAGAACAGATCGGAGGACTACAACTTCTCGTCGTAACTTTTTTGTGTTGAGAGGAGATATCGGTGTTATTCCCTTCACCATCTGAAGATGATTGATTCAGCAAGTCATATGCTTTTTTATACATTATCTTAATATAAAATTACATCATTAAATTATTGTTTGATTTATTAAAATAATTTTTGCCCTACGGAGTGTCTCAATGTCTATCATAGTTTATCACGATAATTACAACTTAACATTTTGACTACAAATGTGTCCATAATTATGTATATATCGTATACGCGGATTCTACAATGTTTGTTATTTTAAGTATTACTAAGAGCTGAATGTGGAATGCTAATATGCCAAAGTCATCAAATTACATTGCGGCATTATTGTAGCGATGAGGTCGACATATCCAACCGGTCCAGTCTTCTATTGGATTACGCTAAAGAGCCTTTCCCTTCTTAAATCTAATATTGGGCAATGCCACAGAACGTGTTCAGCGTCCTGCAAGGGGCTACCACATGGGAAGTCTTGACAATCAACGAGCACTACAAAGGTGTTTATATTAATTTATATCATTAGCTTAATTACAGCATTATCTTTTACTGTAATAAATAAACTCTAATGCTTTAAATGCATACTAAACTGTATTAATTAATCTGACTAAATTAGTGTTTATTTCTTTGTTTTAACTTTAAGTAAATGAGTGTGATCACGGGGTTCTCAAAAAGCCATAACTTGAGAAAGAAATTCTCGTCATTGACCTCTTTAGTGCTCGTACCTACATGTGTAATGTACTCTCGCGTACAGCTGTATTGACTGCGAGTTTGCGAAGGCATAAATCAGACGAGGTGCGCGCGGCCATTCATTACACAGTGGGAATTTGTAAGTAAACAAAGTTCTGGGGGTGATGGGAGCCAAGAGCATTCCTGGAACACTTCTTCGAGGAGGAGCTGGGAGAAGCGAGATGGAGAAATTGTACAAATTTGTAATTTTCGCTTCAATATATTGTATTGTATACAAACAGTATGAAGGAACAGCTCCATTCACAAAAAAATGGTTTGTATTAATCGATCGTTATACTCAAGAAAATGTTTTATAATCCGTAACTATTTAACTATATAAATTATTTAAACTATAATCTGGCCTTATATTTCAGTTAAGTAAAATATCACCGAATTTAGGTACAAACTATTAGTTATTTTGGGCAAACATTAAGAATTTTAATAAATATGCACTCTAGATAAATAAAAAATACGCTGAGTTATAATGCTATATTTTTTTGAGTAGTGTTCTACGTCATTGTAGTGGATCAAACAATAAAATATAATTTCTAAACGAAAATTCTTGTACTTTACCACCATCTGTGTTTTATTTTGAATACAATCTGTATCACTTCAAGAACAATGTCAACACATATACGAGTATAATTGCATGTAGACTGGTGATTGATTTTGACGGCAAATAGGCAATGTATTATTTATAGAAAAGAAAACTACTTTTTACCGTGTTTTAATAAATAATAGTTCACGTTGAGCACTGTTTATTAAATAATTGGAAGATCGCAGTTTTGCTTTCAACGAGAGTCTTGTCAGTTTTCCACATGCATAAATGTACTTCTTCACATGTGCGAGTGTATGTGCATTTAGAGAACTGATTAATCTTTGGATAATCAGTCCACAACGTGATCAATATTTTAAAATATTTAACGAAATTTAAAATCAGTATTTGAAATGGATTTCATACTAAAATATTAATAAACCACGTAATATATAATTTGTTATTGGGTAATAATAAATTGTCAACTTGCGAGTTTTCAATTCACCACATAACGTTTTGTGCTATTTATAAAATGAATGGATCAAAAGGAAATATAATAAAATTATAAATATTTGGCCTATTGAGAGGCGTATGATGTGACTTTTTCTGTATTGTATTACACAGGCGGTATTATTGGATTTTTGTGCCGAGTAGAGGCGGCTTTGTTCCGGGAAAAATCAACCCGAAGTAATCTCTTTCTCTAAAAAGGTCAAGATTCTTAAATAAAGTCCCCGATATCTTTTAACCGCCCACGACTTTCTCTCGAAAGCTGACACTTATTATGTAATTGCATAACCAAGAAATAATAAAGCGGTTTCTTACTCAATATTCAATACTTACCCAATACTTACCCAATACTTACTCAATACTCAATACTTACCATTAACGTATTAAGACGTCTTTTACCCACTTCTCTCTAATTAACAACATGGCTATGAATGAAAAACGAGAAAATGATGAAAAAGCGTAATTTGAATATGGAATTGAATATTTTTAGAATTACGAAATGACGTTATTTGGGCTATTGTTTTCGTTCGTTTCATTAAATTTCAACTTAGTTAAAATATTGTTTGTTTAACATGTATTGTTTTCTATTTTTTCATATACTGAGCAATGCCATACTTTATATACTGTTACTCTACAAATATTATATCCCAAATTATTACACCAAGTAAATTTTGTGCAAAGTTTGAGAAAATTATTATTTAGAACATATTTTAATATTACCATACTATAGATCAGCGGTCGGGGAACTTTTTTAACCATTACCCGAAAATATTTTTGCGTAAGTCGATATTACCCCTTTCCCCCATTTCGAAAAGAAGACAATCAATGTAAATTTAAATAAATATTATTTATTGAATTAATTGACTCGGAAAATAACAAAAAAGTTAAATGAAAATAGTAAGTTTTATGAAATAACAAACTAGAAAAAAATCCTTATTACCCCAAAAAACATATTTCTACCCCATTTGGGGTAATTTACCCCGGTTCCCCGACCGCTGCTATAGATACTTGATCCATACCAATATTTTTGGACCGCGCCGTGTGTAGAATATAGCTAGCATGCATTGTTATCGGTTCGAATCCTAGCGTCAGCCATTTATTTTACTCCAAAATTTATCAGTTAAATATCTTAAAGTTTGATAAAGATTTGTATGTGGTGTATCAATATATTGATGTATAGTTTTAACATGCTCCTACTTACCGGTATGGTTTGTTTGAGCAGCTACTTAAGATCAAATGTCTCATGCCTCGGGAGCATTATGTAAATCACTTAATCTCCTATTTCTTTTATAACAAACAGTTTATGTATGTAATTCATATAATTATTAAATGTATATAAAATAATGATAAAGTTTATTACAAAAGGAAAATAATAATGAGACATCTACAATAATAAATTGCGTCTATAAACACAAAACAAAGAGCATTTTTCTTCTATTTTTAATATGAGACATATATTTTTCCTGTGTCTTGCCAATTAAATTCATTGCTGTGTTCATACGCTTCAAACAAATGAAAAATGCTATACATATTTCTCTCGAAAAAATACAAGTTGGACCTGTTTCATGTAATTGCCGGGCGAGAAGCATAGAAGAAATGTATACATAGTAAATGAAAAAAGAACTTTGTCCATTTCAATGTATAAAGGTGTAATTTCTTGGATAATATAGTGTATTTAATTAAATTTGCTGTATATTTTTGGTGCTTTTGTATGATTCTCTTCAAAGGTTGAGAAATTCAAACACGATGGCAAAAATTAAGTTTTATCCATCAAACTTTACAAGTACGTTTTTTTGACGCAATCTTTACACAAACGTACATTGTATCGTCATTGATATTAATTATTTAATATCTATTTTTTTCAATCAAGTTCAGAACAAGCATCATATTAGTATAATAGTAGTAAATGTCTTGGGGGCTTAGTGGAATTAATTAAGTTATCTAGTGATGTTCAAATAAAGCTACGTATAAAATAATGACTAAATTTTCAAATCTTTGTACTCTGCTTGGGAACATATTTGGTTCCCGACGATCTCTAAGGTGTTCGAGAGACAACTTAGGTGTGTGAGGCATATTTGAATATTTTTTTCACAGTATTTTTTTAAATGTAAATACATACAGTTGAATTCCGACAGATGGTGATAGTAATTCTGAAATCTCATCTGTGGAATTCTATGACGCTTACCATGGTGTATATGGATAAACTCTGTATGTGAAGTGTTGATCCGCCAACGTCCTAGACTACAACCCGAGATTCACGCATCATCCTTTATTATTACAAGAATTTTCTATGAATGGTTGGTCTTCACGGGACGACTTTCGTCTACCACCAATTTTAATTAATAGGCTATGACTGTCATTTTACGGATGATGAATCAAATTCACTAGGTGGTATTTCAAATTCATAGGGGGTATCTTATAACTCAGAAATCGAGTAAAAATTTTTAATTTTAATCTCCGTCCGGGATCGAACCCACGACCTGTGGCTTGCAAAGCAAACGCTTTGACCATTGAGCTATGACCGATGGCCAAATATTTTAAGAATTAATAAGAAATTTTAAAGGATAATGGATGATCAGCTCAATCCTTCCATAACCAGGACCATAGAATAAAAATTAATCTTCTCGTACAAAGTGACGTCACTAAAAATAAAAATCCTTAATTCTGGCAGCGCATATATCCTTCTTCTAAATTTTTGCGTCCTATAGTAGGTAGCACACTTACAAAAGCTACTTTTGCCGATTGCAGTAAAATCGTTTGCCCAATTATCACCTTCCCTATTGTTCCAGAATTTCCGATTTGTTACTACTACAATAAGGATTGTTTTATTGTCTTTCACGGCCTGAGTAATCAGTAACGAGTATTTTTATTATATCCAAGAAACATAACACGGAACAAAACTGTTCTTTTTTTCGAGCTTTGTATTTTAATGGTTTGTAAATTTTTATAGATAAACGAGTATTTTATTGATTGTTTTGTGTTACTAATTACGCAGTATTATTAATTATAATGTATTACACGTAATGATTGTATAATTTGTAATCTTTTGTTGATACCCATTCTAATGAAAATACACTCCACATTATTTTGATAAGTGAGATTCGAATATTTATATATAACTCATTATTTTTACAAAAAAAAATTAAGTTATATGATAATTTACCATTTCATTTATTTAAGACGTAAACATATTAAATTGTTCTCTCAAAGCACACATAAATAACAAAAGTAATTTTTCAAATTATTTCACCGTATAAAGTATGCAAATAAAAGTAAAGAGCCTCGAAATTCCTCCTTTTAAAAAAGTAAGCAAATAGACGAGCAAAACAATACAAATATTAATAAAAGTCTTCTTTCATAAGACAGGAAAAAAGAGTTGGCATTTAACTCTTTTGAACATATTTGAATCTTTTAATTCTTTTCAGGGAATTCAACAACCGACTGCATACCTTAGAGAACTTCTTTTATTCTTTTTTAAACAAAACCCAAACAATATTTTAATTAGTTAAGAAAAAAATGTTTATAAAAAAATGAGCGCTCGCTTGAGATATGAGAGTATGCCAGTATCATAATAACGATTTAAAAAATGTTTTTCTTTGGCTTTGCGTATTGATATGTGGTACCTTTGTTGAGTTTTTTGAGATACGAGCCATCGAGCGAGTGATTTTTTGCTTTGAACTACGAGCAAAATTTGAGATACGAGCAATCGGTCTAATTTTTTTGGCTTGTAATATTTTTTGATTGAAACCTTGGTGAAAGCATAGATTTATAAAGACATGAACGAATTCGCAATAACGATACAAGATCTAAAATAAACCTCAAAGCAAGAGTATCTTAGGTATAATATAGAACTTAATTGCAGGTGGAAAGTACACATGCAATGTGATACCAGAAGAAATTGGAGCGAATAAGCGACAAACTGGTAACTTTGAGATAGAAAAATAAGTCAGGGTAGACAAAACATAAAGATGGATGTAAAAGTAAGTATGAGTATGTTAGAGGTAAAAGTTCTTAAGTAATGTTGGCCCACATCGGAGAAGGTAAGCCCGTGACAATAGTGAAAAGTCTTACTAGAGGCCTTTGCCAAATACCACATCGAAATCAACGATGTTTTGTAAAGCAACATAGTTTTGTTACTTCTACTGACTTGTTTTCAGAATGATGGGCTTATTATAAATATGCAGAGTAAAAAATTTATAGTTTAATCACGTATTTATCGTCTTATTTCATATTTGCTATATAAATATATGGTTTTTATGTATAATTATTACTCCCACATAGTCATGACAGCCTTTTACTTATCTTTTCCCAAGTAATCTCTTAACTCTGAGTTTCGCAGATGACATAATAAATGCATTATTAACATATTTATATACCCGTAAAGCCAAAAATTTTTTGTAGAAGAAAATTATTGAATTCAATTGAATGCCTTTTGTTTTCATTTTATATTTGGTATTTAATCAGGAGATGAAACACAAGAGACAAATAAAAATCTGAACGTGGATCGAACCAAAAATCATGAATTTCAAATTGTACTTCAAAAATTTTTTTTTTTTTTAAATCTGACGCTCTAAAAACCAATATAAAGCGATGTAATAATAACGCTGGGCTTGTAGCTGTGAAGTAAGTGTCAATTAAATAATCTTGAACGTTATCATTTTTAATGAATTTTTAATTCATAAATTTGCTTAATGGACCCAGTTAAAAGATAAGGTTCCTTGACACTCGTCTCTAGAGCTGGCAGATGGACTAAACATTATAATATTAAATGAACCGCCGGAGCGTGTAATTGTAAGCAGCAGTCAACTCTTGAAATTAAAATTAAAATATACATCTTTGAATAAGCAATGGATGTACAAAATGTAGATCTTTTTTTTTTGCAATTTAGGCAAGTATTTTAAGGCGTTTATACGTGAAAAGAACTAGAGGAGATCTCATTTTTTACGTAAGCATGTGTTGGAGAATACATGCAGACGTTTGAAAGCGAAACAAATGTTTTCTAGTATTTATAAGATAAAACAGTGCTCAACGTCCAGTCAAAATCTTGCTCCATGTGCCCAACAAGCTGCACACCTCAAGACCTAATGCTAGGCAACACACGGGCTATCGATGTTGTCAGATACTGGGCACAAATAATTTGACCTCGCTCACACGAAGAAGAAGAAGAAAGAAGAAGAAGAAGAGTGCTAAATATAAGGCATATTAAAGCAATATTATCAGGATTTATATATTTAATAAATGATATATTTTCAAGTATATGTCAAACATCAAATGGCTAGTCTATCGGAATATATCAATATATTTATTGAAGTAATACAAATTACATGACTAACGAAACAGAAATGATTTAAAATTATTTGTTTTTTGGGTTAATAAATATTTTGTATAATTTGATCAGGAGGTATTAATGCACAAGTTGAAAATATTAACGTCAAAAATTAAAATATTTTGTAAAATCAGCGATTTCTTCATACTGTTTGTAAGCAATACAATACAATAACTGTACACAACGTGATTCATGTTAAAAAAGGTAAAAAAATATACACATATTTATTATCATATAAATGTTTTCGAAGTCGTGTTGTTTTAGCGTATGTAATTCACGAATTATCCTTTGTAATTAAGAGATGAATAGCCAGAATACAATAGGAGGGTGGACCCTCAGATGAACCCGACGAGGAGAGTAATTGTTAATTGCATCTTCGGTTACGTTGCCAGAGCGCCAATAGCGACTGCGGACAGAACTTGACTCAAGGGCATCCGTGCGGTCAGGTCTCTAGGAGGCGAGACCAAGTAAACATCGATAATGATGAACTAATTTGGCATGACTCTAAAGTCTAAACTAGTTTAAAACCGGCGGCCCAAGAGTTTAGCTTCATCCATCTGGGCTCGGCCGGAGACTTAGTGTTTATGCGAGTCCCATACAGGCCCAGCTTTAGCTATTCTGATGCCCGCTTGCTTTCCTTTTCACCGAGCCCGTTACACAGATTAAATAAAACACTCTAAGCGCATGTATATTGTATTCCCATATCCGTTTCATATCTAGAACGTAGGTGAACACAAAATGCTGCCATTGAGTTCTAACAGTTGCCATTGTCCATGCCTTGTTCCATGATATCTTTCAAGAAGAAGAAAGGACGTCGTGACTATTGCACCTTATGACGTTCATCCAGGTTGACTGAACGCTGTGTGCGGGAAACGTGTGTTATATTTGTATTTGTGTGTGAGTTGGGGAGGAAACTCAGATGCTAGAAGAGTATTCCAAACTTCGGTACATATATGCATCTCGAGGACCTTCAATGCAGAAACCCGATTACTTGAAAAGACGGCCGAAATATTATGCAAGGAAAATTCATTAATTATAATTTTAAAGGCAATGATGAGTACCCGATGCTCCTGAGCCTGAAATATTTGGTTCTAAGTATCAGCTTAACCCAACAAACATCTTTCGGTTAGCAACAAACAGTGCACACCTATTCATGTTTCGGTCCGCGTTAAATGTTGCTTAACTTCGGTGACCTTATGAGAACAGCGATTACGATGTGCATTGGATTAACACTGGTAATGTATACTTAAGATGCATTTGATATAAATAATAACAGATATTGATGTACGAGTATAATATCGAATACGGTGCCTTTTAAAGTTGCTGCCTATATTTGTAAGTTTTTTTTGCCTTTTCCCAAGAGACAGCTCTGTTGCTACGGCGCTCGTGTTCATGAGTCCAATATAAATTATTATTTGAAACTATTAAGTCAATAGTCAAATAACATAGTCGTAACTATATATTGGGTAACTTTAATAAAAATAAAAACAGTATTTGTGAATCACAATAAAAACCCCATTCGTATTTACTGTGTGATCCTCAACCCATTAATAGGCTAGTTATATATTTTAATTTTAATTGTGTTTATAATATAACACTTTTTACATTAACGCTGTATACGTAACCGATCTAATTTAATAATTTTGAAATTCGAAGATCTGAGTATATTCACACAATATTTAAAAGTTGACTAAACGATGATGAACATAACATCCATTAAAAACACTACAATTTCTGTATAGAACAAACACTATTGGTTAAGTAAAGATTATTAGCTGACAATTATTATTGTGGAACTGCATACATTATTTTCTTCTTCGTAGTATAGCAGCAACAAAATCTTGCATCTCGATCTCTACTCTTCTCGGTACTCTGCAATCCTCTTTAGTTCAGCATAAAGGCTACAACTCGTGTCCTCGAACACTTGCTGCAAATACTACCGTCTAGGGCGCCCTCTGCAGTTTCTACCCTCAACCATCCCTTTCACAATGTCGTGTAGAAGACCATCGTGGTGCATGATGTGACCGATCCATCGGGCTCGCCTCTCTGAGATGATACGTTACTAACGTTAATTAATAAAATAACTTCTTTGCTTGGTAACAATGTCACATTAGAGAGACAAAAAATGTTAAATAATTCATAAATAAATTTGAATATAAATATTTTTCTTAAGTCAACACATACAGGAGAGTGCTGACAGAAAGTAGTGGATATGTCTCATTTTCCATATGAATACACGCTGCATATGGAATTTTGATCCGCCTTTGTCATAGATGAGTACTTAGCATTCACGCATCATTAATTTTAAGCACGACTTACAATTAATTTTTTTAATAATAGTGGTGGCTAAAACTCAGTATAACTCTATTTTCAGTGTAGTTCCGTTGCTGATTAGCTGCTAGCAGCTATCAATGTTGACTCGGACGTAAATCAAAGGCAGTATCCACTTAACGATATCCATTTTCCAAAGCGAATCGTGGAATTGAGTTATTTAATTGCCAAGTTTCTGCCAAGAGAGAGAATTTCAGTCGCAGACAGTCGCCCTGACGCACATCGGGGTAAAACGTTGTATATCATCTCATAATTCAATTAAGACGAACATTCTACAAAATTTAAACCGACGGTGATTTCAATTTATTAAATTCCTTTGTGAATGTTAGATGCGGGTGGCAGAGCTAACAAGAGATAGTTCGTGATGACCATATGATCCAGTTAGGGGAGTGAACATTGTGTTGATGATGACATTTCCGTCAGAATAAAACATTATTTTTTACCACCGTTAAAATGCTTCTGAGAATATAAAAACAGTTATATTTTACATTTTTAAATGAAAAAAACAAGTTCTGTGTTTTGACGGATACGTTGTCGCGCATTTTAAAAATTATAATCGTTTTAGAAGTTTCTCTTTGATTTATTATGCGTTATCCATGTTGAATGCAGAGAGAACAAATTTTATCAATTGCTGTATCTTATGATTATTTGAATATGAATATTTTTTGTTTTCAATAAATTGAGTTTATTTAATTTAGTAGAATGATTATTGTGATTTCACGTTCTACTTTTGAAAAAGTTCAATATATTCACCACAGTTAAACTCTATGCAATTGGAGTAAATGGGATAAAATTATTAAAAAAAAAAACTTAAATATACCCTGCATAAAACATGAAGATTTTTTTACTGTAAATGCTATAAACTGTATTTTTGAGCATAATATTTATTCATAGTTCTGTGATGTACAACCCATACATATTTGTGTTAGGTATTTTTTTTGAAATTTATTGTATGCTATAATTATATAATCAGTTTCATAAAGCACTGTTCTGTGTTTGATTGATATATAAGATATGATATTTAACTATTTGCCCCAAAGTGCGCCACCCATAATGAAAACGTTGATGTTCTTTAATTAAATCTGACACGTTAAAACAGACCTCTTAAAAACCCACATTTTCTTGTCTCTTGTAACATTTTTTATACTTTGCTAGCTGACCCGGTGAACTTTGTTCCGCCTGAAAGGTAATAAATGAGCAGATTTTGGATTTTATTAAGTTGAATTATTCGGCACATATATTTATTTGGTCTGGTTGAATTCTGTTACAGTAATCGACGAAACCGCAGCAAAGAGTTGTCAGCATTTCGACGAATCATCAAACGATATGCGTTATAATTCATCGAGCTAACCTTCTTGGTAGTTTCTTCACTTAAAATAAGACAATAGATTTCCTATTTTGTATGTAAAGCTTACATCCATAATTATAAAGGGGTGAAGATAAATGGTTTTAAATCGGTTGCCAGTAATTTGTCCAATTTTATTTAAGCAAACAGCCCCTAATCTTTAAGTCTGTTATTTTCCTGGATATAAGCAGTGTAATTGGCCTTTTATTTAAAACATAAAGCAAAACCAAACACTGTAAAATGTATGTCATGATTAAATCACAACTATGATATTATACTCACCATTTAATAGATTTTTCATTTTGATATAATTTGAAATAATATCCATCTTCTCGTGCCAAAACATCAGGGGTATTGCAACGTGTCATATGAACGAAGTTTTTAGATATCTGTTGTAGTTACCCAGTATCACGACGTGTGTACCAGATGGTCGTTTATCCGCTCTGATCACGACTTTGTAGTCATCATTTGGCATGCGCTCCAAAGCACTTTTGAACAACCTGACAAACACATGATGTTCATGAAGTAGTAGCTGCAGATCTTGAACAATTGGTCTTTTCATTGCTGCATTGATCTCTTGACGTCGATCAAGTTCTTCCTCCATATTGTCATTGAAGTATATTTGTAAAAAATTATGCTGTGCATTTTCGAGAGGTTGGAATGATCCGATTTGATGGTGAATCTGTCCTTGTATCTACAGAATCAAAAGCAAAGACAATATTACTGATTTATAAACACTTTTTTTTGAATAAGCATTCATAATTCAAATGATAAGTGTAGTGTGTTATTCTGTTAATAAGATTGTGTGTAAGTACAAAAATAAATAAATAAATACCTTGAATGTCGGATTAAATCCTCGTCCATTCTAGAGTTCGTGCAAACGGATCGCTTTGCGAGATCGTAAAGAGACTTGTCAATGTTGTCGCTGGAAGTGTTTCAGCACGTTGAACAACATTTTAAGCCGTGAAATATACCCAATGACCATTCTCCAGATGCACCGCAAAATGCACAACATCAGTATGACGTTCGTGATTAGGGATTGCGAATATACGCCAAATCGCTTCATACCGACCAACTTGAAAGCGCGCAATTTCATCGTTGGTATTCGAGGTTAGGATGCCAAAAACCGCCAAATCGCTGTCTTACATTCGTAATGTTTCGATTCCTAGTTCCATGATGGCTTTTTCGTGAAAATTTAAAACGTTTTGGTAGCGAATATCGGCACAATAAGCTAATAGAAACTCTAAAGTTTTTGAAACAAAACGTCAACCAATAGACTTCAAAATATCTATGTCACCATAGACAATAATAATATTAGCTGTCAGATTCCTTGCCTTTTGTTATAACATTTTTAACTGATATTTTGACTCATATTTATTTTGTTTTTGTCTTTTTTTCCTGTCTTTTGTTTTTTTTTTGTTTCAAAATATTCCGTACCTTACGTAGGTACCTACTTACAATACCTACTTTTTGCTTCATTTTTGTTTATGGCGTTGTTATGGAAATTTCTCAAACTGACCGTTCTGTCAAATGTCAATAGTCTTGTATGAAACATGTTTACGTAAATATTAAATATTTTTTCTAAATCAAATCAATTTTGAGTATTTTTAGCCTATTCCCGGTTCTACGCTACCTTTCCATCAATTTTCAGCCAAGTCGGTTCAGCCGTTTTTGAGTTATGGAAAACCAAACTATGTCATCTTTCCTTTATATAAATGGATTTACGACAAATATTTTAAAATTAAATACTATAATCGTATTTTTTAATAAGCGTAAGTAATCTTCTTCGTATTATCAATCCGGTGGATTGGTTTGCAGCAACAAAATCTTGCATCTCGATCTCCACTCGGTTTTTTATTGAATTCGCGGAACTTAAGGATTATTTCATTCTTTATTGTAATCACACGGTTGATTTTTAGGCAAATATAAGCAAATATACAATTTTCATATATGTTAAGCAATATTATTGGGTATCCGGAACTGACTTTAATCATCTACATTCTGCTCCGATAAATGTTGTCTTTGCTAAGGAGAAAAGATAACATTAACCCTTCTTCACTTAAAAGTTCGGTACGTGATAGACGATGATATCGTGCCTTGAAGCATCCAAATCCTTCAAGTTAAATGACGAGATAACAACATAGAAGGAAACTTTATATGAAAAATCGTCCGAAACACTGTATGAAAAATTCCCGCTACAAATAAAAAAAGCGTGCGATATAATATGGTTAATTGGTGTTAGTGATATATAAATAATTTTTTTAACACATCTCTCACTCCTTACTATGATTTCGAAACTATTGCATTAAGCACAATATTATGTGAATGAGGAGTAATAACTAAATAGAAAGCTGAATGATTCGTCTTATTATTTTCGTGAAGCCCTGTTTCTTGGTGATATTATCATTTTTAAATCCATTAAAACTGGATTCATTGATATTACGAATGATGCATGCAGATTCGTCACAGGGTTTTTTTTATGTAAGCGCATGCAGGAGAGTACACCCGGTCAAGACCAGTGCACTCTATGACGTTCAGCCAGAGAGGCTGGACGCTGCATATGGGAAACGTGTGTTGTGTTCGTGTTTGTGTGTGGGTTGGGGAGATTGTAAGTGTATATTTATCTTTTTTTTGAAGAGATCCAGATTGTAGGAAGGAGGAAACACAGACGCTAGAAGAGCATTCCATAGCTTACCGGCGGCATTAAGGAAGGAGCTTTGGAAACTGCTAGTTCTTGATCGACATATATTAACCGTGTATGGAGTTCAGCAAGTGTAAGATGAGTTTGTCGGCTGTGGGTGGGTGCAGGAGGAATTATTTCTTTAAGACAGCGACCGTGGTTATAACGGTAGAAGAGACTAAGGGAACCAATCTTACGTCTGTGTTCCATTGTTTGTAGATTAGACGTAAGGGTGTCATTGTTTATCAAACGAATTGCTCTTCTTTGAACTGAGTCAATTAAGTTTAGAAGGTATTCTGGGGCTCCAATCCAGAGGTGACTGACGTATTCAAGGATGGGTCGGATTTGTCCTTTATATAGAAGAAGAAGTTGTTTATCGTTGAAGTACCGACGTGATCTATATAATACACCTAGTTTTTTGGAACCTAGACTGGCTTTACACTTAATTGACTCGTAATATTTGACATTATTCGAGATTGATAATCCAAGCATGTTGATGGAACTTGCTTTCGGAAGAGAACAACCGTTGAAAGATACAGGATCCATATCAGTCTTCTTGGTGGAGAAAGTACTGGGAAATGGTTGGGTTTTGGAAATGTTGAAACTGACGAGGTTGAGGTCGCCCCATCGTGAAACCCTTTCAAGAGACATGTTCATCTTCTCCACCAGAGATCCCCTAGAAGCAGATAGTTCCGAATGTTTCGGAGGCTTATGGAAGATTATTAGGTTGCCTCAAATCAACATCCATTTCAAAACTATACCCCTGGCTGGTATCGCACCACCAAACATAAGACGCAAAGTCATTTGCACCGAAGAAGTGCGTAAGACAGTGAACCAACCGTCTCACTGCTTGTACAATATAATCTGATACCCCCAAGACCCAGACTGAAGTCGCGAAATAGCTTTCTGAGATCCATACAACCTCTCACATCCGGCCCTGAAAATGAAAGACTCCAGCTCTGGCAACAATTCGCAACAGAGGATTTCATTACTCCAAAGGAAGGCCTCCCAACTGGCAAGAACCTTGACTGGCGGACCTGGAAATACTTGAACAGATTAAAAACGGGAGTTGGTATAACAAAGGATAACCTCGCAGACGGCAGGTAGAGTCACTATTGTGCGACTGTGGTGATCTGCAGACCGCCTAACACCTTAGATCCTGCTCCATGTGCCCAACAATCTGCACACCTCAAGACCTAATGCAAGGCAATACACGGGCTATCGATGTTGCCAGATACTGGGTTAAAATAATTTTACGTCGCTGACAGGGAGAAGAAGATGATTGATATCATTTTAAGTTCAAGAGACTTATGCAGCTTTTTGTCATTGGCTAGTTTAATGAAATTTATAAAGTACCGATAAATTCGGTTTTATTTTGATTCAATCCATTGTTTTTTTTGTCGGTATTCTCCTGTAAGTAAACAAATACAGGAGAATATCGACAGATGTTTAGTAATTTTGATGTCTCATCTGTGGAATTCTATGACGCTTCCCATGGTGCATATAACTAAGCGCTGCAAGTGGAGTGTTGATCCGCCATCGTCATAGACTACAGCCCAAGATTCACGCATCATCCTTATTATTACAGGAATTTACTATGAATGAGTGGTCTTCACGGGACGACTTTCGTCTACCACGAATTTTTATTTATAGGCTGTGACTGGCATTTTACGGGTGAGGGATCAAATTCAAACCAACCGGGGGTATTTAAGAGCTTACAAATCGATTAAAAACCTTTTTTTTTAATCTCTGTCGAGGATGGAACCCACGACCTTTGGCTTGCAAAGCAAATGCTTTGACCATTGAGCTATGACTGCCGGCAAGCACAGAATCGGTGAATGTTTATACATTACTTTAGTGTATTTAATCAAATTTCGCCAAATTTGCGGCTTTTTGAGCATCTACGTCGACGATATCATGTAAGTCAACTCGGTTCTGTATGTAAGTCGCAACGCCAGCAGTCCCTCAAAGAAAACTTTGCGCTGGCGATAAGAGGCCGTCTAGAGGAGAAACTTTCTCCCACTTAAGATATTAATATTCATAATAATATAACACTATTATACCAACCCAGCCTTTATTCTCTCAATTCCTTATGCCCGCATAGTACCAGCAAAGGACAATATAATAATCAAGCTTCTACTGCATATTTGAACGTCTGACAGTTTTTCGTGTGGATTGTGAAAAACTGTATTATTTATTTTATTAACACATAAGCAAGCCTTAACACGTTCCACGCCACGTAGGTCACTGGTGACCTACGCTGTTGTTGAAAAGGGCGCCCTGTAGGTTACCGATGACCTACGTTTTATTTTTTTGAACAAACATTCCCTGTACGCCAGCGGGTACATTTCAATGGAATTTTAACATTGAATGTGACCTATATCGCGCCTTTGAGTCCAATGCAATAAAAACATTACGTTGGCGTTAAACGTGTTAGCATATGTCACTTTTTTATATAAAAAATCTTTAAAAACGACATACTTGTGTTACGTTTTTTTTGACGTGTTTACGTGTTTAGTGATAGTTTTTTTTTTAATAAATAACTTCTTTGGTTTTCACGGCCAGATTTGGTATTGTGGCTTTTAGGTTTAGCCGTGTGTGACAAATTCTTTCGTTCGATATTTCGACTGCCATTGTAAAAAGCGTCACAAAGTCATCAACCCTGAAGAAGACCCCTGCAATGACGGTCGAAATATTGGTAAAAGAGAATTCTCCAAACACGGCTAAACCCAAAAGCCACAATAGCATATGAAATACTGTTTTTATTTCAAAATATACGTTATAAAATAATGCTATTGATACTTTTTATATTTGTAATTTTATAAACATTGTGATATAAATATACCCTTCGCAAAGAATAATTAATGAATATTATTGTATAAAATGGTGCAATTGGTTCACACACTATTTTTACCACAATTACCACTATTGTATCATTAACGTTAATCCAACTTTGCAATATGTCATATATTTTACATTCATACTTTATATTTTAGATACAATATTATTCATTCAATTGAGCAGTTTGTACGACGGTTTCGCGAATAGTTTTTTGTAATTAAATTATTATTTACTTTTAGGCAACTGTACCCGGCCTCTTGGAATGCAGTCGAAAGAGATTCCTGACAAGTCCCTCACCGCTTCTTCTTCGTTTTATTCAACTTTGGGAGCCACAAGTGCACGGTAAGATACTGAAGATATATATTTTTAAAAATGTTTTTTTTTTGTTTAATTCTTACAATTAAGAAACTGACGACAATGTAAAGATATTACATGTTTGTAAATTAAAATATTATTGGCTTTTTGTCTACCATTTTATTTCTCATAAAGTTTTTCACCTTCCATGAGAAGCCTTTCTTAAGTAGGACTTATCAAACAATTGATACGAATAAAAATCTACGTCAAGTAATCATATTATATACTAACATAATATCTGAGAATAAGTAGGTACATATTGTTCGCTCTCCCAAAGAGTAACACCAACCTGTCAGAGACTATGCTTCTTGGGAGAGGGATCAGACTGTGCAAAAAAACCGCCTCGGATGTTAATATATATCATGTAAGGGAGGCCCAATTCAGTCATAAACTTAACGAGTTTCTTTGGAGGAATACTTTGTTGGCGTCGTCTGTTTGATGAGCATTGGGACCTTCTGTTGCTTGTCTTTATTGCTTTGTTCTTAGTACTTAATCACAAGTACCTATATTTTTATATTTATCTTGATTTCAAACTGTAGATAGTGTATCAATATCTTATAGTACCTAGCTAATTTTCCTAGATGTTATTTAATATAACGAAGATTTTAATGTAAAATTGTATATTCTGGAACTATTACATATACGAGTACTAAACAGTGGATTCAAATAAAATTGAAAGATCTTACAGATAATAAAAACTTTGATTTGTGGCAAAATTATACTCCAATTTCGGAATTGCCACAATAGAGCATGAAACGTTTATATTTTAAACTTTTATGAATTCGATGTCGTTGAAATAAAGAACTATATAATGTTTTTCACGGAATTTAAAACACGAAGTTAACGTGCTGGTCTTAATAAAAGTGCTACTCTATATAGAAATATGGTCTGTGTGGTGATGTCAATATCTTAACAAATGCTTATTTGCAAAGAAAGAAAATCGTTGAAGAAACTCTGGCTTAGATAATTGAAGATTATATGGAGTTTGAATGACTTCGACAGCTGACGTCTTAATCGTAATAAAAGCATAATTGTATGTTGTAAAATAATAATTAATTTATTTTAATACCAATTTCCTTTCATTGTTTTCTGAATTTGAAAATAATAATATATTTTTTAATTACAAGAATCGTTTTTGGAACATCTTTGAAAAAAATCTTCCTAGTACGGGGGACCTAAGTTAAGTTAAAATAAATATTATTTTTGTGCTGTTTTTCACATCAGTCTGTTAGATTAATTTATATTAAGACATAAGCTCGCATTTACTTTCTTCTTTACTAGTGAATTAATTGATAATACATATAGTCTAAAATAACCATTGTTAATTGATTGATATGTTTTTGTTAGAATAATTTTAATTTTCAAATCAATATATTTTTCCGGCGCTTTAATGATCAGTGAACAAATTTTAGTACTTTTTACTTTATAAATTCTTGCATCACGAGCCTGATGTTTTAATTATTTCAGCATCGAAACCTCAATGCTTTCTAATTTTGAATATACTTCACGTGCCAAAACGCCAATAATATAAATATATGACATCAGTTAAATATTTAATGGATGGATTTCATTACGTAAATTCTTACGATTACACATAGTGCCAGATAACGTGAATACATCATCATTATTATATATACCTCTATATATAATAGATCTGTCAGTCTCCATGTATATAGAAAAAATAACCAATTCGGTTCAATCACTTGAAATTTTTTTGTCTTGCTGTTTCAAAGTATTATTATGTATGTCTTGTTGTTGCTATTTTTTGTACACAAAATGTATTATTTTCTATAGCAGAATAATAATATTGAAGATTTTGGATGCGAGCTCCATGTAATATCCTCTCATATGCAAAAAAACCTTGTCGTACATTTTCTATACGACGATAAATCACTTTCTCTTTTCCAGCCTCACCGATGGGAGGCTGATTTTTTTTCTTCGGTCTCGGGGAAATATGAAGGAAAACTAATTGGAAATTTAGCCTCCGTAGATCACGGCGGAGCGGAGGAATAAATAAATAACGCATCAAAATCGGAAATTAAATTCCTCAGTTCATAACAAAAGAGCATCCGTTGGCCTGTAATGGCGACCAGGCGAGCATTTTGGGTTCCTTTAAGTAACCTTAAAATTAATCGACATTTTAGAAAGAATGACGCTCCATTTTAAAAAAAAATTCAAATTTAAATACAATATCAAAAATAAAATGTTGTTTACAAATATACTCTCTCTTTTTTCTTTTGGCAAAACTATAATAAATACTTAATAAAAAAATATCAAGGCTTTATTTCTTTCTATTACAAAGCTTTTTTTAGCCACGGAATTAAACTAAAGGCTCTCAAGCGGTTTGGTTTTCTTTTTTTGATAAATAAAAATATTAAAAAAATACAAATCAAAGAATTTATTAGATACAGGGAGCGTCAAAAAAAACAGACGGTTTTAAATCAAAACAACGACGAAAACCGTCAGCTTTTTTGCCGCTCCCTGTTCTAGCTTTTAACCCTTTATTTACTGAATTATGAAATAACTGATTTACTTAACTGATTATTTTTTATACGAATAAATTTTGATAGGATATAGAGAAAATTTAATAAAAAACATATTTTTTTCTAACATAAGTATTTATTTCATAGTTTTATAAATCCGACTTTTAAGTCTTGTGAGGGCACAACTGCAGCAAAATGCACGATCAATATTTGATTTTGTGGTATGGGACTTATAAGTCCCGTCAGTAAATAAAGGGTCAAGCGTCTTTAAAGTAAATTAGGTGGTTTGATTGCTCTGGTGCAATTATGACTACCAGAGCTTAAAAAATAAATTTGACACGTCGTTAATTTGCCAGCCATGAACATATATCTGATTGTAAATTTCTGCTATTTATTTTTGCGTTGTACATGTACCAAATACTAAGAGTGCCAAAGGACTGTTGGTTTTTTTTCGGGGGCGTGCCCTTTCCTTGGGCGTCGATTAAAATGTATTATAATTTATTCGCAGGAGGCCGGGCAGAAAAGAAAGAATAACTTAATTCCGCCGCTTTCATTTACGGCGCATTGTTCCGGCCGGCGATTATTAAATGATCCCCGGGGCGGGCTTATATACTTTATTTACATAATGAATATTAATGGCCTTTACTTATGACGCTGAGCATCGCGCACATCCGCAACGTTTTTGGCCAGTCAACACGCTGACGAGTATTCTGACTTTAGAACATGCGTATACTCAACACACTACTTCTAAACACAACCATAACACAGCGAAGTTACATTTAGAACTACGAGTAACAAACGCAAGCCAAATTCTATGTCTACTGCTTCATTATTTTCCTTACTCTAATGCTCTTAAAGAACGCTGTATAGGGACCAGTTTTTATAAGAATTAATAAAATGCCTTGCCAACGCCACTGTATGAAACGTTTTCAGTCATTTATATACACAATGCTTAAAGTATTTCTCCTGCACCCACTCATTACAACACCCTCGACAAACGTCGTCTTACACTTGCCGTTCATCCATACAGGGTATATGTTCTAAAATGATCTTTCAGTATCTGTGTTTTCTTCTTCATACAATTTAGATCTGTTTGAAGAAACATATAAATATACATTTGCGATCTCCCCAACCCACACACAAACACAACTAACATTTCTCACATGCTGGACGTCAAAAAGTTCTCTGATATCGACCGGCTGTGAATCTCCTGCAAAACGATTAGATGTAAATGAGTGAAAACTATTATTATTTTAGCATTTTCTCTCTCACACAAAGATCTTTCGTATTTAAGCAATACGCATAAAATGACGTAGAAAACTGTATCACACTGTTATGCTATTATTGAGTATAACAATAATAACGAGTTTTCAAAATTAAGTGTTTTTATTTCATGCTACAGCATTCTATTTTAAATATAATGATATATTTTTCTTCTAACGATCATAAGCTCTGTTCGGTAAAGCGTCGCTTCTGAAATCTTCTTCGTCGGGAGGAAAGAAAGCGCGAACCGAGCAATTATTGCCACTTTAGTCTGCCAGGTAGGCGGCGAAGAAAACAAATATAAGTGCCAGAGGGAGGGGGGACTAATTCACCAACCAAAAACAATATAGGTACTCGAATGACTTTTAAAGGTTAACTAAACGCGGAAGAAGAACAGCAGTCATTTGACAGATATATTATACTATATGATACTATGTCAGTGGTAAAATTATTATACTGTTTAATTTCTTCGCTAATGTGTAACAAAGAATGTGCACCCACTCACGGCCGACAAACTCGTCTTGCACTTGCCGAACATCCATACACGGTTAATATATGTCGACCAAGAACTGGCAGCTTCCAAAGTTCCTTCCTTAATGCCACCGGTAAGCTATGGAATGCTCTTCCAGCGTCTGTGTTTCCTCCTTCCTACAATCTGGATCTCTTCAAGAAACAGATAAATATACACTTGCAATCTCCCCAACCCACACACAAACACGAACACAACACACGTTTCCCGAATGCAGCGTCCAGCCTCCCTGGCTGAGTGTCATAGAGTGCACTGGTCTTGACCGGTTGTGCTCTCCTGCATGCGTTTACATAAAAAAAAAGAAAAACACAATTCATGATAAATTAAATTTCTATTTATTTTTTAAAGCATATATCTGAAGAAAATAGTATATTTATAGCTTAAATTAAAAATAAAGATGTTTTATTAGTTACCTATTCACTCTAACAAGTGATATCATACATCGGCCCACATAATCATCAGCCTGTATACGTCCACTGTTAAACGTAAGCCTTCCGCATGAGTCTCCATCCTCTTTGATCCTCCGCCTTCCGCATCCAGGTCACTCTCGCTATTCTTCATATGTCGTCAGTCCATCTTGCAGGGGGTAGGCCAATACTTCGTTTGCCAGTTCTTGGGCGCCATTCCAATACTTTTCTTCCCCATCGACCGTCATCTCTTCGACAGATATGTCCTGCCCATTGCCACTCGGCCCACATATCACTTGTAAACTCCAGGCCCAATGGATACTATTCACACCTACTTTAAGACGTTCATTTTTTCGAAATTTATCATAAGGCCATCACGAACTGCACTCTGTTGACTGCTATGGTACTCGCATTATCCAATGTCAGTCCCGCCTCTTGTACCTTCGACGAGTAAATTCTATGTATGGTTCCTGACACCCTTTGAGAATAACGCGAGAGCCCGTGGACTTAAATAAAAAGCAGCTGTAATTTAAACGATTAGCACTAGCAAATCCTTCGTGAGCTTAATATTTTACTTTTAATGTTAATCAAGTTCGATACAATCACAAAACGCTACTTTACTTTTATTTTAAAACCAACGAGTTCACTTTTAAAAACTGGCTTAAGGTTTTATAGATCAATAAACAATTTTTTATCGTTTTAAGTTATATAATATGAGCTAGACTTATAAAACAGATCGATTAACGTATTATCTGTATTAATTCTAGGTTTTAAGTGAAACTCTGCTATCACTAAACTTGCCGATGGCATTGCATGGAATTTCAGCAAAAGTCCGACATGTTTGATTGTTGTGAGTAGTAGTTTGTTGAGTTAGTGAATTGCTTCAGGTACATGTTCACTTCTAGCGCATCCCTCAGGACGTGGGCGGTGGTTTGGGTTCATTCCTCCTTCGTTCTCGTCCCCTTAATAGATCATATTGTGTTATTGAAATGCTCCCAAGCGTTCGCCGTAGAGATATCCGCTTATTTGTCCAGCACGTCATCTCTGACATATTTGGTACTCCCCAGTTGAAGCGAAAACGGCCGCACAAAATGTAATCCACATTGACAAAGATTAGAAAAAAACATAAGATTATTGGATTATATATATAAGTAACGCTTGGATTTTAAATCCAACATTTCGTCTTAGTTTCTTTGTCAGTTCGTATAATTTTGTAATCTATTGAGATTGGACGATTTCCGTAAGCGTATTTTTTTATGTAAACACATACAGGAGACCACCGACAGATGGTGATAGTAATTCTGAAGTCTCATCTGTAAAATTCTATGACGCTTACCATAGTGCATATAGCTAAGCGCTGCATGTGGATTGTTGATCCGCCAACGTCATAGATTACACCTCGAGATTCACGCATCATACTTATTATTACAGGAATTTACTATAATGGGTTGTCTTCACAGGATGACTTTTGTCTACCAACAATTTTGATTAATAGACTATGACTGACATTTGACATGTGACGGATCAAATACTCATTAACCGTGCTCAGAAATCGATTAAACATGTTTTTTTTTAAATCTCTGTCGGGGATTGAACCCACGACCTTTGGCTTGCAAAGAAAACGCTTTGACCATTGAGCTATATCCACATAGATAGATTCGTATATAAAACGATTCACTGGTGTGTCAGAAAATACAAAAATAAAAAAAAGGGAATAAATATAGATTTTTTAATATATATTTTTTTGTTAATAAGCGATATGCACTCGGATGACGTACTGCGACGGGAGTACTTAGCTTAAAAGCAAAAATGCGTCCGTTGTTTGAAGTATGCAGGCTCGGGTCGGGTTCAGCTGCAATTAGCCCGCAGACGTTTTCCTTTGTGGCCGTACATATCGCATCGCATGACCCGACATTACTATTGGCCACTATCATGCGATACAACAACTCTGTTCAGACTTGAAACGCAGCATATTTTATGCAATTCAAGCATTATTTAAATGCACACTTATTAAATTATAAAAAAAATAATCAAATTATATATATTTTTAAAAATGGTTTTGAATTCCACCAATGACAGTCGATCAAAAAAAAAATTAAGTAAAGAAAAAAATTTCAAACATGTCAATAATAATACATATTTTTTAAAATGAAAGCACATACAGGAGAATACCGATAGATGGTGATAGTAGTTTTGAAGTCTAATCTGCGAAATTCTATGACGTTTACCATGGTGCATATGGCTATCGCTGCAAGTGGAGTGTTTATCCGCCACGTCATAGACTACAGCCGGATATTCACGCATCATTCTTATTATTACAGGAATTTACTATGAATGGGTGGTCTTCATGGAACGATTTTTATCTAACGCCAATTTTGATTATTAGGCAGTGACTGGCATTTTACGAGTGAGGGATCAAATTCACACCAACCGGGGTATTTAAGAGCTAAGAAATGTTTTTTTTTTAATCTCCATCGGGGATCGAACCCACGACCTTTGGCTTACAAAGCAAATGCTTTGACCATTGAACTATACCTACCGGTGCAACATAATTATTAAAGTATTGTATATCATCCTGAACACGACCAAAGAAAACGCCTGTATACTCATATTTTACTTAAAATAAAAAAAAACCTTAACAATCTATTTACTTCCGTAAATAACAAAGTTACACCTGCCCTCTTACATGAACCAAATTCAAGAAACTTTAAAAATAAAATTTTGAGTCTGAAAAATAAGATGAAAAGAGAAATAAAATGGTGATGTATAAAATATATGGTTATTAATAAGCTAAAAATGTAATACAGAAGACATCAATAATAAAAATAAAATATTTTAATTTGGTGTGTTTTGTTGAGCGGCTGTTAAGTAGTTACTGGAGCATATTGTTTGGTACACGTCATACTGGTAATGAATTGAATACCACGCGATACATTATTGCATTCTAAGTGATAATTTTTCTCCCTGAAGACTTAATAGCCAACTGAAACAAAAGTACTAATTCAGTAATACGAGTACATATATTAATGGTTCAAATAAATTATTTTTGATTTTAAATTAATATAATCAAGTTTATAATAAAGCGGTACTAGTATGGGGTTGATTAGCCCATTGTAATCAAGCCCTAGACGGGAGTATTTGCAGCAAGTATTCGAGGACATGAACTGTAGCGCTTATGCTGAGCTGAAAAGGGTTGCGGAGGACCGAGAGGAATGGAGATCGAGATGCAAGATTCTGTTACTGCAAACCAATCCACCGGATTGATACTACGAAGAAGAATCAAGTGGATACTGCCCTGAATGATTCATGCAGAGTCGTCACAGGCTGCCTCGAGCCAACACCCATATCAAAACTATACTCCTTGGCTGGTATCGCACCACCAAACATAAGACGCAAAGTCATATGCGCCGAAAAAATGCGTAAATCGATGTTGCCAGATACTGGGCAGAAATAATTTGACGTTGCTGACACGAAGAAGAAGAGTGAGTGAGAGTCTCCTCGAGTCATTTAAATATAATATAAGTAATCTATAAGATTGACCTAACGCTCTAAAAACTACTGTCACTTGTGTCCATTTTATAATGTACTCAAATAGCAAGACGTTACGTGTGTTTAAATGTAAAGTATATTTCAGTGATAAATAACATTTTTAGAATGTGATCACTTAGAGCGATATGCGAATATCAAAGAGCTCAGAGAATCCAGCTCAGTTATATTTAGAGTATACTCCTGTTATGTAAAGCTATATACCCATCTCAAACTTTAATGTATGCAGGCATGATGAACATACCAGAAAAGTCTCTCACAAAATGTCTACAGAAGTGGGTGGCAAACAGTTTTCGAAATGACTTACTCACGAACTTTTTTGGTACTGTTTGAATGTGCTAGATAAGTCAAGTAACGAGGAAATAATACTAAAGTGTAGCATTAGTATTAAAGATACTAAAGATGAAATAACTAAAAGTAGAACGAATGATTTGTAACCAGAATATCAGTTGTTGAAGATCAGTAATTGTTTTATAATACGGATGTTATAATATCGAAACAAAAATGATAAAATAATTTACTTTATTCAAGTTAATTGTAAATTACAATATTCAACTATAATTTGCCGGCGGATATAGCAATGATCACAGCGTTTGCTTTGCAAGTCAAAGGTCGTGACTTCAATTATCGACGGAGAATAAAAAAAGGATTTTTATTCGACTTCTGAGCTCTAAAAAAACCCCGGTTGGTGTGAATTTGATCCGTCACTCGTAAAATGCCTGTCATATCCTATTTATTAAAATTGGTGTTAGAGTCCCGTGAAGACCACCCATTCATGGTAAATTCCTGTAATAACAAAGATGATGCGTGAATCTCGGGCTGTAGTCTATGACGTTAGTAGATCAACTCTCCACATTCATAGTTTAGCCGTATGCACTATCGTAAGCATTATACAATTTCACAGATGAGACTTTCAAATCACTATCACTATCTGTCGGTATTCTCCTGTATGTGCTTACATAAAAAAGTAATATATATAACATGAAACGAAAGTAAAATGCACAATGTTTCCAATATAAAATAAAGTAATTTCTAATCAGTAAGTAAGTTTAAGCATCGATCGTTAAAATAAATATGTGATAATGCTTCTTAAACGCGTTAATTACTATATTGTGCAATTAAGACACTATGCAACAGAAGACAAGGTACCCGTGAGACGTCAGTATTGCCCCGCAAACACCACCTATTTAAACATTTTATCCTTTGGCGAACAATTTACCGCAATTCATGCACGATTCGTGAAACCTGGACTAGCTTATAAACATGCTGGTAGGCTAAAAATTAAAAATAAACAAACATCTTTTCACCATTATTAAAAAGGAAACAACATTGATCTATTAAAGAAGTTATGGTTGAAATAAGAAATGTCTTCTTGTAAAATTATCGACATTCTATCGTCTAATATTTTTCGTAATCTTAAAAGAAAAAAATAAAATAAGTTAATATATATTTAAAGAGTCAACCCAAGGTTTCCTATTCCTATCAACAACAAAACTGAATGGTTATTTTATGCCTTCTATAAATAAATGTACAAGTAAATAAGACAAGAAACATTTTACTTGTCCCATTTTCAAGTTGACGAAAAAAGTTAAAATAGTATTAGTTTTTTATATTCTACATAATAACGTTAGTTTTAATAATATTTTCATAATAAAAGGTTGTGTTGGGGACGCAGCTTTAGTGAATTGCGAGACCACTTGAAAACGCCTTTTTAGTGCGGCGTCTCTCTCGTACGCTATCCCTGAGTTAAAGCGAGAAACTTAAACTATTTGAAAGCTTAAACTCTCATAAATATTGAATCAATTTTGCTAGTATTAAAGATGACGTATACACTTCTGTGGGTAATTTCTTTCACAAGGGGAGAGCGAAATGCAAAGCATTTTGTAGCACAGCGTATTGTTCGTACGACATTTTTTATTATAAACAACCAAAAATAAAGGTTAGCTTTTGACGTACAAAACGTTGGAAGGATTTCAATTATCCTTAGCTTTGAAAAATTAATTATTTCAAAGAGATTGCAGCGTGCACCGAAATATCATAATTTTAATTAACCGTTGTATTGTATTTTTCCATTCTTTTCAGACAGTGATAGGTACCTTTTTGAATACAAATAAGTGACTTGCGTTCTGTGTACCAACTTAAATACGTTAACAGAAGAAAAGCGCCACGTGCAGGGTGGCCAACAAACAAAAATTATCAGGCAAGATGGCGGGCGTCGCGAACAGCTGTTTGCTTTAATTGTTCCCGCTCAAATTGCCCTGCATTGTGCAGATACCACTTGAGATGTACGTCGGTACTAATGCCAACTGTAATAATCATTATTGTTGTCGCTTTTGTGAATAATGGAGGGCTGACGTCTGATCTCCGTTCCCTTGTGCTCATTCACTCACACACACGGTTGATTAATGCCTAACGAGACATATTGTTTGGTGCACTATTTAAGTGCCTATTATGAAATTATTGATGTTTGAATAATTTGCTGCTTATTATCTGATTTGTATTTAGACACGCGATATAATTATATACTAGTAAAGTTGCTGTCATAAAGTTTATTAAGTGAGAATGCAAGATATATTAAGATTTTTATTGATATTTTCGTGCAGCGACGATCTGTTTATTACAATTTTTGTTACGGTCGTGCGTCTAGGGTCGAAGACATCGTACTCTATCTACTTCCAAACCCATAAAATTTTGTACTGATGACCATAAGGTCATCAGTACAAAGTACGTTTGCCGTACGGCCATAAGGCCGTACGGCAAAAACGTTGGTCATATTCTACCAAAAGTAGAACTACCTTTCAGTTTTTCCCAGATATTTATTTCAGACTAACTGCTAAGTGGATAAGCCCTGATCAATGGTCTACCAAAGTAATGACTGGGAACGGAGTTTTTAATGACCGAATTTACTAATTTAATTTAGTTTCGAACCCTAGTTACCCCTGTGTCGCCCATTTCTAGACCTCAGAGCACATTATCTGGGACTGTCAGTTCCTCTTGTAAGAAAGAGGGGTCCTTTTCGATGCAATTCGAGGAAAGTACCTCGGCCCTGTCGGGCATTCAGACTTTATTGCGACAAAAAAAATCAGGCATTTACCATTTTGGCTCATATTTTCGGTGTTAGAATATATTTTTCATTTCCATCTTCTTTCAACCCGGGAATACGATTCTAATCTCATTCACGGGTTCTTTCTCTTTAACACTTCTGTGCAGTGATTACAATTGTGCAGGGGGACCCCACAGGACTTATCAGTTGCTAAGTGATCATAATCTGATTGAGCGCATTATCAAGGAGATTTAATTGTTATCCAGTACGATGCGGGTATGGGGCGGGTTAAGTTAAAATTGGAAGACATTGGTTTGAATCGCCGCGTTGTAGAGTGAAATACGAGTTCACTCTTAGTATTAGTGTTCATTATCTTGAGACAGCTATTTGCAGACGAGTAAACACTAGAGACGGTGATTTGGCGTAAGGAATGGAAACTGCGCTGCCAACCATCGCCCTTCCTGAAGTTTTGGGATGAGGAGCCAACCTTACATATGATGTGCCTTACATGGGATTCATAATTTTTTAAATTTGATTTTTTTCTTTTTTATTTCGAATAAAATTACAGAAGTCAGCTGCGTGTGATGACTCAATGAAATAATGATTGTACGTAGCAAAACAATCAGTAAAGCGATTATACGTTGATTGGATAGGAGGGTTATATGTCCCTTATTAAGCTTCAGTCAATATTGGATGACGATAATTTGGATCTTCAAATCTCTTTATATTTCTTTGGACATGCACTAGAAATGAAAGGCATGATGTTTTTAGACATATACGCGTAAAATAAAAAAACATTAATTCATTGCATTTTAAATTCAGTTATGTAAAATAAAATATAAAAATGTTTGTTATCAAGAAAGGAAGCTCAATCTTAGTGCGGAGGTTTTACATTATCATCATACTATGTCCGCTATATAGCTTCATCCAATCAAGTCAGCTCCGCCTCTTGCATCTCCGCCAGTAAAATTCTATGCATAGTTCCCAACAGCCTTAAAGGACAGCACGAGCCCGGGGGTTTGAAGAAAAAGCAGCTATAGCTTATGCTCTCCTACGGCATTCTTAATACATGTCCTATCCAATTCCACCTTCGTGTCTTAATCGACTGCAGTTTGGAAGGCTGCTTTGTCTGCTCTATCACCTCATAATTTCTCACAACGTCAAACCACCGTACCTCCAGTATACTACGCAGGAATCTGGTCTCAAATATTATTATACGGCTGCATTGAATCTAGGAGAGATGCCAAGATTTACACCCGTAAAGAAGTATGGGTATAGAGGCGATAAAGGCTTATTTACAATGACTTTAAAAGCAGAGTTGAATTGATACAATGCAATTTATATGACAGCTGATTAGTTGTAGGTGGAGGTTCGTCGTGCTCGTTTGATTCCATTTAGAAGTGGATATGATAAAGTGTGTTTAATGGTGGGCAGCACTTGTGTTAGCATTGTGACCACGTACTCGCTCCGAATTCATGCTAATGTCCCGTCGATTTCTCAAAAGTCTCTCTGAGCAAGAGGGAGAAAGACGGGGCAGTAGAGTACTAGCTCGGCGAGATGGTATACCCCAGCAGGCAACTAGATGTACTGGAAACCAAAGTGGAACACCAGATTTTTATAACATTTAGTCTTCCGACGAATTTAATTTTAGAAAAAATCAAGTGCAGTACAATGGTCACACGATTTTAAGACCTAGTATATTGAATCATGTTATTAATTTCTTGGCAGCATAGTCCAGTGGCTAAAGTGTTTATTTGTCATTCAGACGGTGTCGGTTCAAATCCTGACCATGCTTGATTTAATTTTTTCACGATCTTTGGTTTGCAAAACAAACGCTTTGACCATTGAGCAATGACCGCCGGTAATTATCCAACACCCAATTTTTTCTCTCGCACTACAGCTGCAGTCTATGCAAGTTCGCGGGTTCTTACCCTGGAGGCTTCCGGACACCACTAAAAAAAATAGTGGGTTTTAACCATCGCCTAAATGCAGCATAGTGTAATGCAGCATATGTGACTCATGTTCTATCAATATATTTTTATATGAACTGTATTATTTACAACAAGTGTTGTACAATAACCCTATAGTGATAAAATATAAATCAACAATTATCAACTTGCTTCAAATCAGTTTTGTGCAATGAAATATGCTATAAAAATCACTGCTTTGTCTCGTTGCTCTTTGATGCAATCAAGCTTCTAGTCTCAGTATAAGCTATCAATATTTTAAAAACAAAGTTAGGGCCCATGGGTTTTCATGGTTGTTTCGCGAGTTTTAAACTCTCAGTTAAACCTTTCAACAAATGGTGGACGGTGATGTAATTAAAAATTCCATATCCCGTCCAGCCGGGCGGTGAATATTAAATAACGCAATCCGGATTCCGCGTTGAAGTAAATAAAAGCTTTCCAGGTATCAAAGAATTATTAATCACGTTATGTTTGGGAAACGCACACTGAATATTGCATGCATGGAGCTGGGGAGGGTCTGTGTGAGTTTTATGACGTTTAGTAGCGCAAAAGCTCCCCAGTTGGCGGGAGACTTATTCCGTTGCTCATAAAAATGCCTGTCACAGACTATAAATTTTAATAACACTAGCATTCGTTTTTGAGCACTATAAAGATTTTCAAAGACTGCTTTTACATATCGCAGTGAACTCATTAGAATATTGAAGAAGGATTGTAACTTACATAAAATGTTTTAAGCAAAATTTATTAATATTATTTCTAGTATTAGAGGATTATTGAACATTTATGGAATAATGTATGTTTAACACGTTTTTATAAAGATCTAATGATTTTTACTTGCAAATATTATATTATTAGTATAATTCTTAAATCAAAATAAAAATAATAACCTTATTTCAATATTTAAATTAAAATTTCTGTTTTAAGTATCAAAAAAGTTATACTTTCACCACAACACCTTTTAACTGAAGAGAAGGATGTAATTTGAATTTTATCGGCCAAGAATGAATTTTCTGCTAAAAGATAACATACATTTTCAACTAAATGCACTACCAAGTAGTTGCGTGTGACTACCAAAGATACTCGTACAATATCTGTGATTTTAGTTGCCAAGTCTTTTGTTACGACCCAGAACACTGCCTTATTCTATTTTTTTTTAAATAATAATGTATGTCATATATTTGTTTTATTTAAGTTCTTTTTTAAACAACCAATTATATCTGTAGCGCTTAAAAACTTAACAAATTAGGTTGAGATGTTGAGATTTTGAATCAAAAGTCAAGGACTTAAAGCTCTTGATTTCATCGATAACTACACTATTTTATAATGTATTATTCGAGTGCAGCGATGTTTTATGACGAGACAAAAATACTGGCAGCTGACTGTGTAGTAGTAATTTATAACAGGCTGATATACCACATCTTTAAAAAAACGATAAGTCGGGGGTTCATCACGTGGCCGCGTGGAGGAAGGACGCAGGAGCAGATAAACATCACATAGAACTAGTTTTTGAAGCGCAATTTGCATTTATTTTTATTAAAGACTTGATTTTTCTCGTCTGACTGGTATGGCATTTGCTGGCGAGACGAAAGTTAACTGACAACTGGCTGAACACTGTGTCATGCAACGCCGCCAAGGCAATCGCGGGAAAAAAGCAAATTAAATTTGACAGTTGCACCAACATGAAATGGACCAACTGTCATAACAAATAAAATGGCGTATGCAAACGCCGTGTAATATTTTATTGATAGATGTGCATGTCAGGCGAGCGAACAAAAATAAAAGACAAAAGGTCGTTTTTCGAGGCTTTACGGCATCAGCCTAAAAGAGCTATAAAAGCTGTCGGGGAACTTTTTTAACCATTAACCCAATATTTTTTGCGTGAGTCGATATTACCCCTTCCTCCTATTTTGAAAAGAAGATAATCAATGTTTATTTAAATAAACATTATTTATTGAATTAATTTATACGGAAAATAAAAAAAAATTACATGAAAATAGTAAGTTTTATGAAATAGCAAACTAGACAAATTTCCTTATTACCCAAAAAACACATTTTTACCCCATTTGGGGTAATTTACCCCGGTTCTCCGACTGCTGAGCTATATCAAGCTGATGTCAAGGCATATGCGCAAGCTATGGAGCTAAATTTATACACTTGTTTGTAAAAAATGGTAGCAAAAATACAGTTCTGCTGTTTCCTTGATTATGATCTATCACGGTAGAGATATATAGGATATACCTGTAAAGATGTTTTTTGGTTTAAATTGATCCGAGTAGTTCGTGATATTATTGTCGCGCCAATGGCAAATACGGCATTTCTTCTATTTGCAGTCGCCTCCAACTATCTGCGGCAGGCTCCGCGAGTTTCAGATTGAAGCGTTCGAGACGGAAACTTTCCAAACTTTAAACACCACTTCCCTGTCGGGATCCATCCCGCGCTGAAAAACACATCGGCGGGTTTAAAAGCCCTGCAAACTGCTCGAGACCCCACTCACAACTTATGACGACTCATAAGAAAATAAATAATGCTGCGCGCTTGAACTGGGCTTCACTTACACGGAATATGCCGGTGATATAAATATAAAGAGTGAAAAAAATATTTTTCTCAGACATACTCACGAGGCCACGATACATCGCGAACTATTGCCAAAAGAGGAAGCGAACATGAGAAATCGTGCAGCTTACGCCACCCAATGGCGTCAGCACTGGCAGATCATCTGGCTGACACAGGACATAAGTTTTCATTCCAACCCGAAATCGTGGATCGAACGCTAGGGCAAAAATGCACGTCTAGTAAGGGAAGCCATTGAAATCAAAAAATATCCCATCAACATCAACAGGGATGACGGTTTGATTCTCAAAACAGCATAGCATCCACCTCTAGCACATACTCAAAAACTTGTACAAACAAGCAAGGACAACCACAGCCTGACATGACGTTCGAGGAGGTACGCTCCTTAGAACATTTTTATTATGACGCTCGTCGAAATACTTTTCTTGGAACATACCCACCGTACACAATTCTCCAACATGACGCCCGTGGAGGTACATTAGTCTGACGGCCAAACTACTTCCAGACACCAACTCATCACTAAGTCGTCAACCCTGAAGAAGACCCCTGCAATGGCGTCGAAATATTGGAAAGGAGTAATTCGACACACACGGCTAAACCCAAAAGTCACAATATCAGAAATGATAGCTTTATCGTATGTTAACATATTTATTAGGACGTTAATATGAAAACTAATTTTCAGTGTAAATGCAGCCATTCTTGAAACGAAACCGAAGTGAATGCATCTCAGAAACTATGAAATGCACTGCCGCAATGACAACGTGTTTTAAATTTTAAAGCACAAGTTCAGCGAATACTTCCTTAGTTAATTAAATGTTTCCTAGAGTCGGTAGAGCCTATCTTCCTCAACGAGTACATCATTAAAATATATATATAAAGATTTTATTTAAATGATGAACATTAACAAGTTACTGAAATGTCTCTGGAGCCTCGAAAAGAGTCTATTCATATTATCCAATAAATAATCAAACTTAATTTTCTCAATTTTCAATTAGTTGAGAACTTTGAACGGTATATTCTATACAAAATACTAGTTTCTTTTATAAGATGATTCTAACTTCTTACGAGTTAAGAGATTATGACGTATTTTTAGTATTGATACGTATTAATATTGATGGCGATTGTTGTGAATTGCCACATAAATTTTTAGTAGTACCTTAAACAGTAAAATGGGTGGTGTAACTACAGTAGACAGAGTTCGAAATGAGCATATTCATTGTTCATTTAGGGTGTCCCCCATACCTGAAAAGGTAAAGGAAAACAGTCTTAGATGGTATGAGCATGTTACACGGAGAGATGAAGACCACATGATTAAGAAAACCTTCAACATACCCACGCTGAGAAGAAGACCTGGAAGACCACAGGCAACCTGGACTGCAACTATAAACAAGGATCTAAAAAATCTGGGTGTGACCAAGCATGCAACGCAGGACAGACAGACATGACAAATATTCACAAGGAGAGCCGACTCCAGATGATGGGAAATGGTTAAGCTAAAGAAAAAGAGAACTTAAACAGTAAAATGATAATTTATAAGCGTTGTTCGCTCAATTTTTAGCTGATATGGTAACGAAAAATTAGCATTACATATCCTACTACATTGTATAACAAAGTGGTTTGCAGAAATTTTTCGGAATTCAAAAAGGCATTGGAAACAAAGCGAAGAACAAGTCAAAGGAATATAAGGGAGTAGCTTTCCGATTCGGGATCAGACCTTTGATAAGGGCCGGATTCGCAGGGAGAATATAAATGTGGTTAATGCCTGGCGCGAGGTGAGCACCGCTAAGTGGATGAATAATCCAATAGTTCAAGACGGCCATAATTCTCCACGCGCTCCTTATATTTTATTCCCGGCTGATCGATTGTTGAACCGGAGCTGTGTCATTTTAAAAAGTGATTTTTCACGGCGAGAGTCGGAAAAACTGATTTCTGCTCAAAGCGGCCAGCGATAGTGGTTTGTTTTCGTTTCAAAACATTTTACTTTTTGCCATATTATTACATGTTTGAATTGTGGTTTCTGAGAATTGTGGCTTACTAAAGGCTTAGTTTTGATTTAACTACATTATTTTTATGCAAACAAATAAATAGAAAAGGAGAAGAGAAAATAGAGCCAGCCCCCGACTGTTGTTCTTTCAGCTTTCCTAAAAAATAAATATAATGTTTACTTTAAAAAAAAAGACACGTAAAAAGTATACTTTGTGATGGATATATATAAATATAGTGTATTGTTCTAGATATAATTTTTCAAGAACACATGACGTACAACCCCTCGTTGTATGCAATCCTTTTTACATAAATAATATCGAGTATTCAACAATAAATATCAGTTGCGGTATGAAGTTTTTATAGTTTTTGTACTATTTATTAACCATGTTATTAAATTATAATTATAAACAAAAAAATATTTCACTGTGGTTTTTGTAATATATCAAAAAGTAAATTTAAAAATTTAATATGAAAATTAGTTTTTTTTTTTTTTTATGTAAACGCATGCAGGAGAGCACAACCGGTCAAGACCAGTGCACTCTATGACGCTCAGCCAGGGAGGCTGGACGCTGCATGCGGGAAACGTGTGTTGTGTTCGTGTTTGTGTGTGGGTTGGGGAGATTGCAAGTGTATATTTATCTGTTTCTTGAAGAGATCCAGATTGTAGGAAAGAGGAAACACAGACGCTGGAAGAGCATTCCATAGCTTACCGGTGGCATTAAGGAAGGAACTTTGGAAGCTGCCAGTTCTTGGTCGACATATATTAACCGTGTATGGATGTTCGGCAAGTGTAAGACGAGTTTGTCGGCTGTGAGTGGGTGCAGGAGGAATTAGTTCTTTAAGTTCCGAAGAGCAGCGACCGTGGTAATAACGGTAGAAAAGACTAAGAGAACCAACCTTACGTTTGTGTTCCATTGATTGTAGATTAGACGTAAGGGTGTCATTGTTTATCAAACGAATTGCTCTTCTTTGAACTGAGTCAATTAAGTTTAGAAGGTATTTTGGGGCTCCAATCCAAAGGTGACTGCCGTATTCAAGGATAGGTCGGATTTGTCCTTTATATAGAAGAAGAAGTTGTTTATCGTTGAAATACCGACGTGATCTATATAATACACCTAGTTTTTTGGAAGCGAGACCGGCTTTACACTTAATTGACTCGTAATATTTGACATTATTCGATATTGATAATCCAAGCATGTTGATGGAGCTTGCTTTCGGAAGAGAACAACCGTTGAAAGATACAGGATCCATAGCAGTCTTCTTGGTGGAGAAAGTACATGATTGGGTTTTTGAAATGTTGAAACTGACGAGGTTGAGGTCGCCCCATCGTGAAACCCTTTCAAGAGACATATTCATCTTCTTCACCAGAGATTCCCTAGCAGCAGATAGTTCCGAATGTTTCGGAGGTTTTTGGAATATTATACTCTCATGGACAGTGCTGTCGTCGGCATAACAGTGAATGTTTGCGCATTGAAGCAGATCATTCACATGCAGAAGGAAAAGAGTGGGCGACAGCACAGAGCCCTGTGGATTTCTCGTAACTCGGCGCTGCTGCAAAGTGGGGAGTAAGGAACAAACAGATCTACAGTTCCGTAGAAAATGCTCTGAAATATATTACACTATCCTTTAAACATGTTCTCGTTTAATGTGAATATACGCAGAAAATAATGAACATAAGTCATTAGCTCAGTTGGTTAATAAATAAGATTTATTATATTTTTCATAAAACAAATTTTACTTACAAAATTTATTAAACATATATGATAAGAGAGCTTTAAAAAAACTTGTATAATAAAATAAATGGTTATTTGCACGCTTAATGTTGTCAGCTTACGAGTAAATAAACATATAATTTCTGTAGCCGTGGTTTGATTGGGTTGAGTAGGTTGAGTAGATTAGTGTGTGAATTTGCGTGGGTTAGACTATCTTTTATGATCAAATGATTTAAGGTTTAAGAGCGTCGTGCCAATCAATTTTTATACTTAAAAAATCTGATTACTAAATTTAAAAAAATGTGCCTCGGATAATACAGAGTCCCCGGAGGTCATCGGTAACTATATATGCTCATAGGTTAACTTTCTAGTGTAGAAATTTTGTGAGAGAATGCTTGGATAACAATGTCAACTCATGGATTGAGTAGCGGCTAATTTATGGTGATCATATGTTTAGATATGGACTGGATATGGATACAAAAATATATATAATAGTTTTATGGAAAAAGTTTGTATTCTATTTAATAGTCTGACAGTAATGGTAAGCATAAATATGTAAACGAACCAAATAAATATTTGACGCTTGCAATTTTATGGGACAGCTAAGTTTTTCTTGAATGATGTTAAAAAAATGCTGATTTTTAGTATAGTTCCAATTTGATTCAAGCAGCAGATATGCTGAAAAGAGACATAGATATGATCCTAGTATATGCAATGGAAATAATCAGATTTTTGAGATTGGACTACAGTGCCGGAGCGAGGATTTCTCGGGCCGTCTCTTAAATAAATAAATAACCGATGCGCTCCCAGCCTTCATAAATAACATTATTTATGGGCTAATATCTGCGAGGAGCCCGTGCAGGTGTTCCGCCCCTGCAATGTCTGGGGCTATGCTTACACAAAGAGCATTAGAGATATTTATTATATAATACGGACAATAACCTTAAAAAACATACTAAAATAAGGTAAATCAAGACTATCATTCTGCCAATGACAGTTGATTCTGATATTTGATTGTAGAAATAAGTTACCACAATTTTTCAACCAGGTATATGAATTCACCAAAGACAATCCAATTTAATAAAAAATGTTATGTGAAGTAAAAAACGGATACTTTTGGGAAATAATTTTAAATAAATATCCATATAAATTTTAAATGCTTATGTGATGGGATTTGTAGAAACTTTAATTTTCAATCTTAATGAAATGTAGATGCTTAAAAAGAAACAATATACAGGAAGAGCATTCCAAAGAGTTTAGTTGGCATATATGTAGAATATTTAAAATTTTGAACTATAATACATCTATAATCTTGATGCCACATCTCAGACTATTCATCCAAAAGGTCTCCCAAATACTTCAAGTTCTACGTGCTATAAGGATGATAAGAGTTTATAAAAATAATAGTTGGAGCTGATGCTTTCATTTTGTAAGCAACAGCTGCATTCTCTCCAAGGTCCTTGGCATACGTCCTTAGGTGTCTTGACGAAGTAAATATATGTATTATATATATTTATTTATTTACCTTGTTTTTACATGGATCACGTAAGATAAGTTCTCTATTAGGAGACTGCAGTTTCGACTTGCTCGTGGCCTTTATCAATCCTTCTCTTTTTAAGAGATAACTGAGCTGCGATAGTACTTTGCAAGTGGTATAACCCATTTTTTACAGGAGAGGGGTATTGGTGTGTTTGAAAAAATCGATGAATAAAATAAATACATATGTACTCGACAAAATTTCGGGTGCTTTTATTAATGTAGAGAGATTAATCAAAAATTTTTGTGACTAATAAAACTGTACGGTGCAATTTATAACTGATATATGCTATTATTTGCCAATTAATGAAGATGATGATTCGAGTAAAAATAACACAGCAAAAATAATTGATGAAGTCAGTGTTTCAGTAAGTTTATTAAAACTGGCAGTTTTAATTCGACCTTTCACTCAAGTTTCGGGTTGACTTCCCATCGAGCATTGTTGCTGGAGATATCAATTTTTTATCATCCAATATGTGTAGTTGGGTGATTGAGAGAAAACGTTTTTATTCCTCAAAATGCTTTTGCACGATCTTTATGGTTCGCAATCGTTTTCAATAATTCATAAGCAGCTTCTTTCGCTATTTTTTCATATTCAATGCTTAGATGAAGAATCTGCTTCTGAATATAATATAAGTCTCTCTGATTTTGAAAGCTTTTACGTAAAAAGTTCTTGATATAAATTTTATCTAAAATAATAATTTAATACGCATTTATATTATATCTTTCATATTAAATGGTTCAAATGTCTGGCTTGCCATTTGACCTCTTAACAAAATACCTATTTAATAACGCCGAAATATGCTTCATACTCAATCGTGTCTCTACAAAACATAGAAATTGGCTATGATATTCTTCGTTTTGTGGTGAAAATTTGCTCCAAAAAGGAAGGATTATTGATTATTAATAGCATTTTTTTCAAACAATAAGTAATTTAAGAGGACTATAAAATGCAGAATGCATTTGACAGAGTTTTGGTAAGAAAAGGCCTGTAGAGACTTCAAGTTATATTTTGAAAACTGATAAGCATTATTATATGATCCCAGAATTAAGCTAGACTGGAAAAAATATATATTTGAATTAAAATCACTTTTTTTCGATGACTTCGGTTCATCGAAAATAAGTGTTGGTAAATATGAGATAGCCCCGAAAGTCCCAATGCAATCAAAGCACCAGAATAGACGTTGATGTTTTCATTTCCAGATTGTCTACAAATAAGGAGTAAAAATAAAGCAATTGGAGTGGATAAGGAAAATTGAGATGTATGTCTTATACTGGAAAAATGAAAAGGTAAAATGATAATGACTTAATAACTTGTTTGCATCTTTCTTAACAATATGCGTTAAATTGGTCAGGTGTTGTTTCAATGCGGAACAAATTATGATTGAATAATCTTATCGGCACAATGTAGCAGTATGTGCAATATTGAATTTTCGCCACAAGAAGCGATCAGCGACAATGCGTGAAATATCGTCACGGTGAGTGGCCGGTTTCGGGAGGCCGCGGATGAAATTGACGATGAGTCGCCGGGAGCCAATTTGCCGCGCCAGCTCTCGCTCGGCAACGGCCATCGATTCATCTGCCATGACTGGGCAACACAGCCATCGACTGCGAACCTCGGGTCAGCGAACCACATGCGAACAGAGCAACAAGTTTTTTTTACAAGTGCCTGCAGAATTTTGACGTAATACTGGTCATATTTTATAGAAAGCGAATTTTTTCGAATTTAAGAATTCAACACTTATATATTAGAGCTTTAAAATAAATCATATTCATTGAAAACAATCGTAAAAAAATATGTTTCATGAACAATATTTGTCTGATACGTCTAACGTAATCTCTTGTATAATTATTAAATATACACATACTTTACATCAAATTCTTTATAAGCATCAATTCATTCAGAAAAATATCAGCAGAAGCGGGATGCGAACCATGAGCCTTGGAACCAACCTTTGCTCAGGTCTTTATACGGTCTTTATCTCTTGTATACGTCACCATTAGTGTTATTTAACCGTTTTTGATCATTATCATTAAGCAGTTCAATGTATAATGTTGATAACTAACGATATTTACAAATCGTTTCTCGATAGATAATTTGAGTAATAAAAAAATACGCAATTGTATTTCACTCATGAGTATTTATCTAAACGATTATACGGTTTTCATTCGACGGAGAAAATATTCAACAATGTAAAAATCTTTATATTTGCTATTTTTTAAATTTACTTACAAATAAAAATATGTAGTTTTACCAGAAAATGACAGTTAAAACTTTCAACGTTATTTAATCCTTTTTAAATACTACACCGTAAGTACCAGTACATAGTCTAGCATGTTTTTCGTCATTGTAAAATCTGAACGATTTAAAGAGTAGCTTAAAAATATTTCACATTATTCCCTTACGTGCACAAATCCTTTGCACAAAAAGTGTCTAGTTCTTCTAATCGAACAGCTTAAACGAATTACTTTCCACAAGATAAAAATAATTTTTTGGCCGTTCGTTCTCACACAAGTTCATTTAAAAAATATCTTTGATGGTACTTTAAGACATTTGTTTGAACATACATAAATTTGCAACAAAACTACGTCTGTAAAATCACATTAAGCCGCTTCTTTTAACAATGATGGTTATCTCTTTCATTTAATTTTTGCGATGAAAAGATTAAAGGTTGAGTATCAGTGACATAAGTGCCCTGACGTGAAAAAGTGCCGCTCACCTCATTGAGAAAAGGTGTAAGTCAACTTATACTTTCTCCGTCTATAAGCTCTTTTCTCTATTCGATCTTGTGACTTAAACAGAATCTTGATACTGAATTGATAAAGTACCCTTGCTGTTAAAGTATTATCTTGGATAAGTAAATTTTTTCAACCTTGATATAATATGAATCATTATAAATATGTGTTTTCACCATGGTTTATTGTAGAACGTAGATCGTCAGCTAATATATTTTTAGATTTATTCAAAAATGACCTTAATGTAAAGACTACTCATGTGATTTTTTGTTATATTTGGATGATGTTGTCTTACTTTATATTAAAAAGGATCATGTTGAGTTTCTTGCTTTTTAACACAATCGCATGGATTTGTGTTTTCTCTTTTCTCCTTACATCCAAGTGGACTGTATCTTTTCTATGAAAATCGGTTTTGGACCTCCAGAATCTACTTGTGGCAATGAAGAAGATACAAATTGGTCGATCGCACACTCTCTTTGTAGTGAATTCACTTATTGTCTCCATCTCCAATCCTTGCGTGTCATAATCCAGTACTTCGCTTTACTATTTATTGTTACACTGATACTCATTTAATTTTATTTAGTAATAAATTACAAAACTGCTATAAGGCCAGCTATGCTCTATGGATCGGAGTGTTAGACCTGGCTGAAACCTGACTTGCATAGGATTTATGTGGCAGAGATGAAGATGCTGAAGTGGGCGGGTGGTGTGACTAGAGTGGACATAGTTCGAAATGAGCATATTCGGGGTTTATTTCGGGTGTCCCCCATACCTGAAAAGATAAGAGAAAACCGCCTATTATGGTATGGGCATGTAACATGGAGAGATAAAGACCAGATGGTGAAAAAACCTTTTATCATACAAACGCTGAGAAGAAGACTTTGAAGACTACAGGCAACCTGGACTGCAATTGTAGACAAGGATCTGAAAACTCTGGGCTTGACCGAGAATGCAACGCAGGACAGACAGATTTCGTGAATGTTCACAAGGAGAGCTGACCCCAGATGATGGGAAATGGCGAGGCTAAAGAAGAAGAATACATTAAAATCAGTCCCGTAATATTTCAACACCTTATGTATTTTCACGACGTTACGGCTTATATCGTAATTATTATAAAAATATGTCTGACCAAAGATTAAACTTCGTATATAACATATTAACCATTACAGCGTGTGCTTGATAAGGACGTATCAATGAACTTGCATCTTTTAACACATAATCGAAAAGTATAGTTGCAATTTATGATAATAATAATAATATGCTATCGTAAATGGAAAAAATCAGCACGGCTTTAATCAAAGAAATTAGACCAACATTTATAGTACGGTGACTGCACATATGACATACACATGTAAAGAGCCAGATTACGTTGGATAAAAATAAATTTGTAATAGTTAAACAACTTTTGGCTGTCAAAATTTTTCTTTTCAAATTATGTATTTGTAGATGTTAAGTTATATACTGTTTTTAAGTTAGTTATCACTCTAATTATATATAGTTATCATAGAGATCATAAACATTAGATTATAAAAAAGCACTTACTTAAATTTTGATATTCGATTTATCCAATGGCGTCCTCAAATGTAGGGCAAATTTTAGTCATGATATGTGAAGTCATATTAAAATGCGAGATTCGCATCACTAGAACCACTTTATCGGCTTTACGAATGCATTTGTATTTGAGAGCCGCTCGTCAGCGGAATGCAACGAGCGCTACATTTATTGCTCAGAGTGCAATGCGTTTGACTGGCTTCCACTCAATACCACTCTTACACAGATACCACACAAACACACACTCACATCCGCTTTCACACACACACACACACACACCACACACACACACACACCACACACACACACACACTCACGGGCAAATGCTTTTAAATCCAAACTGACTAGTGAACGGGATATGTGGATTTGAATCGAATTGACAGTCATTTTATATTGTTTTGTTCTTAGAAATGTTGGGGAATGCGTCAGCAGATTTGTTTTAATATGTGTATCATTTTATGTTCCACTTGACATATTTTAAGCTCCTATTGATATTTTACACGGGATTTTTCTGTAAATAGCCACATATTTTATTATTGCCTGTAAGGCTACTTTATTTTCACTACTTTTCAGAACAACTTTGCATCCCAAAGCCATGCCAAGTACATTCATATTATTATATTTACTCTATCTATATATTATATACAAAAATAATCGTAAACATTAATTTATAACATAATTTCGAATTCTTATTGGTGTAGTAGGCAGTAAGCATAAAAAACACCAAAAATATATGTACGAGTACATTATTGAAGTAAATATTACTTTTTAAGCTTTTTTTGTTCAAGCATAGCTTAGCAGAGCGACAACGTTAGAAGCTAACGTGAATGGCAAAAGTTTCAGAATTACTGCCAGGGTAATTGTGATTGCCATTAATGAGACGATCTATCAAACTAGTCGCATCAATACTTAACGTTGCTCTGATATTAGAAATAGCTTTTCAACCGCTCTAATATTTATCATACACTACAAATACATTATACAAATAATAATTAGATGTTTTACATGGTGACCAAAGCCTTTCATTCACGTTTTTAGGATTTATAAACTAATTGTTAATGTAGGAGATGTTGCGTTGTGGATTTTCGTCGAATGTCGAAAACTGTCAATGTTGAATCGCCTTCCATGATAACTTCTTAGGTTTTCACGGGCATATTTGATGTATTGTAGTTTTTGGGTTTAGAAGTGTGTGGCGAATTTCTTCTTTCCAATATTTCTACTGCCATTGCAGGAGTCTTCTTCAGGGTTGATGACTTAGTTACTCCAAGTCGCTCCATGTGAAAATATATTTTATCAAATATTTTATCTGATGATAATGAAAAATGTTGGATTGGTCACATGCGCCACGATGGTTTTCTTCACGATATTGTGGAGGGGATGGTTGAGGGTAGAAACTGTAGAGGGCGCCCTAGACGGGAGTATTTGCGGCAAGTATTCGAGGACATGAATTGTAGCGCTTATGCTGAGCTGAAAAGGGTTGCGGAGGACCGGGAGGAATGGAGATCGAGATGCAAGATTCTGTTGCTGCAAGCCAATCCACCGGATTGATACTACGAAGAAGAATGAAAATCTGTTAAAAATCAGATTTTAATTTTCACCATAAAAAGAGGAAAAGGCACTCATTACATTTCCTTAACTGCTCCAAAGACTCACGATGATTATTTTAGCTTAACACTTAAAACATTTTTTTTAGTATATCTAAAGTAGATATTCAGCATAAGAGGTTGATGTTTTTGAAATAGAATCAATACATTTCCATAGAGGCCAGACGGCAGAGACGGTGTTCTTAAAAGTTTTTACGCTCGTAAAAACAAAATTCGTTACCGAAACACAAAACATTTTTTTTCGGAGCCCATAATTGATGATTTTTTGTATCGCGGATCCCATTTTTAATCAGCTGCCTTAAAACTTTAAGAAAATTTCAGAAATTCAATTAGTCATTACGTAGCCGCTTAAGATTGGGAAGCGCGATAGGCTCAAAGGAAAATAATTATAACCTAAAAGTAATTTACTTAGATTTAATTATATTCTACACGGAGAACGAAAAAGTGTGATTTTTCAAATTTCAAATTAAAACACGGATACAATAGCGAGATCATAAATTTCCTTTTGTGTCATGGATAAATTAATATTTATAATTGTTTAACTATATCCACTTTCTTGTCGGAGCATATGACTACTAAAAAAACTGTATAAAAATATATTGTATAGCTCAGGACTCATCTAAGGTACTTCTATTATTGTCATCATCGTCATTACTTATTCCGCGCTCCCCTAAATAGAGCTTGGTGAAAACCCTCCCTGTCCCGTCCTGTTTTTGGAGACCCAGATGGGGAATCGTTACTGGACACACGCAAAAAACTACTTGTTAGAGAGTGGCTGAAGGCCTTCCCGTGATTCTAGGTGCATAAGTAAGATGTCAAATAGACGTCAGTCTAACGCTGTGAAGTTAGTATACTACAGCGAGTCTCGAATTGCCTTCTTTGGTAACACGTTGCTAACCACGAAATACGTGTGAATGAATGAGGAAATGGTAAGGCTCCTAAATGGAGCATATGGTCACGAACTACCGCCACGAAGCTATCAGCCACCATATTCTTCGCCTTATCCCATGTCAGTCATGCTTCTTAAAAAATCGCTATGTTAATTTCAATTTCAATATTATTTATTTTAGAAACAAAACAAACAGCAGAAATTATATTTAATTCGAATCTAAAACTATTATATAGCATTCTAGGATTGCCTTCTGTATAGATGCGAGCTCGGAAGCTCGAAGAAAATACAGCTGTAGTGTATGCTATCCTGGTTAAGGTTAACTTGGAATCTCGAAAATATTAATTAAATATTTTACATAGACATTCACGGTATTCCAAGAAAACCTTGATGGCTTTAGCAATTCATATACTTCTATGGCAACTGTGAAAAAGTGAAGAGTGCTTTTACCGCAAAATTGTTTCGAGGCACCTTATTCAGTCACTAAATTTTATACTCCATAGTTGTAAATCTTTATACCGTGAAATTCCACCAAATACATTATGGATAGCGCAGTCTAGCAACTTTCTAAGAATATCGAGTGCTCGGTCGTTCTATGAACCTGTATTAAAAGTTAATGGTGTGTGCTTACCTGCGACAATAGTTTCTTAAGCCGCAACAATTTGATAGAACTCGGCCTAATCATTAAATATGTAATATAAAATTTAATAGAGTATGCTTCATCAAGGATTATTAAAAAACAACAGGAGCATAATTTTATAATTTGACAAGAATTCAGCAAGACTTAAATGCGAATAATTTTTCTGCAAGCAGTGTTCTCGTTAAAATTCTAAATTAAATCAAGAATAATTTTTCGGAAGATAGATTAAAAAAAAAATGTGAAGATGAGCAAAATTATGATCAATATATATGTGACGATTAACACTATTTCTTTTTCTTCGTAGTATCAATCTAGTGGATTAGTTTGCAGCAACAAAATCTACCATCTCGATCTCCACTCCTCTCGGTCTTCCGCAATCCTCTTCAGCTCAGCATAAGAGCTACAACTCATGTCCTCGAACACTTGCTGCAAATAATCCCGTCTAGGGCACCGTCTGCAGTTTCTACCCTCAACCATCCCCTACACAATGTCGTGAAGAAGACCATCGTGGCGCATGATGTGACCGATCCATCGAAATCTATCAGAAAAATACAAATAAGTTAATTAATTACGTATAGATTATCAATCACATATTTCATTGAACTATTTAATTAAAATATATAAATTACGAAATAAAGTATAGACTATCAATGAATAATGTTACCTGTATTGGCAATGCAGTTGTGGGGCACAATTAATATGTTATACTCGTAATATACAGAACATTTATTTTAATATGATTTCACAGTTTGTTTTGGTGTGGAATAATCAAAAACAATGCGCGTTAAAACAGATAAAACACCTAACTGTTGTCTATACAGATGATATTAGAAGGCTTTATAGACATTAGGTTTATGGCTGTTGTACATTCATGTGTTTGTTTCCGATAATGAAAATCGACGTTGTTGTGTTGCCTCGTAAGCGCGAGGCAAGGCGTAGTTACTCTGTAAAGACTCTCGCACTGAATATTGTTCCGCATCCAAGATTCTTCTTCACCGGATAGGCCTGAATATGCACAAGGAAGTATCTTTTATATCTGCAGATATGATCAGTTTTTTCTTCTTCATAAAACCGGATTTCCATTTCATTTGACAGATTATAATAATATTTTTATTATTTACGTCTAAAGAGATCAATAACGATTTCAATAAATCTGTTTCACATCGTTTGCTAATATTGCTTGCTCTAGTGTATTAAGTATAGTATTTGCAGCAAGTGTTCGAGGACATGAGTTGTAGCACTTTTGCTGAGCTGAAGGGGGTTGCGGAGGACCGAGAGGAATGGAGATCGAGATACAAGATTCTGTTGCTGCAAACCAATCCACCGGATTGATATTACGAAGAAGAAGTTTATTTATACTAGAATATCTAAGAACACAAATGTAGTGAAAATATTCCTGAAGCTACAAATGAAAGAGTATAAAATAATTTAAATTTTCACTTTAATGTTTATCATTTGATATATATTTTTAGGAGTTTCTATATTCCATATCCGCTTCATATTTGGAGAACATGACTTCGAATATATAAGCCGTCATATCCTACATTCTGTCCAGTGTCATATTTTTATCCTTAAGTTCACATTCCATACAATGTGATTGACAATCCTTTCGGATGTATCCGGCTCGGGAGCTTGATGGAAAAACAGCCGGAAGTCTATATGCCTCTGTGATAACATACAAACGCGATACATAGTTGATGTACTCGTACGTTGTTATATACTTCTTAAGAAGATTAGGTGGTTAACCTTGAAAATATTTCGAGAGTTTTTCGTATATATAAAATACTAATAATCAATTCTTATACACATATAACACAAGCATCATAGATCTATTATATTATATTATCTTGGGAAATTAGAACATTTATTAAAGAAAGTCTTCTGCAATTCTGTTATTTTAAGTATTTTCCATCGACAGATGACTTTAAATTACCCTATCCTTCTGCCAATTTGTTCATGCCATCCAAAAAGGTCATCTTTTGTATAAAAAAATAATTGAGTCAATTTTTGATGGCTTGGACTGACGTGGCAATAAACATTATTTATCAAAATGTTTGAGCGATTTCTCTACTTCTTCTCTTCTTCTTAAGACTCACCATTTCCCATCATCTGGGGTCGGCTCTCCTTGTGAACATTCGCCAGGTGTGTCTGTCCTGCGTTGCATTCTTGGTCAAGCCCAGAGTTTTCAGATCCTTGTCTACAATTGCAGTTCAGGTTGCCTGAGGTCTTCCAGGTCTTCTTCTCAGCTTGCGTTTTTTTAAATTAATTTTTCTCTGGTTCTTCATTATTAAAAACCATCAATAGCTCTTTTGTAGATTTGTTTATATTATTTTGTAGCTTATTTTTACAATGTTTGATACAATGCTAGTTTATAGTAACGTATATATTGACAGAAAACAACCGATGACAATGGAACTGCACGTGTAAGGTGTTGATGTATGAGATTGTTCTCCGGCTGAGAGTAGTTGGATGCGCCTCTGGCTGTGGGTCGAGGGGTGGGGGTGTGGTAATTACTGGAGATGCTGCGCGAGATTGCGGCAATCAGAGGCAAATATGTTATGCTTAATTATTCCCCTGAATCGGCACTATCAGCATATCTTTAATCACTTCCGAGACACTGGCACGCACACACATGCAGATGAACTCACACAGACACAACTCAAAACTCACACAACTAGAGCCCTAACGTTTGGCGGTCAAAGCTTTAAAATGGAATCTTCTCGAATAATTCGTAATGTAGAATGATTAATATATTTTAACACTGTTTTCAAAAAGGTCACGTTTTTGATTTAATTAAATTATAATTCACGGTGAATCAATATAATAAATAGAGCATGCGTGAATATCATGCCTGTCTATGACGGATATTAAAAAAAAAGGTTTTTTAACCGATTTCTGTGCTCTAAAATACCCCCGGTTGAAGTAAATTTGATCCCTCACCCGTAAAATTCCAGTCATAGCCTATTAATTTAAATTGATAGTAGACAAAAGTCGTCCCGTGAAGACCGCCCATTCATAGTATATTCAATAGTAGAATCTCAAGCTGTAGTCTATGACGTTGGCGGATCAACACTCTACATACAGCACTTACTTATATGTAACATAGGTAAGCGTCGTAGAATCCTCATATGAGATTTCTGCATCACTAGCACCATATGCCAATATTTTCTTGTATGTGTTTACATATAAATAATATCCAAATATTGATAAAAATATAGAATTAGTCCTCGGTGTAGTATGAATACACTCCATTTGTGGTGAATTTATTTTTCTCTCCGATATTTCGACAGCCGTTGCAGGGGTCGTCTTCACAGTTGAAGATTTAATAAAACAAAGTGTAATAATCAACCCTGAAGTTGACCCCAGCAACGGCGGTCGAAATAGAAGAAGGAATACGCCAAAAGTCACAATTGCAAATCAGACCGTGATGATCTACGAAATGATACCTGGAATGTGTATCTTTAAAAATACAGTTGATTGACCTGGCACAGCTTATAAAACACAAATAAAAATATAAATTAAGAAATTTAACTTCATAAGACAAAGTTTAAATTGAAAATAAATCTACATTTATTATTATAAAAAAATATATACAAAAAGATTTCAATTAAACGAATACATTGTAACGAATGACGGAGTCTTCTTCGTAGTATCAATCCGGTGGATTGGTTTGCAGCAACAAAATCTTGCATCTCGATCACCACTCTTCTCGATCCTCTGCAATCCTCTTCAGCTCAGCATAATAGCTACAACTCATGTCGTCGAACACTTGCTGCAAATACTCTCGTCTAGGGCGCTCTCTGCAGTTTCTATCCTCAACCGTCCCTTCCACATTGTCGTGAAGAAGACCATCGTGGCACATTATGCGACCGATCCATCGGGCTTGCCTCTCTGAGATGGTTCTTAGTAGGTGCCTATCTTCCTTGATTATGCTGAGAACCTCATTGTTCGTGACGTGGTCTCTCCAGGAAATTCCGAGAACTCTAATATATGTAATAGATAATTTTATTCTACCTTATATTAATAAAAACATGGAGTGAATGAATGCTTATAAAAGATAAATGGAATGAGAATTACAAAATATACAAAATTGCGGTCTCATTTCTATGACAATTCCTGACATTTATTCAACGTTGAAGTGCAATAATAATTTTTAATTTTAACAGAAAACTACTATTTTTAATAGTACACTTGTGCTTACCCAAATAATTCAAACTAAAATTCAACATGCAATCATAAAGATCTGGCGGTCTAGACAGATCACTGTGATGGGTTTACAATGTATTATGCGAGCAGACATAGAATGTATTATTTATACCACGCTAGCAATTTTTCATTCGTTTAATTAGTACATTTTACAGAATGCACATTTTCCATCCACTCTATCAAAGTGAACATTAAATAAATACAACACTGAATCCAAAGAGTCAAATATTTGCATCTTACGTTGTTTGTCGGCGTGTTTTGAAAAATGGGCGGTTTACTTCTGCAATTTTTGAAAGATAAAAAAAAAATGTACCCCAAACTAAACACAAACAGTTAAAAACGGTAAAGCACTCTCTGTACCTTTTAATGTTCTCAAAGCTTGCGTCCGTTTTAGATTTTTCCACTCAACAAACATCATGAGCGACTAATTACTTTAAATATTAATGGCAACGGTTGCAGTTGAGAAGGTGTGACTATGCTGGCAGAGTTTTCAGTTATGAAAATATTCCATAACTTTAAACCTTTTGCATCGGTTGTCGGCATATACCGTCTTAAGATTCCCCAACAGTTGACATCGGTTGACGTGATATATCGCTTTGCTACTGTCTTAGAATAGTATAAAGTTTTTAATGCATCATCTGATAGCTAAAGGATACAAGAACCAATGTGATATATGAAATAGACAAGTGCATTTTTGCTTGAAATACTAGTTTCATAATTGACAGTATTCAAACCGAGCCGTAATGAAAGGGTTAAAAAATATTTTGACATGCTTACCAATTTAATTTTCAAGAAAAGTTCATTCAATCAAGTGTCAGGCATTTGAGTTGATTTTATATTTAGTTTACGAGACTTGTCTAGGGCGCTCTCTACAGTTTTTACCCTCTATCATTCCTTCCACAATGTCGTGAAGAAGACCATCATGGCGCATGATGGGTCCGATCCATCGGGCTCGCTTCTCTGAGATGGTTCTTAAATAATAATAAGAAGCTACAATAAAAAAGCTTGTGAGCGCAGGAGAGTTAGCCCAGACATGTATATAATTGTAAAAATAAATACAAAAGTAACGAGTGGTAGGTATTTATATATGATAGGTTTCTATAAACACAGAAGATTGGTTAAAAATGCAGTTATAATGGATATCATAGCTTTTGAATTAAATATGATTAAGCAAAAAAGTTTACTAAACTTATCAATGTCATTTATTAATTCTGGATTTTGGCATTTTTGGAATTGGACTTTTTAAAATAGTCATTTGAAGAAGACAATTTTGAATATGGCTGTAGTTTAATGTCTTACAACAAAATGTACTTCCTTCACGGGTCATCAACCTGGTCCGTACCGCCCACAAGTGGGCGATACGGGCTTCCTTAGTGGGCGATTTTTGTAGATTTTCAAATCTCCTACATTCCTTCTAGATTTTTTTCCACCCAAGGTTGGTGGTCGGTAGGGAAATTTTACCATTAAAAATAGACAAAATTGGGCGCTAGGCATGAAAAGGTTGACGACCCCTGCTTTTAATCATTAAAATAACATAAAAAAATGTTTCGTAAGATTTCTACAAGTGTAGATTAGATGAAAATGTAAATACGATTTTGTTCTTCTTTACTAACTACTAATGTAAAATGAAATTATTATCAGTAATGTTTAGTAAAGGCTAGAATAACTGCCCGTGTATTTGTGACCTCATGAAGTGGATACACTAGGAATTTCCACAAATGGCTACGAATTGCCTGAGAGATATGCACTACATATGCTTACCATAATGGCCATGAAACTTAATGCCAGGTCTGCGTTCTCGACAAAGTTGCCTGAAATTAGTCGATGACAAGTGTGTAGAAGGTCACTTCGTACAACCTCGCTTTATCTCAGGCGTACTTCGGCAAACTTTGTGCAAAACGTCACGATAATGTTCGATAAAAGCATAGAACTAGCGTGAAATATTTATCTTCGTAGCCATTGGTATCGAGATAAATTGTAACGTTTATGTAATATTTTTAAATTTATATCCCAGCAATTACAAATCTTAATTTTAAATACATATTACACCCCGGAATCATTAAATGTATTAAATAACTTCTTAAGCTTTCACGGCCATGTTTGATATATATTTACAGATATTTCAGGCATTTGATATTGTGGCTTTTGGGTTTAGCCGGGTGTGGTGAATTTCTTTTGACCAATATTTCGACCGTTAATGCAGGGTTCTTCTTCAGGATTGATGATTTAGTTGTGAGTTAGTGTCACATTGACATTTTTTTTTTAAATATAATCTGACACCAATTCACAACTAAATCATCAATCCTGAAGAAGACCCCTGCAATGGCGGTCGAAATATTGGTCAAAAGACGCCACACACGGCTAAACCCAAAAAAAAACATTAAATGTATTGTAAAAATACATATTTTTGTATTATGGTCATCATGTATTTTTACTACGAAATGTATATTTTAGAGATCAGAATATACTTTATGACTGTTTTTCATTGGATGTAAAGCCACCCATTAGAACTAAATCGTCTAGGCCTAGACAAAAATCATACAATATCTGTAAAAAGCTTTCTTAACTAATTTTTTAATATGCCTCCGATACAACAGCTGTTTTATCTTCAAACCTTAAATCCCATAAAAGAGGACATTGGAAACTATCCATACGAATGTGCAAAATGCGTATAAGGGAGAATAATATCAGTTGATAGAACTACCCAAATATTCGTAGCTACCATATACTCCAGATAGGGACAGATAAGGGAAAAAGATAATGCTTACTCGTTTATGGTAATATTTCAATTAGATTTTATACATAATACAGTGTTGGTAGCGTACGAGTGCAGAGTGTTATGAAAATAGTGAAGATTTCTGTATGGTAGTCAAGCCTACAATAGGCTATAGAACCAATGAAGATGATGAACACAACTCTTATTTCTTCTATACTCAACCGTCTTTATTTTCTAGGCTGAATCACAACGTCGGTGGCGGAGCTTGGTGTCAAATGGCCAAAAACCACACCAAGGACTTCCTGCAGGTGGACCTTCCCGGGTTGATGGCCGTGACCGCCATACAGACCCAGGGTCGTCATGGACAAGGCGATGGTGTGGAGGTGGTTCGACAGTACTGGCTAGAGTACTGGAGGCCGGGCATGCCCAAGTGGGCCGTGTGGAAGGATCGCCTCAATCAAAAGGTGACTATATCATCATTTATCATTATTCCATACTTAATTCCCATCTGGACCATATGATTGCTGCAAACTGTTTTCACAATGTTCAGTCAGCCGCTATGCTCATTTTGTACAGTTTTACCTCTCAGAGCTGTATCGAGTACATTAAATAATATATAAAGTTTTCGATGCATTGTCACGTCTTCAAGAACTCATGTAACAATACGAAATAAAGCTGTTATACTGCCATATGATGTAGCAGTTTATATATAATAATAAAACATATAGTATTTGTAAATGGTTTTTTATAGTTTCTCGTGGGAAGCAATCACACTATACACATCTTAGAAGAGAAGCTGGATCCTTTTATTGTGGCGGATAAAATACGACTCTATCTTTCCAACGTGGATTCCAGAGTAGCCTGCGTTCGCTTGGAGTACCTTGGGTGTCATTGGAGAAGTAAGAATATCAAATTTATTTAACCTTATTCTTCAATATTCATCAAGATTCTCACAATATTATCACAATAAGATCCTTTTCCATGAATTTTATTTTATTTAAATTTTTATTATCTACGCCCCACACTGTGGTGATTACTTTGGATTTGTGAGTCACTTTATTTCGACTATCAATAAATGCAAACGCATTGTGAAAGCGATTTTTGTTTGTATATATTCTAGCACCCATGATAGCCACAGTTATGTCTATTTTTCAACCAATTTTCAACCAATGTCATGCTTTAGTCGCTTGCATTGATATTTTGATCAAACAAATTTGCGTATTTAAGTAATCGTTAGTTTAAATTTTTTTTACTATATGAATTACGTGTGAAATGGAACGCATAATGAGATTTGCATTATAATTTAAAAATCAACTTGAGTTTGTCTTAAACGATAGCTTGTATAAGAATCGCTATTTCTTAGAGTAACTTTAAAAATGGAATGTGATTTTATACTTCTTTTTATTTCTCTACGTTTTTTACTATTCCACTCAAAACTAAATGCACATCAGCAGACGAACCATCAATATTGCCAATTCAAAAAAGTACACCGATTCCTGTTACTTATAGCGATTGTTTCGTGTTCCCAGTGGGGCTGGTGGCTTACTCCATGCACCAAGGCGCTGTGAGGGGCTCAGAGCTGGACTTGTCTGACCGTACGTATGATGGAGAAGAACAAGATGGCTGGCTCTCGGGCGGACTAGGGCAGCTTGCTGACGGAGTGCGAGGAGACGACAACTTCCGCATTGACTCTACGGGCAACGGCAAAGGTAGGACCATATACTATACTTGCATAAAAATTACGAAAAATTTCTTTTTGATTTTTTTTTCTCTAAGCACCGAAGCTTAGTACATATACCTTCGTATATGATCTTCAACGTTTTATCTTGATATATAGCGGGATAGTAGCAATAATATAGACTAAGTAAAGGCACTAAAAGTTCTATTCTATATATTAGAAATAAATGTGCTACGAATCCATCTGTTACGAGAATTCTAGTGACTGTAAAGTTATGCACCTTAATGTGCATCGGCAGAAGATATTTCTTTAAGACATTTCTTGTTCTACTGAGAATTGGTCCTTTAGCTTGGATGTGTACTGATCATCATCATCAGCCTGTGTCCGTCCACTGTTGAACGTAGGCCTCCCGCATGAGTCTCCATCCTCTTCGATCCTCCGCCTTCCGCATCCAGGTCACTCCCGCTATTCTTCTTATATCGTCAGTCCATCTTGTAGGGGGTCGGCAAATGCTTCGTTTGCCAGTTCTTGGGCGCCATTCCAATACTTTTCTTCCCCATCGACCGTCGTCTCTTCGACAGATATGACCTGCCCATTGCCACTTGAGTGTGCCTATTCGTTGGGCAGCATCCACTACTTGAGTTCTTCTGCGTATTTCCTCTTTTCGGATTCTATCTTTTAGCGACACTCCGAGCATGGATCTCTCCATAGCACGCTGGGTGACTTTTATTTTATGGGTGAGACTTGCTGTCAGATTCCACGTCTCTGCGCCATAAGTTAATACAGGGAGGACGCATTGGTTAAACGCCTTAGTTTTAAGGCATTGCGGAATTTTCGCTTTAAAAATGTACTTTAGTTTTCCAAATGCTGCCCATCCCAGTTGTATGCGCCTGTCGATTTCTTTTGAGAAGTTATTTCGCCCTAGTTGTATTACTTGTCCCACATAAGTATAGTCGTTTACATCCTCTATTTCTGTTCCTCCAATGGAAATAGGATCAAAGGTCTGTGAAATATGTGTACTGATATTTTCTGTAAAATATTTGACGTATACATGCATCTAAGATTGGAGACACTACTGAGCGCTACTTCCAAGAAAGTAAAGCTTTGTATGAGTGGTTTTGACTAATCGCTGGTTATCTCTCACCAAAGGGAAAATAATCATCAAAAATCATCAAACATACCAACAAATCTTACCCAATACTAAATTTTGTTTACTAAGTTGCTAAATGAATTGATCTTGGTGATTGATTTTCTAAAACTAATTGATATGGATCTTCTACTGATAAATTAAACTTACAGCACATTATTTAGGACTGTTAATTCTTCTTGTAGCTTTGAACAAGATGCCTTGCTTTCGAGATGCAATCTTAACGTGTACTTGATGAATTTAAATACTTGACTTTCTCAGAAAATATCTTTCCTATGAAATTTGAATATCTTAATGAAATTTTAATTACGATGTTTCTATGGTATGAGTTTAGTTTACTCTGGACAGTTAGCCGGTGAATTTGAGATGTAAACCTAGTAATCGATTAATGCCAGGTTAGTTAATACAAGTACCACGAGAGTTAGTGAAGACAATGTTGATTCATTTTGTGTCCAGGATAATGTAAGTCTGGTGTACGATAATTGAATTTCTTGTAATGTATTTTTTTTTTATTTGGATTTTTTTTTGAGCTGTCTATTAAATTGAGAATCAATCGAGACTGAAACAAAAAAAATAATCATTATTTTATTTTGAAATTATAATTAATATTTCTTATCAGTAATATGATAAGTACTCCATTATTATTTACGAAAAGGCTTAGCAAATACGTAATATTTCATATTATTAAATTTTATTTCATTTCTATATTCACCAAAAAAATAATTAATAAATGAAGATAATGCGTCTCACTCAAAGTATATGAAAATTAACAAAATATGTTCGGAACATAAATTTTAGTTGTATGAAAAGAATTTGGCAAATGTGTGAAAACCGCAAATTCAATTTGTGATCGGACATGAAAATAATACTCTCCGAAAAAACTAATATTCTTCTGTTTACGCGAGTTTGAGTAACAACATAATTATTTTTGAATTACATCGCTCCGGCGAAAACACGAAGTTTCCTTATTTTTCGCATAAAAGGGGCGCAAAGGAACGGAGAAATATTTGTATTTCGGGTTAGTGTGCGATCACGTTGGCGGTACTCGATGTCAGAAATATTCGATAAGCCGAATAACGCCGCACGTGATATTTGAATTGAACAATTTATGATGGATTCTGTGTTTTGTGTAAAGGGGGAAGTTGACAAACAACGTGAAAAGAATCACACTAGTCGATTTATCAATACTACCTATTTTTTTTAACGAAATCGATAAGATTTTGTATAAATATTTGGAATTTATTTCCATTCAAATTGTGAGATAAGATAATGTGTATTTTGTTCCATATTTATCCATAAGCACACTTATTTTTCTATTTCTTATCAGTCAAATAACATTCATTATCCTGTCCCCGATAAATATCTGAGAATAAAGAGGCACAGATTGCTCGCTCTTCTAAAGAGTAACACTAACCTTGATATTTCACGTAAGGGAGGCCCAATTCAGGCATGAACTACACGAGTTTCTTTAGAGGAATGATTTGTTAGCGCCGTCTGTTTGATGAGCATCAGGATCTTCTGTTGCTTGTCTTTGTTGCTTTGTTTTAGTACTTTAATATAAGTACCTATATTTGCATATTAATCTTGATTGAACTTTAGTAAGGATAATTTTTTTTTTTAATTTGCAATGTTTCTGTAAGTGAAGAAATTAAATTGAAATATAATTAATTTTAAAGTTCTCAATTATTAAGTAAATTATGTTTTTTTCATTAAAACATAAACCATATGCATAATTTTATAGATATACTTCAAAAACTAATATATTATTATCATTTTGCTTCAGAAAAATATTTGAAAAAATATTTTGTTGTTTGATAATTTGTTGCATGTACGTGCTTTATAAAATAAAGTAAATAAAGGAATTAAATAAAACAATGAATTCTTAAAGCAATTTCTAATTAAAGTGTAAAAAAAAATATTTCAGAATTACTTCTTTCTTTACAAAATGTTCAATTGAAACAAAATTTAAATTCATCGCAAACTTTACGAATTCATTTAGCGCGCATCTATTTGAATGAAAAAAAATGGCCATCGAGAATTCCAATCTGTCACAAGTGTCCGATAAGCCTCGTTTGCAACTAACCGCAAATAATCTATTTGGCAAATTAGTCAGAGGCGCATTGGTACCGATGCACGGCTCACTGGCCGATAACACTGTCCGTGTAAGCGCCGCCTTCTCTGTGTGCCGAAGAAGATAACGCCGCGGTGTTGGGGAGCCTCGATGCAATCGGCAGAGTGAACGGGTCAGTACCATTGATCGAGCACCATTAAGAAGATTAACCGCCTTTGTAAAACAAAAAGCCACCCCATGGACCGCATTCAATGTGGCTGCATTGTGATCATCGCATGATTTGGTCCTTCAATCCATTGGCGACACATCAAAGGATGTAAAGACAATCAAGGCTGACCTTACCTAAGCTAAATTAAAGTACTCTAACCTACTCCAAGTAAATAAGAACCAAGATTAGTACCAGTTTTTATAAATTTAGAGTACTATGACACTCAGCAGCGTGTAGAAACGATATATACGAGGGTTGTCCGTAAAAAAAGGTTCACAGTGATTTTTCACAGTATAAAACATGTTTAATTCCATGAATGCGTACATTTTTGGAAAGTTCAGAATTTTATCTATTTTTCTACATTGTTGCCACTGATGTCGATGAATTTTTGAATGCGGTATACGACCTTTTGAATGCCCGAGTCAAAAAAATCTGCCGCCAAGCCACGCAAATACCTGAGAACAGCTTCTTCCAGCTCTTCTCTATCGCCGAAATGCGTTCCACTCAGGTATTTCTTCATATCAGGGAAGAGATGGTAGTCACTTGGGGACTGTAGTGCCATCGGAACCTTATTTTACGGATAACCTTTGTAGTACTTGTGAGAAAGAAGCTAATAATGGTATTGGAAATGTTTATTAATATGCTTCTTGCAAAGATTGACATTGTGTGCTCGAGGTACATATGAAACTCGAATATAAGAGCATCCAAAGACTGCATGTGGCGTTAGAGTAGAAGTTGTAAAAGCTGCTTGTCTTAAGTCGAAATATGTCAATTTTATTATTATTTATTACAGCTCGCTAGTTCATATATTAAGACCATGGTATCTTGGACTACGGACTGCCAAGAAGTATCAATAAATACGGCCACATCTTTTCACATTGGCCGAGTAAAGCTTAAAGATTAAAAAATATTTAAGCGCTTGAAACCAGAAAGCGTTCTTCCCGCCAAGCCACGCTCTCTGGAATATTGAAGAAAATATAACTTCGACTAGTCAGAGTTTCGTGTTGGAAGTGATTTATATCCCGGGCCGGAAATTTTAAAGCTCGAGAAAGATTTTTTTCGCTCTCTTTCTTTGGTATTTATTTTTCGAATTTGAATAGTTTCTCGTTACGGAACGCGAAAGTGCTAATCGTCAGCCATCACCACATTTCTCATGCAAAACGGTATATTTTGCACCGATATAGAAACTGGTAGGTACTTTACAAAATGGCAAGGTGTAGCAAATGGCACGATTGTTTCTCGAAATTTTTATTTACAGTTGCTCAACGTGATAAACTTTATTAAACAAATGTGGTCAAAAACCATAAAATTAATGTAATTATCGTATGAAAAAACTGTGCAGTAGAATAAAACAGTATAATAATTTATTATAGAGAATATATGGTTTTTAAAACTGCCTCATTTGATTTTCAGGACTTCACTAATTTAGACCCTACATTATCATTCATTATAAAATTAAAATCCTCTTAATTCGTAAATAAGTATTAAAATAAACTTTTACTTGTAAAACTGAAATGTGATTTAAATACTTTATTATATTAAAAAGAAACTTTAAGTATTCATGAATAATTAAATATATTTAGTATGAATGTCGTACTACTGCGTTGACCCTCTGAAATGCAGAGTTTGTTAAAACTGACAAAATTCATTGTGACTCACAGTGGACTAAACAAAAGAAAGACGGTTCAGCACTCACGTGCATTCACCAGACTTAACTGAATTCAGTAAATTCAGCGATACTTCTATATTTTGCGGTATTTTCGCTTATTTTTCTTTTTAAGAAAGATACGTCACAAGTATACTCGTAAAATAACGTTTCTTAAGTAAGCGTATTGCAGATAGCACTATTGCTTTGGCTATGCTAAGTTTCGTGCATAATATTCGTCTTCATCCGCTCGGCAAGCAACGTTAATTTATTTATATTTTTACTTATGGTTATTACGTTTCTCAGGTTTAGCATTCTGGATTTGAAGAAGCGCCCCCGGCTCGGGAAGAACAGCTGCCCTCGAGTAGAAGACGTGGATTCCGTAATTAAATTAGCGCAGTATCGCTTGTGGCAACACTGGTGCTGAGCTTCCACAACTATGGGGAACTCACTTACCTACGGTCGGAGCAAACTTGGACTTAACCGTGTTAGAAAATTATTTTTCTTTATCTCGCACCAACGATATTACACCTAGTGTAGTGGAAAACTCTATCTTATTAATTTACTCCAAATCAGCAAAACGAGTGTTGAAAACTATCAGTATATTTAACATGAAATAAGGATGATGTTGACCAGGTTAAGTAAAATATTAATATAGATATAATAGATATGGTCCACAGGACGGCTCAAAATTCATATGATGGTGTACTAAAGTCTTTGTTTTTAATTTTAAATAACGTTAATTCTCATACTTACCTAATTAAATTTGGTAACCACACAATAAAATTGCGTTGAGTCAAAATTAATGATAATTTTTTACAGTTAAACTACTATAATTTTTGAGAGTAAGTAATACAAGTATATTGAGGAAGTACTGGTGTAGATTATGTAGATTTACTTACGTTACATAAATTACAGTCGTTAATAATACATGTAATTAATACCAATATATAAATTATCTTACTAATGACACAACCAAGGACGGTAACCAGAGCTTTCAACAAAATATGTTAAATATTAGGTGAATAATTTAACAAGCCAAAATAGTAATACAACAAATATAAGTAAATTCATACATGTAAGTAATATATAACAAAAAGTTTAAAATATTTGGTTTTGATCAAAATATTATTAAAATGAAGAGGTTAATAAGGGTTTTTTGTTCACATTATGTTAATCATTTACTACCAGTGTTTCTTTGCAGAATTTTGTATTAAATGCGTCATTTGAAATTAAATTCATTCTTAATGTAATAATTTTACGTCATGCATAATTCAATATATCCAAAGTCACCTTATCTCTTGAATTTAAGTTTATCTTTTGTATTTTTGGATAAATTTATATATTCTTCTGATAAACAAATATCGGCCTTATAACTTTTTAAGATTTTTGAGTAAGGCACAGTTCAGTACATATTTTGAAGAATATTTTAAAACATGCTCCAGTCGATATTGTTATTCACTGTCCTGTCAAGCCCGCCTACAAATTTGTTTGAATTAAGTATATCGTTGAAACAGACTCCGGTCTACCCGGGAGCTTTTTTGCTTCCCGAGCTTTCGCAGGCTCCAGTGACAGCTGTCAATTACGACATATCCAAATTCATGTCAGATTTAAAATGTCAATCCATCAATTTGAGACCCGAACAAGCGGAGTATGCCCGACTTCCTGGGATTGATCCCTTTTAAAGTATGCGATATTTATCATAAACAAGCATTCGTTTAAAAATGCGGAAAGGTGCATATATATTTTATTTATTTATATAATACTTTTTAAAGTTTACTTTTATTATATAAACATTCGCTTTTAATGGTATATTTTTGACTTGTATGATAAAGTTACATTAATTGAACATCTGATTTAAACATTCAAAATTTGTCACAATTAGTACGATTATATATTGACTCTATGATTTCGTGTTCAGTGTTATACTATGTAATATAATGGTGTAAAGAAAATGTTTATTTTTTATTTTGTAAGTGTTTATAAGTTTAATTTTTTAAACTAACAGCTAGTCTTAAGCTATATGGATATTTATTAAGATTCAATATAATTAATGATATTCACAATTATTATTATATTTATTTATTGAATATTAACAAATATACATACAGTTTAGAACGAGCGCATCTATAAATAATACAATTCACTATTTCATTTTTCTGACGTGTGCCATTTCGTAGATTTCTTAATAGTTTTTTAGGTTAATTGTTTAAGCTGCAATATATTTTCTAATAAAAAAAATTGATCAGATATAACTTATATTTTTTTAATGGAATCCAATTTATTTAATATCCAGATATAAACATAACAACAGTGGAATGAAGCTGTAATATCAGACAAAAATTCCACTTAAAGCTCATGACCGCTATAGACATGCAGAAACTGGTTATATGTGGTTACGGAAGCTTGTCTTGTCACTTACGTGATAAAAAATAGTACCAAGTGTATGCATCCAATGTATGTTACTTATTATATTATTTAAATTAAGTATTAATCGAGGAAGATAGGCACCTAGTAAGAACCATCTCAGAGAGGAGAGCCCGATGGATCTGTCTTCTTCACGACATTGTGGAAGGTATGGTTGAGGGTAGAAACTACAAAAGGCGTCCTAGACGGGAGTGTTTGCAGCAAGTTTTCGAGGACATGAGTTGTAGCACTTATGATGAGCTAAAGAAGATTGCAGAGGATTGAGAAGAGTGGAGATCGAGATTCAAGATTTTGTTGCTGTAAACCAATCTACTGGATTGATACTACGAAGAAGACAATAAATTAATAGTTTTATCATTTAGTTTATGACTGAAGTTTAAATAATCTGCAGGAAAATCAGAGCTCTAGTTTATGTGCTCGTTCAGACTGATTTGGTGCTTTGAACGATAATTATTTGTATTGTGTTGTGATGCTCTAGAAACAAGATGTTCAGAGAAGCTGAGTGTTTATTAAGCCGCTTATCGAGAAGTTTGTATTCAAATAGAGGTATAATTCAAACTGAAAATGCAGTTTACAGCTCAGCAATCTAAATACCTTAATACTTTGGAAAACTACTGGAACATGAACAAATAACATTAATAACCAACGGTATGACTTTTAAACATATATTGCAAAATCATTACCGAAAATACTAGCCAACATTTGAAGAAGTTAGTCTTCAATATGTCATACTTTAGTTATTCCAGTTTAATATATTCTTATATTCGTATATTCTTATATTCTTATATTCGTTACTACATATCTGAAACATATGATCACCACAAGTTCCTCCCATTTAGTTATGTCAACTACCACTATTCATTCCTCTTTTTAGGTCATTTTTTTATGTAAGCACATACATGAGTATATCGATAGATGGTGACAGTAATTCTGAAGTCTCATCTGTGGAATTCTATGAGGCTTACCATGGTGCATATAGCTAAACGCTGCAAGTGAAGTGTTGATCCGCCAACGTTATAGACTACAACCCGAGATTCACGCATCATCTATATTATTACAGGAGCTTACTATGAATGGGTGGTCTTAACGGGACGGCTTTCGCCTACCACTAATTTAAATTAATATGCTATGACTGGCAATTAACGGGTGATAGATCAAATTCACACCAACCGGGGGTATTTCAGAGCTCATAAATCGATTACAAATCCTTTTTTTTAATCTCCGTCGGGGATCGAACCCACCACCTTTGGCTTGCAAAGTAAACGCTTTGACCATTGAGCTATGACCTCCAGCAAGCAAACGCTTTGACCATTGAGCTATGACGACATCAGAAGAATAACGGAGTAACATGGAAGCGGAAAGCATGAGATCAAAAAGGATGAAGACTCATGCTAAATTCAACAGTGGACGGAAACAGGTTTATGATGATATAGTGGCGTCCAAGATCTGGCAAACACCCAGCAAGGTGAACGGATCACATTATAAGAATAGCAGGAGTAGTCTGAATGCGTAGGGCGTAGGATCGGAAAGGATGGAGACTCATACGGGAGACCTACATTCAACAGTAGACGAGAAGAGGCTTATGATGATGAAGAAAATTTAGAAATTATTACATATTTTTTTATTACTAGACGACATGTTTCGGCTACGTCGGGAAGCCATTGTCAAGCCAATCATTTATATTTTGATAAAAATGAAATTTCACCAAAAATTATCGATCGAAAAAATACAAAAAATACTTGAACATATTGGAGGCTTTTACTCTTATGCTTTTTGAAGTATGTTATTTTTTTTAAAGGTGACTTAATGCAAGATGTGGTTGTAAGTTGGGAATATTATAAATGCTCCACATTGAGAAGTAAAGTAACAAAAAGGCGTCCTCCCCGGTTAACAGGTTATCACCCTCGAGTTATTCCTCTTTCGCGAGTATCCCCTCTCCGGGCCATTGTGCCCGTCTTAATTTATACGGGCCATTCATTAAATTCGGTTTAGTACCCTCTCTGTCGCTTTGTTTAGACTAGCGGCGCAACAATACACGCCAGTCGAAGAATGTCCATTTTGGATTCCATTACCGCCCGAGCCGGCCCTGGCGCGCATTAATAACCAATGTTGTTAATGATTTGGGAATTTATTCCGCTCTTATTTAATACACCGGCCCACCCTGGCAAAGTTATTTCGAAAGGGCCTTTTCATTGTTGTTTTATTGGACAAAGTGAGTCGGCAGCGAAAGCATTCAGAAAATTTAGAAATTTTTATATCCATTTTTATATAAAAAACGCGCAGACGGAATATCGTGATGTTAATTTTTTATCATGCTTAGGTCACGAAGAATTCAACTGTGCTAATTACTTACAATTTAATATCTTACAGCTTGTATTTAAATGAAAATTCAGTAATATATAATTATTTACTCAAATGCCTTTATAGATCTATACTATTTAATCAAATATAATAAGATACATTTTTTACACAGTAATTTACATTCGAATCTTTTTTTTTTTTTTACATTCGCTTACCACACCACTTACAGATAAGATCTTGTGTGTGGCGTGGGATTCATCTATGTTATTTTACAGTCTTATATAATTATACAGAGTTTTATATATACACATTTATACATTTACATGATTCTGATATAATACTAATATTATATAATTAATAATTAAAGACACTATAAATTGAATTAAATCTAAAGTATATGTAAATTAATAATACATTTTTGGTACATTATCATTTCAATTTGTTATGCAGTGACGTCGGTTCTATTCGTAATTCTTTTAAAGTACTGTTTCACCTTTTCAATCAATATTTTAATATCACTGATCGCTTTTATTTCCCGAGGAAGATTGTTAAAATTAACTATTCCGTTTTATTTGTAACCATTTTTTGCATGTTGTGTGTTAAATTTTGGTATTAATAAGTTTTACATAAACCTAGCAGAATGACAAGTGTACCAGTTTTCGATTCTCCTTTCTTTTATAATCTGTAAAATAGTGTATTTTTGGTATAGTGTATCCACCGTTGGCACTTTGAATTTATTGTAAATATAAATAATATAAATAAATTGATACACACGAACAAATATTCATAGTTTTTTTTAAGACATTTCTTTCGTCAATATCGAAGAAATGTCATAAAAAATAATATTTGATGTAAATTTGTACACGTGTATCAATTTATTATGTTTTCAGTTTTTAGTATTCATAAGAATGGAAGTGCAAAGTAAAATATTTAATTCAACTATAGCTTCAAATAAAAATGTAATTAATTACCATCGGTTTTTAAATTTGATATATTCCCTTCTTCTTCGTAGTATCAATCCGGTGGATTGATTTGCAGCAACCAAATCTCGCATCTCGATCTCCACTCCTTTCGATCCTCTGCAGTCCTCTTTAACTCAGCATATGAGCTGCAAATCATGTCCTCGACACTTGCTACAAATACTCCCGTCTAGGGCGCCCTCTGAAGTTTCTTCCCTCAACCATCCCTTCTACAATGTGGTGAAGAAGACCATCGTGGAGCAAGATGTGACCGATCCATCGGGTTCGCCTTTCTGAGATGGTTCTTACTAGGTGCCTATCCTCCTTGATTATGCTGAGAACCTCATTGTTCGTGACGTGGTCTCTCCAGAAAATTCCGAGAATTCTTTTGTATGATCACATCTCAAAGGCCTCTAGTCTTTTTTATCACTTTCAGATAAGCACCATATTACCTATGGCTTTCTATATCATTTACAAACGCCTGGTAATCCCGCGCCCTTGACCATATAAATGGCAAAACAGCAATCGTTGTTAAATTAATTGTAGTTAAGATAAATTAACTGCCAGTAAGTGCTACGCACCATTAAAGTCTGACGATGGAATATAATTGTATGTTTTATGATTGCTCATATGTATTATTTTTAGGGAGCAAATCTTCACGAGCAATGTTTTATGTATAAATATTTCAAAAATTATTTTTCATATACATTTTATGATGAAAACTTTAATTTAATAAGAACATAAATAATAACCTGGAAGTATAAAATAACTAAACAAACAATATAATAACGAAATTAGAAAATCAAGTAGACGTGAGTAGTAACAAAACATACAACATAAAAGAAATTGCTTTTATGATTTTTTTATTATAATTAAGAGTAAATCCATTATGTTCATGGCATTAAATATTATCGTAATAAGTCTGTCTTCATTTAATTTGAATTAAAAATGTTTAAAGGTATAATATTTAAACATTCTAGCAACTTTATCAAGAGACTTCACCCATGCCAGGTGAGTCTTTCATTTGACCTTATGTTCCTTCATCCTCAGATAATCATAAGACGAACCAACTAGGCATTATGTATGGATTCCCAACATGCCGAGCCCTATCTGGACGCAATGTATGGTTAATCATACATCCCTTATTGTATTCAAATTATAATACCCCGTCATACCCTGAAGAGATTTAGACAGGTAAAGCCAGGCATAATATCCATACGTCTTTACGTAGAGAAACCTCAGCAATTTCTTATGAATGCTCTCCACATGCCTCTTGTTCAACTTGTCTATCCACTGACTTTTAACCATTGATTGCTAATATCAATGATGTATAACTTTCTTAACAAAGCTTTTGTGTTGTTGATATCGTTTGCAAATTTTTCAATTGTTTACCTTTGCCTCTAAATACTTTGAAAATTCCTGACTGTATCATTTAGTTAATGAAAAAAGAATACAAAATTGATTGATAATTTTGAACAAATTAATAATTACAAATATTATTTTTACTAAAATCAGAGATCTAAGAATGAGATTTGAATAGCATAGAAAATAATCACCATTCAAGATTGCATAAAGCTTCGTTGATTTTTCTGTTCCCTTTTTAAGTATATATTTTATCAAACATAGCCTTTTATTTATGATTTTTATCATAAATGTATGATTTTAACAAGCTGAAGCTGGCATGCGTTGTAATGCACCATGTTTAATGAAGTGCATTTGTATACATTTGTCTACTGATTTAAAACTTATGGAACATTATACGAGTATATTTTCAACGCGTATATGAACACATCTCATACGAAACTGACACTTAACTGTCGTCACTACAATGGTCTTGCATACATATGCGCTGCAATGCTTCTCATTCCTGTTTTTCCGTTCCCATTTTTAAGCTTATTTTAGAGAAACCATCGGAACTAAGTACAAAATAACTTCTGTATGTTTCATCGTAATCGGTTGAATGGTGCAGTAGCGTATAAAGAACAAACATACATGATTTTTTTATACGTACACGTAGATAGACAGCCTTGTATTTATGGTTCGTTATCATGTATGTATGATTTATTTTAACAAGTAGATTCTAGAACAACCTTTTCAGCTTTAGAATTGTTCTGGGAGGTTTTGCGAGTGGCACCGAACGTGCAGGAAGCTATTCGTTTTTTGTAAACTTTTCCCGTAGTTTAGCATTTTTTAGCCTGTTCTAGTGATACGGTGTAACTGAACGGTAAAACGCTACAAATAAAAAAGAGGATACCCAAAACAATGCTCGACGGGTGCTGTATTTCATATTCCAGGTCAAAGGTTGCGGTAACCAAGCATCCCTGGAAATCATCATACAAAACTACTTTTCAAAAAAATATACAATTTCAAATAAATAATAGTTTGTAGATATTCAGTTCAAAACATTGATCACATAAGTAATCTATACACTGCCAATCGGGATGAAATTTGTGATGCGACTATAAAGCAAGGAAATTGGTAAGTCATGTAAATTATTTGACATTTTTCTAATAGGTTTGCCGAGATTTTATTAATTGAACGATCCATACGGGAAAACATTTTATGTGAAAACAGTTAATCGGGGTTTTTATGTGGTGTATGAACGAGTTTGCTAATAAAAACATAAATTGTTATTGAATAAATTAAAGTAATTATTATGTTTTTAGACGATTTTTATATTATTTGTTTTTGAGTTCAGTTGTATGCGACAAATTATATTTTACACCATCATTAAGGTGTGATTAGTTTGGTGTAACTAAATTTATCAGCCTTTCCAATACAAAAAAAAATATTTTAAATGCTGATGCTTTAGTCAATCTTTGTATAATTATAGTTCGCTAGAAGGCAGTTTTTTTTATGTAAACACATACAGGAGAATACCGAAAGATAGATATAGTACTACTAAATTCTCATATATGGAATTCTATGACGCTTAACATGCTGCGTATGGTTAATCACTGCATGTGGAGTGTTGATCCGCCAACTTCATAGACTACAGCCCGAAATTGTGCATAATCCATATTATTACAGGAATTTACTATGAATGGGTAGTCTTCACGGGACGACTTTCGTATATCACCAATTTTAATTAATAGACAATGACTGGCATTTTACGGGTGAAGGATCAAATTCACACCAACCTTATTTTAGAGCTCAGAAATCGATTATTTTTCGACTTTTTTTAAATCTCCGTCGGGGATTGCACCCACGGACTTTGGCTTGCAAAGCAAACGCTTTGACTATTGAGCTATACCCGCCGCCTAACACAACTTGTCCTCGGCTAACAGGTTGTCCACAACTTGGTATTAAATAATTCAAAAAGTAATAAATAATAATCATGTTTCAAAACAAAGTGTGGCCACCATTGATACACGAATACCATTGAAAAATTGTTCACATACTTCGTGGCTTCACGTCGGAGTCAGGTTGGATCCAATACAAGATTGGGGTAAAATATGACCAGCGTATAACTTAATGCCGTAATAGGTTTTCAAAGGTAGAGTGATGCTCAGGAATATGATGCATATTACCTTCATCTCAAAGGTGATTTATATATGGGAGATATTTTTCATCGCGCAATACCTTCTGAAAATTACGTACTTTTTTATTTTCTATACAGCGATACAGTGATCGCATATATCTGATACAAATGTGTCTTTAAAAATATTAAATTTAATCACATAAATCGTGAACTGAGCGTTAATATGTCGTTTGGTCTATTTGTAAGCAATTTGGATAATATTGTCATAAATTATAGGTTATTATTAAATTAAAGGTATTATTATTAAATCAATTATACAAAGTCCCAAGTCCCACAACTCGCTAAACAGATAACTCCACGAAATGACTTTGATAAATAAATTCGTGGAGCTCATATCGAAAGTGGGCTCAAGTGGAATACATCAATATTCGAGGCGATATGGTTGAACAGTCTGATCACTAGTATAGTAATAGTCTCTGGCAGGTTAGGTTAGGTTAGGTTAGGCTCATACTCGTATGTTGTTATTTTAGGTACAACTGCCTGTTACAATTAAATGTTTGAGGTCTCGGAAGCACCATATTATCATGCGATCTTAATAAATAAAACGTTATAGGTTGTATTGAATGTATCGGATGATATTATGTTAATCAATATTATTACAATAATCTTCAGCAGGTTATTAAGTAAGGTAATTGTTGCTATGCTAAAATTGTTTGCTATGGTTAATATTACTGTGATCGACGTTGTAATCAAGCGATTACCGCAAATAGTGCAGACTATCTAACTGAGCATTAGTGGCTCGGCTCGGTGGTTAATATTAGTTGCAGTATTAGTGCCTCCTAGTGTTTACACAGTAACTGGACCAACTTCCTGGATCGACTGTCAATACACATCTCCGCTTGGATTGATTCATAGTTTCATAGATTAATTAACTCGTCGTACGTCGGCAACCAAGAAATATTGACATATTATTATAATGACACTATACAGAATATATCGACATGTAAAATTAGCTAAAAAATTTGATCAAAAGGCTTTCACACCTCACCAAAACTGATTATCAGAAGTCTATTGTTAACGAGTGGGAAAGGTAAAGTCTGTCCTTCACACACAAAATGTTTGTATTCCACTTTCAACTTGACAAAACGACGAAACTAAAATGACAAATGCGTATGATGTTTTTATCAAATAAGTCCGTGATGTAGTTGCTTTGTAATGCAAAAACACTTTTTATTTTTCCCTTAAATCTGTGTTTTTGAGAAAACTACCTTAAAATAGATCAAATTGAGTAAAACGCATCGTGATATAATAAAATGTGATATAACTATTTGTATATATATGCCTGCTCTTCTTGAAAAACTTTTCTTTTTATGATCATTAGCTTAAATATCTAATATTTTTTTTAGCTGTAAATTTAATTTATTGCAGGCTTTTACTTTAATATGTAATGGTTGTAAAAAAAAGTTTTAATTTGGCCATATTAATTGCAAAATAATAAAAAAAATATTACGTAAGTTACAACATTAAAAATAATTTAATATTTACTTTAGGGCCTAAATTGCACTCGGTAATTAAATTCTGCTTCGCCATTAGTCGTTTTATTGGTTGCATTAATTATGTGCTTCAATTTACTGATTATAATAAAATTATCAGATTATGTTATGTGTGAGCTTAAAAAAATACAAATAAATTGTAGAGGAATCTATAAGATTTTTTTTTTTAACAGCAACATATTTAAAATGTTCAATAAGAGCTACCAATACAGTGAATATGGCTGGGTATTTTTATTTAAGTTTTTTTTTCAAAGTATGCTTGAATCGTGATCATCTAGTACGGTTTATGATAATCAACAAGGATAGCGCAAGGTTAAGGTAGATCTAAAAATACGTTGAATAGTTTCATGTAAGGATAAAAATTGTATGAAAGAGGAAAAACATATGCTTAACACTTTCATTACGGCTCGGTTTGAATTTAAATTATACTCTCAATTATAAAACCAGTGTTTGAAGCATAAATGTACTTATCTTGTCTATTTTCATATATCACATTGGTTCTTGGATCCTTAAGCTATCAGATGATGAATAAAAAACTATTATAAGAAAGTAACAAAACGATATATCACGTCAACCGATGTCAACGGTCGGGGAATCTTATGACGGCATATGCCGACAACTGATGCGAAAGGGTTACAAAACTTTAATTAACGTCCCAAGACTAGCTTTTGAAGACTGCCATGAATAACCAAATGATCTTTCACAGACTCTCTTTCTGTATCACTTCTTTACAGCAGCCACATTTTATCTGAGAAGACTAATGTTACATCATTTGCTAACTAATAACTGTTTATACAGGGCATGTATAGTATAAACAATTAAGCCATTTAATTCGTTATTTAAAAATAATGTAAAGTCAGTTCGAGATAAGTTACTGCGTTTTATATTAGTGCTTCTATTTTGACATTGGCCTTTGCAAGTAATGCAAGGCAAGGGATTATCACTGCTGCCAACCTTGGATATGTTTTTGGACTGCAGGAGAGCATAAACTAGCAGCCTTTTATTTAACCTTCATCGATAGTTGTCTAGAACTATACTAGACAACCATCATCATGATACTTGAGATTTGAATGTGGAATCAACATGAGAGAAGATATGAACCAAATCAGCTAATATAATTTTAAGATTGTGGTAATCATATACTCCTTATAGAGAGTAAGGAACGTATGAATATTCATCAATAAAAAAATTAAATATTATACAGGTACATATATTCCCGATATTCTATATAGATTCGATCATCAAATGATTACCCTGTACTTTCATCGCTTTTGGCTCGCTTAGTCATTTGATGCTAGGCTTATCACCGCGAGCCATTTACCGTTTATGCTGTTTTACCGTTTGCCCGTTTTGCGCCCTGCTTTTAAACAGCTCGTTGTCCGAAAGCTAATGCAATGGCTAATACTTTGAAATAGTTTTAACTTCATATATATTTAAACGACAACGAAGGCTTAATTATATTAAATCGCGAAACTGTAACAAATTATTAGTTATTAAATAAAATTCTTTAAACAGAAAAAATATTGGCAGGAGCGGCATGCGACCCGCGGACCTTTGAAACCAACCATTTTGCCCAGGTATTTATACCGCTCGGCTACCGTGGCCATTTCTCCGCCTGAGCTGACTCGTCTTGGAACTTGTATTTATGTCACTGTTATCATCGTATGATAGATGTCGCTATAGTATATATTCAAAGTATGTATATTTTTATTTTTTATTATTCAATCAGTCTGCATTTATTCACAAGTTTAATATGATATGATATGATAAAATGTAACAAATTGCCTAGAAATGTTCCATGGACTCTTTTGTAAATTTCTTCGTTAGCCTCGCCATTTCCCATCATCTGGGGTCAGCTCTCCTTATCCACATTTTCCATGTCTGTCTGTCCTGCGTTGCATTATCGGTCAAGCCCAGAGTTTTCAGATCCTTGTCTACAGTTGCAGTCCAGGTGTGGTGTTCTAGCTCTTCTTCTCAGCGTGGGTATGTTGAGGGCTTTCTTCACCATGTGGTCCACATCTCTCCGTGTCACATGCCCATACCACCTAAGGCGGTTTTCCCTTATCTTTTCAGGTATGGGGGCCACCCGAAATGAACCCTGAAAATTCAAATATCAGACAATAGTTTGACATATTTGTCAAACTATTGTCTGCAATTCTCTAAGAACATAATTGACTACATAACAGAATTTTTGGATTATTTTTAAATAACTTTAACGGACGATTGTCTTGGTTTCATGTATTTTTTGTATTTATATTATTATGAAATATAATGTTTTGTTCCTAAGATGCATTTATTAATATGACGGCTAACAGAGGTTATAATTTGATATAAAAAATCTATTTACTCACTTGTATGATATATAAAAAATAAAATTAATTTATATTGAATGTAGCAATGCTTTTCAATAGCTTGTCAACCAAACTAGTGCTAGAAATATCCTCATAAAAGCTCAACTGTTTACTCAGTACTGTAATAAAGAACTTGGTGAAATATCATCACAATATTAATGTAAATTAGGCCAGTCAAATTAAGTAGTCAAATAAAGTTGAATGACATTACCATATTTATTGATATATGAATCCGAAATTGAATTTCAATACGTATTGAATGGCCAAATGTGTAATTTAAATTATTATTAGTTTCAATCAAAAATATTCATATATTCCATGAATCTGTACGAGTATGTTATTCACTTCTTTTGATTTAAATAAAAACGTTTATATTTTTTGTTGTTCGTTTATAACGTGCAAATACGGTCGTCGTAAATTACCGTCGCACAACACTTACCATTATATATAACTTGTCCCTAATCTTATCTGCACCCTGGACACCTGGATACCTACAGGGTTCTCGATGGCTTACAGAACAAGAGGTCGGAGTTTTGAAGGGAAAGCAGCTATAGTCTTCCGATGCACATGTGGGCGTTTGTTGATAAAAATCTTAAATAATGTCAGATGATTGGTTTGAAGTTACTGAGGCTTAGATAATTTAGCACTAAAGGGGCGATATATATCAACTAGTTATTATGTGGTTACCATCTAAATACATTAAAATTTTCTTATTATTGTAAATTGAACACGATCCGTCTTACAATCGGTAATAGTCACCGGGGTTTCTAAAAATTAAAAAAAAAATGAATTAATTTGTCATAATTGTAAAGTATTCTAAGAACTTACGACCGTTTTTGTAGTTTTGTTTCCCTTTTTTATTTTCAGTATATGATTTCTTAGAAACCAAATATTTTATTTAATAAGTTAAAATAAATAAATAAAATCACTGACATAATTATGCAGTTACTTGACAGTTTACAATTTTAACATAACTTTACAGTACTCGGAATAATTAAATTTAATAATGATGTTTGAATACATGTATTTGAATTTGACATTTCCGAATTGCTAGTTATTAGGCATTTGCACAAGTCGTGTACCCCCGAGGGGCACAGCCTCCCCGGTGGCGGTCGTCTGTCTAGCCGGTAGATCACCTGCCAGGGATGCAGTTTAAAGCATATGGCTATAACGCATTCAGGTAAAAATTCCAACTTGTAATTTAAAATAATTAAAGTAAAAAACATACAGTGGTAAAGGTAATAAATAGGAAAAAATTCATTTATATGCGTATTGAACAAGAAACATTTTTTTTGGTTCCCTTTCGTATTTCATGCAAAAACATTCTCGTTATGTGTATTAACATGCTGCTATCTGGGCTATTTGAATTCTGTGTACAAAAGTAGGGCTTACAAGAAGGATGGAATATTTAGTCAGTCTCCGTAATTATAATTGTATAATTATTTTCATTAAAAAATTAACAAATAGAAAAGCATTGTTTTGAGTTCACATTTAGTCATTACACAAATAAATGTGAAATCAAAACATAAAATTCTGATTTGTTAATTTTTATATTAAAATATTTTTAAATTAATTGTAATTAACAAATTAAAAATATTATGTTTTCATTCAAATTTATTTTAAACGATTACATGTTTCGAACTCCCCGGCAACCATCTTCAATAAATGTGAATAAAAAATAAACATTTTTAAATTGTCGATTTTTTAATTAAAATTAATTTAAAATTATAATTATGCATTTACACCATGTATTTGTCAGTTGATAACCTTAAAAATAATATAAATAATATTAAAATTTTGGATACATTATTATTAGTCTCTGTCCCTCAAAGGCTCATTGAAACCTCTCTCGGCCCCCCAGTGCATCCCTACATGTGAAATTTTTAATATCGAAACGGCGGCCCCTGTAATGACCAGTTTTCAGTGGATAACTCATCAGTCAGATCATGTAGTCGCGGACGCGGCTCATTCCACCCACGGGACGACCAAGGGGCAACACGGTACACCTGACAGCGGTAGAAAACAAACCTAACAAGCCTTTCAAGCTATTTTAGCTGATAATCTGAATTTTATTTTATCAAGTGTGATTCGTATAAGGGTCGGAAAGATTGCATCTGTTAATTAATCTGTTTCTTAAAATGATCACTCTTTATGGAGACTATTTCTAAGGATCTGTGAACCCTTTCGCATCAGTAGCCGATATATGCCGGCTAAGATTCCCCTACCGTTGACATCAGTAGCCATGATATATCGTTGTGCAACTTTCTTAGAATAGTTTTTTTACGCATAATCTGATAGCTAAGGGATACAAGAACCAATATAATATATATGAAAATAGATCAGATAAGCATACATTTATGCTTTAAATACTACTTTTATAATTGACAGTATAATTTGGATTCCACCGAGCTGTTTTGAATGGTTACACAAGAAATTTTCTCTCAGCAATTGTGGGTGACAAAAGGGTGCTCTTTTAAGCCTGCTAGCAGTGGAAAGCAAGCCTAATGAACCTTTAAAGCTTTTTGAGCTAATAATATGTATGACATCTAAACATGTATTCAAGACTAGCTAATATGTTTTATTCGTAAAAGGAACTAGTAGATCATCATACCATGTAATCACCAACTGTCGTCATAAACCTCTGTCAGTCACCATGGCTATCGCCTTATCCCATGTAAGATCTGCCTCCCGTGAGTACATTCTGTGTTTAGTTTTTGAAAGCTTTCCAGGTCGGCGCGACGGTTTGAATAAGACACAGCTGTAGCTCATGGTCTTCTGTGGCATTCGAAGTGCATGTCCCACCCAGATCCTTTTCGACCCATGAACAACTATAGTATGTGAAATGTTGTCTTGTCCGCATCTTTCACATCTTCATTTCTCATAAAGTCAAACGACCGCACTCCTATGAATCTATGTAAGCATCAACTTTTAAAACCCATTTTACTGCTACATTGTCTTTTGGTGAGACGATAGCAGAGAGAAAAAAGTGAAATAAGTTAATAATGTGCATAATATACTATGTATTAACATTGAATTTGGGTATTTACAAAACGTCTTACAATAATAGTTTTAAAACGGAGAATATTTTCACCTAAGTCCGCTTTGAAATATTATTACTAGTGAACTGGTTTGTTTTAAACTAGTTTCAATTTTTAAAAAAAATTGTAGATGTTACTTTTGTACAAAATGTATGTTTTTTACATTTATATAATTTGAATTAAAAATAATAGAGACGTAGAATATAAAGCCCATAGTGTAGCTTTAATATATATTGGCCCTGCAATGTACATATTGGACAAGCGTGACTTGCAAAAAAACAATGTGAAAATGCCCGAGTTCCGAATGAAAATCAAATGTATCGGATCGTAATTTGAACTACGATCAAAGCTTACGTCAAAAATAATATTGCAACTACATTTAAAATGCGTCGAATATTTCGCGTTCGCTTTTGTTTGGCCAGGACTGGCCGAGTTGAACGGCGTGTGTCCGTTTTGTGAAATTTAAAACACCGGCCAGTGGCGGTCTGTATTGTTTGCTCCGGCCTCGGGGGCGAGAACTCGGTCTGTCTGTCCATCCGAATGTTTATATGAACACGACCCGTGCATTCAACGTGTGCTTAGTTACTCACGTTAAAGAGAACAAAACACATTACATCCGTAGGGTTTGACGAAAAAATGTTTTTTTTGATTCAATTCTGTATGCATATTAAGCTCTGAAGCATCTGTTGATATTTTAGTCAACGCAGTTGTATAATGACGTTTAAAAGCAATTGATATCCTCCTCTTCCATTTATTGACATCGGTTTACTGGATGAAGGATGCAGGATCAGGTTTACAATATAAACACTTGTTTCACATATTATTTGTTTATTGTAACAAACGTCGCCCGCCACAGCGAGCGCACAGGACGCGTGCACTGTGACGGGCGCGTGTCAAACTTCAACTCCCTACCCGCGCGTTCTCCTGTCAGCCGCGCTCACACATTTCAGCAGTACCAACCGCCAAGAGGACAGTTCTACCAACTGTCATAACAATTATTTTGGCGTATGCAAACACCACTTAATATTCGATGTAGATGTCACGCAAGCGAACAAAAATAATAGACAAAAGATCGTTTGTTGAGGCTTTACGGCATCGGCCTTAAGGAGCTATATCAAGCTGATATCAAAGCAGATACGTGACTAGAAGAATACTAGGGGTATGACATTTTGAAGTGAAAATACCAAAATATCTTACAAATAAAGTTCTATCTGTGGTTAAAAATCTCGTTTAATCAATATATCCTCTCAGTATTGATTTATGGCGCAGAGACGTGGAATCTAACGTCAGGTCTTACCCATAACATAAAAGTCACCCAAAGTGCCATCCATGCCGTGTGTCCATCTCTAAAAGATATAATCTATTAGAGTCGAAAATGTCTGTCGAAAAGGCAACGGTCGATTGGGACAAAAAGGCTTAGAGTGGCGTCCAAGAACTAACAAACGAAGCGTTGACCGAAACCATGTAAGATAGATTGACGACATAAGTTCGAGTAGAATCGGGGAATTATCCTAGTTGGGAATGGCGGAGAATTGAGGATTTGAGACTCATGCGGGTCGACTACGTTCTATGGTAGACGAAAAGGCTGAAGATGAGATATTTTCACTTTGTTAGAAATGACAAGGTGAGAGAGTGAACGTGGCAACCTTCCACACTACAGTTGTTAAAAAGATGAAGGTGGACTTGGTTGGGGAATATACTTCGAATGTCGCAGGAAAGAATAAACTGCAACTGAATTATCTTACAATCCTTGGATTCTCACCTTCTAATTGAACACCTTCCGAATCGTATTTTCAAAAATTTATTTTGCGGAGCCATGGACGGAAGAGTTTAGCATGGCGGCGGACACAGCTTTGTGACGTCAGAAGATAAATTAATTTTTAGTAATAATTACAGATTTTCATGTAACGCAGGTAGCAAGCATTTCTGCAGGGCACCATTCATTGACCAGTACGGCAGAGATCTGAAATTTTTTAACCCTTTAAATAATCTATTTTGTTTTCGTGAGTGCCAGATATGCACCCTGACAGGTGATTTTACATAGCAACTGCTAATTTTAAAGTTAATTTTTATGTGTAGTTGCAAAGAGATAGCAATTGCAATCTATCGATAATGATTGATATTCATTTTTTATAGTACTAAAAATTCTACTTACGACAAATAATTTCATGTTCAAGCACGTTATATATATTACATGTTACTATTTGTTAACTATATAAACATGTTCATCAGGATTGGGATTATCCGTACATTTCGTATGAGTGCATTCTTGCATAGAAACATCCTCCAATGCATTATGGAATTCCTTCTCTGCATTTCATAGAATATCCTCTGCAGGTATATTGTGGCCAGAGTTGAGGTATTTTAAAGTCAATATTTGTAAGAAAGTACCGTTTAGAGCTAAGTTATAGGACTATAGAAAATCTTATCGTTAGCTTGAATATATAGACTTGTTGACGTTTAAGTATAGACCGATATCTCAAGCTGTCCTTAAGTAAGTTAAACAACAAGCTCGTAGCTCTCATAATCACAATGCTTCCGTTTCGTGAAATATGTCCAAACAATAAAATTTTAATTTCATAATCTTCAAATTGAGAAATAATCGTTAACGAAAGAAAATAAAAACATATACTAGTATATCGTGATTTTATTATTCCGTATTTTTTCCTTTCGGGTAAAATATTTGCAATTTTATTATGTCAGTTAAAGTAATTCATATTAAATGTAATTAAAAAATATTTTTAATAAAAAAAATTAACAAAAATATAAACTAACTGTTCGGTTTAATTAAATTTTAATGTTGCAAATAAATGAAGATTTTACTCAAAATTCTAAAACCAATACTTTACGGCATGTTTATGCTACGTTAAAATCAACAAACAAAAATCTTCTCTTATTTACAACCTCGAATCTTATAGTCTTTGATTTTGGATTCATTCGCCTATTTGTTATATTCAAGTTATCGAATTCAATTCATGAATTGAATGGAATTCGATTTTTTTGAAGAATTGACTAACCATTAAAAAAAATTGACTTTAATCATTGGTACCCTGCAATCGGGAAATGAAAAAACGTCATTCGGACGTGCGATTTTCAAGTACGGTACATTTCACGTATACAGTATACAAGTGTATTGCGAGTGAAAACTACATACTCGTAGATACGGACGCTAAATCTCTGATTACATCATCTGTATCGCATTCTGTCAGTGAATTTAAAACCGAACGAAACAATCCTATTAATTTTAACTGTGTTAACTTCCCGAACTGCCGTTCAGTTTAATTTTTAGATACGCATTATTGAACTGAAACGAACAACTAGTAAAAACTATAATTTTTCCTTCGTGTTTCATCCAAGAGAATAAAACTCTATGAGCTTAAACTAAATATCACAGCTTTAATAAAGCCGCCAATATAAAATTTAAGGTTGAAGAAAACTATGATACATTAAAATTATTAAAAAAATAAACCTTTTTTACGAATTCTTTCTTTAGTTTAATTATGAACATCGTCCATTAATCAGACTAAAAACAAATATTATGATGTCATACCAGTCATTATATAATCGTCTTGGAAATCGGATGATAACCTGTAAGCTCATATTCAATTTCAGGACACGCTTTTTCGACGTGATCTTTAAATTTTACCGTTTGTACCGTCTTTTGATGTTTCGTGCTGCACATAATATTCTACGGTACACAGTATACTTAAAAAATGCAAAGGGAGAGTTTACTTACCTTTTTGTTTATGTAAAGTCAAATTTAAATATTCAACACATTGTGTGAAGTATCAATGATTATGCCGAAATAAAAAGATTCATTACTTAAATATACATATACTAGTATATGTATATTTAAGTAATAATAATATTGTAATATAGTCAATGATCTATAAAAGTAGATTAGAATATTGAAATAATAAAATAATATTCTAATAAAAATTAAAAAAAAAAAAAATCATAAAAAGATTCATGTTCTGATTCTAGTTACAGCGTATATCCATCATATATATATTTAATAGGAGAGTAACGTCAAATGAAAATATTTACCAACATAAATAAATTACGACGTAAAAACATAATTTTATGAAAAAGTAAAAAGTAAAATAATTTTAAAAATCAATTCAATTTAGAGGAGAAATTTTTATGCTCCGTATTGTACAATAAAAGTAAATTTGTCAACTAACAATTTACAGTAAATATTTAATCTTACTTTAGTTTATATTAGTAATAAATATGTTTTATTATATGTCATAGTATATATTTAAATTAAAATATAAAATTATTAAATGTTTTCCACCCTTCAGTGTTTGTAACGTTATCCTTATAATACGTCAAATGTTGAAGAATGCTAAGAATCTTGACAAAACGTTATGAATTTTGGCAAACTAAGTCTGTTTTCCCGCAAGATTTATGACGATTTTCGAATATGTTTTTTTGTACTTTTTTATACGAATGAATTATGATTAGCGAGAAAATAACCGATATTATTACGAGTATAGAATAAAAAATTATGCAATACTTATCTCCATAGACTATTGTTCGGATAACAGTTATTTCCTGCACCTCGACGCATCTTTTGAATAATATAACGAACAAAAAAATAAAAACTGAAAAAACTTAATAAAAGCGCCGTATGAAAAGGCCGGGGGCGGGGCGCGAAACTGGGGGTTCGCGGGCCGACCCATCGATTCCAGGGGCTTTCATCACCGCGAGGGGCTTCCGGCAAGTTATTACCCCTGATAACATTCACGGGAGGACCAGGGGGCGGGGTGATGCGGGAGGGGCACAAAGGTTGCGGCACAAAAGTGTATGTGTAATAAAGGTGGGCTGTTCTACACCCTCTTTTGATACGCCCAATTTTTTTGACGCAATTTTGTTGTTTATTATTTTTTTTAATTTTGAAACTATATTGTGCAGCATTTTATAGTGTTATATATGTCAGACGATCAGCCTAATACTCTTAATACTCAAACGTAAGTATTATCAACAGATGTATAGTATATAGTAAGTATTTGATACATTAGGTTAGTTGTTTTATGTATGAAAAAACACAGATTATGTATTTTTAAATGTCTTGAGTGTACGTTATTTTTATCATTACATTCTACGTTATCATTATTCAATTTTAAATTGATATATTTTAAGCATCTTCTTACATGCTTAACATCGTTTAATCCCGCTCACTCATTTCTTCGGATTATGTAACAATTAAATTTCCGAACGATACAAAAGTGAATTTGTATAAATATTTCAAACTTAGTATCTCTAAAGCTAAAACGCTAAGAGCAATAATTTATGCCAGCAAATATGTAGTCTCACCTAATAATTGATTCTCGTTTTGTGACTGAAACCTGACGTTTATCAATATGTATGTGGTTTTTTCTTCAAAATACCCTTTTTGAAAAATCTAACGCAGACAAAAATTACGCATATTTTCCTTATCGTCAAGCCGACAACACGTAGAATGGTATGAAATACACTGGTGGAACAAAATAACTGAATCTGATCTTCTTAATGTGTTTGCTTCTAGTAGATACAAGAGAAACACATTTTTTATAATGATGTGCCTCTTTTGCATATTTTCGTTTCATATATACTGTTAACATATTGTTATATTACAAATGTAGTTCTAATTAGAAATACCTAGGAATATTTTGTCGCTACTTAATAACTGAAACTCAATTTTTGTGCGTGTTCGTAGTTCAATAATTACATAATATATTTTTAAATAGTAACGAAATATTATATTCGCTTAGTTTTAATGTATAAATGAGGATGGTAAGAAGATATAAATTGCAGAAGAGATTTAGTTTGATTCCACGGAAGTAAAATGAAAGAAAGAAGATCAGTGCCTTTTCTTTGTACCGGACTAGTGACGTAAGGGATTTATGGTCTCCACTCCGTGCGCTGGATACATTTAGTGCTCCACATTCTCTATAAAGCTTTACAGCTAGAATGACCAAAATCTGGGTATAAAAGTTTAGGACTGGCCATTTATAAAATATAACTGAAGCTTATTTTTGAGATGGATAACTGAATTGTGTAATACTCGTATATCGACTTCTGAATTGTGTAATATATTGAATTTATGAATGCCGAAAAAAGTAATAAAAATCCAAAAGTTTCTATTAAAAAATAATAATCAATTATTATAAAAATAAACATATTTTTGTGATATACATCTATCCCCATATCAGGAGCATATAGTCGCTACCGATAGCCGCCACACATTTCTGTAAGCTGCCATTATTTTTTCTTCGTTTCAAGTTGCCTCTGCATCCGGAGCTCGGCCAAGTAAATAATGAACATATCATCTTAGACAAGAACCTTGAAGAGAATGCATCTTTATTATCATAAGATATTTAGGTGTTTATTAATCAGCAGATGTATGAAGATCAATTGATTGGTCCGAAGTATTTGATACATGAAGCATTTGATCTTAAGAGGAGGATCATCATAACTATGGTTATAATGATACGTATACTGGCATAATGTAAAGATAATAAATTCCAAGCATATTATGACCTTTGATAGCAAAGTTAAAAGCTACCTAAAAGAAAAACAGCTCCGAAAATCTTTGCAACTGAATTTCAAACTAAAACAATGTACGCAGCATTTTTCTTATAACTGCTTTTTCTGGTGCATATGCCTATTTAAGTATGTATATTTAATAATACAAGTGAGTACTTATAAACTTTTTAGTCTTTATTTGATTGAATAGAATCAGATTGTATAAAGAAATAGTGAGTTGAATAAAGAGGAAGGAAATTAATTTCAGCTTCAGTTCACGAGGCGAATCTCTCACTCAACAAAATTTAAGGATTTTAACTGTTTTTCTTTTCCTAGTCCAGCTGGTTGAAACCAATGAGCTTTTTGACGCTCAGTCAGGTTGGCTAAATGTCATCAATTTTTCAACGTAGATGATTTATGGGTTTGTGATAAAATTGATAAGTATGTACGATAAATAGTTAATTAAAAAAAAGGATGCTTAAGTTTTAAAAAAAAGTGGTATTTGATATAAATATGTATTGTACGCAACTGTGACATACCTTTTTTATTATATACTGAAATGTTTTTATGAAATTGAATTTAACATTAGTAATTATAACATTGCCATAGAATATCCTCTAATGGGCTACCTGATAACAGTTTGGCTTTAAAATGACGTGAAGTAAGTGATTGACTTATGAGGAATAATCTACTTGGGTTGCTTTTAAATAAAAGATGATTTATTTGAATAAAAATTTGACTTAGAAAATAAGAGGAACTAAGAGGATTTTATTTTAGAGTTCACGAAAGAATAGTAAAAAATACATGTCCGGTTTTTTGGTAGAGCTCCAAGCGTTTTGCGGTTATGCGTTTAGGTTCATAGATGGCCTTTGATGTGGGATTATTTTATAATATTCAAAATCTAAATACAAACTGGTATAATGTATTGTATTTTTTTATATACTCGTTACGTTTATAAGCTATTTTTACATATTTATTTATAAACATATGAAAGATTGCATTTTGTAGTAAATAATTACAAATAGAACAAGCGTTGAATATTAGGAATTGTCTAAAAAAGTTATCCTATATTATCGGCGAGCTTTTATAATGAGATGTTATTTTTACATATTATCCTCTTACCTAGTTTTAGTAAGTGAAATTTGCTGATTTCAATATAACCTAAAGAGCAAAAAAGTATTACATATATTAATTTTAAGCTTGGACTGTAACGTACTAGTTGTTTTCTTGTATTATTTAAAGGTACTGGTATACAATTTTTACAGTTAGTATACTCCTTTATAAAATTAGACCAGAATGCATATTTACATTGAGTTTTCAGTTCAGTGTATCGTGATATCCGCAGTGAGATATGCTGATATTAAAATGTGCGAAGCGACACTCAGGGCAGTAGACAGTAGGTGTCATATAGACAGCTCTGCCAAAAATGACAATGCGACAGTAAAAATATACCTCTCAACCACCGCGACTTCAAACTGCAACTTTATCTTTCACCGCTGACAATAATATGTTACATTCATTTTTTTTTTTTAATTTTTATTAGAATATTATTTTAATATTTCAATATTCTAATCTACTTTTATAGATCATTGACTATATTACAATATTATTATTAATTGAATATACATATACTATACATAAAATTCTATATTCAACGCGTCAATCCAAGCACAAAAATAACGGCAGAAGCGGGATGCGAACCGCGGACCTTGGAAACCAACTATGCCCAGGTATTCATACCGCTCGGCCAACTGCGCCATTGCTATGCCTAGACCGACTCGCGTTGAAACTAGTATATATATCATTGTTATCATCGTACGATAGATGTGGCTATAGTATATATTCAAAGTATCTATATTTTTATTATTATTCAATCAGTCTTCATTTATTCACAAGCTTAATATTATTACTTTCCGACAGTCTATTTATTTAAGTAAGAACCACTCGAAATATAATTTAAATTAAATATACATATACATATACATACGTATATGTATATTTAATTAATAATAATATTGTAATATAGTCAATGATCTATAAAAGTAGATTAGAATATTGAAATAATAAAATAATATTCTAATAAAAAATAAAAAAATAATATAATAATGTCTCCTTGAGACAATATCAAGAAGGTAAAATTATTCTTCAGTAACACAGGTAAATGATTGGTTATAAAGTCCGAGTCGGAACTATAAGTAGTCGTTTCTCATCCATTCAGTCTATAGTTTGGTTCGAGACCCGAGTGGTACTTACTAAAATAAATAGACTGTCGGAAAGTAATAATATTAAGCTTGTGAATAAATGAAGACTGATTGAATAATAATAAAAATATACATACTTTGAATATAAACTATAGCGACATCTATCGTACGATGATAACAATGATATAAATACTAGTTTCAACGCGAGCCGGTCTAGGCATAGCAATGGCGCAGTTGGCCGAGCGGTATGAATACCTGGGCATAGTTGGTTTCCAAGGTCCGCGGTTCGCATCCCGCTTCTGCCGTTATTTTTGTGCTTGGATTGACGCGTTGAAAATAGAATTTTATGTCTAGTATATGTATATTTAATTAATAATAATATGTTACATTTGAAACATTGAAGATTTCGCGGCAGTATTAAAGAATAAAAAATAAATCTTCCATATCTATGAACTAAATGACAAATACGGTAATTATATTTTTATATTTTTAAAGGTTTGTCAGTAACCATGATTCTTGTCTCGTACAAAATCAGTTCAGCTGAAAATATTATACGATTTATATGTAGTTTTTGATTGAATTTAGATACATAAAAAAATATTCCCCAAGAAGTGTTTTAAATGATATTAATAATATGTTTTTGTTTTGTTAATCCTTGGAATCTCTAAAAATGTCAAGTTATAGGGGTTACAAAATTTTTTAGAATAAAAAAAAACAATATATGTAGTAGAAAACTAAAAGTCAATCCTTTATTGTAGAATAATGCTATTTTCGTGAAATTTCATTAATTAATTATAATTAGTGTTTTAATTAATAGTGGTAGGCCACCATTATTTAAATCAAAAACAGTACCAGAGAAAATATGGTCATTTTGCATAAATGATGCGTAGTTGTAGTTCAACGATTAAAAATCTTCTTTAATGGGATAGTTATCTTAAAAAAATAAAAATTCATAGAATTCATCCATGAAATACTTCTAAAATATTTTTTTTTACTGTAAATAATATTTAATTTAGTTCGTTTCTCTTAAATACTGAATCACATTTTTACTTTTATTCATTCTTCTTCGTAGTATCAATCCGGAGGATTGGTTTGCAGCAACAGAATCTTGCATCTCGATCTCCATTCCTCTCGGTCCTCCGCAACCCTTTTCAGCTCAGCATAAGCGCTACAGTTCATGTCCTCGAATACTAGCTGCAAATACTCCCGTCTAGGGCGCCGTTCTGCAGTAATGTTCGAACATTCCAGGTGGTTGGCTGAAGGTTAATTATGAACATAAATATAAAAAATCCTCATTAATTAACGTAATTATTAAATATTTTTAAAACAAGCATTAATTTTGATACATGATTATTTTTATCATATAATTTTTAATACATTCTCTGTTCTCCATAGGTCACTCTATAGGTCGGAGCACGGCCAAAGCTTTTATTAAAAGTTTCTATTAGAACCATTATATCATATACGAAGAGAGAACTCCTGTCAGTTGAAACTTGGGCAAAACAGGCTGTCAATGGGTCAACCATAGGGAGCTTTATACAGTAGGCATAGTGGGCCGGGTGATTGAGTGGAGGTCCCGAACTTTTATTTTGTATCTGGACATTTTTCATATGGATCCATTGTTGCGAAAAAATGGGAAATAGTGTGTTTATCTAGTTTGTTATTTTTCAATAAAAATGTGTATGAGAATATAAATCTTTTTGTATGTATTTATAGAGTAAGGCAGTCAAACTTAACGTATAAGTTATTCTGATAGCTACGAAGTATCGTTAGTAACTATTACCTAGCTATTTAAGACATGTTCCCTTTGAATCCCATCGGCTTGATTGCACTACTTTTCATCAAAATTCAGTCTTCTTTTTTACCTTGTCTTTAATTTTAGCGGATCAACATTCTACATGCTGCACTTAACCATACTCATATATTGGCAAGCTTCAAATCCATAGATGAAATTTCACCATTACGGGTATTTTTAGTGTGTTAAAAAAAGTAGCTTTTAAATGCGTCTAGTGATGGGTATCCGTGTAAAACATACAAAGAAATCGGAAAAGGGCGGATTTCCCAACCATTTTTTTTATAGGTATTTAAATTAAAAATATTTACTCACTAGCAAATGGTCATCATAAATAAACGCTTTACATTATTATCAGATACCGTGATCTTCATACGTATAATTGTACTCCGTAAATGGGATCGTTTAAAGACCATGACGCCTAACAGAGCCTTTTGGCGTCAGCTTGTGACGCTCATACGCTCCAGTAAGGGGAGTTGACATACGAATGATAATTAAAATAATGAGTTGATTATTGCTCCGTTCGATTGGTTCTAAGCATTTCCTGCTTGTAGCCTCAAGCCGCTTTAGCTGAGTTTTATGAGTCCACTGGTCTCGACGGGTTTTAGTGATGGTTTCATAAAAAACCGTTAGCTTCACTTAAATAGACTTTTCAACCATGCTCCAGGCGTCCCATTTTTGTTATATACTCAAAATAAAAACCAAATTTTGTAAAATATAGAAATATAATAATTAAAACTCACTATAAAAGCTAATTAAAAAATTGATATTTGTGGACGCTATCATAAAGAGACGTCCAAAGCAACGCTTGGACTTGTTTGATGTATTGACGGTCCGTAAAAACGTAAACCCAACTAAAAACTGATCAGTGGAAGCAGCAATTCAAAAGGCTTCAAAGGGAAATAAAGCCGCGTATAATGTGATTTTTGCGCATATTCAGTTATAAATAGAGAGACCTGCAAAAAGCGTGCAGTTTTCAGCAAAAGCCGCGCGTTTTTTTAAAACAAAAAATGCAGTGATTGATTGATTTCCGGATACGGATAGTGTTTTGCAAACAGTGAGTGTGTGTTTGTAGTTGTTGCCGCAGGGGAACATAAACTATGGATGCATTTCATTTAGTAAAAAGTAGTATAGATTACATTTTTTCTTTTGTCCAGCGGCTGTAGCATATCGTTAGCGTGGTTCTCGTTAGATCATAAAAGTTAAGCAATATGAAGCGTGAAAAAAAGGGTTACCGCACCTGATCCCAATTAAAATCTAATTAACAAATTACTCTAAAATATGTTTTGGATATTAGAGCAGCCGTCTTCGGAAGGTCGTCGGTAACTATATATGTTCCCAAGTGAACCTTTTAGTGCAGATATATCTTGGAACTAAACATGGATAGTGACTACTGACAATAAGTTGTGGTTGCTTGTAGTGACCGTATGTTCCAGATATGTTTTTATATTGAAGTTTTTGATATTATTGGCAGTCACTTTGAAATCCATCTAAAATATTTAATAGATAAATACTTGCTTTAATATTATCACACCGAACACTATCTATTCACTAGCTGGAATACAGTGGTTTCGCCTTCAATGAAAGTTTCAGCAAGTTAATAAACAGTTTTGAGTGTGATCCATGTTAAAGTAAAGTAGAGAGTATTTGAATATTAAATATATTAGTTTAGGTTTTATTATATATATATATATATATGTATAATCATGTCGGAAAACACAGGGTAAGATCCTGTCTGCCCAGAAGTGGGCGACATCGATGGCGTTACTCTCGGCCATCATCATGTCTTCCTTGGTGCAGCTACTCAGACACAGTGCACACTTCAGAAGGTGTCATACGGTCTGCTCCACGCCGCAGTCACATTCAGTCGGTCTGCTGTAAAACTGCCAAGCTTTCCTTTATGTCCTCGTCTTGCATACTCCGGTCTGGAGTCTTTTAAGGGACCTCCATATATTCCACCCCTGGTCGTGTCCATGGGCTAGGTTGTTTTTCGGGGAAATTCGAGTATTTCCCTCGGTTGCGCTTATTCACATGTTGGGGAGCAAAGAAGGAACTTCCGCGTAGTGCCCCCTGAAAAGGGTTACTTACAATGCCGGCCAATCATTCTACTATGGAAACAACAACAGGTTTTAATAATATATCTATAAATATTTTACATATATGCTAAGACCAATATATTAGTATAACATATGTTAATCTATAAATTATATGTTTTTCAGTGCGCAGATATAAAAATATTTTTTTGCTTTGTTATCGAATATAAAGTGTTATAAGATGGTACAACACATGCAATCGCTTTAATGTCTATATAAAAAATACTACCTCACATACTCGTACTTTTAGTGTCAATACAGCATCTTGCCTTTATTGTATTTTCTATATCTTCTTCTTCTATGTGTGAGCGACGTCAAATGATTTCAGCCCAGTATCTGGCAACATCCAAAGCCCGTGTGTTGCCTAGCATTAGGTCTTGAGATGTGCAATTTGTCACATGGAGCAGGATCTTAGGTGTGAGGCGGTCTGCAGGTCTTCACAGTCGTACAATAGTGACTCTCCCTACCAAAGCATTCCCCAACGCTCGAGGTTGTCCTTTGTTCCACCAACTCCGGTTTTTAATCTGTTCCGGGATTTCCAGGTCCACCAGTCAAGGTTCTTGCCAGTTGGGAGGCCTTCCTTTGGAGTAATGAAATCCTCCGATTCGACTTCTAGCCGAGCTGGAGTCTCTCATTTTCAGGGCCGGATGTTAGAGTTTGTGTGGATCTCAGAAAGCTGCTTCGCGACTTTAGTCTGGATGTTGGAACTATCTGGTTATACAAGAAGTGGGATGGTTGGATATTGCCTTACGCAATTCTTCGGCGCATATGACTTTTCGTCTTATTTATATATTATATATTATTTTATATGTATTACTTAAATATACATATACTATACATAAAATTCTTTTTTCAACGCGTCAATCCAAGCACAAAAATAACGGCAGAAGCAGGATGCGAACCGCGGACCTTGGAAACAACAACCAAAAGTTGGTTTCCATGGTCCGCGGTTCGCATCCCGCTTCTGCCGTTATTTTTGTGCTTGGATTGACGCGTTGAAAAAAGAATTTTATGTATAGTATATGTATATTTAAGTAATAATAATATTTTAATATAGTCAATGATCTATAAAAGTAGATTAGAATATTGAAATAATAAAAAATAATATTCTAATAAAAATTAAAAAAATCATATATTTTATATGTAATAATCTTGTTACTTGGTATCAAGCTTAGTGCTTTTTAAGTTGCATTTCTTTATGAAACCATAAAAAAGTAAAATAAATATGTCATCATCATCATCATCAGCCTGTGTCCGTCCACTGTTGAACGTAGGCCTCCCGCATGAGTCTCCATCCTCTTCGATCCTCCGCCTTCCGCATCCAGGTCACTCCCGCTATTCTTCTTATATCGTCAGTCCATCTTGTAGGGGGTCGGCACATGCTTCGTTTGCCAATTCTTGGGCGCCATTCCAATACTTTTCTTCCCCATCGACCGTCGTCTCTTAGACAGATATGTCCTGCCCATTGCCACTTGAGTGTGCAGCACTCGTTGAGTAGCATCCACTACTTGAGTTCTTCTGCGTATTTCCTCGTTTCGGATTCTATCTTAAAATAAATTTGTATATAATATTAAATATTCTCGAGAGAATGTGCTCGTAGAAGTGAAACTAGGTTAATTGTCTGACAGTGCACGGTAATTCAAATATGTTCGAAGAGTCGATAATTTTAAGTAGTTGAAAAAACTTCACCGTTCGCTATTAGCAAATCCTCTCTTTCGTTTACATTAGCAGTTTTTTCCCGTAGCTGAAAGCTTCACTGTGGAAATACGCTTAAACTTAAATACTTTCGTGCGGTAGGCAAAGCAACGCTTTCACAGGCAGCGATCGCCGATATTTGAATTAATTTGTAAGCTTAACATTAAGGTTATCATCATCAGCCTTCATTCCTGAAGCTTCTAATGAAAGAGTATAATATAATTTAAGTTTTCACTTTATTGTCTATCATTTGATATACTTTTGTATGAGTTTCCATATTCCATATCTGCTTCATATTCGGAGAACATGACTACAATTCTGTAAGCCGCCATATCCTACATCCTGTTCAATGTCATATTTTTATCCTGAAGTTCACATTCCATACAATGTGATTGATAATCCTTTGGGATTTAGCCCGCTCGGAAGCTTGATGGAAAAACAGCTTAGGCCTATATGACTATATGCTTCTGCGATAACATATTAACGCGATACATAGTTGATGTAATCGTACGTTGTTATGGTGTGGTCACATTCAATATTTCATTCATATTCAAGTGGTTAACCTTTCAAATATGTCGAAAGTTTTACGTCATTATAATAATCATCAGCCTGTGTCCGTCCACTGTTGAACGTAGGCCTCCCGCATGAGTCTCCATCCTCTTCAATCCTCCGCCTTCCGCATCCAGGTCAATTCCGCTATATATATCATCAGTCCATCTTGTAGGGGGTCGGCCAATGCTTCGTTTGCCTGGCTGGCAAACATTAAGGTCATCAACTGACAATACTTTTACAATAATTTTAATTAAACAATTATTAAATTTAAAATATTAAGTTTTGATTCACATGTATTTTAACTGATTACATGTTTCGGCCTGCCTGGAGAGCATCTTCAATATGTTTTAAATTTACAATTACTGAAACAATTATTGAAGATAACAAAAAAAGCATAAATGTGAATCAATTGAAATATTTTAAATTTATTAATTTTTAAATTAAAATTAATGAAAAATTATAGTTTGTAAGCTCTAAAAATATCCCCGGTTGGTGTGAATTAAATCTCTCACCCGTAGGATGCCAGTAATTACTTATTTTGAAAAAATGGCGATAGTTAATGACGCCCCGTAAACAAAACCGATTAATAGAGAATAGGAGGTGTTCTTGTAATAATAGCAATATTGTGACATGTTAAGTGTCATAGAATCCACAGATGAAATTTTCCGATCAATATCACCATCTGTCAGTATTCTCCCGTTTGTGTTTACGTAAAAAATAACGTTTGAACATTTCTCGTTTTAGGGGTAATAAGTACTCACACTTTTTTTATGTTAACACATACAGGAGAATACCGTCAGATGGTGATAGTAATTCAAAAGTATCATCTGTGGAATTCTTTGACAATAACCATGGTGAATGGTGGGTAAGCGCTGAATGTAGAGTGTTGATCTGCCAACGTAATAGACTACAGCTCGAGATTCACGCATCATCCTTATTATTACAGGAATTTACTATGAATGTGTGGTGTTCACGGGACGAATTTCGTCTTCCACCAATTTTTATTAATAGGCTGTGATTGGCATTTTACGGGTGAGGGATCAAATTCACACCAACCGGTGGTATATTTAAGCTCAGAAATCGATGAAAATTTTTTTTTTTTAAATCTCCGTCGGGTTCGAACTCACGACCTTTGGCTTGCAAAGCAAATTCTTTGACCATTGAGCTTTACCCGCCGGTAAATTTACATATACTCAGCAATAATATCCTAATTGCGCACGAATCTCATTAAAATAACTTTAAAAGAGGTAATAAGCACTCTTAATATGAAATGATATATTTCACCTAAGAGAGGCCCAATTCAGACAAGAACTCCAAGAGTTTCTTTGGAGGGATAATTGGTTGGCTTCGTCTGTCTGATAAGCATAGGGACCTTCCGTTGCTTTTCTTTATTGCTTTGTTCATAGTACTTAATCATAAGTACCTATTTTTGTATATATTGTATTTTTTATTTGTATTTTTATTGTACTTCAGAAATGAATTGAGTTAACATAATTTGTAATGTTTCTGAAAGGCAAAATAAACAAAATTGAAATTGAAATTAATGGGACAAAAACTGAAAATGTTGCATCCAAGTCTATATTTTATAATACTATGTTAAGTACAGTGTTTCCCGTGAACGATTATTCGCCAAGAGAAGTAAAGAGTATGATAATAGTATTATCTTACATGATATTTGAAAATAAAAATTTAATTAACAAAAAGTGGTTTTAATGAATAATTTTAATATATTTGTTAAAGTTGTCAAAACTATCGTCAGTGATAATATATCTCTGACTGTGTAAGTTTTATTTAAAGAGGTTACCTATTGAGCTGGTCTCACGCCATTTCATGTCCCCGGCTTATGCACAAGAAGACTGTTGTATTTAAACATTTTTGCACCGGGAATATTGGACGAGAGAAAATATTCAGTCGTCGCCTTAAAAGAGTATCAAAAAATCAGTAGATACTTTTTTATTTTGTTAAAGGCTTTCTTTGGAAATGGCTTGACTATTAAAAGTAATACACTGCACTTAATGATATTTATTTTGACACAAAAATCTGGAGAGATCAACATTATTGTACTTCAATAATGACTAATAAAATTGTAATGTTATTTATAAAAGTATACAAAAAATATTTAAATTTTATGTACCATCTTACATTATAATATATCCTTGTGATGAAAGCAGAACTGGTAGATTTTAAAACATGTCAAAGGACTACTGAAGTCAGTCTTAATTTGTAATATAATAGATAAAAGTCTTTTACTAGAGATTGGGGATGATACACGCGTTATACATATTAGGTGTACCGGAAAAGAATGGCGTTTTTTTTAATGAAAAAATTCGTGCATTTAATAAATATAATTATAATTTGCAATATATATATAGTTTTAAATAACTTCTTAAATAACTTCTCATTATATATATGGTTTTATATACATATTTGTATTTATATTTATATAAAGTAAAAAAATATATTTATATATAATGCACCAAATATATTATTATCAATTATATACATAAAAAATAAAAAAAACTCTCCATTGTATTTAGGGTTGTATTTTTTTGTTGTTTAAAAGTTCAAGTAATCTTCAGGTTTACGTAGTCAGAGAAACAACACAGAACACGTTGTAAAAGTTTGACTGCCGAAGCACAACTGACCATTCAAAACCACTAAAAAAACGGCATTCTTTTCCGGTACACCTAATGGCAATTGGTAATAATCGAGTACGATATTCCAACGTTTACAAAACGCGGAAGCGAGCTCTTTCTTCTTGGTGACCTGTACGCCTACGTTAGTTGTACGCAAACGTTAGTTATTCGTCTTGCAAACTAATCTTAAAATACACCAAATTGCCTCTATTGTGGTGTCCCGCAGACGCTTTATCAAAATCAAATTTCGCATTCAAAACTGAAAAGCATGAATATACTTACACGTGGTTTTGACTGTTTGCTTATCTTGTACAAGAACGCGCCAAGTATTACAGAAGACATTAAAATTTACGCCAAGTACCTGTTAATATTATCCAAAGGTGTGTCAGAGGCCCGCCAACTATTTGTATATATGCGTCATATTGTTGTGCGGAATTTATATTTAGTGTATGCGAGGGCAGGGCCCATCTAAAATTTTCTCGGTCGGAGGTGAAATGTATAGTTGCTATCCGCGGCCAGCTATGTGGACTATGCGCCCGGAAATGCTTTGTATGCTGGCTACAGAACAGGATAGTAACTGTGCCCTCATCCTCGCAGGGTCTTAACCAATATGCACTGCCTATTCAGTCACATGTAACGAAAATAACGACAAGACATGCAACATTAGATACGTACATACAAATTAACAGCCAACATCATCTTATATGAAATTTTTCTCATCAAAAATTTGAGAAAATTCTAGCGTCCGCCAAGAGAAATGTCATAAGCTCATATATTATGTTTTCTATGCATTTGTATGTAATTATCAATTGTTAAATATTGGTATTGATTTTTAATTATTTATAAATACTAGAGTATTGATATACATTCTAAAAATTCACTAATAATTTAACTTGACAATAATGAATTTCAAATCGTTTTCTGTGATGTCTACTAGATACTTTGTGACTATAACGTGAAACTTTAATAAAAAAATTAAATCCTTTGTACAATTTGAAATTCTTTTACAGCATCTGTTTCTCTCCTGTTCTTCTATGTAAATTATTTAAATAAGCAAATCAATAAACATTTTTAATCTCTTACACGCATACGAACAATAAATATCCTTTCCTAAAGTGGCATCAAGCCGACTCAGTTATGAGTGAAGTCTTTCGAACTTGTTATAGTTATATTATTCAAGAATTGAACATTATGTATTCTCTCAGCGAAGCTTTTATGACAAGTCAAAAACGTGACTACTTACATTTATGTAAACTGTTTGATTGTATCTACAAATGTTTGTATTATGAAATTAAATTAAGATAAAAATATATTGGTTCAAAGGAAAAATATATTTCCGAAGGAATGAAAACTGTGAAAGAGCAGAGTTCTTTTATGATAATTTAGTTTATATGATAGACGATCATAAATACCTTTGAAATGTAATTATGTATTATGTGCAGTTGCTGTATAATAATCTCAATAGTGTTTTTGTCATAAATATTTTCAGGGCTAAATTGTCAAGGCTGGAGTTTCTGTAGCCTAGAGCTACAGCAAGCTGCCTAGTTCTGGAAAAGTGCCGAATCGGCAGCTTTACTCCCGATCTTAAAAATTATGATCAAAATTAACGTTATCGTCATTGCTGTACTCGTTTTTATAAGTCTGAAATTTTTAACCATACTGAATTTCACTATGTAAGCGTTTAATTGTACGTACGAAAGGAAAAGATTACGTATTTTTCTGTCGTTTTGATCTCAATTAAGGCAATCACTTATTATATTTTCATTTGCTTAGATTCCAGACCATATTGGCATCAAAATTTTGAGTTTTTTTTTGTTAAATATATTGTCGTTATAATCGTACGTTTAAGATTGAATCAGTATGAAAATGGCTTGCTGTGGAATACTCTAGAAAAATTATTAGCAATATTACGTTTTCTTTTAATAGAAAGCGACATATCGCATATTTGCAGATAAAAAATATGTAATGTAGATGAAGACATAATGCAAAAACTGAAACTAAATTACTAATACGTTTTATTCTAACAAAAATGTATAATCACTAGACAGTGAACATTTTTTTTTGTCTTTTTTCGTATATTTGTTGTCGAGTATTGACCGTCTATTTTTAGATGCAATTTTTGTACAATTCTATTATTTCAATATAAAATATTTATTTCTGAATATATAATTTGGATTTTATTTCATAAAATGATTTGAAAAAAGTGCTTTGATCGACTTCTATGATATTTATATGTTGCCGTGACAACAGATATGCATACAACGGCTTTCGATCGCTATCTCAATTAAAATTTACGTGCATTTATTAGTCTGTCATCGGTTCAATTTATTTTCATAACTGAAATACTATTGAAGGCACTCAACAGGCTTCAGCTGAAAATAAAATATATTTTTTATCATAGATAACCTAGGCTTATGGCCGAGAGCTTAAATCACTCAGTTGTCACGTGAGACATCATGAATTCAATCCCCGATGAGGCTGAACAAATATTTTTAATTAATTTATAAGCTCAAATTTATTTTATCAGATATAAATAAAATAAATTTTAGAATTTATTCAACAATATATTTTGTTAACGACAAGTTTCAGGCAGGTCGAATGGCCATTTTCAAGTCAGTTAGTAAAGTAAGTGTAGGCTTTATACAAAGCAAAGAGTGAGTGAAAAGGTGGTTATGAATTGTGTGATGGGTATATGTGTTTTGGAAATCATTTGTGTATAAGGGAATTCATTGTGTCATAACATGTCGTCAAAAAAATATATTGTGGAATAAATTAAAATTTTTTTTTATTGGAATTCCACCAATTAATTATCGATCGAAAAAATCGAAATAATTTCAAATTTATTACAAACATTTATATTCTATTTAATTCAATTATAAAAATTTAGTCTCCGACCAAGCTTATGGTATAATTTATGTGTTCTTGTCGACAAATATCCATCCCTCAGTAAATCTAAAAAATAAACTCCGTCAAATCGATATTCAAAAACATTTGTTTTAGAAGCAGGATTTTAACACCAAATTTCGGTGACGAGAGGACATTGCACCATATTTTTCTTTCACAACTGGCGTAACACTGTCACGAATCTATGGTGAAATATAGTGTTTATTTTCTATTGGTATTCGATCTAGGGCCTTCAATCCTATTACTCCAGTTTTCAGGACCCAGGTATCCCGGGATTCCGGACTTTTCTCATGACCGCTATTCCGGTGCGGAAAATATGTCAAAGGATATTTCTATCGTTGTTGTCCATGAATTATACCAAGACATATTTTTACCTTATTATACCATGTAATAAAAAAATCAAGTATTCTGCGATTTTCCAGCAAACTATGTGAGAGGATATTTGAAAATCTTTGTTAGTAAGGCTGCATTTAAAGATTTTAAATAATAAGTAATTTTATCAAATAAATGTATAAATTATTTTATATTACGTTTATTTTTTAGATATTTTTTTAAATCAGCAATTTGCTATTATATATGTTATGAAAAAAAAATCTTATTTTACCTTATAATTTAAATATTCACAATCCCGATGGCTACGGCTTTATGTCTAGTAGCCGGCAAAGATATCCGAAAATGCTTACACAATGCAGACTACAGGGTTGCAGGTGTGAGCCGTCAATATAAATGCAAATTCTGCAGATGTCAGTTATTCAGCCGCGAAGCGCTCACGAAGGCAGTATTTTCAGGCAGTGCTTTCGTGATCATTTTACTTTGGTTCTCTGACCGTAGATTAAATCATTAAAAGTAAATAATATTAAATACAGGAATTCCAAAGACGAACTTTCATTGAAGTAAGAGCTTATTATGAGCAATTTAACAACATACACCTTTGATTTATGTAACATGTAGTATTTTAAAATAATCGTTCAATAATAGCTTAATTCATTTTGAGTCAATCACGAGTATTTCAGTCATATACAAGATATTTGTGCTAAATTTTGAAAGTCTACGCAATATGAAGAGTTGCCGGTGTAAGCATTCCTCTGTAGGTACATCTGATCTGACCCAAGGCACGGATATAGTTCGCAAGTTGTATGAATAAATTTGTGACAATTGTTCAACCTCTGGTATGGTATACACAACACACTAAATAAGTTAATTGTATGGCACAAGTTTACATGCTACTGGTCATATCATGTAAGTCATACTGAAATTTTCCCACCATACATCCAGTAACATAATTATTATTGTACGACCATCTTTCTATCAATTATATTATGTTTTATTATTTTATTACTTGACCAATATATATTAATATATATATAAGTACAGAAAATACATTTTTTTTGTTATTATTGCCGATTAAAAAATATTTTCTGTGTGTAGCTATTGTCAGAATAAAAACTGATACGTCTGACTTCTGGTAGGAATGATTTGTGCTATCATACGAAATTATGAATTCATTAAGTTCATACAAACTCATTACTAATATAACATTAAGATCTGTTATTCTTCACAGTATTAACCCTTAAGGTTGATGTTACCTATTTGCCGCAAAAAAAATATAATTTTGTGAATTCGCTCTGCATGTATTATCTTCAGTCCTCTTTAACTCTTGTTAAAAATACTTTTATAATTGTAAAAATAAGTTATTTTTTTATTTTTTAATATAGTCAATAATACGAAAATTAATTGAGAGTTATTGGTTGCTAAAATATTTAAATTTAAGTAAATAAAGAAATAGTTCGAATAAATAATTTTGATGACTTACGATAAAATAGAGCATTTTACTCTCCATGAGAGTTTTAATTTTACATTTGGTTATAACAAAGCTGTATAAAATACAAATATTAAATATTTCATGTGTGGAAGGTTCAAATTTGAATGATTGTAATGTTTAGTGAAACTTATAAGCCACAAAAATAATATTTTATTAACATAATTTTATTATTGATATGAATTATTTCAATTTAATTGTCGATAAGAATAAAGTATACATACGTTTTTGGATTTTAAAACAGTTAGCTTATGCTATCAGTTTTTAAAGTAACCATAGAAAATACTGTACAAATGGAGTACATAATATTACTTTTCACACGTATATTGAGGCTCTGAAGTATCTGTAAAGCTGATGATAGAACAGTTTTATTGATAATGTTGTTGAGCTAATTAATAATTGCCCTTCTGGAATATAATTACAGCGTCAATTGTAAGCGCATTCGGCGCGCGGTCGCAGAATTTGAATTAAAGACAAACACGGAATACTTAATACCACTGTAGTGTTACTCTGAGGCGTCCCACTCCAATCATTGTAGTTTGTTTTACTTATTTGTAATTTTCACTACGCTTAAAGCCGAAGGGAAAATAATTTTCTATTTTCGCTCTCTATTGAAAACACATTCTCTTCTTTATATTATTTATTTTATTTATGTATATTTATTCCATAAGTTAATATAATTTAAGGTGAGTATATTATAAAAGTATTTATAATAGTTTTTTTTTTTTTTTTTTGTTTCGTTTTATGAATAGATAAGTTGAAAAATATGGCCACAAGAAACTAAAGTCAGGGATCTATTATCAAGTATAATTTAATTTATATTTATATTAATATGAAATTTAAATTAGATAATTCTTTTCGATCACAAAATCGTCAATCCTGAAGATGACCCCTGCAATATCGGTCGAAATATTGGTACAGAGAAACTTGCCACACACAGCTAAATCCAAAAGCCATAATACAAAATTTTGTCGCAAAAACCTATGAAATTGAACGTTTTATTTACTAAAAGAAATATATATCATTTAATTTTATTGTATTTTTGTGTGCATTGTGCTAAATAGGCATGGTAGAGTATACTGATATATGAAGTACCGTTTTTTCAAGAGCTTTTTCTAATACCATTTTTGTAAAAAATATTATAAGTTTTCAAATTTTTTATCTAAAAACATAACTGCTGAATATGCATTATCATACATGGTCACTATTAGTGATACAAAGTTCAGTCATATTACTATGAAAATATAATGTGTTGAGCGGCTCTATAATATTATGTGACTAGAAAGATAATATTTTTAATGATGCCTTAATTTTCCAAGCTCATTCGAAGCATGAAAAGATCACGTTAAAGTCTCACGAAAGCTTATCAACGAGATATACTTTACTTGAATAAATTTGTGATGTACGAGAGAATCTTCTTGTCTTGGTATAATTCATCAAGGTATTTCTGAAGAGGTATCCAACCTCTTCATACCTCTACTCTAGCAGGAAGAGGAGTATCGCCGTATTGTGAGTGGGATTCAAGCCCATACATCTCAGTTCACTTCAGCTCCGCCAAACAATAAATTATTTAATTATTTGATATCTCGGCGAAGCGTCTCGACGCCCAGGAGGATTCTCGGGCAACAAAAGGAAGGCATTATGCGAAGTTCTGATATTTCAGGCAGATAAGGCAAGTCAAGACGGATGAAAAGCTTTGCAGAATCGAACCATCCATGTATTACCTGCTCTCAACAATTGCTTCACAGTGTTAAACTAACAGAAAATTATTAATTTTCATTATGTCATAAAAAGTATGCAAGATTGCACTAAAGGTGTTTTGTAACCCTCTAGGCTTAAAAAAAACAAATAAAAATTATATTTTCATAAGAATTGACACATTTCTAGTGAATTTTGTTTGCCGTTGGGTATAGCTCAATGGTCAAAGAGTTTGCTTTGCAAGTCAAAGGTCCTGGGTTCGTTCCCCAACGGAAATTAAAAAAAAGGATTGTTAATCGATTTCTGAGCTCTAAAATCGCCCCGGTTGGCGTGAATTTGATCCCTCATCCAAAAAATGCCAGCCAAAGCCTATTACTTAAAATTGGTGATAGTCGTCCCGTGAAGACCACTCATTTGTTGTAAATTCCTCTAACAATAAAGATGATGCTTGAATCTCGGGCTGTAGTCTATGACGTTTGCGGATCAACACTCCACATGAAGCGCTTAGCCATACGCACCATGGTAAGCGTCGTAGAATTCCACAGATGACACTTCAAATTTACTATCACCATCTCTCAGTATTTTCCTGTATGTGCTTACATAAAAATTATATTATACTTTAATAAAAAAAATCAATTAAATAACCAACGAAAGTCTACTAATATATATTTATTGTCGATGATACAAGCGATGCATATACACCAAGTACGAGAATTATACCGTAGAATAATGTTGACGAATGAACTTCAAATAACTGATAAGTTATTTGAAAGTACTATTCTCATTGATTCAAAAGTATTTTTTATATAAGCCCGGATTTAATTAAATGTAATTAATAAAGCTAAAAAGTCAGGGATCTTACCAAATTTTCGTGGGTATATTTATTATTTATTTTATTTCTTGTGTTTTTTGAAGAAATTCTTGTCACATCGTCTTAACAACAATGTCATGGACCAATTCTGTGGTCAGAACCGATTTCTTGTTTCCGTATGATTCATTTCATTGCTTTTCGCGTCATGTACTTACACTTTTTCGGGAAGGTTAAACGACCATACGTGAAAGGAATATGTATGAATAACAAATACTTTATACAGCATCAAGACTCTAAAAGACCCGAGTTTGTTTTTTTTTTACTATTTTATGATACACGTCAAACTCTTTTACATATCAGTTATTCTGGTGCCCCATAAAATGCGCATGTTTGGACCAAAATACAAACAGATATTTATAAAAACAATTTATATTGTATCAAAATTTATATTCATGTTTTTTTTTATGTAAACACATATAAGAGAATACCGACAGATGGTGATAATTATTTTGAAGTCTCATCTGTGGAATTCTATGACGCTTACCATGGTGCGTATGGCTAAGCGCTGCATGTGGAGTGTTGATCCGCCAACATCATAGACTACAGCCCGAGACTCACGCATCATCCTTATTATTACAGGAATTTACTATGAATGCTGCCTAATCAACTATTTCAAATAGGAATCCCCTCAGAGAATAATTGATCACATTACATGTAATACAAATAATGAGATGTATATTTGATTTGGGACACGGCAAAGAATAAGGTGGTATGCTCCTATTTGGAAGCGGTTATTCAATCGAACAATTTATATATTTAGTAAAGTTTTCACCGATCGTGAACTTATTGCGATGCAGTTTTGTTTTATTTTTCCTTCGAGCACATCCAGTGTGGTGTGTTGTATATTTTATTCATGGGACCTGGCTCCCAACCGGGTGATCTTAGCGATACCTGAAACAGCGTACTCCAACCCCTGGCTGTCGCGAGAAATCCAACTCCATTATGAAAGATTTAATCACCACTAGCATGGACTTCTGTGCAATTACTTCAACCAGATGCTGAATTAAATGCCTTATTCATTATAATAGAGCCAAACTGCTTGTTAAATCATCATTTTTTTCAATAATTTTAGTCAGCTCTTTTACTCGTCAAATATATCGGCGTTGAAAATATTTACTAATCTCAGTAGCTTCTGAATCCTTTTTCAGCTGTTTGTGATATCACACCTCGTCTATAATAAATCATTCTTATATATCGCTTCTTTCTTCGTAGTATAAATCCGGTGGATTGGTTTGCCGCAACAAAATTTTGCATCTCGATCTGCACTCTTAGGTCCTCTGCAGTCCTTTTTAGCTCAGCATAAGAGCTACAACTCATGTCCTCGAACGCTTGCTGCAAATACTCCCGTTTAGGGCATCCTCTGCAGTTTCTACCCTCAACCATCTCTTCCACAATGTCGTGAAGAAGAACATCGTAATGCATGATGTGACCGATCCATCGGGCTCGCTTCTCTGAGATGGTTCTAACTAGGTGCCTATCTTCCTTGATTATCCTGAGAATATCATTGTTCGTGACGTGCTCTTTCCAGGAAATTTCGAGAATTATTCTGTATGTCCTCATCTCAAAGGTCTCTTGTCTTTTTTTATCATTTTTAGATAAGCACCATGTCTCACAGCCGTACATCAAGATGCTCCAAACAAATGTTTTGGCAAGTTGCTTGCGAAGTTTTAAATTAATATTTTTGACTCAAGAATTTTTGTTTTTTTACTGAATCGCTAAAGACAATGAAAATCATAAACAATTTACACATTGATTTACCCATACAAATCTACAACAAATATTATCTTTATTTGAAATTTCTCATATCAATATAGGAGAAAAAAAAAACTGACATTTCCGCTTTAGGTTAAAAAGGGAAAAGTGCTTGTCTGGACTAAATGCACTTTTAACAGGCTTGACTATATATTTTTATATTTCCAATTAACCGCAAATGTAGAAAGGTTGTTGATCACTGAGCTGGACCTTTTTATGGGTCAAACACACCTTCGGTACGGTATCTGAAATAATTTATGAATATACTTGTTGTGGGTTTGTCCGAGCGGTTTTGTATCACCCGTGACCAGTAAAAGATGTGCCCTACTGAGCAAAATCATGTAAACTTTTTCACAATTTAATCATGTAAATACATGCAGATTTTTGATTGGCCTTTGTGGCGAATCTGCGTTGGTTTCGCTGTATTCAGGAATCGAATTATTTTCTTTCTTTCAAGTATTGTTGCATAATAATATTGAATGACGTTGGTCTGATGTGATGTGCTACCAATAAAATAGAGCTTTGAATATAGTTAAATAAAATTTCTCTAAATTTTTTATGCTTATCAAAGAAAATATGTTGTAATAAATATTATATACGCTAGTTTATCATTTATGCTAGATGCGTAAATATCGTTGTTTGTTTTTTAAAACATTGACTTACTTAATAATCTTACATTTATGTAATCACGTGGATAAAATTTATTATATAACAATTGTGGTATTGCTTATCATGATCATTTATAACGAGAATCTATTCTTTTAAATTTATGTTTCATATTTGGCTGTCTTGTAATCAAACCAAATATAAAAAATAGGTAGTTTTTGCAAACATAGCAAATATAACAAGAATGTGTTCCAATAAATTAAGTATACAATTTTACTTGATTCACTGCAATTTATGTATCATTTTTGATTTAATGAAATTTTTATTTTTGAGGTAAATTATAATTAAAACAAAAATAATGTTTAGATGAGGCTTATTCTTAAATAATATGAAAACTAAATACAATATTTTATTAAAGTATCTCAGTTAAAATAAATACTTAATCCACTCTTATGAAAATGCACTCACTTTTAAATAATTACTTAAAGCCGTATATCAAAGCATTCAACAAACTGGGTGGAAAAAGGTTTCAAAAAAATTAAAGCGATATAAAAACAAAGAAAACAACAACAAAGGCAGCGGTTTTCTTCCGTATTTATGATCTTTTAAATATCTTAGAAACTGTGAATTCTTCATTTATCATTTTATATATTATATATTACCAGGAATGTGGTTCAATCATTAAGAGAGTTCTCTTATGAAATAAAAATATAAGTTTAAATTTGGAACTTACATTTTAATCCGAAAAAAACTGCCTAAATTTACTATAGTAAATACTGGTGTTACACTCGCAATTACTGAATATACTAAAAAGTAGTAAATAAATTCCCTTAATTTGATATATTAGTTAATTTTGTATGATATAAGCACCAAGCAGTACACTAAACGTTCGTATACCCTGAAAGAAATTGAATTACTTAGTTTATTTTTTCTATGAAAATAAAATTATATTTATTTATATAAATTGTATCAGTTCTCTTTATAATATACATTGTATAGTTATTAGTAATAGTAGTTATCAGTTAAAAAAAATAATAATCCATAACGCATACATTTGCCTAATTTTTTTTTGATTAAATAATGAACCTGTAAACTGAAATATATTTATCTTGTGATACAAGTGATATGGAAAAGTTACGTTAAATTAGGGAAAAAAAAAACTTCGAAAAATCGTTTGAACGAATTGTGTTCATGCAAACCGTTTCATACATTAAATTTTAATTATGGAATGCCTTTTGAAATTTCTAGTTCTATACACCCGAGAGAGTTCACCCACTATTACTTTCATGATGTGATTTTTTTTCAGGCCACTGAAAATATAAATTTCTGCTGCTTTGCCGTAAGGAAAAATAATATTATTTAAGTTTTCGATTGGCACGGGCCGATACCAACGTCACTCAACCACTGAAGATATTATATTTTTATTTATGTCAGTTTTGAAAAGCATATATATTTTTTACTACCAGTATGAGAAATGCCAGGATTATTTACAAGGTATACTTTTTTGCATGTAAAATTTTACTGAAAGTAACACGCCAAGTAGATTTTATATTTGATGGTGAAGTTAATTTTTAGAAACGAGGCAACTTTTTTTTAAAGTAAAAAATAATTTATTTTGATTTTGTTTAAAATGAAAAAATATATTTATACTATATAAATATAGTATCTTTAATTATACGGACAATCAACAAATCAGAGTTATAATTATTTAATATTGAGAACGATGCAAATAAGAAACGCATCCCTGGCAGAGCTAAAAATATTTGACATTAGGAGAAGATGTATACTGTGTTCCTAATATTTTATTTATATATATTTTTAAAATATTGTTTAATTTTATTTAAATGTCATACTTTTCTATTAACCAAAAACGATAACAAAATTATATTTAAAGGAGCAAATTGCTGATTATGAAATGGTTAAGAACGTGAATGTGTAATGAGAAGCAGATTTTTCTCTAAGCTCTTGATCATAAACAATATCATACAGAAACAGGCTTAGTTTATGCTCTCTTTCTGCATAAAAAACACACATCTCAGCCACGTTTATTTTATGATTCAAAACCCATTATTGTACAGTTAACGAGGCCGGCACGGATTCTACTAAACTAAATAATTAATAATTTCCGGCAGGTATAGATCAATGGTCAGAGCGTTTGCTTTGCAAGTCAAAGGTCGTGGATCCCTGACGGAGATGAAAAAAAATTATCTTAATCGATTTCTGAGCTCTAAAATACCCCTGATTGGTGTAAATTTGATTCCGCACCCGTAAAATACCAGTGATAGCCTATTCATTTAAATTTAGTGTGAGACAATAGTCGTCCCGTGAAGTCCACCCATTCATAGTAAATCCCTGTAATAATAAGGATGATGCGTGAATTTCGGGCTGTAGTCTATGATTTTGGCGGATCAATGCTCCACATGCAGCGCTCAATCAATCAATACTCCATACAATAGCTATACGCATTATGGTAAGTATCATAGAATTCCACAGATGAAACTTCAGAATTACTATCACCATCTGTCGGTATTTTCCTGTATGTGTACATAGATTTTTTTTTAATGTTTCACAAATTTTCTCCTATTAATTAATAGTCTATACCTATTTTAGCAATTTCAAGTATTATAAATTAAACATAAGCCTGTTTTATATTAAGAATTTTTGATAAACAAGAATATTTTTTATACATATTAAATCTTTTGTATATCACCTAATGATACCACGTACCCGGGTGGAGAATGTTCTAGAATATCAGTCTATATCTGCAAGCTCGTCTGCTTCTTCTCTTGCTATATTCCAGCAAGGTTCCCAACACACCACGCCGTGGGACCGTAACTCTTTTGATTTTCGGGCGGCCCGGAGAGTATTGGATATATATTATTTTGGGTTGTGCCAGTCATCCCCAATGTATTTTCTCCACACGCTGAAAATTGAAAGCCAATCGACAACATTGAATAAATACTATTAAAAAATACATTCAAAAGTTAAGGGTAAAAAGAAAGTTCTGTTTATTTCTATCAAATAATTATGAACCATGCTCAAATAAGCTTTTGTGTTTATGTAAACAAAAAACTTCATTTTTCCATGCTCGCTTCCATAACTGTAGCAAATGGTTGTCAGGGAATTGCCACCATAAAGCTTTCTAAGTAAAAACGGTTCTTGTCTTATCCCATATCGGCTCTGCATCTAGAAGCTCCGCTGAATATGTTCTAGTATAGTTCTACAGCCTTCTAGAACGGCGAGTGTACAGGGGCTTAGAGAAAAATCAACTGTTGTTTCTATACTCGTATAAACTATTATATGTTCCAGTCAGCTCCACCTTCGTCTAAAAACTGCCTTATCTGCTCCTTCACCTCGTCATTCCTATTGAGGGTTGGTATTTGAAAGATTATTCCTTTAAATGAGGTCAAAATATCGTAGCTTATTTCTACGACGGATCTTAAATCTGATGAATTCAACATCTTGTCAAAAATAAGAATATTTTTGCTTAAGTACATTAACCTTTTCGCATCGGTTGTCGGCATATGCAGTCATAAGATTCCCCGACCATTGATATCGGTTGACGAGATATATCGTTTTGCTACTTTCTTAGAATAGTTTTTAATGCATCATCTGATAGCTAAAGGATACAAGAACCAATGAGATATATGAAAATAGACCGGATAAGTACATTTTTGCTTCAAATACTAGTTTTATAATTGACAGTATAATTTAAATTCAAACCGAGCCGTAATGAAAGGGTTAATAATATGACAATTAAATATTGTAAAAATATATTTATTTTGGTTAAATTATACTCTCAATGGGTTATATGATTTGCAGTTATATTTAATTAAAACAAATGAAAAAGTAATCGATTCCTCATAAATAAAATATAATGAAAATTATATTTTAAGCGGTATTTTTTTTATTGTTTAGAACCGGTGGTTATTCTCACCGTCGAAATAATATTTTGTTTTTCCAAATCCCGTAATGTTATGGCGTCGTATAAATCTTTATGCTATTCCGGGGCTTGTCCAAATGTTATCTGTAACCATAATAATAAAAATATATATCTCAATCACTGCGCATGGGATACCTGTTTGCATGCAAATACTGAAATGCAGGGATTTCCCCATTTGGCTTGTGAAAGAAATAATATCATCCCGCATACGAGCAATAAAAATAATGATTATTTATTTTGAAATTTGATCTTATTTTGCCACGTCCGCTTCCTAGCAGAAATATTGCTTTCATAAGTCACCGCTAGGAGAAAAACAGGAATTTAATTATTGATCTTTTGCAAATGAATCAAAGTAGATATAAAAATAATATCAAAACCAATACAAAAATAATGTATATTGCTATATAACTTGAGAAAAATTAAATTTTTGCGGCTTAGTTTAGATCACGTACGATAAGTTCTCTATTAGGAGACTGCAGTTTCGACTAACTCATAACCCTTCTCAATTCTTCTCTTGTTAAAAGATAACTGAGCTGCGATAGTACTTTGCAAGTGGTGTAACACATTTTATGTAGGAGAAGGGAATTATGGGTGTGTCTTTCAGGGAATAATCTTATCTTACGTGATCCATGTAAAAACAAGGTAAATAAATAAATATTTATAATTTATAATGGGCCTCAAAGTGAATGCTGAAAACATTGAAAAAAAAATGTTAATTTAGAAGTTAAATTTTTTGGATTGATAGTATAACGCTGTCACCTAGGATGGCAGTAGAAAAAGAAAAGTCAATAGCCGCATACATCAAGCAAGGCTTGCGTTCAATAAAAAATCGAGTGGAGATCGAGATACAAGATTTTGCTGCTGCAAACCAATCCACCGGATTGATACTACGAAGAATAGTGCAACACGTTGCGATTGTCAGAATATTCGTGTAAAGATAAACTCAAAGAATTTAATGCCTTGAAAAGTTATTGTAATTAAACAACAAGTTATAGGATCTTTGTGAAATGATTTATATAAAAGAATTGCAATTTTTTTAAAATGAAAATGAATGTCTGTGATCTATATTAGATTCTTGCGATTATTGGAACCTTACCACAAGCCAATGCAATGCATAATTGGTTTGAAGTACTTACATAGACTTACGCTTGACTTTGTGCTAGCAAGCGGACACGGCAGCCTTCCGTCTTACAGGCGGTTAAAATACAAAGCTCGACCTGGCTTGGATATGTTTTAAGGATGTCGTAGGGAACTAAAAGCTTTCGTACTATCGTATATACTCGTGACGGCTTCAAGAACTTTATGCTAGAAGTTTGCGACGACCATATGCTCTTGCTTAGGAGCGAATATTGAATGATAATTATATAGGAATTCGATACTTACCGGTGGATATGGCTGAGAAATAAAAAATATATTTATCATTCAAAAACGTTATTCAATCGAACTGAAAGGTAAATTCATATTATTAATCGATTTATAAGCTATGAAAATACCTTCGCTTGGAAAGAATTTATTCATTCACTAGTAAAATGTATGTTGTACCCTATTAATCAAAATTGCTGATAGCCAAAAATCGTTCTGTAAACTCCGTTAATTGAAAGTCCCTGTAAAAATGGATGAAGCGTGAATGCTGGGATTTCTTGCAGCGCTTAGCTATGTTTAAAATAGTAACATAAATTATCTCTATCACCTCTGTTTGTGTTTTTTTGTGTGTTTTTTAAATGATACAAAATCATATGTGATTATTGACGCCGCGATGCTTAGTCGCGAGATACACATCTATGGAGAGGTTATTCTCGATGAGCGGAAATGGTATAAGGAAGCAATGGTCTTAAGAGTATTGAGAGTGGGTGGAGTTGCTGAGGGGTCGATACTCGGCCGGATATATCGGATCGAATGTCGAAGTTGGCTTTTCGGCTGACACATGCCATAAAAATATCCTCCAACGCCATCTAGCGGCGCGGGGATGAAGGAAAATCAACGGCAGGCCGGCTCAAGCTGCGGACCGTAATCCCCGCCAGAAATTCCTTTCACTATAATAAAAGTGTTCCGACCAATAAAATTTATATTGTCATTTTTATGATGTTTTTTTTTAAACCACAAGCATTTGTTTTTTATGGTGTTTTTTTATGTAATGTGTACTTTATTTTCATTCACCAAATATAACCACTTTAAGCAAAATATTTTATTTTTATTTATGCAGCAGTCAACAGTCATTCAAAATGACTAGAAAAAGTGGTGTATTTTTGGTTTCATGCCATTGAGTAAACGTTTCCTTTTATAAGCTTACGGTAATCACTTTTAGGGATGTTATTTTATATAAATATATTCAATTTATGTTAAGATTTTGCTTATTGTTGAAATTATGTAATAATTCAAACTGCAAATAAAGTAATCGAATAATCATTAGAGGAACATATCATTGGCTTCCAATTGGTAATAAAATGAATAAATAAATAATTGGAGGAATTTTAGATCTACATTCTAATAATTGTTTTGCTTTTTTTGTTCATGAAAATTCAATGTACGGAAGGTATAAAAAAAATGGAAGGGGAGCACGCAACAAAATTGTTGGAAACAGTTGGTTTATGTTCGACAAATGAGCAGAAATTAGGAGAATTTAATGTTAAAAAAACATTGCGAAAATCAATTAAGAGTGTAAAACTTGAACCGTAGAAGTTCAATATAGTTTAACTATCACTGAAGTATGTTCTTGAAAAAATGATTTTTTTTCTCTGTGTTTTACATAAAAAGAAAATGTTTTTTTATTAATTAATTTTGTCAGACAACTATAATATATATACTACATGTCATATAATGAATTATGAAAATACAAAATAAGCTAGGTGATAAATGTGTATCTAGCTTGCTAAAAAATATGAAAAAATCCCAAATCTCTTTTCACAAATAAGAAAAGGTAATTAATAAATAGTATATATTAATTATATAAAACTAATTCCTCCTGCACCCACCCACAATCGACAAACTTGTCTTACACTTTCCGAACATCAATACATGGTTAATGTGTGTCGACCAAGAACTGACAGCTTCCAAAGTTCCTAAATGCCACTGGTAAGCTTCGGAATGCTCTTCCAGCGTTTGTGTTTCCTCTTTCATACAATCTGGATCGCTTCAAGAAACAGATAAATAAACACTTGTAATATCCCCAACCCACACAAACACGAACACAAAACACGTTTCCCGAACGCAGCGTCCAGCCTCCCTGGCTGAGCGTCATAAAGTGCACTGGTCTTGACCGGCTGTGCTCTCCTGCATGCGATTACATTTAAAAAAATGAGAAAATAAACCATAATGCCTAAATTTATTAAGCTTACGAATTGATATTCATTATTAATGTTTCAAATGTTTGCCTTAAATAACTAAAAATAGGTTTTCTCTTAATTCAGTGATTTCAAGTATTTAAGCTATTCTTCTTCGTAGTATCAATCCGGTGGATTGGTTTGCAGCAACAGAATCTTGCTACTCGATCTCCAAGCAATCATTTTTTTGCTGATACATGGGATGTCTTTTAGACCTTTAATGTAGTATTTTAAGCTATTATACAATATATATTCAGATTCCAGTAAATATAAATTATTTAACTAAATATTCTGATAAGACCAAATTCTCTTGAGTAAAGTAAAGTAATCTACTCGATATAAAAAAAGGAAATTGTACGAGAAATATATAATTCACACGTGTAGACAGAAAGCAGCCAATTACAAACACGATAAAATGATCAGATAATACGAAAACAGATGCTCTTCTACCCGAACTTCGAATACCTTTGCCCGACACGCTTGATTGACAATCCCCTCAGTAATCTATCCCCGGATAATCGAGACCGTGTTTTATCCGCATTATACCTTCATCACGAACTCGCGCTCGGAAATAAAATATTTACTCCGGGATAGGGATTGTAAATTACCCACGCGCCCGGTCCAAGGAATTAATACTTTTGCCAGTAAGCTCGTTAAAATCGCGACTAGTAAATCCTAATTATATTAAAAAGCAGCGGGCGCCGGCAGTCGGCGCACGTTTTTAAATTATTTAAAACTACGCACCTGTTGTTGTTTAGTTTAATTAAAGGAAAACGATCAATCTTTTAATTTTTTTAAACAGTTTTCTCTCGTTGAAAACTTGCGAAACTAAATTTTTTTTCTTGATTTTTAAATTTTTAAATAAATTTCTTTTTCAACGTCTAGACAAAGATTATTTGAGAAAGGCTATTAACTTGCAACCATCAAAACAAATACATAAATAGTTCCCAACACTGATGTTTTAGACAAATAAGAAAATCTTTTACACCAAAAAAATCCCAACAAACCATTTATTAGACATTTTTACCAAAAGTGTTTTACAGCGGACCGACTGAATGTGACTGCGGTGCGGAGCAGACTCTGTCACACTTTTTGGAGTGTGCACTGTGTCCGAGTAGCTGCACCCAGGAAGACCTGATGATGGCCGAGAGTAACGCCATCGACGTCGCCCACTTTTGCGCAGACAGGATCTGACCCTGGTGCTTCCGACACGATTATATATATTAGGATATCTCAATTTTTTTTCGTTATTTTTTAAGGCTCACCCCCTTATTTTGTGTGAATGACGTCCAAGTAATTGTAAAAAAGTTTCATGTCATTAAAACCACGGGAAAAGATAACGACTTACATCGGAACATTTCAATACTAGAATTCTAAGGCGCGCGAAAGCTGACTTAGGATAGGCTCTTAAATACTGGTTTGTTTTATCAGGATACGCATTGTTTTCATTAAGTCAAAATTAATTTGTAGTAACGCAGTTATAAATGGCGAATATTTGAATTGGGGACTTAAAAAATTAAATTACCAGGTCAAATCATCCTTCTAATAGAATGGCTCTAGAAGTACAATTTTAGAGCAAATCTTAATATTCGTGTTTGCATTATTTTTTGGGAAAAAGCACATCGACCTACTTTATTTTTACAAAAATATATTAGATAACTACATACCTTATATTAGAAATAAGTTTTTTGACGGGATATTATACTTGAAGGAGGAAAATACAAATCTTAGAAAAAATAACGATGAAAACCGGCATGCAAAATAATTTACATAGTTAACTCTTTTTACATCATCTTATATTACACCACTTCTAGAAACATAGTAATCTGCTTTTGATTAACAAGAAAACTTGCCCTTCTTGCCACATCTCAATGGCCTCTAGTATTTTTTTATCACTTTCAGATAAGCACCAAATAAAAAATATATGTTCAATTAACTTTATGGTATTATGAAATAGATATATCTAAACAAGTATTTTAAAAATAATCCAAAAACAATTTTATGTAAAGGAATTGCTTGATGATAGTAATGAATCAGTTTGTTTTACTTGTAAGTCGCAGTAAATTACAAAAGGCGTCGAATAATTATCGAAGGTACTGCCTAAAAGCTTTTCTCTGTTATCAGCTGGAGGCATCTCTGTATCGGGGACACGTCACCCACGAGGTTCTGTGACGGGATCCGCCGTCAAAACTGTGCTCTGAGGTGACGGTGTGTCACTTTCGCCATAACTGATACGGTAAAGCAACGCTTCCATTGCCAGTGTAACATGACAAAGAAATATAAATTTTATATGGAAAATACCGGAATTGCTAAAAAATACCGGTCGCTGTAAGGTATATATTTCCTACAGGAACGAAAACCTTTGTACTTAAATACGCTATTGCATATTTTATGCGGTTGTAATAATAAATTTGAAAAATAACTTTCTCAACAACGCGTTAAAGCACAAGAGTTGACAATTAATAAATTAATGACGTGGTGTGTTGGGATACAATGAGTTGAGAGCTAGAAGAGATGTATGATTGAGTATTCATTTCTTTCAGCTAGTGCGCGGCGTGTTCAGAAATCCTGATATTTTGTTGGAAGTCGGTTTGTTTGTCCATGAAAATTATTTAAAGATAAGGAGGCACATATTGTTTGTTCTTCCTAGAATTAATACTTACCTGCCAGAGACTATACCTCTTGGAAGAGTGATCAGACTGTTCAACCATATCACCTCGAATGTTGATATATTCTACTTGAGAAAAGCCCAGTTTCGACATGAGCTCCTCGAATTTACTTATCAAAAAAATCTATAAGCGATATTTGAAATATAGGACATTTTTATTTCTTGCAGTCATTACATAATAATAATAATATAATGTGTTGAACTATTGTATAACTTTATTTTTTAACGACATGTATCGACTAAGTCGAGTAGCCATTATTGAGTGAATTAAATGATAAATGGGCGAGCTAATATAATGGTGTTTGCTGTGAGGTATGCTGATAGATCTTTACATAAAGATGTTGATCGAGTAATGAAATAGAAACTATGGATGTATTACAAAAAAATTACGTGAACAATAAAATATATAATTCCTTCTAAGTATAAAGAGATAACTGCTGTATTAGCCAAGGCATATTTTTTTTATTTTTTGTTAATCAGATATTTTTAAGGAAATCGGATGATTATCCCTGCGCTCACGAGGCCTATGCCATTTGGTTCTATGGAGAAGGTCAACCTTGGCAGATACAAGTGGTTAGCTACAGGCGGTGATAAATTCTTGTTTTTTTCCGTGCCAAATGTTGCTTAACTTCGGTTATCTAACGAGAACCGCGCTTATGATGTACTATTGTCGCTGGAGTGGGACAATTATAAATGCTTTCTACGAGGATACTTCCCATCGATTCGCGAGCGAATGGCCGCAAAGTGGCTCGTCCCTAACCACTACTCGAGCCAGCTGTTAACTGGACACAGATATTTCCGGAGCTACCTCGACAGGTTTGGACAGTTGGTCCAGCCGGCATCAGGTCCGGTCGGATACCAGGACTTCGTTGCTAACAAACGAAATTACGCTACTTTTGAGCGCTTCTGCACGTCCGTTTGCAAGAGTGAAGACACAAGTAATGACTCCTAACTGATGTTTGCTATTTGCAGAATCCATTCCCTAACCTCACCATTTCCTTGCCCATTCCCACGTATTTCATGGTTAGCAACGTGTAACCAAAGAAGGCGATTCGAGACTCGCTGTAGTATACTAACTTCGCAACCTTAGACTGAGGTCTATTTGACATCTAACTGATACACCTAGAATCACGGGGAGGCCTTCAGCCACTCTCTAAAAAGTAGCTTTTTGCGTGAGGCCACTAGCGGGTCCACATCTGGGTCTCCAAAAACGGGACAGGGAGGATTTTCACCAAGCGGACACTAGCATATCTTACAGCACAGTATAAAACTACATTATTTTATAAGCTTTTCCGTGTGTATTTACTCTTTAGTACTTTCTGTATTACATAGATACATATCAATATACATTTGCAATCTCCACATGAACACAAGAATCTAGAAGCCTTGGCTGAGCATTATATAAGCCACCTGTTTCAACCAGTTTTTCTCAAATGCATGCCCTTATATCAAATAATATATTAAATGTAATAATTGAAAACACTGACAAATAAGTACGAAAAATCACTGATCACACATTTTGATTGTAAGTGATGCTTATAAACATTACGACCCTCTTTTCAAGAGAGATTGAATGATATGTGCTCTCTCAATTCTTGTCATTTTCTCTCTTTACGATCACTGACATTGTGTCAGAAGAATAACCGACACCCTCGAATGTAAACTAAACTGTGTAATTTGTACTAAAAATAAGCGTCACATCAACTTTACGACGCCCTTTGTTAAACGCTGTTTAATCAAATGTATTAGAGATTTATGATCGAATCTATTATGTAAAAGCTTAAATAAATTATATAACGTATCTGCATATTTGTATATTGTCTATAGAGGGCTTAAAGTCTTTAAATAAACTGTTTAATGACTTTTGAAAACGTATGATTTCATAGAATACTGGCAGTAAAATGGTTTGAATTTGTTTCCGTACTATAAGAGACCTGATTGGGACATGTTTTTCAGATGCGGCAGATGAAAGTAAACTACATTGTCTTATATCTAGACTTTTGGTTTGTTGTACTGTGGTACAGTTTATGAATAGTTAGTAGAATAAGATAATTATGATGTTTTAAGTAATGGATGAAATACAATAAAATAATCGCTTAAATTTATTAATCCAATTTTTCATGTTGTGCAGGCGTCAACTAGCGTTTAAGTCCGCAAAAATAAAAATATTCTTGATACCACGATACTATGGAAATACTCATTGGTTAACTTATCCAGATACTTTTGAAGCCAATATCCAATATATTCATATTTAGAAAATATTTAGAATTAATTGCTTACAATTTACATAACAGACCTTTTCACTATTTTTGGAATATTATTACAAGTCTTCATTTATATTTTTGGCAATTTGATTTTATGAACATTTTAAATAACTCTTTGACTTCTTATTTAATATTAACCATTTTATTGTAACTAAATATTTAACACTATTTAATCTTACATTTAAAGCCACTTTAAAAATAAAACGCTCAATTTACTTGATGCGGGAGATTCTATATTGGAATTCAATGGACGTGTGGCTTGCCATACTTCAGTATCTTTACTGCCTGGATTAGCTCCGTTTGGACGCTCTGCTCCGCTTCTCGAGCCGGCCCTGCTCATTTTAAAGTGCGCTCGCGCTCTCAGGGCATCCACTCGCACGGCCATTTCGGTCACGGCGAACTAAGAGTGCCAAGAATCAACGATAGGTGTATAAAAGCACACTATCCAGAGGAGTAATCGTGAAATAAATTTTATAAAGCTTACGTTGAATTCGTGTGATGGTGTAATATATTTGAATTTTTAAATGCTTGTTGTCTAATAAAAATATTTTGCTTATTAAGCCGCTTTTGATTGTTGCTATGTTTTTCTTTTATTTTTCATATAAGTTATTTCCACTTAACTCAATACAATTCTAAGATTAGAAAAACAAAATTAGACAGCGTTCGAAAATAAACAAATGATTATATAAGTTATAGTCTAGTTTAATGGTTTATAAATAAACTTTGAATTTTAGCTGACATAAAAATTTAATTTAAGAATTTGTGTAAATTAGCCGTTTTTTCTTCCGTTCTTCATAAATAAAATATGAATATATTAATTTCAATAATTTAGTACAAAATGTTATAGTATAAAACTTAAACACTGATATTTATATTTTATACTAAAATTGCGACAAAAACACAAAAGAAAATTAAAACAGCGTTACCATATAAATACACAAATACTCTACAACTTTAGGAGGTAAGACAGCAACAAAATACGCAGCAGGTGAATCAATTAAAAAAGTTTCGAGTGCAAAGGTTTAATTGAATTTTAATTATGCACTTATGTGAATTGAATTGTTTAATATATGGTTAGGTTAAGCGCATAGTCAACTGCATCGAATGTTACTGGCGACGTGATATTCAATTATTCGATAAGTTCTCAAACAGTAATCCAATTGCGTCGGCCGATGTGAATTGCCTAGCAATAATAATTAAAGCCATTTAATCAAACATATTGATAAATTCACGTCCTGAATCACATTTCATTTAAAGTGAAACATGGACTCCACATATATATAAGCAAGTCGGTGAATTAAATAAATATTCAAAAATTATTCCATCATTTTACTAACAAATTAAATATTTCAATATCGACTCATTATCAAATGCAATGAAAACATTAGTAAAAACTAAAATATAATTTATGCTCGAGTGCCATATAGTGTTATTATCATAATATTATTGTCGTGCCGGCGGGTATTGCTCAATGGTCAAAGCATTTGCTTTGCAAGCCAAAGGTCGTGGGTTCGATCCCCGACGACGATTAAAACAAATAAAGATTTTTTAATCGATTTGTGAGCTCTATAATACCTGGTTGGTGTGAATTTGATCCCTCACCCGTAAAATGATAGTCAAAGCCAATTAATCAAAATTGGTGGTAGACGAAAGTCGTCCCGTGAAGACCACCCATTCATAGTAAATTCCTGTAATAATAAGGATGATGCGTGAGTCTAAGGCTGTAGTCGATGACAATGGCGGATCAACACTCCACATGCAGTGCTTAGCCATGTGCACCGTAGTAAGCGTCATAGAATTCCACAGATGAGACTTCAGCATCACTATCACCATTTGTTGGTATTCTCCTGTATCTGCTTATATATAAAAAAAGTAAAATTATCACCATGAAAAATTATTACACGTGGAAAAACTAAGCACGTGTCAAGAATTTATGATTTTAAATGTCATTGATATTTTTGTATATTGCGTTTGAAATATATCCGTTTTAATATGAAAAAAAAAACTTCAACGTAATAGATACTGAAATACAAAAAGAGAAATGCTTAAGCTAAGTCATATTTTTTGGTTTTTTTTTACGTCCTTGTTTATTATTTTATCGAGCACAAAGAACAAATTTAAATAGATATCTATAGAAGAGACCGTACAAGGTAAAAAAAACAAGAATTTTTATTATACTTCCTATTAACAGGTGAATAAAAACAGGTATGATAATATGAAAGAGAAAACTTCCATTGTGATATCTTTGAAACGCGTGAAAGAATGGATGCTGAAAAATAATAATGAAATACAACACTCTGCCAGTGATTACCGTGGCAGTGTTTTCAGGCGTTGAGTGATTATGTCTCACTGTTGCCAGTGCAACAAAAAAATATGTGAGAAGATTTAAATACATTGTTGAAGAATCATACTTCTTAGTGTTATTTTTGTATGTAAGCCAATGTAAAATGGACCATATCTTTAAACCAGATTAGTAAGTCACATAATTTATAGTTTTCTGCCAAGTCATCTGCCAACAAGTTCGATTTGGTTTATGCTTCACATTTGAATTTTAACACAAATATATGAAAAAATCAATTTCATTCGTTAGTTTTATTTATGTGAACCTAGATACCAGACTAGAGAAGATGTTTCAATCGATGAAATATTTTTCCACAATGTGTAGAGACTGTTAATATAGGGATCTATAAATATTGTAGCTTTTGGGTTAAGCCGTGTGTGGCGAATTACATATTTCCAATATTTCGACCGCCATTGCAGGGACCTTCTTTATATTATTCCGAAATATTGGAAATAAGTAATTCGCCACACACGGCTAAGCCCAAAAGCCACAATATCAAATCTGGCCGTGAAAATCTAAGAAGTTATTTACGGTTAGAAAGGTCGTTTTTTTTATTTTAGTACTTTGCGGACGTTTTTCACAAATTACGATGCTTTGTAACTCTTTGAAACATAGAAATATAAATTAAATGGATATGAGGCATAAATTAAGTTGAAAATCATAGTTGCGGGAATTATTTTTATGAGAAAATAACTGTGATAATTTAAATGGTTTCGTGTGAATATTGTGTTTTTACTGCTGATATTTCCCCAGAGAAAAATGACTAGACGTACTCGTAATTAGGGTTTTCCATACCTGGTATAAGAGTTAAAGATACTTAAATAAACACAAATGTATGAATAATGATATCAATTTTGTTGAAATCCTCATTGGATGAAGGAGTAAACTGGAAAAATATTGTACAACTTGGCATTTGAATGGTGTTTTTGAAATTTTAAATAATGTTTTAAAAAAAAACATTCCTAGGTTATTCAGAATTGTAAATAGATGCAAGCGTAATTAATTCAATCTGCTAGTTAAAAAAAACAACTGTATTTATTTCGTACATCCACTGTTCTAAACAACTGTTGGAGTAAACGCTTTACCCTCTTTTTATCTCTTTGTGTACGAGATATAAGAAGATAGTATTCTAATCAATTTAAAAAATAATGAAAATATCGCAATAAATTTGTATTTACGTAGTACAAAATGGAATGAAATCAATAATAGGTATACGTTTACTGTCATCATTGACAGACATAGTTAATTTTTTTTTTTTAATAATAATAACATGCGCTTAGTGTCCTACATCAAAAGTTCTTTCTTAGACTTAACAACGCAAACACGTTTTATAAAATGTATTTTTATATTTAATTCTAAATAATCAATTTAAATGCGTTACATCTAATAATTTATTAGCATGCGCTTTATAAGAATACAATCATATTTGGCAATCGGTTTATTAAATCTTAAAATTAATCGATATTTTCTAAAAAATATCCCAAAGTATAAACCTTAGTACATCTTTTATGTAGTAAAATGCTGTAGTGGAAATAATATGTATTTTTTTAAATAATGTTATTTATTTATCGTTGCGTGTTGACTCGTTTAATATTGCTTTGTAAAAAAAATCTACATTATTAAATACTCAGTTAAATAATATGTTTTATTCAAAATAGAAAATATACATATTTATAAAACTATTTTTTGCGGTTTAATATGATTTCTTTGTTAAAATTCAGAACCTAGCACTGAACCAACAAAGGCCACAACCACTGGTCAGAAAGCTATTTGAAATTTTATATTAAATCAAAACATCAAAGGAAGGCTACAGGGTATGACCAAATGACGAAAATTTTGCGCAATATTTTCATGCGTAATGTGTTTTTATTTTAGATCAGATATCTTTGGGGAAATTTACAATACGATTCATGAAATATAATATTAGTTTTATACAATGAAAACATAATAATTCTCCGAGGAAAATATTTTAAAATGATATTGGACTATTTGTATATAGTATTTGAAGTATTTTTTTAACTTTAATTTACAATTAGTGTTGTGTTGGGTGACATTTTATATGCATGAGAATATCAGACCGTGGCACACATCACATCTGCAAATTTATTGGAGGTAGCACATTTGAAAGATAAAGAAGTTCTGAAGAGTGTTGATCCGTCAACGTCTTCAAACTATAGTCTGATATTCATGCACCTTCATTTTAAGAACTTAATCTAAATCATTTGTGTGCTACAATTCGTTTACCATTAATCTAAATTTATTTTAACAGTCAATTTAAAAATGTTTTCATCTTCAAAACAAGAGATTTTAAGCTGCAAAATTGTACACATCATAGTTTCGACACCCTATTAGTTGTCTCAAAAATTTCGTAGAATCTGATTGCGTCTGTGAACGATAGATATTTGTTCATTATGAAATTAACTAAGAATGAGCTATATTTACATTAGGGGGATAACAGAACATATATCTCTAACCTGATGCATATTTCCGAGTTTGTTAATAAGTTTTTATAAGTTTGCCGTCGATCTGTCCGATCTTTTGAAAGCTTGTATACTTTGGTTCAAAAGACCGGCTCAAGCCAAAGACTTTACTCGTCACCTCGTGGATGTAAAGCTTGACACTTTGTATAATACCCATGATCAATGGAAATAGTAAAATAATGGTACTTTATTCGTTCTATTTTCGATATTATTCGAGGCACAGATTTTAAATTTCGACGTTGCTACTATGTCGTTTGCAAACTAGTTTTAGTTCTGTGAAAAAGACCGCTGTGAATTTAAATTTATTTATTTTTTAGTCGGAAGTCGAATTACGCTCGCATATGTATCAGGTAGAGTGAGGACTTATTTTCCATACGTTTATTTTGTTGGGCTTGTATGTCGAATCAAATACATAACGCACACTCATTCAGATAAAACTTAAATTAAATATTGTATAACGACTAAGTAATCTATCGGCTTCATAGTTTTTAAAATGGAACCAACTTTCGTCAACCACGAACGCATTTATCTAGTCACTTATGACAAAATATGATTTGATTATATGGAGAGATTAACCACAATGAATATTCACATGCGACCATCAAAGTATTTATCTTTTTGTGTGTGGCTTTCATTTTATATTTGGAAAATAAAAAAAATCAGGTTCCGCGGTATACGAATAAAATACATGTTAAATATTTAATCTTTTGTGTCATACTCGAATCATGTATTGGTTCCCAATAATTTCCTAAGTTTTGATAGTTGACCTAATCGTCTCTTCAAACCAAGTCAGCTATATATCCCGAAAGTCCGCCTGGTACAATATTTTATAGATTTATGAAATAAAATAAATGATTAGAAGGATTAAAAAAAATATGTAATTTTGATTGATTTCTGAGCTCTAAAATACCCCTGGTTGGTATGAAATTGATCTCTCACCCGTAAAATGCCAGTCATATCCCATTAATTAAAATTGGTGGTAGACGAATGTCATCCTGTGAAGACCACCCATTCATAGCAAAATTCCTGTAATAATAAAGATGATGCGTGAATCTCGGCTGTAGTCTATGACGTTGGCGGATCAACACTGCACATGCAGCGCTTAGACATATGCACCATGATAAGTGTCATATAATTCCACAGATGAGACTTCAGAATTACTATCACCATCTATTGGTATTCTCCTGTATGTGTTTACGAGTACATTAAAAAACTTTTTAAGGAGATCGGCTGATCAGACCGACGCTCCCAAGGCCTGGACAATTTTGTTTTGTCCACAAGGGGTGGCTTTACCTAATTGGAGGAGTCTATAAAACATAGATTTGATTAAATGTTTTTTTTTAAATCAAGCTTGGTCAGGATTTGAACCGACACCGTCTGAATGACAAATAAACGCTTTAACCAATGGACTATGCTGCCCAGAATTTTATAACATGATTCATTATACTACTCTCAAGCTCGTGTGATATTCTTCTGAATGTGTTTACATAAACAAATGTACTTTCGTAGATATCATGTTTCGTAGACGCACAAAAAATGTGGTTGATAATTAATATGTGCCCTGTATAAGCGACACTTTATTAAATTAAAACTAATGAAAACATTAATTCAATAAAACAGAAATTAAATTTCGGGATAATTAAATGCAATACTGTATAAGCAATTTTTTCAAAATTGTGTTTTCTTTTGACCCTATACAAAGGCACATCGTGTTTCTTTTTTTCTGAGCGCTTTTTTATTGTGCTGAGTCAACTTAACGTATATTAAACATACTCTTTACTTATGAATAATGAATATTAATATTTAATATGGGCAACCGCTGTCATGCAAAATAAAACATCTTTAAAACAGAATATATTCGCATATACTTAAAAAGATACTAAGTTTGAAATATTCTCTCTCATCTATATCTTTATATGTGAAAAAGCTGATATATTTGACATATATAATTAAGATTTGGAATTACTTTTCAACAAACCAATAGTTATTTTCATTAAGATTAATTGACTTGCCGGGCAGCATAGTCAAATGGTTAAGCGGTTTGCTTCTCAATCTGACGCCGTCGGTTCGCATCCCGATCAAGCTTGATTTTATTAAATCGATTAAATAAAATCTAAGCTTTTTATATGCCCCGGTAGGGTCAAGTCACCTCTTAAGAACAAAATGAAAATTGTCCAGGCCTACGGAGCTTCGGGCTGATCATTAGATCTCCTTAACCCTCGCCTTACTATGTTAAAAACTTCCGCGCGTTCCGATGGTGTGTACTCGTGACGCATTCTGATTTAAAGTGAAAAAAATGAGTAGAAATTTGAAAAAATTAAAGTATTCAAGGATATCGCTTAATTTTATAATAGTTGATGTCAATAAGCAGTAATAATTGACATTTAATAGCTAAAAACATGAAAAACATCAGACGAAGACATCAAACGGCCAGACGCACCTTGGCGCGTGAACTTCCGAGAGCTACTAACACTACTTAGCCTGTCCACATATCGATGAGCCGACGCGCATCGAAATAATTTCGAACTAGCCGACCAACTGAGGTTTCCCGTCTCGCTCACTCATATTAGTACGTCAGCGAGAGTGGGGAGTATAGATGCCGACGTATCTTAGTATTTTTTTATTTTATTTTTGCACACGCTTTTGTATGACTCCGACAGGTCGAATGAATACATGACAGTTGACGCGGCTTGAGTGTAGTGGTGAATTTATTCCGGATTTTAGAAAAATATTTCCTGCTCCCGATGAGTGCCTATTATTATAAAAAAAAAAAAATTTCAATACGTAAATGTATTAAAGAGGAATACCTAAAATCTGAACCCTGTGTGTATTATATTTACAGAGATATTTAAGTTATTACAAGCATTGTGTAGTCGATAGACATCACCGGGGAGGAGAGGTTAAAAACCCTGATCATTGAACACTCAACTATTTATATACTATAATATTAAACCACAATCTATGTATACATATACTATACATAAAATTCTTTTTTCAACGCGTCAATCCAAGCACAAAAATAACGGCAGAAGTGGGATGCGAACCGCGGACCTTGGAAACCAACTATGCCCAGGTATTCATACCGCTCGGCGAACTGCGCCATTGCTATGCCTAGACCGACTCGCGTTGAAACTAGTATTTATATCATTGTTATCATCGTACGATAGATGTCGCTATAGTATATATTCAAAGTATGTATATTTTTATTATTATTCAATCAGTCTTCATTTATTCACAAGCTTAATATTATTACTTTCCGACAGTCTATTTATTTTAGTAAGTACCACTCGGGTCTCGAACCAAACTATATACTGAATGGATGAGAAACGACTACTTATAGTTCCGACTCGGACTTTATAACCAATCATTTACCTGTGTTACTGATGAATAATTTTACCTTCTTGATATTGTCTCAAGGAGACATTATTATATGATTTTTTTAATTTTTATTAGAATATTATTTTATTATTTCAATATTCTAATCTACTTTTATAGATCATTGACTATATTACAATATTATTATAACTTAAATATACATATACTATACATAAAATTCTTTTTTTTTAATTTATTTTAGTAAGTACCACTCGGGTCTCGAACCAAACTATAAGACTGTCGGAAAGTAATAATATTAAGCTTGTGAATTAACGAAGACTGATTGAATAATAATAAAAATATACATACTTTGAATATATATACTATAGCGACATCTATCGTGCAATGATAACAATGATATAAATACTAGTTTCAACGCGAGTCGGTCTAGGCATAGCAATGGCGCAGTTCGCCGAGCGGTATGAATACCTGGGCATAGTTGGTTTCCAAGGTCCGCGGTTCGCATCCCGCTTCTGCCGTTATTTTTGTGCTTGGATTGACGCGTTGAAAAAAGAATTTTATGTATAGTATATGTATATTTAAGTAATAATAATATCGTAATATAGTCAATGATCTATAAAAGTAGATTAGAATATTGAAATAATAAAATAATATTCTAATAAAAATTAAAAAATTCATACAATCTATGTAAGTTCGTGGGCTTTTTGCCTGGAGGCTCCCGGTAACCATCTATGTTCCCATGTTAATCTACGGGAAAACAGGTGTTCTGAGACAAGTCATGGAGCATCTGAGCTTATAGAACTGTGAAACGGAAATTTGCGGTGTCCATATGCTCCAAATATGGAGCGGATATGGTAAAAAAAAGATTAAGTATCGAAAAGAATTCATGTTAATTTAATTATAAAATTAAATATAAGTAGACCATCGTTGCAGACTTATTGATTCACTCTATAACGCAGTGTCTTTATTAATTGCTATTATATAGGGTTATCAATAGGATTTTTGGCCAAGATTCAGGATACAGCGCTGATTTTGGACATATTGATGATAATAGCAACTGACATAACCTTATGATGGTAATATGTGGCGATTGTATGCGTAAGATAGACTGTTATGTAAAAAATATGAAATCGCTTAAAAACATATGAAGTTTGTTAATGTATGAAAATATCAAATAAAAATAACGTATAAAAACTTTACATTTATATTATATACGGTGTAAGTGTAATTATTAGTCTAATTGCTAGTGTAATTAAAAATGTATTATAAAAAGTGTGCAAAAAGTGCTAGTAAAATGTCGCGAGACGGAGTTTCTATAATAAATACCAGTGTAATACTTGCATATGTATGAATCACCCATTTTTACTTTGAATATTGCAGTGCACGTTCTTTTTTACGTTGAATATTGCATATTTCTATATAATTCTACTCACGAAACGCTTTGAATTTGTAATTCCTTTTGTATACAGTATTTAAGAAGAATAACGAATGCAAATGGTTTCATGCTTCTTCGAAATTGGGTTTTCACATTCAACATTGGGTATGCAAAACAATTACTTATTAAATATTGGGTATTTTAGATATCCAATGTTGAATTAGTAATTGAACTCTTATACGAGTATATATTGATACAAGCCTAACACCTTAGAATAATAGACGAAGGACATTACTAAACATGCTAGCCAATGAACGCACGACGCTTGAGAAAGACTGCACCCCTGTGACATTTTTCTATACAAGCCGCAGTACGACTATTAAAGCAGTCAGTATTCTGGCGTCCTCATTCTAAAGAGTTCGGAACTTGACTTAAGGACTGCTATTATTGACTATGGAATAGCCTCAATTGCGTTTTTAACCCTTTCATTACGGCTCGGTGGAACACAAATTATACTGTCAATTATAAATCTAGTATTTGAAGCATAAATATACTCTTCTATTTTAATATAACACATTCGTCTTGTATCCTTTAGCTATCAGATGATGCTTAAAAAACTATTCTATGAAAGTAGCAAAACGATATATCACGGCTACCGATGTCAACGGAAGGGGTATCTTACAGGGCATATATCGAGTACCGATGTGAACAGGTAACTAACTAAAATCACTGTTCTTAAGTATTACCATTATATACTATACAAGGTGAATTAAGAATAATTATTGTTTAAATTTTTAATGAATATTTAAATAATTAAAAGAATTCCCTTAGTTGTTTTTAATACTTTGGTATCACAACAATAATATTTCGTCTTTTTGAGTGATATTTGATGATTTCTCAAACGTTTGGAAGATTTATGAAGCTTCGCGTAATATAGAGATACACGGAGTCTTGTCTTAGACGGACTTAGCGATATTTATGATGTTCATTAAGGAGGCATTAGTCGCCTCTAGTGCTGATGCAAGAGCCGCAGAAGAAGCTTTCTGATTAGGCGGAGACACCGCCCTCCACCGCTAAAAAGCTCTTTGCCTTGCACTTTTTTGCGAAGAACTCTAAAGTATATTTTATGATCCTCATATATTTTTATCCATTTTAATTTGAAGTTTATCGCAGTGATTATATAATACATTTTATATATAATAATCAACGTTTAAGATTAATAAATGCTTATTTAAATCGTGCAGTTTTTATAAGCATTTTAATTTTTATCTAGTTATATTGAATCTTAAAAATCTTTATATCTGATTGTTATTGTAAATTTGCGCTATTGTTGGCAATGTAAGAAGGTAAATTATTTTCAGTCATTAATTAATATGAATTTGCCATAACAAATTGTCGTCAAACTGACAGCTGTCATGATTTTGCTTTAATCTAAGTCGTTTGGCACTGTTAATAGAAATACATGCTATGGATAGTTTTCGACAGCTGTCGACTCGACAGCCCATTGGTTGTTTTTATATGATAAACTATAAATTCGTGGAGAACAAGAAGGAACACTGCTAAATTAGACTATCGGTTAATCTAATAGTTGTGATTAAATTAGTTTATTTAATATCAGGTGTTTTCTGTAAATATGCATGTAATTATTTTTTGACACTTTATCGTGAAAAACTGGCAAAATTTCCAGTGTCAAGTGCAATGAACAAGACATGTGTATGTTATTTGCGATTCAAAAAATAAATAATCAATTATTTTTATGAGAATTATTAGAAAAAAACCGTTCTATCAAATGGTAATTGCTTAATATTTTTGCATTTATCAATTGTTAAAATTTATTTCATGCTAGGATGACACTCTTGCGTCTAACCTGCAATCAATGGAACACAGACGTAAGATTGGATCACTCAGTCTTTACTACCATTATAACCACGGTCGCTGCTATTCGAAACTTAAAGAACTAATTCCTCCTGCACCCACCCACAATCGACAACTCGTCTTACAAAACTCGTCTTACACTTGCCGAACACGGTTAATGTCTGTCGACCAAGAACTGGCAGTTTCCAAAGTTCCTTCCTTAATGTCACCGGTAAGCTTTGAAATGCTCTTCCAGCGTCTGTGTTTTATCCTTCCTACAATCTGGATCTCTTCGAGAAACAGATAAATATACACTTGCAATCTCACAACACAACACACGTTTTCCGCATGCAGCGTCCTGCCTCTCTGGCGTCATAGAGTGCATCGGTCTTGAGCGGCTGTGCTCTCCTGCACGCTATTACATAAAAAAAGGTATTGTGTTAAAGATTTTACTGGACGTTAGTTTGTTGGCGCTAATAATTTTGTAAGCATGACAATTGCCTAATTATATTATTATAAACATGGGCGCTTGTTGTATTTTTTAGTCATTTATGTACGATTGTTGTCTAGAAAACACCTCAAACAATCTACAAATTTCCTCTCAATGAGTTCATGCAGTTGCATCTTTTACAACTTATTGTTTTCTTAAATTGCCAAGAAAAATGTGCGGCGTAAAGCTAAACTGTTCTTTTAATGTTAGACCCGAGCCACTCGTACCAAGGCCGGTCGCTCCGAAAGGCAAGAAGATAGTCCGCAGACAAATCCCGAAAGTAGGCCACTTTATTCTCCATCCGGCGGCTCCCACCGAGCTAAGGTGTAAAAACTAGACGGAGAGGGGCAATTAAATTAAATTATCGGTGACTCCTCGCAAGTACAATGCTGCCAGGAAATAAATACAAGACCAGGAAATTGGCTTCACCTGTTACTACATTTTGCGCTACCAATAGGATTAAGATGCGCCATAAGCGTTATTTTTTCCTCTACTTTTCTTGGAAGCGACGGTGTTTTTAATTCGAAACATTAAGCTTACCTAGCCGCAAAGTGATGCATTTTTTTTCAAACATGCTTTGTATACAATGTTATTCACGTTTTTTTACGTAAGCACATACAGGATAATTCCGACAGATGATGATAGTAATTCTGAAGTCTCATCTGTGGAATTATATGACGCTTACCATGGTGGATAAGTAATAGTAAGCATTGCATGTGGAGTGTTGATCCGCCAACGTCATAGATTACAGCCCTAGATTCAAGCATCATCCTTATTATTACAGGAATTTAATATGAATAGGTGGTCTTTACGGGACGACTTTCGTCTACCACCAATTTTAATTAATATGCTATGACTGTCATTTTACGGGTGAGGGATCAAATTCACCCCCCCGGTTTCTTAAGAGCTCAGAAATCGATTATAATGCTTTTTTTTATCTCCGTCGGGTATCGAACTCACTACCTTTGGCTTGCAAAGCAAACGCTTTGATCATTGAGCTATACCCGCCGGTATACAAATGTATAACTAATACCGTCTTCATTAATATTTATTTAATTACTAAATCAAATAAAAAATAAATTATGGACATGACATTCAATATATTTATGGCTTAAAATAAAGTAAACCGTTTTTTTCTAAATTATTTCTGATAAAAATGACGCAGAAAATAATATTTGGGATTATTATTGTATTTAACCATTTGGTGATAAATGATTAATAAAAATAATAAAACAGTTATATGTGAAATATCAAATAATAGAATTAGTATCAATTATCCAAGGAAATGCTTAAATTTAATTAGGCCATACATAATTTTTTGATTTAGATTTATATTTGTATAACTCATGCAATATACAGTACATATTCACATTCGTAAAAATAATCATAGCAATAAAATTAATGTTATTATTTTTAAATAAACTAATCTTGCTCATTTAGTTTGAATACACGATTTGATCTCACAGTAAGCAATCTGTTTGTTTTTTAATCTAATCTGCTAACTGACATACAATGGAACAACCATTTTAATTTTTGAATTAAATTTGCAAAGATTAAGTGGCAGAGGCGCAGCAAAGGGACTTATAATTATTTAATTCGAGATAAATGTAACAAGCGAGTGGATCTCAGCAGTGGAGCGGTACTTTAGTATCTCCCAGACTCAAAACGAATCTAACGCTTTTACGCATTAATAAAGACTGGATCCAACCCTGACGGAAAACACAATACTAATTAAATAACTTCTTAGGTTTTCACGGTCAGATTTGATGTTGTGGCTTATGGGTTGAGCCGTGTGTGGTGAACTTTTTTCAACCAATATTTCGACCGCCATTGCTCTTCTTCAGGATTAAAAATTCATTTAGTTTTGAGTTGGTTTATTCAGATTATATATTTCATTTATGAGCGTTATTGATTAATATCTCCATGGCAACTCAAGTTTCATTCCGAAGTATCGTAGATATGTTTTTTAAGACTACGGTAGGTATGTTCAAAGAATACGGTAGGTATGTTCTCGAATTGTACATCGACGAACGTCATGTCGGACTGTGGTCGTCTTTGCTTGTCTGTACAGGTTTTAGAGTATGTGCTAGAGGTGGAAGCCATGCTGTTTTGAGAATGAAGCCGTCATCCCTATTGATGTTGATGGGATTTCTTTTGATTTCAAATATTGGTTGAAATGTTGGTTGAAAAAAGTTCACCACACACGGCTCAACCCATAAGCCACAACAACAATACTAATTACTTTATACAGAATAATAAGTCAATATATGTAAAAAAATAAAATATTTTATGACTTCGTCGTTAATTTACTCTATTTTCTTGCTATAAATTAATGATCGTAGTTTTCTACTGAAATGCTGGGTTGGGCAAGTAGACACTGTTTGTTAATAGCAATGAAGTATTTATATTACAGTTTCATCAATTAAAAACGAAGAACATGAATATGAAATTTCTGTGAGTATTATAATAATGAGATACTATTCCCAAGGCCCTATTTCCATTGGAGGAACACAAATAGAGGCTGTAAACGACTTAACCTATCTGGTACAACTAATACAACTAGGACGAAGTAACTTCTCAAAAAAACCGACAGGCATATACAACTGGGATGGGCAGCATTTAGTAAACTAAAGTACATTGTAAAAGCGAAAATTGCGCAATGTCTTACTTTTTGACTTACTAAAACTAAGGCGTTCAACCAATGCATCCACCCTGTATTAACTTTTGCCGCAGAGTCGTGGACTCTATCAGAAAGTCTTTTCCATAAAATATAGGACACCCAGCGTGCTATGCTCGGAGTGTCGCTAAAAGATCCGAGACGGGGAAATACTCAGAAGAACTCAAGTAGTGGATGCTGCCCAACGAATAGGTACGCTCAAGAAGCAATTAGCAGGACATATCTGTCGAAGAGACGACGGTCGATGGGGAAGAAAAGTATTGATATGGCGCCCAAGAATTGGTGATTGGCCGACCCCCTACAAGATGAACTGACGACATAAAAAGAATAACGGGAGTGACCTGGATGCAGAAGGCGGAGGATCGAAGAGGATGGAGACTCATGCGGGAGGCTTACGTTCAACAGTGAACGGATACAGGCTGATGATGATGATACTCAAAGCAATAAAGGATGATCCCTGGGATTTTTTTTTAGTTAAATAGTCAGGGATCATCCTATATTGCCTTGGATAGTATTTTTATGTTGATTGACCGATTGTCGTTCGATCACCTAAGTTAAGCAGCATTGAACGTGAAATGTACATGGATTGGGATCGCGAAGTTCAGTATAAATGTGTTTGAAAAAATATGACAATATTTTCCAATGATACATATTTTTATTAAGTAATATTGCTGAATCCTTGTGAACGCTCGCGATGTATAATGTAATATAGATAGAAAATCAGTAAAGGAATCTCAACCTACACGAAGAACAAAAAGCTAAATTTGTACTTTTTACTACGTTATATCAAGCTGTATTCTTAACGCTTCAACTGCTGTACGAGTATTCTAGTTCTATATAATATAGTATTAAATAAATATGGCGATGGCTGCTTGAAGAAGCCAAAAACTACATCAAGCATTAGTGCTACTTTTGATGAGTTGATAGTAATTTGATTGCGATTGTATAAAAATAATATGCTAATGCTTATATTCTAGTTTATAAATAAACTTATTTATTCATAAAAAGACTCAAATAAAAAAATACCTTTTATGGTTTGCGTTGATTCATGTATTTTTTATCACAGCTTCACGGTTTTAAAAAATATTTTTTAATTTAATTACCAAATGATAAAATTATTTGTAAGGGTGTATTGAAACTAAGAATAAAGTTTTAATGATTTCAAATAAAATAGATATTCTTAAAATAGTTCTTCTTATATTTGAAGTAAAACATACCTTCTCTGTGAAAATCTATATTTCAGCTCACGTACAGGTCACCCGGTATTGACATAAAGTACTATGTAGATATGTGCTCCACTGTAAGGTACAATGGTATTCCTACTTGTGAGGAAAACAATATTCATTACCCGACCGAGGACATCGATCACTGACAATCTTTTACACAACAAATTGACAGTTTTCTCCTTACCTCCATTTCCGTGAAGTCAAGATATGTCTCGACTGAATTCAACTCTGGTCACGTTTACACGCACAGTGTTTTAAAGCACTGTCAGTGTTAATTCTAAAAAAAAAAGCAATGCTAAATTTTTGATGAACCCATGTCTCGAAATATGCCCAGGTTAAAATTCATATATAGAGCTGTTATAGGATTAGATATATGGATTGATATTTTGTTTTCAGAAGGCACCTTTACTTTACTATTTAAATATAATTGTAATAACATACTCGTATTATAACGAGTATTGCATTGAAAAACTGTTATTGGTCAAATTAAGCTTTGGTTTCTTGAACTCTAAGAATTAATTCCGCCATTAATTTATGTACATACTATTTAAAATAAGATCTTAATGTGAATGCTAAAAATGGAAATAAATTTTCATGCTTATCATTTAAATTATTTTACACTCAAGAATATGAAAGAATCTAGATAATAGTGAGATTTAAGCTGAAAGTAAATATTTTGACATCACCGGGAATTGCTTGAAGTAAATATTAGAATGTTGTATTATCTACTACCGTATTTATTTTGAACCTAATGCTCTTCATAAATAACACTATTTTTGTCAGAACTAAAAAAAAATGAATGTTGTATAAAGAGGGATATATAAAAAGTGGATTATTGTTTCAGTGACATAATTAAGTTTGTATGAAGATAAAAATATACTACGAGTACATATTTTTCAATGCCATGGAAAACAATGCGTTTTAGTCACCGCTGTACATTGATTCTTATTTTCTATCGCATGCGTACAATTTTAAGATCGTATGTAAGCGAAGCCTCCATTTGGAGTTTCACTCAAAGTTTTGACTTGTCTGAAATTGTCGATCGGCATTGAAGCAACTTTAAACATTGTCATCTCCCATCGGATAAGGGGAGCAGAATAGTACCAGAGTCTAGCAGGTCGGAGATTGAACCGTGTATTCCCTTTCTGACGATCTGAAGGAAAGTTTACCCAAAGTACCGAGTGTCTATTGAATCAAATGTTGCCGAAAACTTGACGCAATGAGTCGTGCAATTACTTATACAATTTCGTGCTCAAATTCTGAATATACAAAAAATACACTGAAGTAATGTACTGACAACAATGATTTTTTACTTTTATGTGATATTTTTCTCAAATATTTTGTGTGCTTAAATCACAATACAGAAAAAAGGAAAGTGTCATAATAAGTATGTTAGTCAATATAGTGATACTTTGCTACAAGATTTTAATATGTAGAAAATTTAATTGATCGTGTTTTGCATCACAAAAAAATTCATGGTTTATTAAAAAATATATATTTATATAGACATGAGTTATACATTTATTGTTTTCTTTTTTCTTTTATTAATCAAACATTTTGTTATTTATTTTACAAATAATAAAAAAACAATGGTTTATAATAAATATGATGATACATGTTATTCATACTTTGAGCACTTATTTTGAGAACCATTTCAATATAAAATGCTTAAATATTTCACACCTTGATTTAACATGAATCACACTACAAGAAGGAAGACCGCAGTTTCGCCTAAAATGAATGATTCAACGTGTATAAGCAAAGTATAATATTGTAATATTTAATATACTGTATATTTTTCTGTTAAATGGTTACACATATTTACACGTGTATTATAAGTTTTAACAATTGCAATAATATTTATAATTATGAAATTCTACCAAGTATCGTCAGATAATTTCCATAGAGTCTTTAATATTATTGGGTTAGTCAAGCGTTCTCTAGTGGACTTTATTGTAACTCAATTTTTTATTGAAAGATAATTGCATCACACATTTTTCATAGATTTAAGTATCACCTTGCACGTGCCACCGCTTTTATAAACTCAGCAAATTCCTCTGCAAGTTTGCACAGAGAACACACTCCTGAAGGTGACCAGCGCGGAGTTTCAGCGCCTCGGAACGACGAAAGGCAAAACGACATCGTTTATGTGAAGTGTACAAAACTTAGTAAAACACTTTATGCTAACGGGGCAGCCATCTTAAAATACGTAGTAAAGTGTATGCATCGAATATGTTTTAAAAAAATACGTTTTTAATTTTTAAATTTTTTACAACAGCTACGCATTGTGTTTGATGTTTTATCCATTGACATAAACACATTTCAGTAAAAATATGCCGACGTGTGTTAAATTTGGAGTATTTGATTCTATGAATATTATATATTGTTATCAGAAAAGCATATATTTAGTAAACACAATTAAAATGTGTTGATATAATAAAATATTTAGAGTTCCAAAATGTATATTTCTTAAAAGATTTTCCCATTTTCAGATTTAGCATTTTACTATTTATAAAAAAATGTTCCCACAATTTAAAGCTGCTTCAAATAGCTTGCAATAGTTTTAATTTTTGTTAAGACATTGTGCTTATCAGAAAGTGATAAAAAAGACTAGAGTCCTTTGAGATTTTTTCATATAGAAGAATTCTAAGTCAATAGACGCTTACATCAAGCAGGGATTTTATTTTTTATTTGTTATTTATCCTGTATCCTGTTTTAGAAATGAATTAAATATAGTTATTTCAAATGTATCTAAGAGACAAAAAATAATTGAAATTTAAAATTGAAGGATGGCGTTAAATAAAAAAAAGAAAATTCTTGAGTAAAAAATTAGTAATTTAAAAGCTCCACAATCAATTTGCCAAAACTATTGTTTGGAGCATCTTGATGTACGGATATGAGACATGGTGCTTATCTAAAAGTGATAAAAAAAGACAAGAAACGTTTGAGATGTGGTCATACTGAAGAATTCTCGGAATTTCCTGGAGAGACCACGTCATGAACAATGAGGTTCTCAGCATAATCAAGGAAGATAGGCACCTAGTAAGAACCATCTCAGAGAGGTGAGCCCGATGGATCGATCACATTATGCGCCACGATGGTTTTCATCACGACATTGTGGAAGGGATGGTTGAGGGTAGAAAATGCAGAGGGCGCCCTAGACAAGAGTATTTGCAGCAAGTGTTTGAGCATATGAGTTGTAGCTCTTATGCTGAGGTAAAGAGGATTGCAGAGGATCGAGAAGAGTGGAGATCGAGATGCAAGATTTTGTTACTGCAAACCAATCCAACGGATTAATACAACGAAGAAGTATTTGAAAAACTGATTTTTCGTAAATAATTGTATTGATCAGTGTGTTTATTTAATCATTAATAATAACTAGAATAAACAACGACAGCATAAGATAGGAGCCCAGCTACTTGAAGAAAAAATATCAACTACCATATATTTGTCTAGGAGTTACTTTGAGGGTTAAATTAAGGGGAAGCATGAATGGATTGATTCTCCTGAAGTCTGGACTCTTGGTCCTACAAAGTGGCTCATTCGAATGTTGCAAGCTATTCCAATTGTCTTTGAGAGGTGCAAAAATAAATTTTTAAAATGAAAGCACTAAAAACGGTGACCGAATGTGCAAAAACGAAGCAACAATAACAGTAACGTAGTGATATAAAATTCAAAAAGAACGAATCCGGAAATATATCATGAAATTTTTATGTTTTCATGTTCCCGTGAACCTTTTTCATAGCCAAAGCTCCCCGTAGTGGTCACATCCCATTTATTTTTAATACACAACAAGCCGGCGAGCATAAAAACACGGAGCGGATTTTTATTTGGCTGACAAAAATAATATAAATAAAAGTGCACTCGTTTGGATAGATGTGATTTTTTCACCACGTTACATCATCAGGGTGTAAAAAAGCACTTTCAATTTAGTTAATACTTCTACCGACAGTGAACGGATTGAAACCCCACCTGGTGGCTTCTAGAACCAGCAGAAACCAACAATTTTTTCTTCGCGATCTTTTATACGTTGCAGAATATGCTAATTTGACACAAGTACTAAGAAAAAATAAGTCATAACTTGTTTTGGGAACGACTTCACAGAAATACTTGTCGCGTTGAAATGTCTTGCCAAAGCATTATGAGGTGCTCAGTTAATATGATATCGTGTAGTATTTTTTGCATGTTTTCATCACACAGTATTGCCGGCGGATATGGCTATAAGAGGTGCGCTTGCTAACTATACCAAAATATTTTGGTTCGATTCCTGACGAAGGGATATTTCATGCTAAATAATAATAAAAAAAAAATCTCTTTTTCTTTTTGCTTTTCGTTGAACTGCGTCCTGTTGTGATACTAGGAAACACGGATGTTCAGCAGTCGTACCGTTTTTAATTGGTCTTCTTGGAAGTTGGATGACCGATGGTATTTCGCTCACTAATATGCCCAGGACTTTTAGAACACATTCTTCCTACGTGATCTCTACAGTACTGAATTCTACTAAGAAATCATTGATGTCAAAAGCCTTTTCCATTTCAGGATTACTTGCTTCAAATGAAAAATAAATTGAATCTGTTGTTACAAATACATAAAAGGTTGACAAGTGCTGCTCTTGCGGAGGTGGTCCTGTAAATAAAGCGTGGATGCAGTGGTTTCCATTTGTGGTGCATTCGATTTATGTACAATGCGTTTTATTGCAAACACATCTGTGGGGCTGGTTAGCATTGCCTCGGTACAGTGGGCTTGCTCAACAAGACCCTGCTTATAATATGCGTTTGGGGAACCTTTAAACAACGCTAGCAGGGGCTGGGTAAATGAGGTATGACAGAACTATAACAGGGAAAATGTATGAAAACTAATATTAATTATGTATTTACGTAAATAAAACGATGGATTTATTTCAGTAACAAAATTATCGATTTCAAAAATTTCCTTCCAGAATGACATATATGCAAAAATTAAACGGGTCTTTTTAATTGAATTAGTTAAGTGCCATCTTCATATTTGACTCTTGAAAGATGAAGTATTTAATCAAATACTTAAAAATTATCAAATACAAATCCAAACATAAAAAACATTATTGGTTTATTTGTTTAAGAATTTCAGATATATATAAAATAATTTTTAGAATTTATCCCACAATATATTTGTAGACGACATGTTTCTGCCACGCCGAATGGCCATTTTCAAGTCTCCACAGTACATGTTTCTTCTGATATCCGCTCCCGAAATCTAGTTTTAAGGATGGGCTCAATTCGACCAGCGACACGCGATTAGCAACAGGCAACAATCCATTCATGTTTTGGTAATCTAACGAGAACAGCGTCTACAATGTGCTTTTTCCGCTGAACAATATTGATAAGATGTATTAAAATATATTTTGAATAAACATTTGCGCTAAGTGTGTTACATCGATAAATAATTATATCATTATGTAATGCGTCTATTAAGGACCGTTTTCCCTATCTGCCGCAATTCATCTCGACGGAAAGCTCGGACATCGCTAATATAATTTCCATCACAATGAGCCTGGGTTACAGGCAATCTGAGACTTAATTACCAGATGGACGCTCGGACAGAGAACCTAGACTTGGCCGCTTATCTCGGACGGTCCAATCTGCCCGACCGCCTCAAAGCAAGAACCATAATATATCACATCGCCTCGTTAATAGCGCTCCTGATTTGCCAAAATTTTCCGCTTCTCGAGAAATGAAGAACCATCACGTTGAGAATGCTTGCATCGATCTGCACAAGATCTATTATACATATCACTAGCTGACCCGGTGAACTTTGTTTCGCCTGAAAGGTAATAAATGAGCAGATTTTGGATTTTATTAAGTTGAATTTTTCGGCACATATGATATCATATATCTGGTCTGGTTGAATTCTATTGCAATAATCGACGAAACTTCAGCAAATAATTGTCAGCATTACGACGAATGATCAAACGATATGCGTAATAATTCGGCGAGCTAACCTAATTGATAGTTTCTTAACCTGAAATTAAGACAATAGATTTGCTATTTTGTATGTAAAGCTAACATCCATATTTTTAGCATAATTATAAAGGGGTGAAGATAAATGATTTTAAATCCTTTGCCGGTTATTTGTCCAATTTTCTCTAAATAAACAGCCCCTAATCTTTAAATCTGTTATTTTCCTGGTAATAAGCAGTGTAATTAGTCTTTTATTGGAAGTCTAAAGCAAAACCAAGCACTGTAAAATGTATGTCATTACGAAATCAAAACTATGATATTGATACTCACCATTCAATGGATTTTTCATTTTAATGTTGAAATAATATCCATCTTCTCCTTGCCAAAACATCAGTGGGTATTGCAACGTGTCATATGAACGACGTGTTTCAGATACCTGTTGCAGTTGCCCAGTATCGCGACGTGTGTTCCAGATGGTCGACTATCCGCTCTAATCACGACTTTGTAGTCATCATTTGGCATGCGCTCCAAAGCACTCTTGAAAAGCCTGACCAACGCATGATGTTTATGAAGTAGTTGCTGCAGATCTTGAACAATTGGTCTTTTCATTGCTGCATTGATCTTTTGACGTCGATCAAGTTGTTCCTGCATGTTGCCCATGAAGCATATTTGTAAAAATTTATGCTGTGCATCTTCGAAAGGTTGCAATGATCCGATTCGATGTTGAATTTGTCCTTATATCTACAAAATCAAAAGCAAAGACAGTGTTACTGATGTATAAACACTTTTTTTAGAATAAGCATACATAATACAAAGGAATAAGCATAGAATGTTATTATGTTACTGTATTGTGTGTACAAAAGTACAAAAATAAATAAATACCTTGACTGTCGGATTAAATCCTCGTTCTTCAATACGTCCACGTGCAAGTGTTTTTCTTCAGTCCTTTAATTCGCAATGTTTTGAATCCTAGTTGCATGACGGCTTCGTCGTGAAAGATTCGAACGTTTTGGTGGCGGCATTATCAATAATAATATCGGCACAATAAGCTCTTAGAAAGTCGAACGTTCTCGAAACAAAACGTCAACTGATAGACAAAATATCGATCAAACCATATGATAGCTGTCACATATCTTTCCAGTAACCTTTTATTATAACATTTTTAACAAATAAAAGATTAAACTGATGTTTTGACTAATATTTATTTTGTTTTTCTGTCTTTTTTTCCTGACTTTTGTTTTTTTTTGTTTCAAAATTTTCCGTACCTTACGTAGGTACCTGCTTACAATACCTTCCTTTTGCTTCATTTTTGTTTATGGCGTTGCTATGGAAACAATTTCTCAAACTGACCGTTCTGTCAAATGACAATAGTCTTGTATGAAAATATGTTTACGTTAATATTTAATATAATATTCAATATTTTTTCCTAATCAAATCAATTTTGAGTATTCTATAGCTTTTTTACGGCTCTAAGCTACCTTTCCGTCAATTTTCAGCCAAGTCGGTTCAGCCGTTTTTGAGTTATGGGATACCGAACTAACAGAACTTTCTTTTATATAAATATATATAGATTTTATGAGCCCATGATTATGAAAGTGGTGTAAGTCATGTTTTATTCGTTCTGAGATATTTAAAGGTTTGTATTTTGATGTTGGTTGAAAACCAATGAAAGTGACAACTTCATGTTGCATAGAATGCCGTATTTAGATTTTTAAATTAATGGTGGATGAAGATTATTATAATTCTCAACATTGGGAACTGAAATAAATAAACAACTCGTTGTTTACAATTTCTTGACATACGCCACTTTCATAATTATGGGCACATATGTAACTCAAATAGTTTTTTATTTAATCGCTTCTAAGAAAGCACAGCCAGTCAAGACCAGTGCAATCTATGACGCTCAGCCAGGGAGGCTGGATGATTCACGCGGGAAACGTGTGTTGTGTTCGTATTTGTGTGTGGATTGGGGATATTGCAAGTGTATATTTATCTGTTTCTTGAAGAGATCCAGATTGTAGGAAGGAGGAAACACAGACGCTGGAAGAGCATTCCAAAGCCTACGTGTTAGACGAGTTTGTCGGTTGTGGGTGGGAGCAGAAGGAATTAGTTCTTTAAGTTCCGAAGAGCAGCGACCGTGGTAATAACGGTTAAAATGACTAAGTGAACCAATCTTACGCCTGTGTTCCATTGATTTCAGGTGAGACGTAAGAGTGTCATTATTTATTAAACGAATTGCTCTTCTTTGAACTGAGTCAGTTAAGTTTAGAAGGTACTTTGGGGCTCTCATCCAAAGGTGACTGCCGTATTCAAGGATAGGTCGGATTTGTCCTTTATATACAAGAAGAAGTGGTTTATTGTTGAAATACCGACGTGATCTATAATATATAATACACCTAGTGTTTAAGTTAATAGTTAAATTTTCCTGCATTCACACATAACAGACTCGTATTTAACATTTATCTACTGTTTAAGTATATTAATCAATAACTGGCGGTTGCCAAAATTTATTCTTAAATGGCACTGTTATCTCTGGAATGTTCTACCTGCTTATGTGTTTCTTCTTTCGTATTATTTGGGTTTCTCAAAAGATTCTTTATTTTCTTATCCATTCCCACGTATTTCGTGGTTAAAAACGTGTTACCAAAGAAGGCAATTCGAGACTCGCTGTAGTATACTTATTTCGCAGCCTTGGACTGAGGTCTATTTGACATCTAACTGATGCACCTAGAATCACGGGAAGGCTTTCAGCTACTCTCACACAAGTAGTTTTTTGCGTGCGTCTAGTAACGGGTCCCCATCTGGCTCTCAAAAAACAGGACGGGACAGGGAGGGTTTTCACCAAGCGAGGTCTCTCAAAAAATAGATAAATATACTATTTTAAATTTTTCACACCACAGACATAAGAATTTAAGAAACCTAACCAAACCCTACAAAACCAAAAGCAATCTTACTTTATCTATCATGTACAATATATATGGAGTACGCATGAAGTTTTATCATATGTCAAGTTTTTAACATCGTTTGATCACTGTAATAAAGCGAGTGGTTCAAGTCTGCTGCAGGATTAATGATGCATTATGAAAGAAGTGACGATTTATGAATAACTGAAATGCTTTCACTGATTATGTGCATGATAAAAATTGCGTCCAAAAATTTAAGCGTCATGTTTAAAGCATGTCAATTATTTTCTGATGTTATTGGTAAAGTATTTAATTTTCAAATAACTCAATATTTAGCCAAAATTTTCTTGGATTTAAAAAACGACATTAAGATTATGAAATAAGTATACCTTAAATTACCTGGATTCGTTGAATACTATTCAAAAAACAGCAGTACGTGTAATAATCAATAGAATCGGAACCTGATTTTAAAGTATTAAATCTAGGAACACAGTTATGTTAGAGCTCATCTCTTTATATTATAAATCAAAACCATTTAATATTTGAGAACATGAGTTTGTCGTTTTAGAGAAGCATTGATTGTGTCGCGTAGAATTTATTTCTTGTACCTCTGAGATGCTGATCATTTGCAATACGATACATATCAAGGATCCGTTAGCTGAAAGCTTGAAAAATATGCCAATAATTTAAAAACACACACGATTTCATAAATTGTGGCTTTTAGGTTAAACCGTGTGTGGCGTACTTCCTTCAACCAATATTTCGACCGCGATTCAGGAGTCTTCTTCAGGATTGATGATTTATTTAGTTTTGAGTTGGTTTATTCAGATTATATATTTTTAAATCTGAATAAACGAACTCAAGACTAAATAAATCATCAATCCTGAAGAAGACCCCTGCAATGGTGGTCGAAATATTGGTTGAAGGAAGTTCGCCACACACGGTTGAATCCAAAAGCCACAATATCGAATCTGGCCGTGAAAACCTAAGAAGTTATTTATCTGAGAAGTAATTTTCACACGATTTCGTTTGTTGTGGTAACCATAGGGATTTATAAAATTGCTTGGCAACTGTGCTTTAGGAAGAAATAAGAGACGAGTGCTCGTCCTCATTACGGGTCCACACGAGTGACTCGAGAGCCCCACTGAGACACAGACACGTCGGGCTGATTGATATTGATTGGGAGGGCGGTTGTGCCGCACGGAGGACGTGTCGAACGCCCGAGGACGTGATCCGCCTTCTTTCAGATGTATTTTTCTGGTTTCGGATGTCGATTTGTCTGTATGCCGTCTTTCCGGTCGACCAATTAATATCACTTACGCAACACTCTCGGTGCCATTAAGGCGTACGCGCAATCACGCCAAAACGACGCACGACTGGAAAGCGAAAAACAGAAGAAAAAAAAAACAAGAACATTTTTTTTAATTCGACTTTTAATAGGTATGCACATCCTCCTCTCACAAAGAAAGGGGAGTTATTACGTCACGAGGGGGCAGGACGAGGAGCAGGTCAGCAGACAGACACTTTATTTTAGAAGCACAGATTATATTTACGTTAAAAACATAACAATCTTTCGACCACGCGGAATGACATGCCGCGCGGCCGCAACGTGGACCTTGTCACGCTAAAGGGTGGGGATCGACTGCCGTGGGGATCTCGGATCCACTCAGCGCCACGAGCGGTAATGTTCTTAACTAACACACCCGTTAGCGAACCGTCAGCATGGCGCACCTAAATGCACGACAAGCGAAATAAAGAGACAAAAGATCGTATATCGAGGTTTTCGGTAACAGTAAGCAATAACTACATCATGCTGATATCATTATTTATTTTAATTTTTCTAAACGCCAACAATTGAGTCTGCGTATGTAGCTACCGTGTTAAATGAAAGTTTAGCAGGCTAGCTACCTCAAGTCTTCTGGGGTTCAGAATGCTTTTGAGGTTGATAGGACAAATGCTGTTTAAGTTAAGTTTTTTTTTTTAAGAATACGTCAATGTCATCTTCTCTTTCTTCAGCAAAATGACTTCCAAGTACATAATCCGAATTATTTCTTCACCCAGTCAACTAATGTATGCGATTAAAGGCATTAAGCTCTAAAAGCAAACCATAGTCACCCTTTTTTATATACAGTATTTTTAAGTAATTACTTAAAAGAAATTTCAGTACTTACGTTCTTTGACGCATATGACTTATTATTTATTTCAATTGCGACAAAAATATGTACAGAACAAATGTATTTTGAAGAATTTATGGATGTACAAATTGAGACTTTAACTGAATAAAAATATTTAAAGATCATACAAATTAACGTTTTTATAAGTTGTCTAGGATATTTTTTTATCTAACAAACATTTTTGTCGTAATTTGATCGTTTGAAAAATCAAACAGACGCAAGTTTTAATTATTGGATATAACAACGTTAAATTAATAATCCTAATGCTTAAAAAACTCTCGCTTTAAGTTTGTAGCTTATAAGACCATGTCCTTGGCAAATATTATTTTACAAATGTCGCGCAAGAGCTTTCTAGGATTTGCTTTGTGGTACGTTACGCCGTTTTAGCTTTAGTTACAAAAGGAAAATGACAATAAGTGTATTGCCTCTTGTGTTTTTTATTGCGGCCATATATAGCGAGGCGGGGAAGTGAATACAACTTGCATTTAATTTAATTTCATGTGTTCAAGAGTGTTAATAAAGTAGCATCAAACTAACATTTAAAACCTTTAAAATTAACATAACAAAAATATCTTTGTAAATTTCTTAATTGTTTTTAGTGTTTTCTATATGAAAATACAAATTAATTTAATGTTAAGAAAATCAAATCAAATCAAATTAATATAAAATTAATTGTATGAACATATATTTAAAAATATAATTTAAAAAAAACAACCAAAAAATATTGCGTTTACTTACTACATAGAATATTGTGATTTGACAAATTTTATTTAAATCTTATTGTTGTCATGGTAACCGGTAGGCACAATTAATTTATTTTCCGTACCTATCGTATACAGGTTGCAATTTTGAAATACGATGCTTTATCATTTGAAATATTCGAATGGCAAAAAACTTCTTAGGTTTTCACGGCCAGATTTGATATTGTGGCTTTTGGGTGAAGCCGTGTGTGGCGAACTGCCTTCAACCAATATTTTGACCGCCGTTGCAGGGGTCTTCTTCAGGATTGATAATTAATTTAGTTTTCAGTTGGTTTATTCAGATTATATACTTTTTTTTATTTTTTCGCCACACACGGCTAAGCCCAAAAGCCACAATATTCGATGAAAATATTGCGCTAATGTTTTGTTTCGATTTTGAAAAACCTCTATGGCAGCCAAAGGGTTAAAGCATATTGTTAAATTTAGTCTGTCGCAACAATCTCAGTTAATATTAAGGATAATTTATCATATAAATACTTCGAAACAGTGTACTTGTTTTGATAATATGTTGTCCTCTTGTTTACATTATATAGTGCCGAAAACCAAACAATTCAGTCTGTTTTTGTTGCAATAATATAAACGTCAATATCTTTCGAGTGTTATATAGATGTTTATTGTTTCAGGGTACGACTGGGTGGGATGGAAGAACGACTCCATCAACTCACCCGGAAACTACGTGGAAATCGTCTTTGAGTTTGCAGAAGTTCGAAGCTTTTCCCTGATGCTGGTGCATTGCAATAACATGTTTCAGAAGGAAGTAGAGGTTAGACAAGTTCACTTTCTCACATCCTTTACTTTATCATTGCTTTTGAATGCTCAATCATATATTATATTCACTCCACAGACATGAATACATTTGGATGTTTAATTTTTTCGTTTATCGGATTCCTAGAAATGTGTTTTTAAAAGGAACATCTAAAAAATCGTAGCGAAAACAAATAACAAACTGCAACAACTTTTCACAAATGTCCGGAACATGAATCTCACCTGCAAATTAAGTTTTAACGAATTGTTTAAAACAACTTTTTATTTACAAATGGTTAGAAAATTGTTTTACATGTCAGAATAGTAATAGCGACCAGTTTTGTGTTGCATTTTCTGTAAAAAAATAAAAATTTGAGACAACTTTTGAATTGATACAACGAATTTTATTTTGTATTTACAGTTTGTATAATATTGTTGGTTAATTTGTTTATTTTAACAATACAATTAAACATTGATGTTTGTAAATATTTAAGGTCCAACATTGTATTGAATAAATAATAAATTAAAAATGTAAAAAGATTCAGAAACAATTATATGGTTAATTGATGAAATGCCATGTAGTGTACGAGTGTTTTCTATATACTTGAACGTATTAAGATACAAATAAAAGTAAATGCAAACATTTTCTGATATATTTTATTTAAATATTGCAAAAATAATCATCTTTACTAGATTTTTAAATGGAATTTAAAATACAACATAGTATTTATGTGTCAATAAAAGCCTCGAAAATGACATTTTATTGTTGGGCGAAGAGATCCCAAAAGGAGTTCATCTATCAAGAGTGACAGCCATCTGAAGACTTACTGACATTATATAACTACTTTAATATCTGCATAACAGCTTGATTCATTCAAAAACGCAAGTATGACATATGACTAATATTATTTTCAAAATCCTTATGTAAGATGAAGTGATGACATCAAAAGAATTGTAAAAGGCGATTAAATTCGGAAGGAAGATGAGGAAACATTTGTGGGAGGTTTACGTTCAACATTTGATGAACACAGACTTTTGATGTTGATGACAAATATTTTTTTATTCTACATCAGGTTTTCGAGCATATCAAGGCATTCTTCAGCATCGGAGGCAACCAGTTCAATGGAGAGCCAGTGTCGTACTCGCCTAAGCCGGACAAGACCCTCAATATTGCCAGGGAGGTGACAATAATGCTGCACAACCGCATCGGCCGCTTCGTTCGCATACATCTCTACTTTAGATCACGTTGGATCATGATCAGCGAGATCAAGTTTGACACTGGTAAGCGAAACCATCATACAGACAATACAATATATCAATAGAATACTACAAATTCATGAAACGTTTGCCTGTGTTAAGATATATATATTAAATGTTTCAGTATTTAAAATTTGAATTTTGATTTTAATAAATTTAAGTAATTGAGGCTGACAATAAATATGGAATACAAAACTATTATACTTAATGTCTCATTCTCAACAATTTTATTTTATATTTACCATTTCTAAAGTCATAACAATAACTTTTTAATGCTGGAAGCACTAATGCCACTACAGCTATTAGATTGATATTACTCAGATTATATTAAGTATTTAAAGCTTAATAATCCAAAAAAATTGTCATTAAAATAGTTATATGCTTTGGAAGTATTTTCATGCATATTTTTTTTAATTTTTGAGAACTTATTCTTACTCGACGGTGGAAATAGTATGTTAATTTAGTACGAAAAGTTTCTCCAACTTCTTATTTATTATCATCACTCGGTTTTGCAATGCTCCCTTAGTATGTGTGTTTCAGCGTCCATACAATCAGAATGTGAAAAATATGTAGATTTATAAACTCTTTCAAATTCGTTCATCTATTCTACAATTAATGCACACGCGTCCAGTTGGATTCATTGAGTTCCAAATAATATATATTTCAAAAATAAGTTAAATTATTTTGTTTGTGTTTTCATGTGTTTATACATATATTTTGTCTAAGGATCTTCTATGGAAAACTATTTTTAAAAAAATGTTCACTTTATTTGTTAATATAACTATACTTGCCACGTTACTATAAATGTTTAACCAAATCGCCTCGGATGTTGATATATTTCACGTTAGGGAGGCCCAATTCCGATATGAACTACACGAGTTTCTTTAGAGGAATAATTTGTTGGCGTCGTCTGTTTGATGAGAATTGGGACCTTCTTTTACTTGTCTTTATTTACTTTGGTCTTAGTACTTAATCACAAGTACCTATATTTGTATATATAGTATTTTTTTTAAAGATTAATTCTTATTGTACTTCAGAAATGAATTGAGTTGTTAAAATTTGTTATGTTTGTGTAAGGGAAAAAAAATTGAATAAAAAAAAGAATAACCATCCTTGTCTGCGGTAAACATATATGTTGACGAGTTGGCTTCTTTCAGTTGTCATAGCCGGTAACTTCACCGAAGAAGAAGGATTCCTGACGACTCCTGGTAAAGACAGGACATCGGTCGCGTCGGGAACGTTCCAGAGAGATGAAGTCCACACCACTCCGGGAAGAGCCATCCATCAGCGGACGGGAGTTCAACCTGTAGCGCCAAACGGTAAGTTCATACTAACTACATTCTTGCTTGACAAATATTTTTGGTGAAGCTGCATATCATTATGTTAGTATATCGATGTGTTTATCTACAGTTATTGGTGGAGATCAGCCTGATGTTCCACCGGAAGAGAGTGGACCTCATTTGGTACTCATGGCTGCTTTGGGAGCTGTGGTGTTCCTCCTTGTGGTTGCCATCGTCTTTGTAGCAACGCGCGATCGTTGCGAGCAGCTAACGGGATTAGAATCATCGGCGGATGGCGTACCTAAGGTAAGATGATAACAAAATCAAAATAGTATTAATTATATTGTAAATATATGACGTCTTGTTACCAAAACCTAGTTGAGAAAATGCAGCCATACACAGTTTCATTATAAACAAAGACATACAAATTCATACTGTACGACGTAAATAAATGCACAAAAAGGCACAAATCACAATATTTAAATACTTTATTGAACCACAGGATTTCTTACATAATCACTTGTGTTCCAGGCCCAATTTATTTTTCTCAATGAATTTTTATTTCATTCCCCCTTCCACAATGTAAAATTTTTAGTCTATTTAAGACGTAATTTAATGTTGAGTATTAGAAACAATCTGGACAAGCAGGTGTAGATTGTATCTTATTGTTTCATATTGAAATATATAAATAGTTTACTGGTACCTATTATTTATACGTACCCAAATAAGGTTACAATTTTGCGGAAAAAATGTTAAACTACGTACTATATTTACCTATAAATACCTTCTTCTGATGTATTTTCATATATATTTTTTTAATTCAACTCTCATAAGAGAAAATATAATTTTTAACTATAGTATGCATAGTGAATACTTTTAAAAACTTTGCTAATTTAGAATAAAAACTTCTTACGTTTGTTTAATTTAAAAAATCAATAAAGGAAAGAATCTCTTTCAATATATCTATCGCAAAAAAATATATATATTAATATTAATTAAATATCGTTACAAGCATTTTCATTATAAAACAGTTCTAAAGTTAATATTATCTTAAATTTTAATAACTACGTACTCGTTTATGCTGTCAAAGTAGTCATATGTAAAAGTAATTAAAGAAAGGTAATTCAAAAAAAGGAAAATAATAATAATATATAAAAAGCTTGTGAATAAATGATGACTGATTGAATTATTAAAAATGATAATTTACATACTCTGAATATATACTATAGAGACATCTATCGTCATACGATGGTAACTTTGGTATAAAAACAACTTATTTCGCGCATCCGTTCAGGCAGGAGATGTCGAGTGGACTAGGGTAATGAACAAGAGTAAAGGTTGGTTCCATGGCTCGTGGTTCGCATCCCGCCTCTGTCGAAATTTTTTCTGAATGAACTGATGCGTATAAAATTGGAGGTATAATTGTATGTATATATGTATTTAATTACTAATTAAAAAATTGTTGTGACACACAAGATATTTTTTTAGCACGGTGACGTAACCGGTATCGATTCCCCTTTGTGATGCGATGATGAAATTTGATCGTTCAATCCGATTCCTTTGTAAATTAATTAGGAACAAATATATCGTGTTAATAGACGGTTTTAAATGACAAACGGAAAAAGTCCACTCATTTTGATGGCTCTGGCTGGAAGCGTTCCCGAGCTGTCGCTATTTAATTGAAATTGATAGAAATTACAAAAGCTTGCATCCAAACAACAATACTAATAGGCCGATATTGTGTAACAATACGCTGAAAAAGAGAACAATACTTTGGCGCTGAACATAAAGCTCGCGGTTGCGACCTGAAAGCGGATTGACAAAAAGCTTTTTATTTTTTAAATATTGCTAGTTTATAATAAATAATGCCTGAAGCGGTTGAGCTTTTGTGACTAAAAATGGTCACCGAAATCTCAATGGTTAAATGCGAACACAAACATTCATATAATTGAACTGGGATTTGATGTATTGTAATTTTGAATTGATGTTTATGGTGAAAAATTCTGGAAAAAACGAATCATTTTTATAACTTTTGATTAATCTTCATTACCACGAATAGTTGTGGAAATGAATATTTGCTATAACGTTTTTGTATTAAATTTACATATTATTCAACTAACGGTGTGATTTTAAATTTATTAAATGTTTGTAATAATGTTTGCAATGTTTCAAGATGCCAGTCGGTATAGGTTAGTGGTTAAAGAATTTGCTTGGTAAGCCGAAGGTCGTGGGTTCAATCCTCGACGGAGATTAAAAAATAAATAAAAAATAATGTATTTCTAAGCTTTAAATTATCCCCGGTTGGTGTGAAATTTGATAAATAATAAGGATGATGCGTGAATGTTGAGTCTGTAGTCTATGTCGTAGGCGGATCAACATTTCAAATGCAGCGTTTATCCATTTGTAAAATGGTAAGCTTAATAGGATCCACAGATGAAAGACTTTACAATCACTTTTAATCACCATCTCTTGGTATTCTCCTGTATGTGTTTACATGAAAAAGAGATAGGCAAATGTATACATGTAATGGACTTGCGTTAAATTCTCAATTTTTACACTTTTCATTCTCTTTAACAAACAACTGCCGAAATAGAAAAAAAATCTATATGCACTTACGACCATAAAATAACATTTCATTAACCCTTTTGCATCGATTGCCGGTATATGCCGTTATAAGATTCCCCAACCGTTGACATCGGCTGACGTGATATATCGTTTTGCTACTTTCTAATAATAGTTTGTTATGCATCATCTGATATAAAGGATACAAGAACCAATATGCCATATGAAAATAGACCAGATAAGTTCATTTATGCTTCAAATACTAGTTTTATAATTGACAGTATAATTTGTATTCAAACCAAGCCTTAATGGAAGGGTTAAAATTCATAATTCGATTAGGACAGAAATACAGATACTGAATTTTCTAAAAAAAAAAATACAGCTTTTAATACTATGTAGGTAAAGCAACTGCGATGCCACCGCTTAAATGTCGGTAATTATTTTTCACTTAATCAAAAACAATATTTTCATACAAAATTAGCATTTCCTTCGTGGCATCCATTGACGAAAACATCCAAGGCGTTCCTAATCCAGGCTCACGCACGAGATAAATTTGAGGAAATTTCCAGAATCGACTTAATGCTATAACCCTACAATGAAAATATTCGTGGTCTACATAGCAGATATATTTTTTACTTTGAAATCGGATTTCTTATAAAAAAAAAAACATTTTTAAGAAAATTGGGATTTGTTACGTTTATTAACCTCTCCTCCCCGGTGATGTCTATCGACTACGCATTGCTTGTAATAACTTAAATATCTCTGTAAATATAATACACACAGGGTTCAGATTTTAGGTATTCCTCCTTAATACATTTACGTATTGAAAAAAAAAATATTTATAATAATAGGCACTCATCGGGAGCAGGAAATATTTTTCTAAAATCCGGAATAAATTCACCACTACAATCAAGACGCGTCAACTGTCATGAATCATTGCACCTGCCGGAAGTGTGTGCGAAAATAAAATTAAAAAATACACAGATGCGGCGGCATCTATACTCCTCACTCTCGCTGACGTACTAATATGAGTGAGCGAGACGGGAAACCTCAGTTGGTCGCCTAGTTCGAAATGATATCGGCTCATCCATATGTCGACAGGCCAAGTAATGTTAGTAGCTCTCGGATGTTCACGCGACAAGGTGCGTCTGGCTGTTTGAGATCTTCGTCTGATGTTTTTCATGTTTTTAGCTATTAAATGTCAATTATTACTGCTTTTTGACATCAACTATTGTAAAATTAAGCGATATCTTATCTACTAATCTAATTAAAGACACTATATGAATGCCACTGTCTGCTGCTATTCGTTTGAATGGCTTTAAAAATGTGGGAACAACTTAAACACTAGTATTAGAGCTTTGTTGTTCAGTCGTGACATGCGAGATACCCTCCTAGGAAAAATAAGTTTTAATTTTATATTTAAAGCAAATAATTATTTTTAAAATAATGTTATTTTTATTGTCCAGCGGAATAAAACGAATTCCAAAATTTTATTTTATTAAATTTTCGTTCTGATCGCTGTTCCAAAAATGTATTTATTTATTAGACAGAACCGAAGTTCCAAGGTACAAAATTGTAAGAAAAATAGCATACATAAATATACCATACATACAAAAGATAAAAAACATAAAAAATAACATTAAAGAAGAAGAAGATCACACGTGTCAAAGATCATAGAAATCTAGGAGAACAATACCATCGACAAAAGAGGAAAAGGATGTAAGAAAAGGATCGAAGTGTGCTGGTAGGCCATTTAGGAGCGCCATTGCCGTTGTACCAAATTGAGTGCTTGAAGCTCCACAAGCATGAACTGGGATCAAAAACAATGGATGGCTACGAGCACGGGTATACTTATCTGGAACATAGAAGTTAAAAGATTCAAGAATCCCAGGGTTGTGAATTATACCTCGAAGAAGAAGGAATGAATATTTTAGAGCAGAAATTTTCCTCTGGGACTCTAACGACCGAAAAGAAAGCATCCCTAGAAATGACTAATATATTTGTTTCGAACTGTCAATCTTCTTTCAAACTGTCCTTTTTTTGCGTTTTTTTTCAACTGACATTATGATCACCATATTTTTATACTATCAACTATTTTTCCGGTAACATGCTTAAAGTAGAGGATATTCTCTCGTAGACGCTGTAAAGAGTGTTGTGATAGGCATATATTCCAAGGTAAAAATATTCATGTTTTAAGTGTCCCCTATGATTAATTTCATTCCATCACCACATTTCAATGGCATCGATATATTTTTTATTTCTTATTATTTTCCAACACCATATTTCAATGAAAAATGTATTTTATTTGTATTTTGGTCAGCACTCACTTTTCAAATTAAAATATACATATTTACCGAATAAATGATAATTACACCCATTGTAAAATTGTATGAAGATGGCGTCTGTTGAAAAAGCTGGATTTAATTATTTATTATTTTATTCAAATTATTAACAATAAAAAAGTAATGCAATTATTATAAAAAACACTATCTTTTTATTTAACATTACGTTCAGTATAGATCAGCAAAATAAAACAATTTGATAATTAGTGGGTACTTTTAAAATAACACGTTTGCTAAAGTGCTGTCAAGGTTTAATAACTATTGCTTATTAAATGCTATGAAAAATGTTCCGTGTAAGGGTTAAGACAAAAAATTATTCGTTTCCTTATTGCAGATAATTCGTCACTCTGCTCCGTCACTCGTTTATATCGCTCCTTTATTTCTCCCGCCCAGGAAAGGATTATCCTTCAATTATTTATAATCTTGTCATAAAGCTTCCCCCCCAGTTTTGCTGTTATCTCTTTGTTTGTTACGCCCTGCGTTGGGCCGCTCTCTGGACACAACATCAAATACCAGAAGCTCACTAAACTTTTTTTAACAAGATTAAAAATAATTGAACAAATAAAAATTGACAACAATGAACAAAAGTATTTTTGATATTATCTACAACTTCTGCAATAATATCTGAAATTTATAAATTTATATAAATTTTTGTATTCTTTTTTAATTGGTCGCATCGATATGTTTTTGAGTTCTTGAGTTTTTGAATTTTTGAGTTTTTGAGTTTTTGAGTTTGTGAGTTTTTGAGTTTTTGAGTTATTGAGTTTTTGAGTTTGTGAGATTTTGAGTTTTTGAGTTTTATAGTTTTTGAGTTTTTGAGTTTTTGAGTTTTTGAGCTCTTGAGTTTTTGAGTTTTTGAGTTTTTAAGTTTTTGAGTTTTTGAGTTCTTGAGTTTTTGATTTTTTGAGTTTTTGAGTATGTATTTGAGTTCTTGAGTTTTTTATTTTTCATTTCATTTAATTAATTTTTATCAACAAAATCAGCCGTAATTTCTATGAATTTTGAAAAACAATTTTAAAAAGTTACACATTTTTAATATAGATATATATATATAATCGTGTCGGAAACAACAGGGTCAGATCCTGTCTGCCCAGAAGTGGGCGACGTCGATGGCGTTACTTCTGGCCATCATCAGGTCTTCCTGGGTGCAGCCACTCGGGCACAGCGCACACTCCAGAAGGTGTGACAGGGTCTGTTCCACGCCGCAGTCACATTCAGTCGGTCCGCTGTAAAACTGCCAGGCCCTCATTTGTGTCCTCGTCTTGCATACTCCGGATAATATAGATAATATAAAGATATGTCAAGATGCTAAATTAATAGATGTTTTTAAATATTTCAAATAAAGAACATAAATTAATTTTTAGATGATAATAATAATACAATATTATATTTTAATTAGGATTTGAGTCAGAGGTCATAAATAATTACCCAAAATAAACTAGTTATACTTTCGGCACACAGTATTATGTAAACATGTAGATGTATAATAAATTACGCTTTGTGCCGTTTTCGCAATGATATTTTGGGAAACGCTGAAGCACACTAATTACTTAAATAAATTTCCTACAGTCCCTCCTTTTGTTTCCTCGCGGGGGGCTGTTAGGGAGGGAAGAGATTAGTTGCTACTTTCATTTGTCCGAGAAAAGTGTTTTTCTATAACAGCAAAAATTAAAAACGATTCGACGATAACCTAAAAGAGCTCACCATGCTTTACGTTTTATATGAAATTAAATTCCTTTTTCTTTTCAAATTTAAATGATTTATTTTACTATCTACTGATAATTATTTGAAAGATATTATTTTTTCTTCGAACTGACTGGACTGATATTTGATTATTTACAAAAATGTAAATTTACGTGATGGAAACTTGTGTATAGCCTGGCATTTCGACAACGGATAAACGTTATTATTGACTAGTTGATCCATCAATATCTACAGTCAGACAAAAGATTTCTTAAGTAACTAACTTTGGAACCGATTTCTAATGAGCAATGAACTAACATTGATTAAAAATTAATTGTAACAAAAATAACGTCATAAAACATTACTATATTATGCGAAATTAGTATTTACTTATATGTTTATTAGTAATTACTTGAATTTACTCGTATATGTATCGTTTGTGTAAATACTGTGTCACAAGAGACACAGACTATTTTTTTTTTACCATTCCGGTTGCTGAAGCATATGATAACCATACAATGAGGTCAAAATCTAATAAATATTTATTGACGACACTGTCGAGAGTCAACTTCAATTAAAAGTTGACTCTTGATAGTGACGTATTGAAGAAAGCTACCAGTTAGTCAAAATTTCAGTCTAATTAACAGAGGTAATAATACTCAAAGTAATCTATGTAGAAGTAAGGTAAATAAATAATAAATTTATTAATTATATTGGACCTCAAAAACATTGAACAAAAAAAAATCTTCTTTAAAATGCGCTGCTACTGGTTAGGTAAATTAAAGATCTTACATTGATGATCTTAATTATAATTCATGTGTATATCCAATATTATAAGCTAACTAATATTTTTCTTCGCTTAAAAGACGTCAAGCTGATTTTACAAATTGTATAACAAACTGAAAAAATACTAATTCTAAATTTATCCTAATAAAATTATTATTTTACTACAAAATATAGAATGGTGAACTATATATTCGTCTTGACTCTAAACATTCTGATATTTATAGACATAATTATCTTAATTAAATCATTTATTGTGTTTTTTCTGTTATACAGGGGAACGGAGATAAAGAAGAAGTGACTTATCATGAGCCTTACCAATACAGCTACCGAGCCGGTCCAATGTCAGCACCTACATTTTCAAGTAAGATTATGTGATTAAAAAAATACTTTTTTGAATGTATTTCGAATTTGTTTAAAAAGGGGACAAAAGATAATTGATAAAGAAATCAATTCAATTCACGAAAAAAAAATTGTAATAATATTTTTAAAAAAAACTCAATTATGGACCTTATAACTATCACACTCTGTTAATGGTCCTGCTATAGTAGTAATGATACTTAATATGTATCAGAATTTCATGTAAAAAAATATATAAAAACCTTACGTTAATTGCTCAAAATTCACAGGAAATATAATTTACACCCGCATAACACACATCTATATCGCATATAAAGTAATTATACAGGGAAAAAAATTGTTGCTTACGTTTAGTAATTAAGTTTCATGCTAGTTTCAGGAATAAGAATTTCTTAAATGCCCAATTTAAAAAGTATTGCTTATTCAAAAGTTCTCGCTATTAATACTTTAGAAAATTTATATGATAAAGTAAAAGTTTCAAAGAATACTGCAACGCTATTGTTGTTCTGTAGTAGAGATTGTGAAGCTTTCTCACGTGATTGCTACTTTTTTTACGTATTTTATATTAAAATGTATGAAGATTAAGCAATAAGAATATTTGTTGATACATATTAAAGTATACTGATACATTTAGATGAAAATCTTGAAAAGTGTTTATTATAATAACATGATCTCAATACATAAGAGACTATATTAACATCCAACTTCGTTTAAAACTACAGATAATTTTTGCACTGCAGTGGCTTCAAACGTTAATGATCTGGATTCTAGATGGTTAATGAATTTCAATTACCATATACTCTAACTAGGAATATACAGATTTAATAAATAACCGGGGAAATAAAAAGTACGAATTAAAATTAGCATATGCTTAAACTAGGTATATGAATGTACCAGATTATAAACATTTGAAATATCGAGTTTTCTCTGATAGTGTTTCCATAAAAAGAGATTTATTTTTATCTTGGAAAATTATTTAAGTCATCTAGACTCTCATCATTTAGGAAAAACGTAGCTATAAAAGTATTTATTTTTAACTTAAAGATGCTCAGTTGGTTCCAACAATCTTTCACAGCAGAGGTGTGTCTCGTCTTAGTGTTAAGATACTGATATAGTTAAGAATATGTAAACAACATATTCTTAACATACAATAGACAAACAAATATGTAAAATAATGTTTTTTTTATCTCGCTTAATAGATATCATATTTCTTTTTTATGAAATATGGCATAATAGAGCATTGGTTTCCTGTAACTTTATTTACCTTCCGTTAAGTTTTTTTAATAAATGTTGTGTTTGGCACGAATACTCTAGGCTCTCCACTTCTGTACTAAGGAAATGTGAAAGCAATATTCCACTTTCAATTGAATTCAATTACAGTTCTGAAGAATCAGCGTTCATTTTAATGCGACTTAAGTTTTTAATATGCATTTCGCCGTTTCCGACAAAGCGCGGCGGGTAAAGGCGGGAAAATAATAATTTCGCATTCGTTTTCAGAAAAGGGCAATATAAATAAATTCGCTCTATGATTTTGTGCAGTCTAATAAACGTTAATGCTTAAAATTTATTTTGATTAGTTTTTCATCTGCTGGTGGCTTCACTTAATTACCAAAATGCTTTTTTATAAGCAAAACGTCTTAAGCGTAATCGATCAATATTTATCATGATTCGCGATTGAACTGTTCGTTTTATTTGTTCGTCAATCGATAATAACAAAGACCAATGACGTTAAGTCATAATATAGCATTTTTTTTTTTCAATGTTTTCAGCATTCACTTTGAGATCCATAATAAATTATAAATATTTATTTATTTATTTACCTTGTTTTCACATGGATCACGTAACAAAAGTTCTCTATTAGGAGACTGCAGTTTCGACTAACTCGTAGTCTTTCTCAATCCTTCTCTAGTTAAGAGATAACTGAGCTGCGTTGTACTTTATAAGTGGTGTAACACCTTTTGTAGGGGAGGGGTGGGGTGTGTCTATCAGGAAAGGAGAGGGAGATAGGTAGTGTTGCAAGGATGAATGAAGAGATAAATACATAAAAAGTGGTTTAGGTATAAATTTATTTTTATTTTCTATTTTATTTTTTATTTATTTTATTTTTTTTAATTATTATTAATATTATTCTTAGAAGGATTGAGAAAGACTACGAGTTAGTCGAAACTGCAGTCTCCTAATAGAGAACTTTTGTTACGTGATCCATGTGAAAACAAGGTAAATAAATAAATAAATATTCATAATATAGCTTTGAAATAAATCTTGGTTGTTACAAAATAAATGTACTCAAATATAAATATTCAGTTGAGTTTATTCAATTAGTCAAAAATTGCTAGTGGACAATCTAAATGTCATAAATGTATAAATTTCATCATTGATACATTTCAATACTAAGCAATGAATTTAGTTTTTTCAATTTACTACTGTAGCCCCAATAATATTAATTCTCATCGACTGCTAACGAAATATGAGAATATTAAGTCAAAAATAAAAATAAATATCATTTTTTAACAATAACTCATTAGTGGCTTTAATAACAGTAATGAATTTGTTGTATTCTTTAGTGGACGCGTGATAAAATGATATTTTTCGTTTTTTTTTATAACATATTCGAGACACAGCTTTTAGTCAATCATATCATATAGAGTCGACAGAACTAAAGGCATCTGTCTATGTTCAACTGTCGTACCTTTATGTTAAACACTTATTTTTTGTAACCGACAGTTCATATGACTAGTATAATACGAGTGTATTATGTGACTTACCTTACAATATAAGCAGTTTTTTTTTTTTTTCAGATCTCGCTAGTGTCGCATTCCGTGAACTAGTTGAGGGCGCGGGTCCAGCATCTCTTAACCAAGCAGCATCCAGTCGCCCTCCTCCGCCTCCTTTTCAGCCGGTCTTCCCTCCTCCCGTCCCGCCGCCACCAGAGCAGTACTACGCATCAGCAGACCTAGGGAGAGCCATCACTCCACCGCCTAAGATCTCGCAGATAACAGCGCAGACAATAAGAACGCTCCAAACTACAACAAAAGCACTGTACAGCGTCCCCACATCGCTTAGTTCCACATCGGGTGTCGGAGACTCCGCTCCCGAAGACGACGACTACGAAGACGTGAAGATATCAAGCATACCGTGGAGGAATTTCAAAGTGATATACACCATAGGTGATGGACGCTATGGTTCTGTTCACATATGTGAAGTCACTAAAGTCAATGAGGGTAATCTTTGCTCTGTTGGAGAGCTCGTCGCAGTACAGTCGTTGCGTTCTGGTTGCACGCCCGCTGTTCGGCTTGCTTTCGACAAGCACGTTAAAGGACTGTCAAAGCTGAAGGACACGAACGTTGGGCGCGTGCTGGGGGCAAGTATGGAAGGAGAACCTTTCCACGTGGTGCTGGAGCATCTGAGACCTGGAGATCTGAACCAGTTCTTACAGAGCCGTGTTGCAGAATCGGCCAATACCGCGCCGCTCGCTGGGAAGACATTGAGGTTAGTTTTCGATTGTATTAAAAAATTATTAAAAATAAAATATAAAATTATAGTCTTTCACAAATTAGTTAAAGTTACATGAAAGTTAAAATACATACTTGAAATTACTGAGAGTTGGTACAAAGTATATTTTTTTTTAGACACACTAGAAATTCTGTTAATTATCAACTTTACGAATATATGGCAATACTCAAGAGATCATACTTTTTTTTTGCGTATTAATGTACTTGTATACTTTCACATATTATATACAGACATGCATGAATAGTTTGATTAAATTTTTTTACCTATTGCTTACATGACTTTAATTAAAAAATGATTGGAAAATGATACACAAGTGTACGACAATGTCTAAAAAGTATAGTACGTATTAGTAAAAAAATTTGATTTCTGTAATTTTTTTGTAAATTTAAAATATTTTAGAACTCAACTGAGCGATATTATCACACCGCGATACTGATAAAGCAAAACTAATTTGCAATGATATGTCAATCGGTCGGCGCGGGCCCGGACTAAATTACCGCCATCGGTGACGCATTATTACGGTCATCCCAAACACCGAAATTGTAATTATCAATATTTGTGCGAGGGCCGGTCGCGGCCATGCGCCGAGTCATCGCGAAACGTCACGAACTCCACTGATTAATAATTCAAATTGAAATAACAGTTTCATTCGATGCCGCGAGGGTCAATTTCGGACGAAAATCGTTTATTTATTTTCATTAACCGCTCGGGAAATTTTAACAAATTTACCGAAACACCGACCGCGTAAATGTGTTAAATACTTTATTTAAAAATATATATTTTTTGATACAATTATTCACCGTTATTATAATTTTATATTCATGCTATTTTGTACTAGAAGGGTTATCCGTAAGATAAGGTTCCCATGGTGCTACAGTCCCGAAAAGCGCTGTTATGGTGGATCCCGCGATTCTGTAGTGTACCTTGGTTCCCCCACTTCAAAATACCTAATTTAGCGAGCTGTCTGCGGAGCTCAGTCTTGGCTTGGCAGCCGTACGTGATCTGCAACTATAACAGCGCTTTTCAGAACTGTAGCGCCATGGGAAACTTATTTTACGGATCACCCTCGTATTAATCATTTTGTGTAACCGGTTATTTTCTTGCGTCTTTCATTCAAGCGTTCTGGGATTGTTTCGCGAGTGGAATATCGGATGGAAAAGAAAAATAAAATTTAAAAAAATGTTTTTCCACAGGCACAATGCATATGTATAAGATTTTGAGGAATCGCAATATTTATCAAAGTATTCCCGGTTAGCAATTGAAACTTGAAACATTTTGTCACGCGTGTTGTTTGGACGTGATGCCACATGCCTCCATTTTGAGGTGGCCATCCGTTCGATATTATTTTTAATTACCTCAATACAACAACAACAAAAAACACCACAGAAATATATATTACTCCTTATTTTGATAGTAAATTCAAAGGAAGTATTCATTCCATCTTTAAACAGTGACTCGAATATTTAATGTTATAATAATCATGTGCATGTTAAAAATAATTAAGTTTCATGAAAGTGCTTTTTATAATTAAATGTACTTTGAAAATGTTAATGTAGTCACATTAGTTGATATTCTCATATTGCGAAAAATCATATTTTTGAAGAGTTTATTTGTTCATTTTGTCAAAATTAACATTTGCAACATATACAGATAAAAGGAATGTTAATTTATTTAATAAAACAACAAGACTATACTTCGATTCGTGATGGCTTTTCTTGTGATAATACATTTTATTTTAAATGAAAGTATTAAGAAAACTGGTAAAATCATCGAAAATGATTGATGGCTTAAGAATTTTTTATACAAATATATTTATTGCCTTGTTTAGGTATTTGTCACTAATTTTAGACATGAAGCCTAGTTTCATGTATTATTTTTAATTCTCATTAATTAATAAAATTTAAAAAGAAAAATTGTCAAATGAAAGACTTACCATCTTTAACTGTGTACTCTACAAATTGTTTAATCAAAGATAAACGCTCTCCCGACTTCCATATTTATTTTTTATTAAATTTGTCGTCTAAAATTGTTCAATACATGAAACATTAAAATTCACACTCGGGCGATATATATCCAGTATATTTCTACCTCAAAGTTAACGTAACAATCGTAACAAAATAAAAGTAATGCTATTAATATGAGTTCCGATCATCTCGATTTGTGGGTCGCATCGTACCGAGTGAACAATTCAATTGTCGCAGCGGACTTTGGCGGGACTCGTGACAAAAGTTTGATATTGTTGCAGCTACGGGTGCTTGGTCTTCATGGCGACCCAGATAGCCTCCGGGATGAAATACCTCGAGTCGCTGAACTTCATACACAGGGACCTCGCCACAAGGTAAGTGCCAGCAACAACCCCCGAACATCATTCATCGACTCCTTACATTAAATACATCATGACGAGCAAAGGATTTTCGAAAATTCTTCTTAATAGCTTTTAAATGGTTTGTTAAGAATTTATATTACGTTCATTATAAATACTAATTTTTTTTACTTGACACAGATCAAGAGACATTTACAATAACCCTAACATGCAAGGGTCGTCCATACGAACGATATGGATTGCATTAATTGTTAAATACGAGTATAAACATAACTAGTAAAGCGTATAACTCGTATTGATTGCGTAGATTTTCCTTAACATACATATCACTTTTCCTGTATGTATGAAGGGTGAATTACTTTTTAATTGCATATCATAAAGCCTATTAGACGGTTAAGATGAAATTTGGTGCAGTTATATACGAGTTCATGTAAACTTACATTTAAAATCTACGTAACCTCAAAAACCTTTTGATTCTGGTAATTATCGTAAAAATGATATCTTTCCATTTATTTCACATTCCCATAAAATTAAAAAACAAAAGTAGCAGATTTCGAAAACTAATTCCATTATACGATGTAATTTATTTTTTTGCTTGTGTTTATTCGAGAGCTTTTCTCTTCATACAAAAAATGAGTACTAAGCATTATTTATTATACACATACATCTACGATGAGAGCATAAATTAACCCTTTCAGATTTTATGAATTGATGTATTTGAATTGATATGGAATTCCAAAAAAACCTTCTTAAGCCTTAATAAAAGTAACCGATAAATATTTCATCCATAATTTTACACAGTTTCTTACAAATGACCCGATTCAAGGTTGCGATTAACAAAATAATGGTAAATACAAAGTACTCTTCACAAAGTTAGTAAAAATATTGTAATATTAATTGAATTCACGTTACTCGGAATATTTTTTGAAAGCCTTAAAAAACAAACAATAAATATTATCTATCATTGATAAATAAATCTCAATTAGTTTTTTACAAATGTGTTATTTAATGAATAAATGTTTTTTTCCAGATTTTAGTAACTGAAAAATCATTTATGAAAAATTGTTAAAAAGTTGTGTGGATTATTACGAATATGGCATTTTGCGTTTATTTACTTTGATGAATTTTAATTGTTCCTTTTTATGATCATATGTGAGACTTCATTTAGTTATTTATTTGCGTAACATGCATTATGAGCGCGATATTATTAAATATTACCAATTATTCTCTGCGTCATAAAAGTATATTAATTTGAATTCAGTTTTAAATATTAAGCTACCATATTTACTGGTTAAGTGATATTAATTTTAAATAACTTTAATAATTTTGTTCAAAAATTTAACAGCCGAATTTACTTCAATATTTAAGTGCAGTTTTGATGCGAATCATTGGTTATTGAATATTTTATTATGAAAATAATTAGTTATGTAATTAAAACTCTGTTATTTACTGCGTAAAATAATCTGGTAAATAATAAAATATTAATATGTGTATTTATACTTTAATTAAGAAGAGCAAACGTTCATTTATTTTTCTGTGATTCATATATTTATGAACATTTTATTGTTTTTTTTTTTTTTATTTCAAAAATTTTCTGTGTTCTCGTTCTTAACATTTATTTTACGCGTGAAATTGCAATGCTCGTATTTAATATAATTGTCAATATACCCTTTTTAGATTAAACAAGTATATGACTTTTTAGGTTTATATATTTTTTTAATGTTGTATTCTTGAATAAAATCTCTTAAGTCTAAACGTTGGTAATGATAGAACATAAATTTTACTCTGTGGTATAAAAATATTTTTAAATAAGGCAATAAAATATTATTTGAATACAACTTAATTCAGCATATATTGAATCTTATTATTAACTATAAAAATTAAAGAAACACTTACCATTTTTGAAAATGTTGAGCTGCATAATTTCGGATAGGTGTGGTTACAAACTTTTATCTTTTCAACAAAAATTCTCTCCTTTTACTCAACTCATCATGTATTATGAATCCATTTTGAGAGCGCGCCACCGTGTAATGAAGTACTGGAAACAGTGCTCGAGAATGAAACTAAAATAATAATTTTATATTGGTATCCACACACATACGGGATAAATCCAAAATATTTTTCATCCAGTTTGTCGTATATTATACTAGAGTTAATGACGTTGTATCGGATCGGCTGAAAAGAATGTTAGAATTATGTGAGTGCGTAAATGATGCTCTGTTTATTTAATTAGTTCTGAGATTCAGACAATATAATGAAGAAACTCATTCAAAGAAAGAATTTAAAATCGTTTTCTGGTGGTAAACAGTTAATTCAAGAAAAAATTTCAACAAATATCAATCAAATGAGGATGCTTGGTTATAAAAGTCTTTTTCGTTAAATTTAAGCTATGGCTCGTCGCAACTTCTCCACTGAAGTGTAAAAACATAAGAGGTTAATATTAAATAATTTAGTAGTAAACAAATAATTTTATTGGCGTTTTTTTCAAATTTATTACTAATAAAGACATAAATTACGAAAAAAAAAACGTTTCATTTAAGGATGCATGTAAGACGTTTGCAGAGTCTACACGATTAAAAAAAAGTATTTTGATATACTTAAAAAACAGAGAGCATCATTTTATTGAAAAAATACGTATCTTTTAGACCTTTGCGGGTAATTGAAGAAATATGTTATTACGTTTCTACATGAATAAAGCGATTATATAACAAATAACAAAACATAGTGTTTTTTTAAGGATTCTTTTCCAAGACAAAAAAATCTTTGTAGTTTAATGTTTCAAAGTTTTGTCATAAATGAAAGAATTTTAAATTATAGCAAAAATTTGCAAATTATCCCAACAACTCAATTTTGTTTATCAAATTACTATAATTATATCGTTAAAAGATAATATTATTTAAAAATACGTGTTACTATAAGTGTATAGAACTATGTATTAAATATATTTACACCTCGACCACTGTTGGGTAAGGCGATGCAAGCTGGTTGAGTTCTGAGCAGGCGGGAGCTTTCTAGAACTTTCCAGCAGCAGAATGACTCTCCGCCAAGCGCTCGGGAAAGTTACAAGCAAACTTTGCTAACATAACATTATGGATTGCACAGCTAAGACTGAAAGCGATATTTTGCATATGTTGCTTTGAATAGTCTCGTATTTTCGAATCGCCGATACTCCCGATGATGTATATTACTATAGTAAGTCTCAAAAAGCTGGAACTTTTGCTGGGTTTGATTTCCAAGAAGTATGCAATCATAAGAGCATTAAAAATTTGCGCATAATATTCGTAGATGGTACGACAACTTGAAAGTACTGATGCTGAAGTTTGATAAGGTATAAAGACAATTTTGTAATATATAAAAGTGAAATGATGTAAGCCGATTGAGTCTTTCAAGGACTAGCGTCAGACTAATTATCTCCTTAAAAACTTTATCAAGAAGTATACTTCTCAAATATACTTCGCGTATTTCTGCTGCTTTATTTTCAAGCCTCCTGGCTCTAGTAGTGGAGGGGCGTCAAAAATTAGACATAGTGTGTACTAGACGGAGACATGAATTATCTAAGCCGATTGATGAGTATATGATGAGTATTGTGTTGTAGAAATTGGGAATCATGAAATTAATGTAAAAATATCTAAATAATAATGAAGTATTTTTATTCATTTTTACGCCAGAAATGTAAACGCAATATTTGAAATAACACGGTAAAAATTATAATTATCACTAAAGACGTAGTGAATATAATAAATTTTGACTATATTGGTTGGTCAAAATTATTTGATTTTCAATATTAAAAATTAAAACACATTTATGGACTTGAAATGTGCCCGTAAATAATATAAATAAAGTCATTATAAAAAATCCGATTGTTAACTTTTATTTATAATAATAATTATTCAATAAAATAGCATCGGACTTAAAAAAACAAATATTAGTATTGAAAACAGTACAAAAAAAAAACAAATATTGAACAAAAAAACAAACTTAAAAAGAACAAAAAAATACTTTTTTCCATTTATAGTTTAGTCTCTTACCAGAACCACCTGTTTGTTTTAATTTGAAAATAATGGTTGTGAAACTGACAATTGCACATAATCAGAGGACAGTCCTGTATAGAGACTATCAATTTATATTACTCTATTTATTACGAATAAATAATAATATCGGTAATATTATTTTGGTATCGAGATATTAACGTAAAATTATACTCTCGTTATTAACCAAACAATATTTTTAGGGCGTCTGTATGCTTAATTATCCAGTTCTAAAATTAAAAAATATTTTTATTTATAATTTATATTGTATAGTATGTTTTAAAAACTAACTAGTGAGACATTTGAAATATTTTTTAACCGTTTTATCGCTTTCGCGCAGTAGCCATAGTTGTTCGGGCATTACTCTCGTAATAACGATCAAATTAGTCGCATCTTCTTCTTTAGCCTTGCCATTTCCCATCACCTGGGTCGGCTCTCTTTGTGCACATCCGCCATATCTGTCTGTCCTGCGTTTCATTCTCGGTCAAGCCCAGAGTTTTCAGATCCTTGTCTACAATTGCAGTCCAGGTTGCCTGTGTTCTTCCAGGTCTTCTTCTAAGCGTGGGTATGTTGAGGGCTCTTTTCACCATGTGGTCTTCATCTCTCCGTGTTCACGTTCAAATTAGTCCCATGCGTTAGAAAATTAGGATTCGTTAGTAAGCGAACACCCCACTTTCTCAACTGTAAAATTCTTAATAATTTTCCTCTGAAACGTGCTGCACTAAAGTATTCTACACTGACACGTTGCACTCTTAAAGCGCATTGCTAGAAGGCGACAAGGCGAGTAAATACTCTGAAATAATTAACGTTTTTAATATACGAGAGCATCATTGTCTCTCTCGTGAAGCATACATGCTTCACAGCGACTGTGAATTAGGCATTATTATGCTCAGTACGTTTCATCACACACGAGCTTTATGAATGCATTTTTTTTTATAAAGTGTTTTCATTTAAAGATACAGGGAAAAGCGCACCTAACAATACTGAAAGATGACACTGTTACGTGTTGCATACATATTTTGGATTAACGAAATTATTACGAGAGTAGTCATATATTAAGTTATTTTCTTTTGCGTGAAATTAAGCATTCATTATGTGTGAAAATAAAATAGTTGACATTAACAAAATTATTTTAAAATAACACAGTTGTTCTGGGAAAAATCCAATTTTAAAAATGTTTGTAATCTCGTACAGTAACTACTATTTAGTTGAGCTGGATGAAAAGATCCATTCGGTGAAAAATAGCTCAGGGCCGGGTGATTATTGTTTTTTTTTATATATCCGGTTTCTGCAGCAAATGGTCGTCATGAATTGCCCACCATATGATGCAGTGACATTTAGAGTTCACGATTTTTTAACCTGATTATATATATATAATAGCAAAAGATTAAAAAAAAAATCTTAATATGTATAAAGTTTCCGTCGGAGCCATCATCCGAAGGAGGGGTGGGGTATAATTGTACTATTTAAAAGTTAGGTTACGTAAGGTTAGAGTAAGTTAGGTATCTATGAAGATTCGCCACTTGAAAAAAAGAGTTTGGTTAGGTAAAGGTAATACTCGTATATGCTGAAAACAACTTGAAATAGCCCTTTCAGACTGGTGTCGAAAAGCCTCTTACTTATTTTAGTTTGCTCGTCTGACACGCACATTATAAAATGTCAGCCTAAGTTGTATATTTAAGTACTTATAAGACTCCAGGAATGTACAGGCCGCTAATGTTGATTTCGGCATTGTGACTATCACTACCACCATCTGTCAGTTTTCATCCGGGCGCTGTGAAATAAATAAGCTAGTGTCCTGGGTGACGGACCGAATATCACCAGTCTTTTTACGTATAATAAATGCCAATGTATTTCTCGACGAGTTCTTTGCTTTGAAGACCTTCTCCTCATCCATCCACCACGCACCCCGATGACGATTCCGGAAATCTAGAGATTTGCCCCGTGGTTCTTTGATTCCACAAGCATGTCAATGCATATTCAAAAGCCATGACAGAGAGACACTGTGAATAAAGATATTTTTATATTATATCGCGACAGTCAGTCAGTGTATTAGAATGTAAATGCAAGATAGATGCCGTAGAGCAATTAACGTAACGAGCTTTCATCCATAGATAATAGATGATATTAGATGTCATTAGCTCGTCAGGGCTTATTTGCTGCAACAGGCGTCGGTCACGTGAGGTAGGCGCCGTCTGGTCGCTGGGCGGCTTTAATCGCATTGACCTGCGCTGCGGCGAGGGGAGCTCTTTTTGTATGGGATACGACAATAGATTTTACGCTCCAAATGGCTGCATCTAAACGGATTGTCGATAATGCGATTCAAAATTGCCGCATCCAGTTTTTATCCATCGCAGTGGCGTATTGATATAATTTTGCTCTAGACGGCTGTATGATTGCGTTACGTTGAAACAAGGTTGAATATTTCCTTTTTTTAAATGTGTAAATAAAAGAACATCATCACGAATATCAAAACATTTGATTTGAGTAAATTTTCATTATAAATTAAGTTACTAAAAATATTCATAGTAATTATCATATAAATTATATCAATTATAAGTTATAATTAAATTTTTATACGCATCAATTCATTCAAAAAAAATATCGTCATAAGCGGGATGCGAACCGCGAGCTTTGGAACCAACCGTTGCTCTTGTTCATTACACTAGTCCACTCGACTATCTCCTGCCCAAGTGATTTAAATCCATATATAAATATTCTGCTTAATTTCACATTTATTTTTATGTGAATGTCAATGTTTTGGACAAAATTGGTCCATATTGAACAATGTTTATTAATAAAACTTTTTTTTTTATGAAAATTAACATAAAATTATAATTATGAAGTTTCTACAAGTATTTTCAGCAAATAATCTTATGGCTATTTATTTTTGAGATTATATGTGACTCCTACTACATGAGCGATGTTTGTGGTAAGTGGACTAAACAGTATTAGACCACAGTTCGGCATTGACACATCCATTTTTAAATGGTTTTTAGTTTTCCAATAACTTCGATTCGTAAGCTGTGGTAGGCAATTATTCTTTTTGATAATTTATATTTACACTAACTGGTGATATTTATAAATATCCATGAAGAAACTAAGAGTATAAAAGTGAAATTTAGAAGAAGAAAAATAATCATGTGGATTTAACAAAAGTTGATATTTTTCTTATGAAAATCCATCATTGTTACATTTTTATAATGCCTCTATATATTCTTATTTTTCAAGGAATAGTTTTTTTTTTTTTTAGAAAAGTCCTTGGTTATATTTATTTTTTTAAGTGCTGTAAAATTAAATATTTAAAATAATATACAGGGATGATAAAGAGCAGTAATTAATATTCTTCTCTTTTTTGTCTTATTAATATGATTCCATCTTTTTAAGAGTTTAATGTCAACATCAATGTTCTAATTTGCTATCAAGTAGAGTAATAAGGTAAAAGTAACCGAAAGAACGTTGAAAATAATTAAGATCGAGCTAAAAAGCGCATCTAAAATTAATGCTCTTAAAACTCGATCGTATTAGCTGACGGTTTGATGAGAAAAACAACCTAAGAGTAAAAGTTTCAATCTGAATACCATTCAGTGATAAGAGGCTAGGAGTCATCAACTGCGGTTTTTTTTTTTGTAGGTTTGTTAAAGTTTGGCTTGTCCCACGCAAAGTTTTTGATCCGAAACATTTCGGTGTATTCTGAGTAAAGTTACCGACGACGAGAGCTAGGGAACCTTTCGGAAAACAAGTTGCACCTTGAGGGTTTTGGATTCTTTATCACAAAAAATGGTTGGCTAGAAGAGGTTCCACTTGACCATAAAGATTTTAAAGCCATAGGTTTATCCGATCAATTTTAATTTGAGTTTTAAGACCTCTACACTTTAAGTCGTAAAAGAAGCATTTCAATATTTTTTTACTCTCAAACCACGAAGTATCATCGATCATGTCGTTACTGAGATTCGTTATTTTATACTTCAGGAGTATCTACTTTACTTGCTGGCAAAAGCTTGTATGATAGTAATATTTTATTTTGAAAAATCACTCTAATTATATTGAATTTGCTAGTTACAAAAATATTATATTTAAAAATGTGTTTATGTTATAAACTTCAAAGTTTATGTACAGCTACAAGTAAATTCAGGGACTTTTACTGTGAAATGTTGCTGCAATTGAATAAAATATTATAAAATAAATATCTGTCAATTTCTTGGGTATATGCAAGCTTAACCTTTGTTTGCAAAACATTTTATTTTGTAGATGTGCACTGTATTTTTGCGCATTCGGAAAATCCTATAATCGAAGTAAAATATCTCTAAATAAATTTTAATTTACGCAATAATTGATGATTATGTTTAATGTCTAAATTGAATATCTGTTTTATTTTTAATGCGTTGATTAGCAATAAATTTAACCGAAATTAAATTTGATATTTGCGAATATGTTAAAATAATATGTTTATGCGTTGTAAAATATAAATAATCATTTTTTATCTTCAATTTATGATTTATAACAATGAGTTTTTATATGTTGATTATGATGAGTTGTGTATATCAATCACTGTGAAACATCTTTTTACGTGTGCAAATATCGATAAATAAAATCAAAATAAATACGTTTTTCACATACTAAGAACACAAAAAATAAAAACTACCACAAGTACCAAAAATTGTGTGTAATACTATTTAGATTTTCTAACATTTATTACTGGTATAATTTAAGTAGTTAATCGCATTTAAGGTCCCTTATTTCTCATGCTGAACTGGTGCTATTACGATTAATTTTTTTAATTTTGTATTCTTACTACTTAAAAAGATATGTTGACTTTTGAATACACTAGAATTCAAAAGATTTTAAAAATATTGGAATGAATTATAAAGTGAATGTTTTGTTTGATATTAAAATAATCATATCACGAATTTATTATTCGATCTTTGCACACAAAATAAGGTTTCCCAAATATAAAAATAAGATAATTTGTCCATTTTAATGGTTGAAAAAACTCCCTGTGTCATTTGATGTGTCTTATGTCTGTCTGTTTAGAAACTGCATGGTTGGCAAGTCGTACCTGATTAAGGTGTGCGACCTCGGTGTCGGCAAGGTGCTGTATCCATCTGACTACTTCTCTCTGGATGAGAAATCTGGTCCCGAGCTGGCCATCCCTATCAGGTGGATGGCGTGGGAGAGCGTCCTACTGGTGAGTAAAAACAATGAACATTGATGGAACTTTGGCTTGGAACAGAGAAATAGAGAAAAAATATAAATCAGTATTGACATAGCGATTTTGACGTATTACAAATAAACTTCTTTGTCTTTATAAGTAAAACGATGGGTTTTGAGTCTGCCTTCGTTTTAAGCTCTCTTATATATTCTGACGAGTTACAATTGTTAAAGACCGTGCTAGAACTACCTTTAATTAACTAGCAATTATGTAGAAAAAAAAAAAGAATTACATGGGCTAATTTCATGATTAAAATTGAGAAGCAATGATCACGAAATCTATATCAGCTGAAAATTAATTTTCTATACAATAGTTTGTCTTAAACTATAGCTTATATGATGATCGTGGGTAATAACAATGATTTAAAATGATTTGAATAAACTCTCGTTTTTTTCGATTTTCTCTCTTTCTCGTTCTTACTGATTATCTAATCTCAATCAATCAACAGGTGTATTTTATTAAATATTATAAGTAAATCTGTATACTTAAAAATATTAATTCATAGCCAAATAATGATATTTTTGTAGTAATCAAAACGCAAGTACGCTTCTCAGTACTGAATTTCTAAAGCTGTTTTTGTTTGAAATGCAACGTTACTCGTATATTTTTCCATGTTCCAAGTTTCCATATCATTATGAAATATATTATTTTATAGTACGTTTAATAAATTGCCTTTACCTGCAGCCTTTTGCGCCTATAATTCAGCCGCCTAAATATATTTATTAAAATAATATTTCTCAATTTATTATTTTTTTGGCTATAAAAGCATATTTATGTCTTATTATATTATTTGATAAGGCATTTATACGCTATACTTATTTACGCACAGCAAAAATATGCGCATCTGCCCATAAAGCGATAAAAAATACCACAGAGATATATTTTTATCACCCATAAAATAATAATTTATGCTGAAGACTTAAAATATATATTTTTAACGAAAAAAGTGATTAAACAATTTTTATGATCTTTTTACGGCGATTTTTTTTTTAATAATACGAATTAAACCCTCGCTGAAATTAAACTATCAATATTAAAAACGGAATTTTGAAAAACATAATTGAAAAATGTGATAATACGTGTTTTCGTGATGGAGTTTGTTATAAACTAAAATTAATCTAACTTTATTTATTATAACACATGTCCGACAACACTTGCTGTCATCGGCGCAACTTATTTATGTGATTAATTTTAATTTTATAATTATTACATATAAATAAAATAGGTATTATTGTAAGCTATTTTTATTTTGTATTTTTTATTTAAACACATACAAGAGAATACCGACAGATGTTGATACTAATTCTGAAGTCTCATCTGTGGAATTCTATGATGCTTACCATGATGCATATGGCCAAGTGCTGTATGTAGAGTGCTGATCCGCCAACGTCATAGACTACAGATCGAGATTCACACATCATCTTTATTATAACAGGAATTTACTATAAATGGGTGGTCTTCACGGGACGACTTTCATCTGCCACCAATTTTTATCAATAGGCTATGACTGGCATTTTACGGGTGAGGGATCAAATTCACACTCACCTTTATTATATTTATATTAGGGGTATTTTATAGCTCAAAAATCGATAAAAATCTTTTTTTTTAATCTCCGTCAGGGTTCAATCCCACAACCTTTGACTTGCAAAGCAAACGCTTTGACCATTGACCTATACCCACCAATATAACTAATCTGTACTCTCAAATAAATAAAACACCATTTTACAAACATATTTCAAAATTACACACACTTAAATATTAATTTCATATCAAAATACTAACATTTTACTGAAAAACAAAAGAACCTTACTTAACCAATATGTAGTCTCATATTATATGAGCATATTAATATAAATTTCTTGAGAAAAAAAATTAAAGTAGTTTTATAATTCAGAAAGTGGAATAAAATTAGTAAATAGATAATGTAGTGTAACTCGATTTACAAAATAGCGAATTTTCATCGGTTGTCTTAACACTAAGAAAATTTCCAGTACATACTCGTATTTGCGTATGTCCACAGGTACACATCTTATTGAAAATTACGTTATACGACTTACTAACCTGTTCGCATCGATACCCGATATATGCCGTGTAAGATTCCCCTACCGTTGACATCGGTAGCCGTGATGTATCGTTTTGTAACTTTTTTGAGTAGTTTTTTATGCATCATCTGATAGCTTGAGGGTACAAGAACCAATGTGATACATGAAAACAGACCAGATAAGTACATTTATGCTTCAATTACTTGTTTTATAATTGACAGTATAATTTGTATTCCAGCAAGCCGTAATGAAACTCTCCAACCACAGAAAAGTGAATAATTTGTTTTGAGGACCAAAAACCATAGTACTTTTTAGTTTTGTTCCGTTTTCAAACATTGGTACTACTTACTGAAGAACCTTAGAATATATAGTTTTTTGCACTCTCATGATAAAACCCCGGTTGCTTGAGGAAAGAAACTAAAGATCCGGGGTATAATAAAGCGTGATTATTAAAAGATTTTTTGCTTAAATTATTATTTGAATATATTTTCCCTTACAAATATCCCTTACATTACAAATTTGAACAACTCAATTCTTTTCTAAAGTACAATAATAATTAATCCTAAAATAAAAAAATACAAATATACAATGAGTACTTATGATTAAGTACCAAGAACAAAGTAATAAAGACAAGCAACAGAAGGTCCCGACGCTCATCAAACAGACGACGCCAACAAATTATTCCTCCAAAGAAACTCGTGGAATTCATGTCTGAATCGGGCCTCCCTTACGTGAAATATATCAACATCCGAGTTGATGTGGTTAAACAGTCTGATCGCTCTCCCAAGAGGCATAGTTAAATGCAATTGTATGATCATCCTACCGTTTCATAAGGTTTAAGCACGGAACTTAGAGTACATATTAATGCATTTACCGATACGTGATATTCTAAGGCAGACACTCGTTAAATGGAATAAAAATATAAAAAAATCTGAAAGTATCACTTTATAGTGTAACGCCCTTGTGTGGCTCATAATATTTTGACTGATGCCCAGCAGCGTCGAGTCGAGTCGTGTGAAAATATACACTCACTTTATAAAAGTTTAAATTAAACTCTAAAGCGAGAGACGGGAGGCGACGGCGAGCGTCGAGCGACGAGCGATGCGCGTTGCGGCGACAGCTGGTCGCTTGGAGTGTGACGCGCCCTAAAGACATAATTAATTAATGACATGTTACACACCTTAAGATGAACATAAGGTCAGGGCTGTGCTAAAAATAATAATTACTATTAAACGAAAAAAAAAAATTAAAATATTGACCTCCTTATTTTTATTGTACGTATTTATTTTATTATTAATAATTAAATATACATATACTATACATAAAATTCTTTTTTCAACGCGTCAATCCAAACACAAAAATAACGGCAGAAGCGGCAGAACGGAAGAAAAAAGAATTTTTAAAAATACGTATTTATTTTATTTTATAATTCCTCTCCAGCTTGAGCATACGGTAATCATATTTTTTAAAATCCCTTTCTTACCTCAAGCTATTCTAGCCACAAATTTCTGCCGCATAATTTTGTCAGCGGTCATTTTCCATGATACGTTCGAAATCATATCTACATACTTAGTTCCACCTAGACATGTTTTATATACATATGTTTTCCTCACGATCTCAAGGGCGAGACCTTAGGATACAGGTGCTGAAGCATTCTGCAGCTGACGGGAGGTAGTCCTAGCACGGTCTTTGGCAATCGGGCTTTCAGCTACGCTGCGCCAATGGCCTGGAACTCACTACCGGAAAGCATAAGAGAGCTTAAAGCAGAGGCATCCTTCAGAAGCAGACTCAAGACCCACCTTTTTACTCAGAGAGGCAAAGAAGCGCTTTTGGAATGATCATTCGGTCATAAAAAGAGCGCTATACAAATACTAATATAATAATAATAATTCTAATCAAATATGTGTTTTTATATCAAAAATTTTAAGCAGATCGGATGATAAGCCCGATGTTCCCGATGCATAGACCATTTCATCTTTTTTTTTTTGGGGCCTTAGGCCCCCGGGCCGGTCGCCTTGTACCTGCGCTCCTTGGGAGCACTTACCAAGGCATTGTTTTCAGAGTACATTCTCGTTATACAAGTAACGGGTTTTGGTGAGCAACACCACACATGGGTGTAAAAGTTAGTAGTTCAGACGTTAAAATTTGGACTTTTAGACTTCTTCGCCGAAGGTCGCCGCGAATACAGAAAATGCATGGTAGTTGGGCTCCGTAGATATGAGATCGATATATCCAACCGGTCCAGACTTCTGTTGGATTACGCTAAGGAGTCTTTGCCTCCCTAAATCTAATATTGGACAATGCCACAGAACGTGTTCAGCGTCCTGCAAGGGGCTGCCGCATGGGCAGTCTGGACTATCAACGAGGCTAAACTTGAAGAGTTTAGCCTTAAAATTTCCGTGCCCAGTCATGAATTGACTAGTCTAGTGGCTTGTAATAAGCCACGGCATCTCCATTCTATCGAGGACAGAAGGAAAGAAGGAATATGTGTGTCTACCCTTGAGCGAGGTCGACCATCTGCTCTGCCATGCTGCGAGCGCCGCCATTTCATCTGAAGATGGGGCTAAGTCTCGCAGTGACCCATCAAATTTTGGTTCGCTTAAAAGATTAATTACATTGGTAATTAGACGAGGCCCCCAATTGCAATAAGCCATTGTCGTTGGCCACATAAATAATTAGATTATAATTTAGTGAAATGTCATGATTCTTGTCCGTCGCAGTTCTGAATTCTGAAGCTCCCGGAAGTATATTGGAAAGCATTCAGGATAGCACAGCCGGTCAAGACCAGTGCACTTTATGACGCTCAGCCAGGGACGCTGGACGCTGCATGCGGGAAACGTGTGTTGTGTTCGTGATTGTGTGCGGGTTGAGGAGATTGCAAGTGTATATTTATCTCTTTCTTGAAGAGATTCAGATTGTAGGAAGGAGGAAACACAGACGCTAGAAAAGCATTCCAAAGCTTACCAGTGGTATTTAAGAAGCAATTTTGGAAACTGCCTGTTCTAATGTACTCGTATATCAGGTGATGGCGATATAATGGTGAATTTCCTGGACGGCGAGCATTAAGATTTTTGTAGAAAATAAAATTTTAATTTAACAGCTTAAATATCTGATAAATCGTTAAAAATGTATTTTATTCTAGTTAGGTAGTCTGTGTTAGTCATGTACATAATAAGTTTCACGTGTAAATAATAAACATAATACATTAATACACAATTAGCTAATATAATCATTGATTTATTTTGTACTTCAAATTAAGCTCGTAGAGTGTGTATTGTTGTTGACATATGCTTTAAGAAGATATCGATGTTCTTAAGATATTTATTTTATTCGAGCATGAAGATATTCATTGAAAAAAAACTTCTTTTCTCCTTCCTCGCCATTTCCCATCATCTGGGGTCGTCTCTCCTTGTGCACATTCACCATGTCTGTCTGTCCTGCGTTGTATTCTCGGTCAAGCCCAGAGTTTTTGATCTTTGTGTATAGTTGTAGTCAAGGTTGCCTGTGGTCTTCCAGGTCTTCTTCTCAGCATGGGTATGTTGAAGGCTTTCTTCACCATGTGGTCCTCATCTCTCCGTGTCACATGCCCATACCATCTTAGGCGGTTTTCCCTTATCTTTTCAGGTTCACCCACCCGAAATGAAACCCAAATATGCTCGTTTTGAACTCTGTTCACTCTAGTCACACCGACCACCCACCTCAGCATCTTAAAAAGCGCCTTATTAATTTTCTTATTTTCTTCCAAAAACAATATTTTCCTTATCGCACATACTCGATACAAATTAATGCCATGGAGTGCACTTATAATTGTGTCCTTTTTATATCAAATCATGTCACCATTTGAAGTTTTGCTTAGTAAATATTGTGTATATTTTTGACAGATTTCAAAACGGCAAGTTGCGCTAGAAATTAACCCTCGCCTCATTATGTTAAAAACTTCCGCGCGTTCCGATGGTGTGTACTCGTTACACATTCTGATTTAAAGTGAATAAAATGACTAGAAATTCGAAAAAATTAAAATATTCAAAGATATCGCTTAATTTTATAATAGTTGATGTCAATAAGCAGTAATAATTGACATTTTATAGCTAAAAACATGAAAAACATCAGACGAAGACCTTAAACGGCCAGACGCACCTTGTCGCGTGAACTTCCGAGAGCTACTAACACTACTTAGCCTGTCGACAAATCGATGAGCCGACGCGCATCGATATCATTTCGAACTAGCCGACCAACTGAGGTTTCCCGTCTCGCTCACTCATATTAGTACGTCAGCGAGAGTGAGGAGTATAGATGCCGACGCATCTGGGTATTTTTTAATTTTATTTTTGCACACGCTTCCGACAGGTCGAATGAATACATGACAGTTGACGCGTCTTAAGTGTAGTGGTGAATTTATTCCGGATTTTAGAAAAATATTTCCTGCTCCCGATGAGTGCCTATTATTATAAATATTTTTTTTTTTCAATACGTAAATGTATTAAGGAGGAATATCTAAAATCTGAACCCTGTGTTTATTATATTTACAGAGATATTTAAGTTATTACAAGCAATGTGTAGTCGATAGACATCACCGGGGAGGAGAGGTTAAGACTGTTTTATGATACTTGGCGTATTTACGCATATGTCAATCATCTTTTTAAAGGATTATTGGATTATAATCCCATCGCTTCCAACTTCTGAACCATTTGGTCCAATGGGACGATTCTACCCTCTAATCTAATATATAAATAACTACTTTCAGTATATTTTGCTGGGCTGTGGTTTACCTGCTGTCTCACGGCGGTAGTTGAAAAGTTATTTTTGGGTTTAGTAATTGTAAATTAATGTGGGATCCTGATGTATTGCCGGTAATACGAGATATATAATTAGGGAACGTGCGTCATACGAATTTCGGGTCGGGTCTAGTCAAATAGGTTAGTGTGCTTTATTATTAACATTTATTAATAGCTGAACAAAGCAAACTGAAGCCAGCAAAATAGGCACTTAAATAAAAATCGATCACCATTTGAAGGAAAATTTAAAATAAATATATATATTTTTTTAATAAACCAAATTATAATCACACGGTATAATTTACCAGGACATATTTAGGTAAATTTTGAAGCAATTTGCTTAGAGGTATATTTGTTGAGGTCGTATTTATATCGTGTAGTCATATTTTCACAACAATGGAATTTTTAAACAACGGATAATTTACGTACATTTACTATAGTAAAAAAGATATACTGAAAGTGATAAAAAAAGACTAGAGGCCTTTGAGATGTGGTCATACAGTAGAATTCTAGGAATTTCCTGGAGAGACCACGTCACGAACAATGAGGTTCTCAGCATAATCAAGGAAGATAGGCACCTAGTAAGAACCATCTCAGAGAGGCGAGCCCGATGGATCGGTCACATCATGCGCCACGAGGGTCTTCTTCACGACATTACGGAAGGGATTGTTGAGGGTAAGAAGAATTTAATTAATATCATTAAATATTTAAAAGTCTTACCGGGTAAGCTAAGATGCTGATGTATGTATTATAACATGATCTTATTGTGAACTCTCTTGATGTTAGCTTTTTAATAATTTACAAATATGGCTACAGTAGTGAAGAGATCAAATAACAAGCAGATTAAGTCGTCAGGGAATGAAGCATAACCAATATTTTTTAAAGAGACCAAATGATTGGTCCAAAAATATATCCCTTCATAAAAATACGCCTTTTATTACAACGGATAGTAAATTCAATTGGGAAGTCAACAGCTGTGACAATAGCCGGTCGACCGGACGGACCATTTCACATTACGTGGGTGACCTTTTTATAGTACATTAATTGATAAAGTAAATAAAATAAAATAAACCCATATTGACAAAATCGATAGACTTTTGTTACACGAGGCCGAAAGAATTCATTGTTAACAAAAAAAGGCTTTGTATTAATTTTAATAATGGACTCGGAAATATTTTTTTTCTTTATTAACCAATAAAATGCCACATTCCAAATTGTAACATCATTTGTAATATAAATAATTTTCTTTCCTTATTATTGTATAAATAAACCAATAAGTGATTTTATGGAATATCAATATCGATCACATATTTATTACTTTATTTATCATGTCTCCATTGCTTTAAATATTGGTTTAAAGCTCCTCATATGATAAATCGGTCCTGGGATCGAAAGCAACGGGGTAATGATTTGATTTTGATTTGACTGATTAAAAAACACTCTAAAATTTTGGACATTACAGTATTTTTGTGCATGAACTACGTACAATGTATTTGGTTAAAATTGAAAGCAGATATTAATTGAGATATCGCACAGATATAGACAGCAAATAGAACATAATGGTTTGTCTCTGAAAACTTGTTTTGTGGGAATAGATGGACTTCATAAACCTTTTTTAATAAAAGTCTACTTGCCCTAAATGCTTTATTTTTTCTTATATGCTAGTTGGAATCAGATAAAGCAAAAATAAACAATTATACAGGGATGGCTTAATATACACGTTGAATTAAATTATCACCTAAGAAGCTACTAACTAGCCTGAAACATTATTACTGCTGGATGAGATAAGGGTCAGACGAACAAAGGATACTTTTTACTTCCTGAATTACTTACGCACACTTTATTTAATTGACCTTAAATTGTGAAATCCATTACTTTAAAGCACGAAATGTCGATAATGCGTTACGCAGCTTCATTAATACCCAAGGTTTTTGTTAATCAATCAAGTTAAGCACAATAGAATATGTATTTTTAAAATGAATGTTTTGATTATTAAATGCCGCGTATTTTCATGATTCACCACAAAATTCTCTATTGTATGTGTATCATAATTGGGTATTTAAATTTCGTTAACTACATTGTTTACATAATTTATTAATTTGGCTTCTATAAATTTGAAATTTAAATATTTGTCAATTTATTAATGCCTCATCACTAATATTTAATTAATTAATATCACAATAAATTGACCAGTGCCGATTTATTTCACGAATAACTTATGAACTTTCAATAACGAAAACATTCAATTAAATAAATTAATCAAAATAAAAAATTCAAAAAAAATCGTATTCAATGAAAATACCTAAATATACAATACACTAAAGTCATAATATTTTTAAAAATGAATCATCATATATTTATCATTTTGACTAAAATAATTCAGTATTCTTCATCAAGTGTATAAAAAAATGCACTTTTTACTTATAAATATTGATGAAATGTTTTTGTAAAGTAAAATAAATGGATATAATGGAGCCTTTTGAATAAATTATTGTTTATTTTACCGAAATTGAGCTTAAGCGGTGTATTATTTAGTTTGATGTAGAAATTGTTAGCGAATTTTTATTAACAATGTACTTTATCATTACTGTATGATATATTAGCTAGGTATATTTAAAAAGGCATCAATAAAAGTTTTATGTAAAAGTGTGCTTCAAGTGAAACACACTTTACACAATTGATAAGATATTATTTTTTAAAGTGATTTATTGTTTGTGCGCATATTCTGGCTTATGATTAGTTTTTCTTCGTAGGACAAATGCTCGAGTAAGAGTGACGTGTGGGCCTTTGCGGTGACCCTTTGGGAGATTCTGACCTTCGCACGAGAGCAACCCTTTGAGGACCTGAGCGACGAGATGGTCATCGAGAACCTGACCCACTTCTATCGATGCAACGGAGAACAGGTGGGCTATACTTTATAAAATGAACATTTGCAGTTCTCCATCAATGCATACATCCATATATCCATCCGATTTCCTTGGATACGAAAGTCGAAGAATCGAAGATGATGGAGACTCATACGAAGGGCCTACTTTCAATAGTAAAAGGACACAGGCTGATGATGATGTAGTACAATTTTTCATCTTGATGGGCAGTGCTAGGTGGCCAAGCATTCAGTGTTTGCTAAAGAATTGCATATGCTTGCAAAATGTGATGTTTTGAAAACAAGATTCTGTAATTTATTTTTCTCCAATTTATTGATGCTTAAAGTGTAAATATATCTTTTTCTGTATCTGCTCTGATTTCACAAATATAAGAGAGTATCTGCAGCTTTTTTTGTTCCTACCCGGAATCTATGACGCTTAACCGGATCAGATTGACGCGGATTGTGGAAAGAGTTTATTCGCAATTGATTTACTTTACATAGACTTATCATCTGCAATTATTCATCTTAGCTTCTCGATCTAAAACATCTATTCACCCGGTGAACCGCAGAGCTTACATTATTAAGAATTATTAATTAGAGCTGTATTAATTACTTAAATAAATATATCCCCTAAATAATGAGAAATGATTCAATTGATTTAATCAAATAATGATCTCCTTAAAATTGTGAATTATAAAAAAATACATTGATAATATTTTTACGAAAAGAAATCATTTAAAAACGAGTAAATTAATTTTACTTTTGTGAAACTTTTAAAAATTCTATTTTTATTTAATAAAAAAGAAAATAATACTTCTTTCAGTTAAACTAAGGAACAAAAGAATCGTTGCATTTTCCACAAATCCTTTGCATCCGCAGAAGTTTCTGAAGTACATATTTACAAAACAACATTTTCAAGAAAGCTCAACATTATTTTATTCGGTTTGTTCTAGTTTTGTCTTTGATTTTCGTATTTTATGTGACGTTATTGTGGATAAAAAAACAAAATATTACGTTTACTAGAACTATTTTACATATTAATGTTACAGTACATACGAGTATGTATCGTATACGATTTCGCACTTTTTATAATTCTTTCCAATCCAAAAGATATCGCAGAGTATCTATCTTTTATAATATATTATTATATTATTTTTAAAATAAAAATAATATAATTTCTTTAATTTTCTTCTAGAGAGCTTTTATACCCGTACACCGCATTTATGCCAATACTTTATAACTGACTTCAAAATATCTGAAATGCTCCATCTTGTATACTTTTTCAAAGTCTCCATTCATTATTGAGCCCACTTTTCAATATCCGTTTTATCTCAATCCGAAAACGACAAACAATCAATTCATTGCGCCCACTTTGGAGAGCGAATTCAGTGCATTTATGTCAAATCCCTGCACCGGGACCGTAATAATATCCGGCTCGTTGAAGCTTCCCGGCAGAAAGTCAATAATTTTCAATAAATCCCGCGTGTTTTTGATTTCTTTCCATTCTCCTCCGTCAGGCCCCACCGCCCGCCTCTTACTCTCGAGTGCCGTACATTTCATATTATTCCATCATAGTAAACAATGTTCTTCAAATACAAAAGTGTGGATAGCGACAGCTCGGATTAAAAACACTGAACAAAATTTATTTCATAATAATTTTTATAAATATATTTATATAAATCTATGATATTTGATATTGTGGCTTTTGGGTTAAACCATGTGCGGCGAATTACTCCTACTACTACTAGGGTTGATGCCTTAGTGCACTAAGTCATCAACCTTGAAGAAGACCCCTGCAATGGCCGTCGAAATATTGGAAAGGAGTAATTTGCCACACAAGGCTAAATCCAAAAGCCACAATATCAAATCTGGCCGTGAAAACCTAAGAATCTATTATATTTACTTATTCATACAAAAACACACCACGAGCGATATATATATATAATCGTGTCGGAAACAACAGGGTCAGATCCTGTCTGCCCAGAAGTGATTGACGTTGTTGGCGTTACTCCCGACCACCATCAGTTCTTCCTGGGTGCAGCTACTCGGACACAGTGCACACTCCAGAAGGTGTGACAGGGTCTGCTCCACGCCGCAGTCACATTCAGTCGGTCCACTGTAAAACTGCCAGGCTTTCATTTCTGTCCTCGTCTTGCATGTCCGGTCCGAAGTCTGTTAAGGGACCTCCATATATTCCACCCCTGATCGTGACTAGGGGCTAAGTCCTTTTTCGTATTCGCAATCCAAGTAATCGATGGGGTGGGGCGATGCCAGAGAGTTGATATAGCTTTGATATAGGGTTAGGTTTGAGGCACCCCGTAACTACCCGGGCGATAGAAGAATGTAGTCTTAGACTTGTATTGTTAATTATTCTATCTTAGTGAGTATGACGACTTAAATAATGCTTTAGTTTTTCGTTTTTGTATTCGTAATTGCTTTTAAATACATAAAAAATATATATATATTTAATGAATACTTTATGCTTGGGTAAAAAAAATAATGCATTCATCTCATGGAGTCCTAGAAATACAATTCAACTTGATAAGATTATTTTTTTTTAAAATTAAACTTGAACAAAGAGTCAAAAATGTATCAGATTTTCAGATGACTCCCTCAAAGTCTCAGACTTGACATATTAGTCCAATTTATTTAACGTATTAATAAATAATAATAAAATATAAGCAATGTCTACAATGTAAATCGTAAAATATAATTAAAGTCTTAGTATATAAAAACGCCTAGTCATAGACTAAGTATATGAGTATTCAGGTTTGGTATATTTTACTGAAAAATTTAAACAGAAAAAGTGATATGGTGACAATTTTAGAGTGTTTTCATATCAGGGCACCAAATTCCCTGCTTCGTGGCAAAAGCAGAGCTGCGATATAGGACGCAGAAGTCGAACTGAATTGAATCAGTATTTTCGTCAATAACGTCATACAAAGTAGGTTATTGGATGCATTGCGAGCCATAAAATTTTATTTATCTGAAATTTCCCGTACCTATATATATAGAAATATTCTTCAATGTCTTATCCAATGTTATTGGAAATGGTTGAATATTTTTATGTTCAAGTCTTAGAGTTATATTTTGTTTTATTTTTTTGGATTCAAACGAAAAAATAAGCAAAACAGAATTATACTGCGTTTGTCTTATATAACATTCATTACGTAGACATCATTTTCTATTTTGTAAAATCTGAAATTGTACAGATATATGATTGAATTAAGCTCCTTGTACGAATCTTTCTAAACATCTCCTTGCAAAAAGCTCGTTGAACATCTTCTCTATCTCTACGCTTAGACAACATATAAACGTATTTCGTATATGCAGATGTGAATGCTCCAAGTGCTCTATCATATGACATTTTGTAGAGATCGTATATGGTGTGTTGTAATTATAAGTGGCTCTCATGCAGGTATTTCCATAAAAAATACTGATGTTTTCCTTTTGAAGTCTTCAAAATATGATTCATTTTATCAATTACATTATAGTTTGGCAATATAACTGTACAACATAAATAATATTATTTGTTTTCTTAGTATTTACCTTGTTAAATGATTTTCGATTTAAAATTTCGAAATTCAATTAAAAATGTAAATAAACTTATTATTCATTGATCATTGTTAAAACGCCTTTACGAGGCGTTTAAAAAACATGGTTTTCACATTAAAAATTAAAAACAAAACAAACGTATGTATATTTGAAGCTAATTACCTACTGTTATTTAATGGTTTTATTAATATTTTTTTAAATGAGTTTGAATTGTTGATTTAAATTATTCTTTCATATGCACTGCATTGCTATCATTAATACATTTGTTGGAAAACAGAAGTGTTTATTTTACTACTGAACAAAAACTATAATCGGCTCATTGTCTTCTTCGTAGTATCAATCCGGTGGATTGGTTTGCAGCAACAGAATCTTGCATCTCGATCTCCATTCCTTTCGGTCCTCCGCTCATTGTATAGCATATCAAATAAATTCTACCTGAAAAATCTAGAAGAATTGACACAATAATATTTAATTTTTACTTTATTAGTTATTATTTTTTTACTAATATTCTATGTCAAATCACGGTTCCAAAGAAATCATTCTGAAATGCAATTTTATTAAAAAAAACTTTCACGATACATGATGGTTCAAGAATTTTAAAATTCATTATTTTTCAAAAACTGATACATGCAATACTAATTCATCGTTTATATCTTTTTTCTCATTAAAAAATTGGAGATAAGAAGGTAGACATTAGGATTCTTATTTTACTCTGATTTAATGATGGGAGAATTGTCATATATGATTATGTTTGTTGCCACTCGGTATGTGAATATCAGTTGTTGAATATTCATATGGCTCTTTAGTGATTTATAAACATGTATTACGATCTTGAAATATATTCTTAACAATTACCCCAAAAGGCAATCTAATGTGACTTAAAAAAATGTGTTTTAATTTGTCCGCCAGGTCAATCTTCCCCATCCCATCAAGTGCCCCAAGGAAATCTACGATCTGATGCGTGAGTGCTGGCGGAGGGACGAATACAACCGGCCTAACTTCCGTGAGATCCACCTTTTCCTTCAGAGGAAAAACCTTGGCTACAAGCCAGAGATGCATTAAGTTCAGTTAAATAATTCAATTTTCTTCACCGCATCATGTGCACGAGGTAGGTGACGTCTGCCTGCAGGAGCTTTTCAAAAAGAATTTAATATACCGTGTCTACTAATTTATATGCACCAACAATAAAGAAAAGCGTTTTGATTACGTTGTATATAGTATATGTTGAATTGAATCCAGTGACGACGCCATCTATATCAAGATCATCTAGATCATAATATATATTTGTCATGCATGCATATGGTCGTCTAAAATATACATTTTTTTTTTCTAAATAGGTTATATAAATATAAATAATATTTTTTGCAGAACAACTCTCTGTATTATGCATGTCTTGTTCCAATTCATCTTTGAAACTGGTCTTCGAACTAGGTGCATACCGATATGAATATGATAATGCTGAAAAAATAAATAAACAACATATCACAAATGTTTTCACTAACATTGATAAATTATCCTTTAAAAGGTCAATCCTTTTTATTATTCAGGTATTTGAGGAGTGTATTATGTGACGATGATTTATAATTTGAATTTTTAAGGCAGAAGAGAGAAAAAACCGTCATTCTGCGTATAAATACACTTTATAACCGACTGAATGTATTTCAAGCTGCAAATTGTACACAATTTAAGTGTACTATGTAAAATGATGTTGACTGTGATTTTTATCCCATCTAGAGTGTTATATTTCTCTGGCGCATACACTTAACATCAGTTACTTTCCTGTTCATGTCGCTTTTATAAACAAGCAAACTATTTCCGACCAGTGAACAAAGAAACATCCTATCAGATGTGGCTGAAAAGTGCATTTATTCGCTTGAATGTACTCCGCTCCTCAATATTTAATATGAAAAACAGTTCCTTTTATGTTCCTTATAAGTCATCTCTACATCTGCATGTACATATATTTTTTTCATTTATCATGTGTTTATATTTATAAATACAATGATATAAATCTCAAAGTTATTCAAAGATATACAATTAGTATATTGCGACTCAATTCGAACATATAAACCTCCTTCTTGTAAATACATGTAAAATAGTACAATATATTTTTAATTGATATGAAATAAAACTATATTATGACTTATTAATTTATCCTGTCTCACAAACACTAAGTGTGAACAATTAATTTAAAAATGTGTACTTTTCACAAAGTAATCAAACATATTTCATTTTATTTAAAAATATAAGTGAAAGTTGTTAAGATAAAGACCTTCACTTCAAAGGTAATAAATTATATTCAAATTACATATTTTTAATTCATACTCGATTAATTTATTTTCAAACAATTATCCGCATAAAACAAGTATAAGCTTATTTTAATATCTGTATGTTTACTTTATTTATTTTGAAATCGGAAATAAATAAATCGAATTAAATCAAATCCGTTTGATTAATTTGAAAAAGTCAACTAAAGCAAAAATTATATTTTTTTTTTATGTTCAGTGAAATATTTTTTCAATAAATTTACAATATACATTATTTTAAAATATTATACTTTATTTATTGTGTAAATATTTGAAATTCATTATAATTTTTTAATCAAATTGATTAATGTTTTATAAGCTAATTGATTGTAAGTATAATGAAATTATCTCATGAAAGAATTGTACATAATTAAATTTATTAATTTATTTTTAGATTAAGCTCTTTCGTATATATGAATTTTATATAATTGTTGATTTTTGTATAATGACTTCGGTATGTGATAAGAAATGAAAGACTACAATATGTATTACACTTAATTATAATAAAAAATAAATTATTATGATATGATCATACTTTACCTACTATAGAAAAGGATAAAAATAATTAAAAGTTTGAAATAATCACTAGCATTCTTTATGCAAGTTATTTTTAAATACAACAAATATGAAGACAAAATAAAAATGGCATTCAAACAATATAACGAGTTGAAAAATTCATCTCTTACTATATACTTTTTGAAAATGATACAAATTAACAATTGTATGATATACAATGCAAATTTTGCAATGATGCTCAGATATCCATGTAACAACTAATAGAGTTGACGTATATGCTAAATAACTTAAAAACAAGCCATTCTTTGATTTGAATTCATTCATTTGAATAAACTTCACATTCACATTTTTTCTAAAAATAACGACTAGAACTAGTAAACGGAGTTTTTTTTCCTACAGTGAACTTGTTGATTATTAATTGAGCCAAATGGATAAAATCAAATTAACTATAGCCTCTCTTTAATGATTGATACTGGCTATAAAATTCACCCGGATCATCATCAGCGTAAAATTATGTAACATACTTTAAAACATGTTCAAAGCCACTTTAATTCGTTAACGAGAACATTTACTTGTTTAAAGTGGATATTCATTTAAATACACCTACGATGCCGTATATATAAAATATTGACATTAACCTAATGCCATTGATTTATATCATTTTACCAAATTTGTTATTATATCGTTATCCATGATGATTCATAATAGCGAGAGTTGGAGGTTTGAATAAATCGCTTAAGGTGTATGCCCTCTTGCAGCAACATATTCCTTGTTGGAACACGTGTCCACTATTTTTTGGAAGACGTTGTCTAACATGGTATCATAGGTTGTTGTGGTAGTACAATATTAAACATATTCAAGAGCCTGGGTCATAAACATATAACTCTTACACATTTTATTTTATTTATTAAATAAAAATATCTTCTAAGAAAAACATAAAAGTTATTTTTATGATTTACAGTAATTAACAGTTTAATCAAATAAATCTTAAACTATATTTAGTCGTAGATATTAATAAATTATTTGGCGTTAGCTGCATAAAATTTGAGACTTAATAATTTACATTAGGATTTAAATAAATAATATTTTTTTGATTATCTTCTTAACTTAAAAAATGAGCTTTATACGATAGAGTAATGTATATGGAATGCCGTATTATGAAATTTTCACACGCAACATTGATGTTTCAGAAACCTCAAGTGGATCGATCCAGCCGCTTGTAAATATGTTGGTAGTCTTTCAAGGCACATTAATAATTTGTGGCTTTTGGTTTTTAAATGCCTCTGTATTGTATAACTCAATGGATTATATATTTAATATATTCATGTCAATGGAAAGAAAACGTATTAGACGATAAATTTTATTTAAATCTTGATTGTTTGCCTCCAGGTGTTTTAGTCATAACTTGCTGAATGAACCACATAACCTTTTGATCATCTGATCAACACAAATAGTATTTTACAGTTGTAATTTAGTAAGGAAAGAAGATCATTCAAACTTGTATTTTTTATTCACCTGGTTTGTATGATACACGTATATTCGTATTGCATACTTAAAACTGCATACCACCATAGTAATTATGAAACAACAACAAAACTTAAATGTACTTTTAATACAATCTTTATTAATTTAAATGATTAATTTTATTATTTTATATTAAATTTAATTTAAAGAAAGCGATTATAATTTATGCTCTATGGAAAAAAGGCCACCTAATTTATTTAAAAAAAAAACCACTTAGCCACGAATTTTAATCGTTAGTTTGCTTTTTTATTTTTTTATTTTTTCATAACTTATTTTTAAAAAATCAGGGACATTGTATATATTATAGATATCAATCATTTTGTTGAACGAAATTTGCTTACGCCTTTATAATTAATGGGTCGTTATAATTATACGTTCCCGTTCCCATTGTGTCGTGATTTTATAATCTTATTTCCAACACACGATAATAATTATTATTTAAATCATTAATGGCTACGTGCACGTATTCCGTACAATGAAGCGGACGTATTCACGTGGTTTGTCTTTAATTAGCCCATTGTTGTTGCGTATAATATTTAAGTTGTTTTATCAAGAAGATGGATTCCAAAATAATTTATTAGAATGAATCCTTTATGCCATCGAAATGGGGCGCCGTTCATCTAACACTATAACTCTGTTATTGTAATTAAATCTTTGTCGACTTGATGCGCGGACCGCCTTTAATAATGTATGATATGTTTCCTCAGTATCTGTATACTGTGGAAACATATCAATCAAAATGTACCTTTCATCATAAATTCATGGTTCTTCCTTTGCCATATCCGATTCCTACATACCACCAGTACGTAACCGGTATGTACTAATAAGTCAGTCGGCAACCAATACGTTAGAACAATTCACTTAAACTCTCTGATATTTGCCAGAATAAGTATTTATATCTATCCATGATATTGTTAAAGTATTTATTCGTTTATGCTTTCCTGTCGCAATCATTGAAGCATATCACATGACTAGTATCATAAAAAATTATATGTTTAAAACATGATTTGTTAAAAAAAACAATTAGTCAATACTGTTTGTTGTAGTGAGATATGTAACAATAAATTTATTAATATTTTAATTGTATCATTGCTCCATTGTACGCCGAACTTATCATTTTGTAATCACTTAATTGCAGTTAAATATTATTTATATATTTTTTAAACATTTGAGTTGTTTCACGATAATATAAAAGACCTGAAAAGGGCGAATATATTATTTGTGCCACTAGAATATTTCAATATCATAAATTTACATTCAACATACAATTATAAAAAGATATTGATTATACGAAATTTTTACGTTTCATGCAAAAACCTGTTGAAATATTTTCACCGTCCTGGCGACACAGAGAATACTGCGAAAAAATAATAAAAAAAGTTAAACATTTTGAAACCTTTACTTTCTTAAATTTTTGCTCCTTCTTTTCGTTACTCTTCCAAGTTGGGAATACTTTGAAAGAAATCCGCGCGCAAGCGGTGTGGGTAAATTGTTTACCTCCCCAAAGACAATTTAAGATATTGTTCAGTAAGCAAAATAGGTACAGCATTATAAGCCACTCTTACACAGGCAGTCTTTCTTCTAAGCACACAGTTTTTATTTTGACCTTTACAATAAACCAAGTTGATAAAAAATAACACAAAAATTTGTGTGTATAATAAAAGAATATTACAACGAAAAATATAGTCTTTCACCTTTGGAATGTACTTGATATTAAGCTTCGTATATCTATTCGACTTGGCGATATAATCTACCTTGGAAATCATTCTACATAGTTTTTCACCACCAATATTTTTTAGTTGTGATATTTAATCAGTCACTATCCGTGAAAATATGGCTTATGCAGGAATAGATAAAATTTCTTGTAAAGAAAAACACTATTACTAACTTCAAGCACAAGTGACTTTTATCTTTTATTCTTTGACGAAAAGTTTTTTTAAACATTCAAGTTATAATATAAATTAAAATATACATCGAAATTAATATGTTATTTAACGAACGTAATACGTAAATAAAAATCTGATTTGATTTTTTACATTGAATTAAAAAAATAAATAATGAAAACATAAAAATCACACGTCTTACATTTTGTAAAACAAATTTGACTAATTATATCAATGTATTGTTTTTTGTGAATTGAAAACAAAAAACATTTTCATTCAATATAAATAAACGGCAATAAATATGACGTTATAGTATTCAGATCCTTGAAATGGCTCTATCATTTTAAAATCATCTTCAATGAATCAATTATATTTTAGTGCGATGTGGAAATATTACAATTTATAAATTGTTCCAAATGTCTTTTGTCCGCCGCGAATAATTTCAAAAAACGTGTTTCATCTCTCCCATGTCATTTCGTTCTTCGCCGAGGGAAATTTTTATTTTAACTAGTTCATTTCAAAAAACCACACTCCATGTTAATTTTAATTACAGCTGGACATCCGATGGCGTATTGGAGTTATATTTATCGATCCAGTTCATGTTTTTTTGAATCCTGCATCACATTTTATATATTTCCTCCTAGATAATTCCATCGAAGTATAAAAAACATTTTCGTATCGACAGATATTTTTTATTGTTTTCTTAAATACATATCTTTTAGTAATGTATATATTATTTGTAATAAAAATAAACAAAACTTCACATTGAAATAACAATTATTTAAATAATATAATAAAGTGTATTTTCCTGTTCTTGCTTTATGTGTCTTTAGTTTTCTTTTTAGCAGAAATTATTTTGTATTCTTCTCTAAGGTTATCATAAAAATGAATTATTTTAGGACTAGAAGGTAATGTCTTAAGATGATTATTAAAATATGACAATAATTTTTCGTTAAGTTTTGAATAAATATTTACTTGAAATTAATTAATTTCATGAGTTTATGTGGAAGAGATATCTATTCTAGAAACTTCTGCACCCTATATACCTATATGTGTTATTATTTTTTAATAATCTTCTTCTATTCTACTCGTTCCTGTTTTCTATCTATATAATATGTAAATATGTAAAAAAAAGCTTATATCTTATTTGAGTTATATGAATATATATTTCTAATCTAATTATAAGTAAGTATTGTAAATTGTGTAAATATAAATTTAATTTATACGATAGCTCTTCGTTCTTTGTTATTTTATCTTTTAAAATATTTTCTAAAAACAATTATAATGTAATTTGCAAAAAAAAAAAATTTAAGCGATTCATTTATTAAATTTATTTTTAACCTAAATCAATGTTTATTGTAAATATATATTATCATTATTTATCAGTTAATTTATAATATTTTGTAGAAATAATGAGATAATTATAAAACATACATATTATATAAAATCTTAGTTTAATTATATTTATATAGCGGTATTGCTTTTTATAAGATATTATTAAAATAAACTACGTTACCATATATTTATATATTAAGACGTGATTTTATACCGTGATAATTTAAACAATAATGTATTTATGAGTTTTTACGAAATCACCATTGGTTAATATAATATTTGATATTTTATTTCTGCACGCCGCTTTTAATGAGTTAAAGTTTTGTTAACATTTTGACCATAAACGTTTATATTGATTTATTTTGGTGGCAAATCAATAAGAAAAACTGCATTATAAATGTATGTTATTCTTGAAAATAAAAGGAAATTGTACTTATTTGGGAAATTAATCTCTTCTTCGCCTTACTTGTAAGGGCAAGTGAATGTCAGCGAAGCACTTGTAAGAGAAATCTTGTAGACAATGAATTTTGGAGTTACTGGATTACTAAAGTAGCTTTCATATTCAAATAATACTGTCCAGTCACTCCAATTGAGATGGCTTCACCTGGTTTGCAAAATCACACTTTTACTCTCGAAAGTATCATCTACCAACAGCTATACAGTTTTGTACAGCGAGATGAAATAAAATGAAACAAGTAACAACCAGATTTTTTTTTATTTATTTGGGTTCGCCTCTTGGAATGACAATGTTAACCAATTCATCTAGGTTCAAAAGTGATTGCAATTCTGGAAAAACGTATCAAATACTATCACCATCGTATAGCGCATTTTACGTTTTAATTATCTAATTTTTTGTGGACTACGAAGAATCTAAAAAGAAAGGCATAAGTCTTGTTTCAATTTTATCTTTATTATCTCGCTGTGCCTTACATTAATTTAGCCCGAATGGTTGAGAGGCGATGTTAAATTTCGACATCGAAGCAACGAGAAATTTCACCTGTAATACCGCACTCGAAATAATGAATGTGTTGAATTCATGATAATTGTTCCCTAATGACTAGCTACTTATAGGCACCGATAGTATCATTCGATATCGGGAACGATGTAAGCGCAACGTGTACTTTAGCTGTGAACACTAATTACAACTTGTCGAATAATGCTCGTTCCACATGTGATATTTCATTTTACACAAATGACGAAATAACAATTCAACAGTACAACGGTCGGTGTCTGCCGATTCGATAATCCAAACAGCAGCTGTCAAGTTTTGATAATACCAACGTGGGGTATTTTTTAATGTTGTGACTCCCAAATGACCCCGTAGATGATATAATATCAGTAATACCGTTTATTCTAACCAAAATAAGTGTTATAAATGTATACCTATTAATATACCGTGGACGTAATGTTACCCTGTACGATTGTTGAATGTTCTCATATTAATATGCACCATATGTGTGTATTTTCTAAATGAGTGGTATAAATGTCTTACTGATTTATTGGTGTATTAAGGTATATTCAAATGAAGCGAATGAAAACGATTCCAGGAAACGTAAAATGTTAAAATTATTTGGTAAAATTTAGAATCAATGTTTAAAAAAAAAGTCCTAAAAACAAGACACTTACAGCACACGCTCATAATATATCTTCGATTGCACATATAATATTACTTTGTGAAAAAGGTTTAAAAGGAATGTTTTAATTACATTGATATTGATACTAATAATAAATTCTATTGGCTTTAATCTACGTCAAAATGCAGTTTAATTACAGCATTGAATAAATGTTAACTGCTGATTTTCTACTACGATCGTTTTTGTTCTAGCTCATTTCAATTTGCCTCACACATGAATTCTTCAACAATTAATCACAAAATTATTTGTAATACAATTTATGCACAAACTATTTATTTTGCTGTCTTTCAAAATACACTTATTAATATATATTTTTTTTATATTTAATTCAAATGGCATTTTATAAATTAATATTCTGATGATTAGTCCATACAATATTTTGTTACCTATCGACTGAATTTTAACCAAAAAAAGTCGATCTAAAATACTCATATACACAATTTAAGCATTTAAATAAATTGAAAACACTTATTTCGCAAAAAAATCAATTGATTCTGTGGATTTGATAACAAATACATATTATTTACACGAAATTATTTGTTATTTATAATTTATATTTTTTAAGTGGAATTGACTCTTTTTGGCCATATGCTATAGTTGATGTATTATTGAGTTAATGTTGTGTTTTTAATATTTTTTATCAGTAGATAAATGACGAAATGCATATTTCACAAATTAAGTTATTTACCATATCAAAGTTATCCTACTTAAACTGTTACCCTACAAAATTATTTATTAGATTATTTATTCCTCAAATTGAATCATAATGTACCTACCTACCATTTAAAAAATATTTTATTAGCACTACACCGGACCAAAGTTGTATTGATCAAAATTTATATATTATTACGGAAATATAATTAATAGTAAAACACGCAAAGAGTATTTAAAAAAACATAAATATGTTAGATGTAATTGTAATTTTAATTATAACGTAATTAAATGTATAACAAGTGATGAATGCAAACAACACAAGTCTCAATATCAATTAGAAAGTCTACAAGAAAATGCTCGTAATTATTTTTAAAACATCAACATGTTCTTGTAGCTTATCAGAGACGTGTGGAAAGTCTTGTTTATATGAAAAATATTAGAATTTCTAGTTGGCATTTGAGACACTGTAACTGTATACACGCTGAGGTGAGGCCACAAATTTGACTTCAATATCATTGAATCAATTTGATCATGTATAAAAGTAGTCTCCCTTTCACGTCATCATAAATAAAATTGATTTTACAACAAAAAAGCTTGTACCAAAAAAAATACACACCAAAAGTGTGAAGAATCCTTTTATTTTATGATGATGAGAATTGGATTCTGCTTGGCCAATTCGAAAAGATGGCGCAGTTGTTACTAAGTGTAAGTTTATAAGGACGAGAAAATCGAAAGGGATCGAAATGGTTTTGTATTTAAAATGCTTAAAATTGTAAGAAAATGAAATCTCTAGAAAGCGAAAGTAAACCGAATGGCCATAATCTAAGAGTATTTGCAAAAGCATCCCGAATGTATTAACTACAACATTCTGAGTGTGAAAACTTGTAACCTACATACATATGTGTCTGAGTAAATCGTACATATTGATATACTTATAATAATATTGATGTATCCTGTTCCTCTTTGAAAACACTAAAGCCTCTAGAAACCATACCACGATAACATCCACGAAATATAGAGCTTTCAAAATTAAAACACTGCAGTTTTATTTAAACATTAAACACCTTAAAATAAAATACCCAAAAGTAAAAAGACACAAAGTTTACGTAAGTATTGCATATATAGAAAATATTTAGTCTTAATTCAAACCTATACAAATTTATGAAGAAAAATGTAATTACATGATTAATGTTTTTTTTGGTTTTTTTTATTTTTTTATGTTAACACATACAGGAGAATACCGACAGATGGTGATTGTAGCTCTAAAGTCTCGTCTGAGGAATTCTATGACGCTTACCAAAGTGCATATGGCTAAGCGCTGAATGTGGAGTGTTGATCCGCCAACGTCATAGACTACAGCCCGAGATTCACGCATCATCCTTTTTTTTTTTTTTACTATGAATTTTAATTTACTATGAATGGGTGGTTTTCACGGGACGACTTTCGTCTACCAACAATTTTAATTAATATTTAATATACTTTATGACTGGCATTTTACGGTTGAGTGATCAAATTCACACCAACTGGGGGTATTTTAGAGCTCAGAAACCGATTAAAAAACCTTTTTTTATCTCCATTGGGCATCGAACCCTCGACCTTTGGCTTGCAAAGCAAACGCTTTGACTATTGAGCTGTACCCGGCGGTGGAAATTTAAATCTTTTAATTTGGTTGCAAAGGTTCGTGGTTTGAATGCCAGAGTCTGCGGTCTATTTTAATCCGATATTGATGAGAGAAATGACCAAGACGATCTCTTATGTGAGTATGTATGAACGTATCAATTTATAATCGCATTTTTATGTCGTGATATTTAAATATTCATGTATTCGTCTTTATAATAAAATATGAGTTACACGTATACATAATTATACTTTCACAGTATAGAAATATTTATATATTTAGAAGACTCCGGAATATTCCAGAACCGAGATCACGGTCCCGAAATTACAGCATCAGCTTAATAGTGATGCCGGAATACCGAGTATCCTGCACTGAGGATAAGACCAAAGACCGAAGTTGATACTAATTTATTTGATACGAGACTGCTTTTTATACCCTAGCTTACAACATGAGTAAGCATTTATAAAAGTAATATTTATACATTGAATGTCATACACTGCACATTCCCTGATACCGTTTTTGAACTTTGATCCCTACAATCCACATAGAGTGGCAGATTATTGGGATGTTCAATGTTCCGTATCGATGCGTAAGCATTCTTAATTAATATTAATTCATAAAATTTCGTACACCGCAAATTTCTCGATACTTGTTGTTTTGGACCTTGATCTTCTCAATTTACTTCTTGAAATTATAACGTATAAATTATTTTTCGCATGGCATCTGTATCTGTAGAATCTCATGCTCGAAACCGTGCTTTAATTATTTCTGGATGTTCGCATAAAAAGTAAACAACATTTAGATATAAAAGGTGACACTTTTAGTTTGTTAGCCTGCGATACAACATTATGAAGATATATTAAAAATAAGCACTCTTGTTATCGGAGCCGGCTTGGTGTGTTAGATAGCTCCCTCTAGGGCGGCGTTGCTGCCGAACACATCCGGCGGACAGGGCCACGGTTGATGACGTAGCGCATCAACGCCGGAAGAAGAAAAACAGGGGTGCTCCAGTATCACGATTAAATAAGCTCGTTTTAATTGTAGAGTTTAGTGTTAATATTAAAATTATAAATAATGCCAAATGTTGTAGTTGTAATTTTATTTTAATTAATTTATATTATAATTTTTCCATTCCTTTTGAAATCAAATCAAATATTATATATATATGTACTCGTAAATATTTCGCAATTTAATTAATATGGATCACAATGAGCAATGTTTATTCACTTGCTGAAATACCGTAGTTTCGCTTTCAATGAAAACATTAATAGTTTTATTTATTCATTCATTCCTTTTTTTTTCACTACAGAACATTATAAATTTACAAAAACATTAGAAAAAAAATCAAATTGTAACTGAAGTACTCGTACAATCAATATTAATATACAAATATAGGTACTTATGATTAAGTACTAAAAAAAGCAATAAAGTGAGGCACCAGAAGGTCCCAATGCTCATCAAAAAGACGACGCCAACAAATCATTTCTCCAAAGAAACTCGTGGAGTTCATGCCTTAGTTATCAACATGTATAAGCACACTCTTGAAGGCTCCCGGGAACAATATATGTGAACCTCCGAGTACACAGGTGTTATGGGACAAGGCAAATACAATCTTTGCTTATAGAACTGGGAAACGACCATTTATGGTGTCCACATGCTCCAAAAATGAAGCGGATATGGTAAAAAAGCAGACCAATGGATACATAGTTTAGAAAATTATATTAGGTATGAAGAGTTAGTAAGAAAGGGGGATGGATAGAGCTGTAGGCAATTAAGGAAGACCACTTGTGTATGTTATTTTACTAGATTGATAAAAATAACAATGTCTGCGAAACCATGGAATATTATATGATTTATACTTTCTTAATGTAAACGTGTGATTTTACGACCATAAAGAAGATATTGATTAAGCAATATTTTTTATTTTATTTTTACAATAATTTACGATTTTTTATTTTTATTTATCATGTTAATTTTTTTAATTATACAGCATGACGTATTAATATATAACAGTCTAGTTTATAATAATCATTTCATTAATTCACTGTTATTTCATCGTTCAAATGAATATCTAAAAATCGATGCTAATATATTAATAAATTTACTATTTACTATCACATTCAATTTATTTGTTATCAATAATACATATTCATTATTAATTATTATTATAATATATAATAGTGATTCTACGAACAGTAATAATCCAAAGGATTCCATAATAGATATACACATAGTTTACTTGCTTTGGTTCATAATTGCCGGACATATTTGGTTATTCGCAAATAATGGAGGAGATTCGTGAGGGCCGACGTGATCTAGTTCAATCAAATACGTGGAATGGAAGCACAAATCAGGGCAGATATTGAAATTCAAAATTTGCTTATGAAATGCTAATTTGCGCAAGTAGTCTATTAACCTATTCAATTAGAAGGTTAGTCATTGATTTACGTGATCAGTATCAAATGGAATAGATTCAAATATTAAGCTTTGTGCTGAGTTTTGAATCGATCCTAACTATAAACATTCTCAATATACCATCAATACGAATATTCCAATAGTTTTAGCTAATGAAGAAACTAAACTGGATTATGATTAATTTTACACATTGATACATATTTCTTCAATGTTTTCAGCATTCACTTTGTGATCCATTATAAATAATAAATATTCATTTATTTACCTTGTTTTTACATGGATCACAAAAGATAATATCAGTTACCTCTTAACAAGTGATGGATTGAGAAAGGCTACGATTTAGTCGAAACTGCAGTCTCCTAAAAGAGAACTTATCTTACGTGATCCATGTAAAAACGAAGTAAATAAATACATATTTATAATTGATATAAACTTTTGTTTAATAAATTATCTTTATAGAAATATTTTCGAGTATATAAAAAATTGAAATTTCAAAATAAATAAAGAAAAATTTCCTCATTATGCTCACCATATGGAGCATCAGATCACTGCAGGTTGTTGCCACAAAATTCTGTAATCTGTTTTAATCCTTCTATTGTAATAAGCCATTTCTTCACTGAAAGATCCGCCAAGTATACGACTATAACATGCATAACTTTTGACTCCTTCTAGGAAGTAAGTCCAAACGTTTGAAGAGAAGACAAATGAAGGATCCGTAGCATAATATGTCATACTCTTTTTTGGATACCTAATAATAATCAATTCAGCAACACAACTACAAACAACACGCTGTTATCTAGCTAGGCGGTCAACCATCCAAGTATGGTCTGCAATAAGCTACAGTAAACGAACAATTCTCATGTTATGTTAAATGGTCTCTTACACTTTACCTTCTTCTTCTTCGTGTCAGTGACGTCATATTATTATTTTTGCCCAGTATCTGGCAACATCGATAGCCCGTGTGTTTCCTAGCATTAGGTGTTGAGGCGTGCAGCTTGTTGGGCACAAGGAGCAGGATCTTAGGTGTGAGGCGGTCTGCAGGTCTCAACAGTCGCACAATAGTGGCTCTGCTCGCCGAAGAATTCCCCACCGCTCGAGGTTGGCCTTTGTTCTACCAACTCAGGCTATTAATATGTTCAGGGATTTCCAGGTCCGCCAGTCAAGGCTTTTGCCAGTTGGGAGGCCTTCTTTTGGAGTAATGAAATGCTCTGATATGACTTGTCGCCAGAGATGGAGTCTCTCATTTTCAGGGCCGGATGTGAGAGGTTGTGTGGAACTCAGAAAGCTGCTTCCCGACTTCAGTCTGAGTGTTGGGGGTATATGATTATACAAGCAGTGGGACAGTTGGTTGATTGCAATCAACACTTTAACTAAATATAAAATATGTAGTCTCTCTTTGGATTTTCAGCTACTTATAGTGTTTTAAAAGAATACGCTGTAACACTGTTCGATTAATTAAATTTGTAGCATTGAGGTAGTCAAGAAAAAAAGTTTCTAACGAAACCCGAAAGCATTTTATAAATACATTTGATTTCAATAAATACTTTTTCTTTATTCATGAATGTACGGATTATCAAATAAACTGCAAGCTATTGTTATTGTAGTAATGGAAATGCTCCTTACAGTAATGTTTATTGAGAAAGGAGTTCGCTTGAACGTTGGCGGATTTCTGTTTGTCAGTTGTATTTATGGGAAGGTTTAGTGGATAGCTGCAACTGACAGTTATAGCTGAATCGAGACCACGTAAAGTCACATTGATAACTGACAGTTTTAATTCAATACCAACAACGAAACCACTGAGCTTTATGGAAGCAAATTGTTTTATTATTTAACTTCTATTATTATTACTAATTCCTAATATTCTTTTACACTGGAATAGAGATATACTCGAATTATACTGTTATTCAAATGAAACAAAGCTCTGTATATGTTTTATGGCTTTATTATAAACTAGCTGACCCGGTGAACTTTGTTTCACCCGAAAGGCAATAAATGAGCAGATTTTGGATTTTATTAAGTTGAATTTTTCGGTACATATGATATCATATATTTGGTCTGGTTGAATTCTATTGCAGTAATCGACGAAACTTCAGCAAGTAGTTGTCAGCATTTCGACGAATCGTCAAACGATATGCGTTATAAATCATCGAGCTTAGATTCTTGGTAGTTTCTTCACCTGAAATTAAGACAATAGATTTTTAATTTTGTATGTAAAGCTAACATCCATATTTGTAGCATAATTATAAAGGGGTGAAGATAAATGATTTTTAAATCGTTTGCCGGTTATTTGTCCAATTTTCTCTAAAAAACATCTTAATCTTTAAGTCTGTTATTTTTCTGGTAATAAGCAGTGTAATTGGTCATTTATTGGAAACCTAAAAAGCAAAACCAAGCACTGAAAAATGTATGTCATGACGGAATCAAAACTATGATATTGATTATATATATATATTGATTACTCACCATTCAATGGATTTTTCATTTTGATATTGAAATAATATCCATCTTCTCCTTGCCAAAACATCAGTGGGTATTGCAACGTGTCATATGAACGACGTGTTTCAGATATCTGTTGTAGTTGCCCAGTATCACGACGTGTGTACCAGATAGTCGTTTATCCGCTCTGATCACGACTTTGTAGACATCGATCAAGCTCTTCCTCCATATTGTCATTGAAGTATATTTGTACAAATTTATGCTGTGCATCTTCGAGAGGTTGGAATGATCCGATTCGATGGTGAATCTGTCCTTGTATCTACAGAATCAAAAGCAAAGACAATATTACTGATTTATAAACACTTTTTTTAAGAATTAGCATACATAATTCAAAGCAATAAGTGTAGTATGTTATTCTGTTAATTAGATTGTGTGTAAGTACAAAAATAAATAAATAAATACCTTGAATGTCGGATTAAATCCTCGTCCATTCTAGAGTTCGTGCAAACGGATCGCTTTGGCATATCGTAAAGAGACTTGTCAATGTTGTCGCTGGAGGTGTCTCAGCACGTTGAACAACATTTGAAGCCGTGAAATATACCCAATGACCATTCTCCAGATGAACCGCCAAATGCACAACAGCAGTATGAAGTTCGTGATAAGGGATTGCGAATATACGCCAAATCGCTTTGTACCAAACTTGAAAGCGCGCAATTTCATCGTTGGTAACCTCGAGGTTAGGATGCCAAAAACCACCAAATCACTGCCTTACATTCGTAATGTTTCGATTCCTAGTTCCATGATGGCTTTTTCGTGAAAGATTCGATCGTTTTGGTCGCAAATATCGGCACAATAAGCTAACAGAAACTCGAAAGTTCTTGAAACAAAACGTCAACCGATAGACTTCAAAATATCTATGTAACCATAGACAATAATAATATCAGTTGTCAGATTCCTTGCCTTTTGTTTTAACATTTTTTACAAATAAAAGATTAAACTGATATTTTAACTCATATTTATTTTGTTTTTACTTTTTTTTCCTGTCTTTTGTTTTTTTTTTGTTTCAAAATATTCCGTACCTTACGTAGGTACCTACTTACAATACCTACTTTTGCGTCATTTTTAGTTATGGCGTTGGCTATAGCAACACTTTCTTTAACTGACATCTGTCAAATGACAATAGTCTTGTTTGAAAACATGCTTACGTAAATGTTCAATATTTTTTCTTAATCAAATCAATTTTGAGTATACCATGGACGTTTTTGGGTTATAAGCTACCCTTCCACCAATTTTCAGCCAAGTCGGTTAGGCCATTCTTGAGTTATAAAAACAAATATAACCCGACTTTCTTTTATATATATAGAAATATACGATATCGTAGAAAACATCCACACTAAATCGCATCCACGCAGGTTAAAATATGTGAATATTCAGTATCATAAGACTTCGAAAAACACGGTTTTATGGCTCCACAAAAACGACGTGTAATACAAATCCGTGTTATACGAGATTTGAAGTTTATACAAAAGTCTGATTAGCGTTCCAATTATTTTGTACATCCTTTATTTTTCAAATAAACATTGATTAAAATATACATTTACGTATTTATTGATAAAAACATTAATATCACAAAATAGATCATTCATTCATCGTCGCTTAAAATTACATGGGTATGACTCTTTTTCGATAATGGTTTTAATTTAAAGATTGATACATTAGAATATATTAAGCGTATAAACCTTTACGTATATTATTATAAAGGGCCAAGACCTTCAAAAATCCCACATTTTTTAAATTATGTTAAATTCCTTGTGCCTTCTTTTGGATAATGTTTTGCCCATAGGTATGTTATTGCCATTGCAGACTTTTCTCAACATCAAAAAAGCTCTTTTTATTTTTTTAGAAGAAGCCGCTACTTCCAGCTAATCTAAGTGTAAGTACAAGTTTAATATTAAACAATAACCCTAGCCGCTGTATGTAGGTGCCACCACCAGCGGCTGCCTAGCTTAGCGCTTTACGTCGACTGCGCTTTTAAAGTGCGAATATATGTAGGAAAAATTCTAGATTTGAGTAAATATTAAAAACCCTAAGTAATCTCGCGGCCTCTTATTATTGTTTGGAACAACACGCCTTAGGTATTCTCTCAGCAGCCCCCGTCCCGCCTCTGCCTGCATCCCGCGATAAATCCAATTAGTCCGCAGCCCTAGCGCCGTCATACTGCAGTCGGCGGAATAATAAATAGGACTCGGCTATGCGCGCGGATTCATAATGCTACAACTTGTACAACTCATAAATAGAGTGACCACACTTCAACAAATTCAAAATAATCAAATTATAGTTTGTATCGTTTAATTAGAAAGTAATACTCGAGAGAGGAAGATCATTCAGATATCTTTCCAGATAGTGACCAAAGTTCAATAGATTCACATAATATCAAATGGTAGTTTTTTTTTTCATTAAATGAGAAGATAATGTTTATTAAGGAAGAAATATTATTGAGATATTCTTCCACAAAGAGTGAATACATTTCTACTAATTCAAAAATAAACAAATATAAGTTATCTGTACAAATGATCTCATAACACTTGAGAGAGAGATCTTTCTGATATTTTACCATAATAGTGACCTTACTAGGAGTGCAATTGTACTATCAGTCACAAGTTCCTAACGGCTAGAGATAGCTAACTGCTCCTTTCAGGAACTTATTTGAGCCAAAAGACGGCCATTTATGTTGCTAGATATTAAGTTTAATCAATTTGACGTCGTTATCACGAAGAAGTAGAAGACTAGACGATTGCAGATATTATCAAAAAGGCTAGTTTAAATGGCAGTTATCATCCTCATCGTCAATGCGAAAAACAATATGAATCAACGTTTAGAACAATGACGAAAAATCTAATTATGCAAATACATCTGTTTTCGCCCAATCACAGTAGTTAAGTAATATTAGGGGCGTGTTGTACTTGAATGGGCGACCGCTTGTCGTTTTAATCAAATATACCATTAAAAATAAAAATGACGTTATATGCTAACATGTGTCGAACTCAACAGATACATTTTCATCAAGTTATAGGGATTTTTCGGAGGCCGTCGGAAAGTTTACAGACAAAGTATATACCTATTCAAAGCTGCTTTGAGTGCAAAATTAGTTGCGATTGTGGTATTTGATTAAATGAGTCATTTTAAGCGGTCAAAAGCTGCAATTAAGATATAATTCAAAATTAAAAAAGGTTATAAGCTTGTACTCGTATGTGTATGTTTGAATTGATAAATGCATCACTCCTAATTGCTTATGTATAATCCATACAAATAAAAAATATTTTTTAACTATATTTATAACTGTTTTCAACGTGCCTTGTACATACATGTTTCTTATCTTCGCAGTATGATTCCGTTGGATTGGTTTGCAAAAACAAAATCTTGCATCTCGATCTCCACTCCACTCGATTCTCTGCAGTCCTCTTCAGCTCAGCATAAGAGCTACAACTCACGTCCTCAAACACTTGCTGCAAATACTCCCGTCTAGGGCACTCTCTTCAGTTTCTACCCTCAAAAATCCCTTCCACAATGTCGTGAAGAAGACCATCGTGGTGCATTATGTGACCAATCCATCGGGCTTTCCTCTCAGAGATGGTTCTTACTAAGTGCCTATCCTCTTATACATGTTTCTATAATACATTAAAATAGTACGTGCAACATATAATGCGATGACAATTTCTTGAAAACATACAAAAATTATTTACAGATCATGGTGACCCCAGGTAGAATGGCTTGAATACGCCAAGGTAAGACTCGGTAAGATGTGTGATTTGCAAACATGCAGGTACTCGAGAAGCCGAAATGTTCCGTGACGAAGCGGGCGCCCTAGATGGCGCTCAATCGAGCTGAGACGTAACGGAACATGACCGTCTCCAATCCCTTAAGCCATGGTTTACAAGTTCGATGCCTGGAAACATCAATATTCTAATCATAATCCTGGTACATTGATCATTGCATCGAATACTTGAACTGAATAATTAATGATAACAACACTTTATTAATTGATTCGGATGTGATACTTGTAATTTACGATTATTTCCATTTTCTGCGTCAACATACGAGTACGATATAATTCAGTTTTTGCAATATATATTTTATATAATTATTATGTAAAATTACTTTTTCTATGGTCTTAAATATAAGTACATTTCACATGGTAAATTATTATCTTGTATCGAGCAGATTGTAGCACAGATTCTATTTTTGTCAGTTCTTCATTTTTTTCCGAATGTGCTATATTGGAGTAGCATTGTGTTTTAACACAATCAGTCACCATAAAGTTCTGTAAGCTTTCATAATCCTTGCCTTGTTCTATATCATTTGTGTATCGGAAGCTCCTTTGAGTAATTTTTTTGTAAATGCGCAGTTCACAATGTTCTCACATAACGACAAAATTCAGTAGATTAAATAATATGCTTCTGTAATGTCATACGCAAATTATTTTGTCAGATTTTTAAACACATTTGACTATATTGACAACCTATGACACAAGGTGATATCATACAGTCACTTATTCAAATATGACTCCCGAATAATATTGGTCAACTTCAGTAATCGCTCGTCAAACCAGTGCTTTCAATATTATACGGAAATCTGCGGCTGAGCATGTGGAGAGGCGCAACTGAGGGAATTACTTGGATTGCCCCAAAAGAGGACTTAGCCCCTGGACACAACCATGGGTCGAATATATGGAGGTCCCTTAACAGACTTCGGCCCGGAGTATGCAAAACGAGGACACAAATGAAAGCCTGGCAGTTTTACAGCGGACCGACTGTGACTGCAGCGTGGAGCAGACCCTGTCTCACCTTCTGAAGTGTGCACTGTGTCCGAATAGCTGCAGCCAGGAAGACCTTATTATGGCCGGGAGTAATTCCATTGACGTCGCCCACTTCTGGGCACACAGGATCTGACCCTGTTGTTTCCGACACGATTATATATATATACAGAAATGATACGTCAGGAGACTCTTCAGTGAGTAAACACAAAAGATTAACATCTCACTTTTTAAATGAATTAATCTTATAAAGTGATAAATGTTAAAACTTTTAAATAGTTATAACACATCTCATTGTTGGCTGTGATTAAAATTCTGTTTTTTTTTAATCCATTAAAATCACCTATAAGCAGTGTTATTTCATTTTAAAATTTATTCTTACTCAAAAACTCATTCGGTGCATTCCCAGGCGGTCAATTAAAATGATAGACATGATTTTCAAAGCAACTCAGACGTTTTTTATTATTTATTTTCTCCCAAGTATACTCACGACATATAAAAACAGTCTATGAGCCGTCTAAAGAATTCCCTCGCGCTTTTTTTACTTCACTGGGATTCTACTCAGTGGAAATAAGACAAGAGAAATAAACAAAAATATCATCCAATTTAGACATTTTCTTCGTATTTTTAAATATATCAAATAAAACAAATATTTTTAAAAAATCAATGGAAAATATTATTTAATTAATTCAAAAACAGATAATTAATTAACTAGTTTTTTTAGTTACATGATTGTTTTAAAAATATAAATGCATGTAGGAGAGCTATTCGTAGTACCGTAATTTAATATATTGCGCACATGATACGGTAATATTTAGCAATATTTAGCATACAAATTCATAGAAAACATTATCGGTCGACAGATGAAGAATTTTACGGATTGATACAGGTTTATCAATAAATAATACATAAAATATTTTTCCGGAAAATGCGCATTACCTTCACAATAAAACATGTATTTAATGACTAATTTATGGGTGCTGCTTGCTTTAAACTGTATATTTGTTTATTTTTGTTAGTTTAAGAAATACGGTAATTATTAATTTTGTGGATTTTGAGCTTAGCAGTATGTGGCGAATTTCTTCTTACCAATATTTCAACTAAGTCATCAATCCTGAAGAAGACCCCTGCAATGACGGTCGAAATATTAGTAAGAAGAAATTCACACACACGGCTAAGCCCAAAAGCCACAAAATCAAATCTGGCCGTAAAAACCTAAGAAATTATTTAGGTAATTATTTTATATCTAAAATAATAAATATATTATTCGTAGTATCAATCCGGTTGATTGGTTTGCAGCAACAGAATCTTGCATCTCGATCTCCATTTCTCTCGGTCCTCCGCAAACCTCTTCAGCTCAGCATAACAGCTACAATCCATGTCCTCGAACACTTACTGCTAATACTCCCGTCTAGGGCGCCTTCTACAGTTTCTACCCTCAACCATCCCCTCCACAATCTCGTGAAGAAGACCATCGTGGCGCATGAGGTGACCGATCCATCGGGCTCGCCTATTTGAGATGGTTCTTATTAGGTGCCTATCTTCCTTGATTATCCTGAGAATCTCATTATGTATATATCTATACACTAATATACTGATGTGTCGTTAAATTAAAATATTTTTATTTAACACCACTATAAAGGCTAACGTTGATGGATGCTTGATTAATCAAATGTTGCGAGAGGCGTAAACAGAGATAAGCAATTCTAGTTTGACGATGATTTTGATAAATTCTGACTGTCGTTGTTTAATATAATTAAATAATTAAAGCGGCAGATGGCGCTGGCAGGCTGATGCGCGTACCAGTCCCCACCACGGCGGACGCAACACGACAAACCCCATTAATTACTTTACAGTCAATCAAAAATAGAATGTCATAATTGTGTAATATAAGCAACAAAAAAAAAACACTTTAAATAACACGATGTAAAAACATGAAGCGTCGAACAAAATTGGTCTGAAAATAAACATGGATAAAACAAAAGCCATGATAAAAAGTCATATTTCCCAGACCTTTGAACTTATTTCCATTGGAGGAACACAAGTAGAGGTTGTACACGATTATATCTATCTGGGAAAAGTAATACAACTAGTGTGAAGAAATTTATCAAACGAAATCGAAAGGCGTATACAACTGGGATGGGCAGCATTTGGAAAACTAAAGTACATTTTTAAAGCGAAAAGTCTGCAATGTCTTAAAACTAAGGCGTTCAACAATGCATCCTCCCTGTATTAACTTATGGCGCAGAGACGTGGAATCTGACAGCAAGTCTTACCCATAAAATAAAGGTCACCCAGCGTGCTATGGAGAGATCCATGCTCAGAGTGTCACTAAAAGATAAAATCCGAAACGAGAAAATACGAAGAAGAACTCAAGTAGGGGATGCTACCCAAGGAATAGGCACACTCAAGTGGCAATGGGCAGGACATATCTGTAGAAGAGACGACGGTTGATGAGGAAGAAAATTATTGGAATGGCGCCCAAGAACTGGCAAAACAACTGGCATTGGCTGAACCGAAAGCGGAGGATCGAAGAGAATGGAGACTCATGCGCGTGATTTAACATAAAGGTCAAAGTGTGTTTTTTGAGTAACCTTTTTTTGCGAATATCTTCAATATTTTTTATTTTTATTTAATAGCATTGACGAGAAAATTTGATTTGTGTGAAACAGCCAAGTAAATGAATCCAAGTGGACGTGGTAATGAGTATCATTAATCTTCAATTGAAACTTAATTAAATATTTCAAAATAACCGATCCATTTTATAAAAGTATTTTTAAAATCTCTTCCATTGTATTGTGCGTGTTTACATGAAAACGTAAACGGCATTAATTGGACCTTAAAAGATTATTTCGTGTATTCCTGACTAGTTTGCATGTGCTTTTTTAAATCCCGGTATTAAGCTGTCATCCTGCCGAGCTTTTTCGGACTGGACCGCAACGTGTATATACCAGATTGTGGGTATTATTGATTTAATTCCTGTTTTATTAATATGCGTACTTAATTACTGCGGCGCGGGTTCGCCGGCGGACCAATGACGATGATTATCATTAATTGATCGTTAAAAATACTTTTTAAAAATAAGCCGTGATTTTTATTTCAACGCTCTTAACAGTCAATGAAACTCAATTTATCATATATATATGCAGGTTAGCATCAATATATGCAGGTTAGCATCAATAAAATAAAAATCTGATTATATTCATCACACATCATCTTATGAAGCTGTTCTTTTTGTGAAATATTATTTTATATTATCTTATAATTTTATTATTTATATTATTAGTTTGTTGAATTTTACTAGATATACTTAAATATGTGGCTTTTGGGTTTAGCCGTGTGTGTCGAACTTCCTTCAACCAATATTTCGACCGCCATTGCAGGGGTATTCTTCAGGATTTAGTTTTGAGTTAATTTATTCAGATCGTATATTTTATGAGCGTAATTGATTTATATCTATTTATAATAACGCTCATAAAATATATAATCTGAATAAACCAACTCAAAACTACAAAATCATAAATCCTGAAGAAGACCCCTGCAATGGCGGTCGAAGTTCGCCACACACGGCTAAACCCAAAAGCTACAGTATCAAATCTGGCCGTGAAAACCCAAGAAGTTATTTAAGTATAATATCCTTCACTGTGCTTTTGAAAATTTTGCTTACCCCATACTGATGTAGCAGTTTGACAATACCTGATTGTAGAATATGGAACTTCTCTTACGCTGACTTGGGATAGTGTCTGAGATTTTGTTTTTCTTTTAAATTGATAATTAGGTAGTCTTCGACTGTCAAATGAAATTACATGATTGGTTATTTGTAGTGTGAAAAATATGTTCTTTTTGATTAAGCACTTTTTTACCAGCTTGCACTTAAAATTTTGAAAAAAAAAAAACAGAATTGAAAGTACAAAATTTTCTGAATTGTATATATTTGAAGATATGTATAAGATATTGTCCGAAAAATTACATAAAGAAGGCCCAAAGCCATAAAATTGATATTCTACAAATATGAAGAAAATACTCGTATGTTACCTAGTAGTATATACCTGTGGATAGGTACAGGTAATGCGAGACTCCAGCTCTTGCAACAAGTCGCATCAGAGGATTTCATTACTACAAAGGAAGGCCTCCCAGCTGAAAAAAAACCTTGACTGGCGGATTTTAAAATCCCTGAACAGATTACGAACCGTAGTTGGTAGAACAAAGGACAACCTCGAGCAGTGGGGGATACTTTGGAAGGGAGAGTCAATATTGTGTGACTGTGGGGACCTGCGAACCGCCTCAAATCTAAGATCCTGCTCCATGTGCCCAACAAAATGCACATCTCAAGACTTGATGCTGGGCAACACATGGGCTATTGATTTTGCCAGATAATGCATAGAAAATTTTTTGACGTCGCTCACACGTAGAAGAAGAAGAAGACAGGTTAAACAAGAATTATTTAAATTTTTACATCATCTACTTATTACTATTATCGAAGTTTCTTTAAATGAAAACATTTTTGTTGTACAAGTACATTTATATTACTTATATTTCATAATACAGAAAAAACTAAAGGATACATTGAAAAATATGGTGACTGACAAAAAATAATGACAGGCATACGTTTATTTGTGGCAAGCATGCTCTACTTTCGAAATGAATATGAAAAAAGAAGAAGAATTTTAATAAAATAAAGTAATTCCAGTTTTTGTCCTTCTATAACTATGAATCATTTTTTCTTCATGTAAGCACATACAGTAGAATACCGACAGATGGTGATAGCAATTCTCAAGTCTCATCTTCTATGACGCTTACCGTGGTGCATATGGCTAAGCGCTACATGTGGAGTGTTGATCCGCCAACGTCATAGACTACAGCCCGAGATTCACGCATCATCCTTATTCATCATCATCAGCTTGCATCCGTGCACTGTTGAACGTAAGCGTCCCGCATGAGTCTCCATCCTCTTCGATCTTCCGCCTTTCGCCTTCCGCATCCAATTCACTCCCGCTAAGCATCTTAAGTCGTCAGTCCAACTTGCAGGGGGTCGGCCAATCCTTCGTTTGTCAGTTCTTGGGCGCAATTCCAATACTTTTCTTCCCCATCGACCGCAGTCTCTTCGACAGATTATTATTACAGGAATTTACTATGAATGGGTGTTCTTCAAGGGACGACTATTGTCTACCTCCAATTTTAATTGATAGGCTGGTATTTTACGGGTGAGGAATCAAATTGACACCAATCGGGGTATTTATACAATTCAGAAATAGATTACAAATCCTTTTTTTTTTAATCTCCGTCGGCATCGATCCCACGACCTTTGGCTTGCAAAACAAACGCTTTGACCATTGAGCTATACCTGCCGGCCAATTATATTTCGCTCAATGATATATTTTTTTAATTCTCTAATGTATGTTTATGATTGGATTTATTTAATATAATGTTATAATGTATGTAATGCCGTACTTTTTGTAGGTAACATTATTAAATTTCTTTCATAATAAAGCAAAAAGAGACTTGTGGAATATGAATTATTTTTCGAATGTAAAAGCTATTTTCTAATTATATGATTTAATTAAGGTATCCTCAGATTCAATTAGGTAGCGCATTCTGTCGCATGAAGTGCGTTCCCGTGCCTACTAGACTAGTACTGGGGGCATTAAGGAGTCGGTTAAACTAATTGCTCTCGACCAACGCACGATGGTCCGGGTATCCAGGCAACGACCCACATTCACCACCGCATCTATAGGCAGAGTGACTGAATGACAAAAATGTATAAAATAAATGTATTTAGTTCAGAATAAAAATTAAAAAATATATATATCTTTACTATGAACCAGCGACAATGGCACATAATTACCACCGCTCTTGTTAGATTACCGAAGTATCAACATTGAACCGTACTAAAATTAGAATGAGTTTTCGTCTATTTCAAACCTTGTATTATGTACGAATCCAGTTTAAAACAAATGGTAAAGGCCTCGAAAGCTTTGGGATATACATTCGATTTATTTATATAAATAGATTAACTCATTTTTGTGTGATTGTAAGATTCCAGTTAGGACTAAATGTAAAATCTTCAAAACTGCTGTTAGGCCAGCTATGCTCTACGGATCGGAGTTTTGGACCCCGCTGAAACGTGACTTGGATAGAATTCATGTAGCAGAGATGAAGATGCTGAGGTGGGCGGGCGGTGTGACTAGAGTGGACAGAGTTCGAAATGAGCATATTCGGGCATAAATATAAGGGAAAACCGCCTAAGATGGTATGGGTATGTGACGCGGAGAGATGAGGACCACATGGTGAAGAAAATCCTTAACATACCCAACCTGGACTGCAACTGTAGACAAGGATCTGAAAACTCTGAGCTTGACCGAGAATGCAAAGCAAGAGAGACATACATGGCAAAGGTAGACAAGGAGAGCTGACCCCAAATGATGGGAACTGGCGAGGCTAAATAAGAAGAAGAAGAAATAGATTAATTAATCAACCTAAAATTATGGCAAATACATACTCGTACAATGGCCGTCTATTCATATACTCAGAAATCTCCCCTAAGGAGTGTTAGAAACTATGTATAATATATTCTTAGGCAGTCCTTCAGGTGCAAAAATGCTTAGAAACAAATAATAGGTAACAGAAACTGTCAGAACAGAGTTGTTGCAGTCTGTGGAAAACACATGTTTTATATATGGAATGGATATGGGAAAAAGAAAAACACAGTACATCAGCAAATAATATTATAAAATGTAAAAATTTCTCTCAAAGTAAAATGTGTACATATATATTTAAAATAAAGTAATGTAAGACATCGATTCAATGCCTCATAATTGGCTACCCGGGGCGGACGGTAAAATACGCGTCCACTTGCATAATAATCAGGCCATCAAGGAATTATGTAAATAAATAAATAAACTAAATTATAAATATGTAGTTAGATGTACTCAGTTATTGGTGACTTTAATAGACTGAATGAAACCAATTTACGTCACTTTGACACTGCATGCAACACCTCTTACGTAATATTAAAAACTTAAGTATATAATATGATTTCCTTACTCTTGGTATAATTTTCTCGCATGTGTTGGGACACATAAAATAAAAATAATACTGTAAAGATTGATAGATTATTCCATCGAGAATAATAAAACATATCAGCGATTTTCGAGGCACCAAGGTTTGCCAGGTTGACTCGGGGGTCGCATGCTAGATAAGAGTGACACTTTCGTCGTATGTAATAACGGATAAAAGCGAACATTCACGGAGGGTAACTTTAACCCTTGCAATGCTTCACATCAGGTTATTGCAACAATTATTTATACTAAGTGACTTTAATGCCATATAAAATTAAATTGAACACAAATAAAAATATATTGCTTTGAACCTGGCTATTATAGTGTATGCAGGTAATCAAAGTAAATATAATATATATTCATTAATTTAACTCATTTATACGTGAATCACGTTGAGCATGGCTTCTGTTTAGGAGACTATAGTTTGTGAGAGTGATGGATTGAGGAATTTGTCTCTTGACAGTGATGGATTGAGGAAGATTACGAGTTAGTCGAAACTGCAGTCTCCTAAAAAGGGGCCATATTCAACGTGATATTTGTAGAAACAAGGTGAATAAATAAATATTTAATATTTATAATAGATCTCAAAGTGAATGCTGAAAACATTTATAACAAAAAAAAATTGTAGTACGTGTGTCTTAATAATTATTATTCTGTTAAATTATTTATTCAAAGCATGCTTTCAATCAATTTTATAATATATATTGTTGTTTACTTAGAATTTTTAAAGCTTTTGGAGTGCGTTTTCTCGTTGATTCTTTAATGCTATAGAATGAGGCATCAAAATGATAAATCTCTGATGACTACACTTGATTCACTATTCGTGCAATTCTCCATCGTTCGCAAAATTAAGCAAAGCGGATTAAATTGAGTAGAATTGAGTTGTAGTCCTGTACCACTATTAACTTGGCCTGCCATATAACTATGCGATTTTCATTCATTACTATTTTGCAATTTCATTTACTCATACTTCGTAGGCTTTCAACTATGACAAGTCTCTTCGTGTGATTACCCTCTAATTTCGAGTTTTGCTGAAAAACTGAATAGGTCAGAAATATAACGGTGACACACTTTTCAAATGTGCAATTCGTCAATAATTAATAAGTTGGCGTTGGTTTTCTGCTGAAGATTTTCATAGTTTTCTTCTTCATCACCACTTCTACAATTTATATATTATTTGCATTTAGCTTTAATAGTCAAGAGACATCGGACACGGATTCTTCCGGATCTACCTCGACAGGTTTGGATAGTTGGCACCCACATCCCAGGCAGAGTGGCCATGTGACGGCACCTCTCCGCAAGACGCACCTGACGTTCTGTGGAACTGTGCGCTGCACCACTGTAAGGATTGCGCTCTTTGAAGTGGTCCGGCCGGCGTCAGTTCCGGTCGGGTACCAGGACTTCGTTGCTAACAAACGTAATTACACTGCTTTTAAGCGCTTCTGCGCGTCCGTCTGCAAGAGTGCAGACGCAAGTAATGACTCCTAACTGATGTCTGCCATTTGCATAATCCATTTCCCTACCTCACCATTTCCTTATCCATTCTTACGTGTTTCATGGTTAGCAACGTGTTACCAAAGAAGGCAATTCGAGACTCGCTGTAGTATACTAACTTTGCAGCCTTAGACTGAGATCTATTTGACATCTAAGACATCTAACTGATGCACCTAGAATCACGGGAATGCCTTCAGCCACTCTCTAACAAGTAGTTTTTTGCGTGCGGTCAATAACGTGTTCCCATCTGGGTCTGCAAAAACAGGACGAATCCAGAGACATATTTCATAGACACTGTAGATCTAATTTACCTTAATTATAATTATAACTTAAGTAACTATTAAATAACTTTTTAGGTTTTCATGGCCAGACTTGGGTTTAGCCGTGTATAGCGAATTTCTTTTGACCAATATTGGTCAAAAGAAACTTGCCACACACGGCTGAACCCAAAAGCCACAATTACTAAATATTGATGATATAATGTATTGTTTTTCTTTCAGGAAAAAATAATATTAATTTTCAGTTAGTATATGTGCTTTATTATATTTGCACATATTACTTCTTTGTTATTCATAAAATAAGATTCAAAATTTAAAATAATTAAATCATAGATTAATATAAATAAGATTATTTTGCTAATATATAAGAGCAGGCTAACGAAAGACGGGGAAATTAGTTTCCAAACTAGCAATCCACATAACAAAAGCCAACGAAGTTAAAGAAATAAAATCGCGGTATTGAAAATACGGTTATAATAAGCCAGCTGTCGAAGTTGGTGGCGAGTGGCCGACTTTTAATTGGGAAGTCTGCGGATTGAATTCCTCTGCGATACCAACGAGTGAACACTGTGCTCGTGACAAAGAAAACAAATAACGACTACAGGATGTTACTCTTAATTCAGAGATTGCTAACCTTTTTCGAACACCAACCCACCAAATTATCAAATCTGTGTTTTCTTCCATCGAATATGACCAACTGTAGTAACGACCTGAAAATCCCTGAGCAGGTTAAGAACCGGAGTTGGTAGAACAAAAGACAGCCTCAATCGGTGGGGAATTCTTCAGCAGGGAGAGCCACTATTGTGTGACTGCGGAGACCTGCAGACCACCTCACACCTAAAATCCTGCTCCATGTGCCTAACAAGCTGCACACCTCAAGAACTAATGCTAAGCTCCGCTGATCCACCTCGTCATTTCTAAAAAAGTCTTACCATTTCATCATCAGATTGTATCCATTTACTGTTAAACGTAAACCTTCCGCATGAGTCTGCATCCTTCTCAAAACACTGCCCTACTCATCCAGGCTACTCACGCTATTCTTCTGATATCGTCAGTCTATCTAGCAGAAACATTGTCCATATGATCCAAGCATGCAACAGACGGTGAGACATTCTCTCGTTGGGTGCATCATCCATGGGTACAGAAGACGTATTCTGTGTTGTCTCCTGGGAGTCTCTTCCATATCTTGGAAGGATTTACCTGAATTGCTGCTTAGTTTTGATGGTCCCTTGCTGTTAAACTTCATCAGGGAAATCTTCGGGGCTAAAAGAGCGGTTAACGAGGCTGACACGGAATAAGCTCTTACGTTTATTAATGAATTAACTATTGCTCAGACGTATATTCTAACCTTGTGTGTAACTTGCAGGGTACAATACGCAACTTTATATTTTTTTCTACATTTTTTTAAGTAAAAAATAAATAAATTAATATCTAGCAGGGTATTGACCAACGCTCCATTTACCTGTTCTTGGCCACCACTCTATTATTTCCCATTTACCGTCGTCTTTTCAAAATATGTCCTGCCCATTGTCTATTGAGTGTAACAATCCTTTAGGTAACCTCCATAATTTTAGTTCTTCTTAGGGTATTCTTATTTTGATTCTACAGTTTAGAGACTTTCTGGGCATGGACTTCTCCATGACAGGATGACCTTTATTTAATGGGTAAGACCTGCTGTTATATTTCTCGTCTCGACGCCAAGGCTAATACTGGGTAGATCATATGTATTAACACATGATTTTAAATAAAATTTATTCAAAATTTTGATTTAGAAGTAACTTTTTAATATGGCACGAACTATTTTAGTTTACCAGTCATGTTACATAATAACTTGATGCAGATTTCCATAGGAGTGTAGGAGTCTCTCCTTATGCTCTGGGCATAATGAGATGGCTAGGGATGAATAGCGATGAGTTTCCTATTGTTCTCTATAACATATGCTTATAGCATAACTCCTACGCATGCGCTTCTTATTTTTCAATTGAGAGTGACGTAAAAGGTGTATAATTTCCAAACGCATTTTTTTTATTTTTATTTTATGAAATTTTGATCAGAGTAATATATTTTTATCATATTGCCGTTTAAAAAAATTCGTTTTAATCTTATATTAAGATGTTTTTTATATTGAGAGTTACAAATTAACAATTTCTTACTCGCTGCAATCTTCCAAACATTAAAATTATCTTTTTTAAGTAACCTTCTACATGTTACAAATTGTACAATAAAGTTTTGATCTACCTTAAAATCATTTTAAAATAAAATAAAGCAAACAATTTTCTTTAGAATGCATATTTTTTTTTACAAATACCATAATATTGAACATTTTTTATTAAAATAAACTAAAGCAGTCATAGAATCCTAACTACAGACAGTGAGTACCTAATACAATATTTACTTAGGAACACAATCGAAAAATATAATTTTATTTAATGGCTGCAAATATTTAAGACACAACAAATAAGTATATTTTTTTACATGAAAAATTCTAAAACTAACCGCACTCAGCCGTTTTGGTAGCACGTCAAAGAACCCAAAACCAGTGTTCTCTTACAGAATTATTTGTTTTAAGAAAGGCTGTGTAAGTTAATAAAATTTTGACTAACAAAACAATATATATTTTAACATCTTCAAGATTATTTATTAACAGTAAATTTTAAATGGATTCTCACGATACATCATTCAAGCTACTAAGAATTTTACATTACTTTGGTACGGTGCCAATCTAAGTTAATCGAATTAACGCTCCAAGATTCCATCACGCGCGTCACTGTGTTGCGAAGCAAGCTTTCTGATAGTTATATTGGGGAGACAGTGCTTTAAAAAAAATTCAAGCCTGAAAATGTCGTCAAAGTATAATGAACAAATTAATGCAAGAAATATACCTTGATATCAGCTCGATATAGCCATTGCAGGCTGGTGCCTAAAATCTCGATATACAATCTTTCGTCTCTTATTTTTGTTCGCTTGTCAGACATGCACGCGTTGCCATATTGTTGTTTTGACAAGTCCGGTGACGGAAGTGACGTTAGCTATGTATATGGCTGCCTGTCATTGGTGCGCCATTTATTCTGTAGATCGCCACTTGCGGCGCTGGGCTTTCATCCACTACGAGCGCTTGTTGGCCAGTAGTTGTCCCCCGACCGCGACGATTGTCGGGTTGCGGTCGGCCCAGTGTCAAAAGCATGTTATTCTGCCCGGGCCGGAAGTTTGTCAAGTTTAATTAAATATATGTGCTTCTGAAAAAGTCTGCGTGTTGTTCATCTGCTCCTAATTCTGCCACCACGCGATCTGATAACTATCTTGGCGAGGATGTTAATCAGTTATATACAATATTTAAATTATGGGAAAAATTGATTAAAACTGTTTTAAACATGAATAATATTGATACTCTAATTTTTAAATATATTTTTAATTGAACGCTGAAAATATAAATATTACATCTTATAAAATTTGCAATGGATATCAAATCGAATGCAAAAAATAAATAAAGAAAAAACATTATTAAGGTATGGCTGAGTGCTGTAATATCACAAGCAATTTTTTTTCATTGAGTGCGGTGCTTTATGATGTCGTCGCTCGTAAAATTAATTAACGTCCCTCCTGGAAGCCATGGCTCAGTGCTCTTGTTCGCACTGCACTCGAACTCATTGCGCGTCTTACCGCCAGCTTTTCCCGGTGACGTCAAGTCACTCTGCGCCCAACTGAAACCAGCCACTCGGCACTTAACCGAGCCCTCGTGCACTTAAGCCAGACTCGACTGACTCCAAGCTAGACTCGACTGAACTCAAGCCAGATTTGACTGAATTTCATGCAGAGTGAGAAATAACGTGACTTGGTCACATTCGATACGTTTTCGCTGATGACATACACAATAATATGATCATAGATATGCATACGAATGAGTGGAGAAATCGACGACGCGATTGAAATACTAAGAAAAATTATGGAAGGCGTATTACTGTTTCTGTGAAATGAAAACTATAAATAAGCATTGATGTTTGTTACGCTTTATTTAATGCGAATATTTCACTTTGCAAGATTTTTAATATAAATTATATAATTTATTTAAGACAAATATTCATGATTGCATTTAAATAAATTAAATATCTTTCATTTTAATAAAATAATAATATTTGTACATATTTGATATAATTTCAAATTTGTATTTATAATTATTATTTTATCTTTAATAATATTCGTTATACTAGATTCTATATTTTCCAGAAGTTTTTATTAAAAAAGCATAATTTAATTTTCAAAGAATTTTTATTTACATTATTTATTTTAACAACAAAATACTTCACGCATTCAGTGAGGCTAGAAAATGTGAAATAAAACAGAACATTTTAATTATATTTAAAGTATAAAAATTTCTGGTATATAATTACAAATATATCTTATTACTTAAGCAATAGTTGATGAAATTGCAAGCGTGTCAGTGAAGTTACAAGATGATGATAAATATTTCGAAGCTAACAAGAGGTAAATGTCGTAGGAAGGTCTTGGGTAATCATGCTATTGCGGTACAAACAGCCTAAAACTGCCGGAAAGTATACTCGTAAAAGAGTGAAAACAGACACATCCTTCAGAGGTAGACTCGAGACCCACTTTTTTGGCTAGAGAGGCAAAGAAGCGCTTTTTCAATTACAATTTGAACATTAAAAACGTTCTATAAATACTGAAATCACAATAATAATAACTTGCTTAAATTTTTTTTTTATTTTTTTTTTTATTTCACTTATGAATTCTGCCTGCGTCATATTATATCATATTTCATATTTCAATGCAACGCACTGGAATTCTTCGCTTGTTCTAACACCTACATGTAGTGTCGCCTCGTAAGGAGGATCTCTAGTTGCGGCTTGGAGTATTTCGTCTCCGGGCCGCCGGGCCGCGTCTCACATGCACCGCTCGGTATTCTCGCCTCCCGGTGGAATTTATTAGATAATGCAAAACCCCGCGTGTTTACCTAGTTAGAATACCAAGGCGCATCATCGCTGGAACTAAAGAGCGAGGCGTAACCGGATGATACACACGATACCCCGAACCCTATATAACTCTTCGTCGCTTTATGCCAGCCTGACCTTACTTTTTTTTTCAATAGGAGAACTTTCATAGACACTCTTCGAATCAGCATTTGAAGAGTAGTGTCCGATTCTTACCGACTAAACTCTCCCCCTTTTGTCTTCCCCTTCCCCTGCCGGCGTTCGCTATGGAGTGAATTTCTGCAGCAGAGAATAGCCTGACCTAACCTAATATAACCTAACCTTACCTCAAGTAACCTAACTAACTAAACATAAGTTAATAATCTACACAATGCTATCTACCACAATATTTTTCAACATCAAATATTAATTGATTTACCTTGTATGTACATGGATCACGTAAGATATTTTACGTGTTCTATGTAAATGTATGATTATCTTACGTGATCCACGTGTAATGAATTATACGAGTACATAAGTAATTCATTAATCTATGATGATGAACTGCACCGAGTACATATTACGCATATTTCCAAACAATTATGCAGTATAAGAGTCTGAAAGTGAAAAAAAAAAACAACTTAGTATTTGCGAAATATTCAAACTTTATTAAAGCATGTTTAATACTTTTGTTTAAAAAAAATCATGTTTTCATTTATCCGTGTTGCAGGCATTTCTACAAATATTTCTCATCCAATCCCAAAGGGATCATATCAAAATATAAAAAAAAATATTCAGATGATTTATCTTGTTGTAGTGAAACGCATTATAGAAAATAAAAACATGTTTTTTTATTAAAACGCATCCAAAATTGTACAATCAGTTGATATCAATGGACTGACCAGGAGTGGAATATATGGAGGTTCGTTAACAGACTTCTGACCGGAGTATGCAAGACGTGGACACAAATGAAAGCCTGGCACTTTTACAGCGGACCAACTGAATGTGATGCGGCGTGGAGCACAGACCCCGTCACACCTTCTGGAGAGTGCGCTGTGTCCGAGTAGCTACACCCAGGAAGACCTGATGATGGCCGGGAGTAACGCCATCGACGTCCTCCATTTCTGGGCAGATAGGATCTGACCTTGTTGTTTCCGACACGATTATATATAATCGACTGTATAACGATCTATTAGGACAACAAAATGCGGGAACTCGAAAGATATAAAACGGGAATGCGGAAGATATAAAAAGTTAAATATATCAAAATATTACGCCCCTGAAAGCATCCGTCGGAATGTGTTATTATAACAGTGCAGCTGGCTCAGGTAGCAACTGGCGTGGGGAACTATGCTCCGCTTTCCGGCCGCTTCAGTTTTTCATGAGTGACGCCAAGTAGTTACTGAATATTATCGCTTCATCCCAAGCACGGCAAGCTATTTTGACTTGTACTTCAAGCGTCAAGCAACATGTTTATTTATAGTATGTGCAATACCAAATAAAATTCCGTAAAAAATGCTGATTATTTTTAAGTAACACATTTATTAAATGAAAACTACAAATATATTACCCTAATTTTTTTGTAAACTTTAAATTAGAAAGTAAAGTTTAGATGAATAGTTTCACATAGTTGACTTTTATATTAAAAATATTCATTAGTTTTTTAATTAATTTTAATTAAAAAATTAATAAATTAAAACTATTTAGTTTTGATTCACATTTATTTTAAACGATTACATGTTTCGGCCTAATTAGAGACAATCTTAAATTTTCAATTTGTTAATTTTTGAATCAAAATTAATTTAAAATTATAATTATGCAGTTTCACCAAGTATTGTCAGTTGATAACTTTAATGTTATTAATTTATTTTACTTTGAAACTGGAACAACCAATTATTGCACCCACTGAAATGCTTATTTCAACTGATAAATTAGTCAGTTAAACATTAACAAAAACCATGCGATTACTTCGTGAAAACATACACTAATTCCCTTATAAACTACAATATTCGCTAAGAAAAAATAAAATGAAAATGTCTTATTGATTAATACTTCTATAAACATCGGTTCTTAGTCTAAGTGTAAAATAATAATTGTATTTTTTTTTACGATTAACTTTAATTATTGATTTAATTGACTAATACTTGGATTGCCCCAAAGAGGACCTAGCCCCTGGACACGACCAGAGGTGGAATATATGGAGGTACTTTAGCAAACTCCAGACTAGAGTATGCAAGATGAGGGCACAAATGAAAGCTTTGCAGTTTTACAGCGGACCGACTGAATGTGACTGCGGCGTGGACCAGACCTTATCACACCTTCTGGAGTATGCGCTGTGTCCGAGTAGCTGCACCTGATGATGGCCGGGAGTAACGCCATCGACGTCACCCACTTCTGGGCAGACAGGATCTGATCCTGTCGTTTCCGACACAATTTTAAATATACTGACTAGAATTAAGAAAATATTATTATGTTGTAAGCCTAAGCTATAAAAAATAAATATGATTTAAAATTTCTACTTTAGGTTGAGTCATGTACGTTTAATTGTTAACCATTTTTTAAAAATGATTTTTAAAAAGCTTCCCTGTTTTTAGTTTCATAACAATAGTGCTCTTATTATCATACGAGTAGTCAATTAGTAATACTACGAAAAATTCAGCACACATTCCTTAACCTAAATTCTATTAATTCCCATAGATTCCGCAAAAATCAACAAAAATCAACAAAAATGTAAACTTAAGAATATATTCTATGTTCAGTTATGATACAGCTGTAAGAAACTTAATAAGTAACCTTTTAGTTACTTTGCAGGTTCTCTTGCTAAGTGCTTTTTTCCCGAAAAAAAAAACTTATTCAGTTTTTTTATAAGATGAATCGAATTTTTATTTTGAAAATCTGGACATAAAGCGATTTTTAACTTGTTATTAAAAGTATGTTTTATTTATTATTTTGTACAAAATATTATAATACTTCATTCAAGTTACAAAATTATAATGATTTTTATTAATATACAGGTATTTCATATAGTAAGAAATCTTAAAGGCACGAAAGCTTTTAAGCATCTCAAGAAGAGGTCGTCATTGTTCTCTAACAGCCGTACAAGCTTTCTGTGTTTTTGTCTGAAATGAAAATGAAAAAAAAATGATAAGGAACCATTATAATAACAACCCCATTTTCGAAAAATGCAAATAAGTTTCCCGTTGAACCATTGCGCACAGTGCAGTGCCCACTCAAGACCAGAAAAGACTGTTGAGAATAGTATATATTTTGCATTCCGTGAAATAATAAAAATCCGAAAAGTTTGAATGTGTTTTAGCTTTAGAAGATTTTTATTTATCAAATATTCGTCAGGGACACAACAACTCAATTACTATTTAATTTATTTTTAAAAAGTTATGATTTTGTTTTCCGAAAAATATAAATTAATATGATTCTGGTAAATAGAAGAAAGCATATTTTATTAAAAGAACCACATCATATTCACCTGATCATTTAAACAAGGAAGTAAAAAATGGCATTATTATAATGTTTGATTCATAATATTTTTTGTGGGTTTGTTTTACAGAAATAAAACACATTTGAATCGAAATATCACAAATTTATTATTAAGTTCAGTGTTTATAATCAATTATTAATCCTGAAATTAGATCATTTTATTATTATAAACGGGAGGATTTTTATTTACGAGTGTACTTACATATTTCAGATTATTTTCACTCATTATATATGTAAGAAAGCTTATATTGTATTACACATCGTTTTACAGCATTGAATCAAAAAAAATATTTTTATTGCCGATATACTTAACAAGATTTAAAACGAATCAGTTACGGATAGTTGTAAGAGTGTTAAGAGTGATTTTATTAAATATTGTGTTTAAAAGGGTAAAAAAGACAAAGTGGCTCATATTTTCATCTTTTGCAAGGGTTACAAGTAAGGCGTATAAGCTAGTTATTAAATCTCCTCCTCAACAACCACAGATTATCATCATCATCATTAGCTTGTGTAAGTCCAAAGTTTGACGCAGGTCTCCCGCATGAGTCTGAATCATCTTCGATCATTCGCGTTCCGCATCCAGGCTATTTCATAGGTGCGCCAATGTATCTCGCCGCTCTGCGTATTTTAAAAACGGAACTTTGGCGCACTATCTAGAGGCCGCCCAGGGCAATTAATAACGGGCCCAACAAAAACTGGAAGAAACTCAAAAAGGTAGCAATTAGACAAAGGAAGATTTAAGGCCGGTATTAATAAAGCGAATTAAAGCATAATACTCACTGGGCCGGCCACAGAAATTAAAACTAATTCACCTTTTTTTTACATTTTTCTTGCGCATATTTTCATTTCTTGTTTCCGTGTTTTGAAGCGCTGCAGCAACAGATGTGACATTTTAGGGTTAAATATTATGTTTTTGTTGTATCTTCTTCAGCTTTTGAGCCGCGAAAGAGGCTCATAACGAAACACCAGCTAGCACACACACAGTAGGTTGGACTCTGATGATATATGTAGAACAGGTTGCCTATTAAATATTATTTATTTTTATGACATTCCCCTTTTAAAATTAAATTATCGAGTTTATTATTTTATTATAAACTTTAATATCCTATTAACAAATGCTCATTTATGCCAGCTCAGTACTGTGAGGCTGAAACTCGTGGCGGCTATATGCCTCAGCTATGGTGAAGATGTCAAAAAAAGTATTAAATACTTCATCGTTATCATATACCTAATATAATGCATCTGCTTTATATCTTAAAATAGTCTATATATTTAAGTAGGGAAAGGCTATTTAGCGTAATCCAACAGAAGCCTGGGCCGGTTGGATATGTCGACCTCATCGCTACGGAGTCCAACTACCATACTTTTTATGTATACGCGGCGACCTGAGGCGAAGAAGTCAAAAAGTCACCATTTTAACGTCTGAAATAATACTTTTTACACCCACGTTTAGTGTTGCTCACCAAAGCCTTTTTATTGTATAACGAAAAAGTACTCTGAAAACAATGATTTGGTAAGTGCTCCGAAGGAGCGCAGGTACGAGGCAACCGGCTCGGGGGCCTTAGGCACCAATTTTTTTTATTATCTATAAATAATTATGTATCTTGGCGTCTTACTAATGATCAATGCAGCCAAATATTGTATTTTAAGAACCAGTGCTAAAGTTAAATACCATTATGAATCAGGATTAAAAGTGCTGAATTGAATTCGGACGTAAAAGGAATCTGGCAACACTTATTGGCAGAAATAAATGTACACTTTATGTATCAGCTTAGTAGTGCAAATGGTAGAATAAAAAATACGCTTCAAAAGTTGAAGGAAGTTGAATGAAGCTTTCGATTTACTGTTTAATTAAATTTACAATTAGATCTGAGAATTTTCTGAGATTCCTCTCTTTCATATAATATTTATTTATGAAAACTATGATATAAAGTATGAGAAAAAAATGTTTCAGCTTAACGTTGAGGTGTGGGATGATTCATTTTAATTAACCACGAAATTAATCCGGAATATTCCCAAAAGTAATTACTGAACACAAATATTTTCAGGCAAACATGGTGGGTGTAAGACAGTCTCTTTCTGTATGTACGAGTATAAGACAAGATACAAGAACATTGCGGTATTTCTTTTGCTTTTTCCGTATTTTTCGGTTGTTTATAATTTGTTGTATACGAGTAGTAAGATCGCTTTTCTGTCTTGTTTTACAGAAAACAATTTAAAATGATCTTATTTATTTTTGATAAAGTTCATTTCTGCTTTGTACGAAATTTTGTACTATTTAACGATTATTTAGTGTCCGTAAGCAAGTGAAGGTTTGACGTATATCTTAAAATCTGCTGCGTTTTATCTTTTATTTGCAATTTAAATTCTAAGATATATTTTAGTGCCAATAAAAATTGTCTCGGTCTCTCTGCGTTCTATTATGTGTAGCTATTTTCAGATCAATTCATAAGGCTCAGTTCATGGCGACGAACACTTGTTGCAAATAATCTCATCTAGGGCGCCTTCTGTAGTATGTTTCTTCTATAATGTTGTAAGGAATACTTTTGTATTGCATTTATGATATTACAAACAATGCGTTTCTTTAGAAGGTGTGATTTTCAATTATTTTTATAGAAAACCTCATCATTCGTGATATGGTCTATCGAAAAAATCTAAAATAATTCATAGCACTACATCCAACCACATATAGTTCAGATATTCACCACATAATACACCAAGAGGTTCAATAGCAATGTATCATATCTTCAGGATTTTTCTTTCAACAAACCTGTGACCATAAGGCATTTCGCAGAGTCCTCCAGTACTGTTAGGGGGCGGGGGGTGAGTGACATAATTTTGTCGCTCGACACTCAAACCGGGCGGACGTGTCTAGTCATCCTACCTACAGGATGGCGCACCTTTGCGATTGTGATATCGTGCAAATAAATTGTCGCTTAGATGATCACCGTTTGCTGCCGGAGAGGCTCTTAAAGGCTGTTGGATGCGGGATGGATGATGCACTGACATCCGTTGGTGTGGACCCTCCACCCAACCCGACAAGTCTGCCGACTTCCCGCAGAAGGCGCTTGCCTCGAGCGTGCAAATCAATTCCGGCTACCTACGCTGAAGCTGTCAACATTCCTGTGTCGATGTCGCTTAACTGTGACAGCAGAGACTCCGAACCTGCCGTCAATGAATCCGCTTCGAGTGAGGCCACCGAAGAGGACTCCTCGGAAGATACTATCGAAGGAGCCCCTGCTGTTTCGAGCAAGGCTCCCAAGGACTCCCGTTCTCAGCCGGGACGAATCATCGTTCGAGGAACTGGAGGACCTGAGTGATTTCTCCGTGGATGTCCTCTCCCTGCTCCGAGCAATCTTTCCGGAGAAATTCAACGCTCTAAGTTGAGTCGCGCCTCTCCGCATGGGGAAAGGCAACAACATTCAGCACGTCTGATGATCCGTGGTTCTAAAGCTCCTTCAAAGAACGTTACTGGAGTGAAGATGGCGTATCTTCACGCCAAGGACCTTCACCCAGATACATCGGCTGAGGACTTGCAGAGCTTCTTGGCAGCGACCGCTGCATTCAATCCTTCTTGGATGACCATCAGGAGGATTGTCAGCAGGCGGACGCTGTCAACTTCTTTCAAAGTCGAGGTCATCGCGGCTTCGCTGGAGTCTCTCATGGAGCCTCAAGTGTGGCCTGAAAGGACCATCGTTCAACCCTGGATACGCATAAGACGAAAGAATCGCAGTGAACAGTGGTTGAAACCAACTTGAGTGAAGATATTGACATATTTAGTGTAATATTGCTTTAAATTCAGTACTGGTGTTTATGGAGGCGAAATGTTACACGTTTTATTTTGTGACAATAATGCCTTGTTATTTGTGAGTCAATCCTGATATACTTACGACAGGGTTTTTGTTGTTACAAGTCAAACTATTTATCTTGAGTCTCCTGCCGCTAGTTCTGAGTGTGAGGTCAGTGATACTAAATATGTCAATAAATTTACACCACCACATTTATATTACCTATTGTATTTTTATTTTATTATTATTGTACTTCAGAAATGCATTGAATTGATAAAATTTGTAATGTTTCTGCAAGGAAAAAATAAATAAAATTGAAATTGAAATAAGTCGGCCAATATAGATAGGGACCGAATGTCAGCCAGAATAAGCCAAAACCCCGCTTACCTCATCAGGTCAAGCTGGTTAGGGCACACTTCTGTCCTGGAGGTAGTAAATGCTCTCCAAAGGTAGATGAACCTTTATTTTCAACGGCATTAATATGTGGAAATAAAGGTCCAAAAGACATCCCATGCATCAGCAATTGCTGCAAACCAATCCATTGTATTGATACTTCGAGGAAGATCATATCTCATTACAATCCAAGATTTTTTTATTAGCATATATATTGCTTAATAATCTGCCGTAGTAATAATATAACCATTTTTTAAGGGACCGCTTAAATAATTACGGGAATAATTCAACATGTTTGTAAAATTGTAGACATATTTTAAGAGATATTATGTTTTTTGTAGAAAGCTTGCCTACGAAGTAGTAATTTATAATTTTATAATAAACTTAAAATAAAAATCATAATAAATTATTTTATTATAATATATTTTAGATCCACGCCACTGTCTGTGAAACTTGAACCTAGACGAAATTTCTAAATAACAATAAGAAACTTACATTCAGGATCCGGAGTTTTTTTTTTCAATTTGCAATTTTATACTGCAACGACACCGAGAACAAATTGCGCCTCAAAATATCGGCATAATAGTAATACTAAAGAAGAGTATCCACAATAATATATCGGAAAATAATAACACATTCCCGTCCCCTTGAATATTACGGGGCTTATTTGCGACAGAATGTCTTTCTTCTCCAGAAATAAGGTGGGATGTTTCTCCTCGGTCGCAATTTTTATGAATATTCAATTGATTTATTTTGCATCAAATAAACATTACCTACAAACTACGAGTATTTCAAACGATCTTTTTTTCGAACATTTCAAGTAAAAAAATTTTCAGCCACAAGTCTACTGCTTGCGACGAATTCTGTCTTAAGACTCCACCATAAACTATACATAATTTATTGTCAATTGTGACGATCGACATACAGGTATATCTAAGCCTGTACATATAAAATACTGTTATAAGATATATATAATTTCATAGTTTAACAAAACAATGACGGATTTAACTATTTTTTAAAATTAGCATACTGTGTCATTGGTAGTATTTAACAGTATGTATTTTGAAAAAAAAATATTTGTAAGCACTATGGACTTAACTCATTTAATCCAGTGACAATTTTTTTTTTCAACACTATTAAAATTTATAATTTCGTAAAGAATTATGTTGATTAATAATATTTTGTGAATAAACAACGACCATACCATATTGAAACATCAGGGTTCTTGTTCAATCATCATCATCAGCCTGTATCCGTCCACTGTTGAACGTAAGTCTCCCGCATGAGTTTCCATCCTCTTCGATCCTCCGCCTTCCGAATCCAGGTCACTCCCGCTATTCTCCTTATGTCGTCAGTTCCATATTGCAGGGGGTCGGCCAATGCTTCGTTTGCCAGTTCTTGGGCGCCATTCCAATATTGAAACATCGGGGTTCTGGTTCGGTCATCTAATATAAATAATAAAGGCATTGATCGTACGTTTATGGGTGATACTCATAATAAGTTGTATAATTTTTAATTGTAGTAATACCGCGTTCACAAAGCGCTGAACAAGAAACAAAGGATTGAACAAGACACACAACGGCCGCCAGTCACTCTCCAGCCTTCAAGACGCAACGTTTTTCCGTTATTATTGCTTCTACTCTCTTCTATCAACAATTAGTGGGTTAATGATACGATTGAAATTTGGGTATAATTTAAAGCGAACTAAATATAACTTCGTTGGTAGAAGTAGTCTATAGAAGGACCTAAAGTTCTATGAGCATCTTTGAGAGCTAAGGACAACTCATATTTTTTATGTTTTTTTATTTGCCTATATTAATAAATATGATTTTCATTTCAAAGTATTGGTTAAAAAATAGAAACGTAAAATACAAATTGCGGAGGGCACCTGCTGGGTTAATAATAATATTTGTACCTGAGAGCCAAACGGCCCTATGTCCCTAAGACACTCAAACTGTCAGGAGCAGATGCTATGATTATATTGGCCGCGTGTAATATAGACAGTCTAGATGCCATCTAGGCATTGTATGAAAAAAAATTGAATATCTTAGGGAGGTCTGTTGAAAGAAAAAGGAAAATATTCAATATAACCACTCACGTGTACCTGTACAGTTTTATTTGCCGAAGTATATGACCGAGATGTTGAAACCCATGGCTGTCATGTAGTAGCTTACGGGTTTTAAACGCGATTGAATTTTAAACGAAAAATGTCTTTAGATGAATTGTTACAATAGTTCACGAATATTTATAAATTCAAGCACCTGGTTTTTATGATTCTGATAGAATCGCAATCATAAGGTGTGAGATAATTTTGATTAACATGTTATAAGAGGCATTTTGGCCAGTACAGCTGCAATAATGCATCGACAGCTCATCGAATTTGTGCAATATTGGGTGCAAATCATAATTTGAATGGAAAGCCTGTTGCTAACTACGTGTTGGATATCGAGCTAAGCTGACCTCTAAGACTAAAAGTCTTCAGCTAATCTTCCGACCTAAAGAATGATGACTACCAAGTCACCCAAAATATGAATCGCATAAAACAATTGACGTCTGTTCAAGTCCTTGAGTTTATGCTTTGGGGTTGGGAATCAAATATGTGTATAAATAATCTGACATCTTCCTCTCTAATTTAAAGTTGTTATTCAATCGCGTGGTGTCAGGATAAAGAGCATATTAACAACACATACTTTTTCTGAAGCAAATTGACATATATTTTCGATTAAGACTTGGTTTCCCCGATCGATCGTAACATGGCGTTACTTTCGATCGGGACTTAACAATGTGATATCGCCGCCGTCGGCACACGACTGGGCGCGCTCGTGACGGGTTGTCGGTTTTCGTTATCAGTCAGCGAGGGCATTATCATGCTGATGTCAAATCTTAAATGGACTTTTGGGTGCATGTGGTAAATAGTAAAAACGTTTGTCAGAAATTTGTGGTGTATATATATTCCTCATATGGAATGGATATGAGAAAATAGGCATTAAATGTATTTTATAACTTGTATACAAAAAATGATGATAAACGAAATAAATTTCATACGAAACTGTGTAAGGTCCTGCTCACAGCTCTATCTATCATCCTCTTATTTTCACAGTCTAGCGGTGTTATTAGGTATCCATAAAGAAAAAAGTTCTTTTTTCAAATATATTTTACAAAAATTTGATTGAAATATGCGTGATTGTTTTTTTGAGCATTGCGTACGATGGTACTTTGTAGTACTTACAGCTTACGTAAGAATCTCTTGTCTGAATTTATTTTTATGGCAAAGTGTTTCGCATTTTATGGCATATTTATTGCCGCGTACGAATGTGTATCATTGTAAGTAAGCACAATAATAGTTTATTTATTTCTATGTATCATGGTATTTATGTCACATATGTCTTTGTTTTACCAACATTTCCATAAAATACTACAATTGTTCTATAAAGCAAGCATATAATCAATTCAATTAATTTAATTCTGAACATTACCCAACTCTTTTTCTTCTTTGGATGCTTTCTTCCCATTCGCTAGAGTCCCGGAATAAAATTGCTGCACTCAAACATTCATTCCTTCTTCTTCGCGGTTCAATTCACAACCCTGGGATTCTTGAATGTTTTAACTTTTATGTTCCAGATAGGTACACCCGTGCTCGTAGCCATCCATTGTTTTTGATCCCAGTCGATGCTTGTGGAGCTTCAAGCACTCAATTTGGTACAACGGCAATGTCGCTCCTAAATGGCCTACCAGCACACCTCGATCCTTTTCTTACATCCCTTTCATCTTTTGTCGATGGTATTGTTCTACTTGTTCTCTGTGATCTTTGACACGTGACATCTTCTTATTCTTTTGTGTTATTTTTATTTTTCATTATTTTCTCTATTTATTGTATATTCCGTTATGTATACTCTATGTTTCTAAATATTTGTAAAAAAAAATTGAATTTCGATTCTGTTTATAAATAAATAAATAATTAAGCACAAAATAAATTGAATATTATGCAATCAAAAAAAAATGCTGTAACTTCTGTAGACATATTCATTTTAACATAAACAGAATCAGCATATTCGTCTAACAATTAATTATTTAAAAATTGATGGACACTTGTTTAAAAAAAGTATATATTAATGAGAGTCTAGCAATACAGGAGACAAAAAAAGGAAAATCCAGCTGCTTCAAATTTGTGGAGAAAATAAAGAGCAAATGTCTTAAACTTTTTTTTATGTAAGCACGTACAAGAGAATACCGACGGATGGTGATAGTAATTCTGAAGTCTCATCTGTGGAACTCTATGACGCTTACCATGGTGCATATACTTAAGCGCTGCATGTGAAGTGATTGATCTGCCAACGTCATAAACTACAGTCCGAGATTCACGCGTTATCCTAATTATAACAGGAATTTACTATGAATGGGTGGTCTTCGCGCGACGACTTTCGTCTACTACTAATTTTAATTACTAGGCTATGACTGGCATCTTACGGGTGAGGGGTCATATTTACACCAACCGAGGGTATTTTAAAGCTCAGAAATCTAACTATTTATTTTAATTGGTGGTAAACGAACGTTGTCGCATTCATATTGTCCTTCTAAAGGTGTATGAATGCCAGTCTAACGTTGGTGGTTAAATAATTCAGATGCATCATTGATGCCTTACTCAGAGATTATAACAACACCATCTGTTTGTATTCTGCTGTTTGTATTGTATATGTATATTGCACGTCGGTACTTCAACGATAAATAACTTCTTCTTCTATATAAAGGACAAATCCGACCTATCCTTGAATACGGCAGTCACCTTTGGATTGGAGCTCCAAAATAACTTTTAAACTTAATTGACTCAGTTTAAATTCGTTTGATAAACAATGACACCCTTACGTCTAATCTACAATCAATGGAACACAGACGTAAGATTGGTTCTCTTAGTCTTTTCTACCGTTATTACCACGGTCGCTGCTCTTCGGAACTTAAAGAACTAATTCCTCCTGCACCCACTCACAGCCGACAAACTCGTCTTACACTTGCCGAACATCCATACACGGTTAATATATGTCGACCAAGAACTGGCAGCTTCCAAAGTTCCTTCCTTAATGCCACCAGTAAGCTATGGAATGCTCTTCCAGCGTCTGTGTTTTCTCCTTCCTACAATCTGGATCTCTTCAAGAAACAGATAAATATACACTTGTAATTACCTCAACCCACACACAAATACGAACACAACACACGTTTCCCGCATGCAGCGTCCAGCCTCCCTGGCTGAGCGTCATAGAGTGCACTTGTCTTGACCGGTTGTGCTCTCCTGCATGCGTTTACATAAAAAAAAAAGTTTAAAAAAAAAAATCGGAAAATAATTCTGAACATACATATCAACTAAAATAATGAAAAGTGGCCGTGAAAAATTGTGAGAATATACGAATATTAACACAGGACATCAAACGGGATTATGAATATACGAATATATCGACAATGCAACTACAATACCTCGCGCGCCCAGATGTTTACACCCAGCGTGCGTGTTTTATGGCCGTGTTCGAATCGTTGCCGGGGCCGAAATTCGGTCCATTTTAAAAATAAATGCGACCCCGTTCCGTCGGCCACCTGCAACTGGGATGTATCCGCTGTGTATGTAAATTCGCGGACGGAATTGTTTTTTTTTTCGCCTGTTCCTTCCTCTCCTGCGCGCGACCGCTTTTATTGAAAACGAAACAAATGGCGTCTCAGGAGAGCGCGTCCGAATTGCGGCGTCTTCGGTCACCCACCCGTGACCGCATACCTCTAACAACGTACACGGCGCTTACAAACCTTTCTGTGAAATACAATGCCACCTAACCTAACGTAATACATACACTGTCTTATGGATATAATAGACAATTTTATGAAATATAAACCAACAAAAATATACACTTTTCCTAACATTATCTACCTTATACGTTTTTTTATACAAATTAATTGTATTTAAATAAAAGTAACCTAACCTTACGTAATGCATACACTGTATTATCGATATAATAGACAATTTTACTAAAAATAAATTAACAAAAATATACACCTAACCTAACATAATCTACCTTATACGTGTTCTTGTACATTTTCTTTTTATAAAAGCTACCTTACCTAACCTTCTTAAATACAACGCCACCTAACCTAACGTAGTACACACGTGTACCGCATGCAGCGTCAAGCCATTCTGGCCAATATAGACCCCAATAGTCTTGACTGGTTGAGATTTTCTATAAAAAAAACTAGCACGATAACATATTTATTCTGAAATACGAAAGTAAACTCATATAAATAATCTATAATCTCAAATAAATAAAACACCATTTAACAAAGATTTTTCACAATTATTAATTAAACACAAAAAATTATGAATCATATATGAAAGTAATTTTTATTATACAGAAAGTTGAATAAAATGAGTGAATAAATAATGTAGCTAGACTCGATTTACAAAATAGCAAATTTTCATCGTTTATCTTAACACTAAGGTAATCTTCTGTACATACTCTTATTTGCGTATGTCCACAGGTACACTATCCTCCAATGGTAAGGCAATAATGTGTTTTACATTTTCCGCGTAAGGGTTCCGAGTAATTTATTATTTCCAGTACAACCCGTGCCGTGGTGTCTCCAGGCACTTACTCGTACATTTTTCGCGTATTGAAACATTCCAATACATATCTTCAATCCAGGGCAACTTGTTCACAAAAGCTTTTTTTGCCTATATGAATTAAATAAGCACATTAAAATAAAAGGAGGTATTTTTGTATTGTATTCTTCTTCGTAATATCAATCCGGTGGATTGGTTTGCAGCAAAGAAATCTTGCATCTCGATCAACATTCCTCTTGGTCCTCTGCAACCCTATTCAGGTCAGCATGAGATGATGATGATAAACGGCCTTCAGATGCCACAAGAGAACTTTAACTAAAGCTGCTCTTACTACAAGCCTTTGGGCTCTTGTTTTCCCTGAAGGTCGTTGCGAATACCATGAATGTATACATCTAATGTACTTAAAGTTCTGAGATGCAGATCTTTTTCTTAAAATTTAAGTACTTCTTACCGGTACTAACATATGTATTTGAGTTATGATATCAAGAATTTTAAAGTTATTAATAGGCCATTAAATAATGTTCGCTTATATTTATAATAAAATGATTTATAAATTTATTGGAATCTCTTGATAACCGTATTTATAATGCAAGTAGTGAATATGTGTGTTGGCAAATATATTTGTTTTTTTAAGGCTTACAAAACAAACATTTTATGTGGTTCGGACAGTCCAGCAATAGCAGGCATTGAATGAAAAACAGATTTATGATAATTAACGATATTAAGCTTTAAAATCCAGCATCATGACAAAATAAACAATTTATATTAAATATATGGAAAACGTTATATTATACAATCAGTAAATAAAAATATAATAAATCTTAACAAAAAATAGATGAGCAATATATAACGATATATCATAACTAACAATTACATAAAACAGCCATTTACTTTAATATCTAGATAGCTACAAGTAAAAACATTATTTTATTATAATAATGCAATCGATGTGAGATTTTAAATTATTAAATAATAGTAGAATGCTATTATACTCGTATTAACAATTTAACTTGGTTCGTAAATTTAATAAAATACATTCTCAACATGCATCACTATTGTTTTGAGACAGTTATTTACTAAATGTATAGTGAAAGGAGTCTTTTGAAGTATTTTTATCGATTCCATTTTTTTAAATTATTACAAAAGATGTCTATAAACTACCGCAGAACAAAATATTTATACACCAAAACATGTAAATATTACGACAGGAAAATAATAAATCAGAATAAAGAACTCTCTTGAATAATTTACAAGCTATGCACCTAAATATATGGATACAGATAATTTTAATATTTATTCATATAATAAAATATACATCATTTCTTGTACAACATCAAACAAAATAAGTGTATATAAAACAAATCTGTGTTGTTCAAATAAATAATAAAAAATTTAACATGTTTGTTAATAAATACTTTTGTAAAAAGGTAGAAAGTTTTTTATTTTATTTTTCGTGTAAAACAAACCTAGATGACCGCTCACTACACATTTTCAAAGCTGTCGGGCGAGCCCAGAGGTAAGTACAGGTAGGTCCAGTGGCAAGGAGTTTAAACATTTGTCATCGTGTCCCCTCCCGAGGAATTGGACATTCCTCTACTGCGGAACGCGAGTGGACTTTTTTTCCCTCGTGTACGTGGAGTGGCTGAAAATTCTTATAGAGATGTCCGAAACGGATCCCGTTTCAGGACCGTTTTATTGGTGTTACAGGAATTTTCAGAAACAGGTCGCCCTTTGTTGTAGTAGTGGTTATACACACAAACTGACGCGTGTTTTCAAATTCCAACAACGACAATAAAATTGTTAAGTAAAACGGTTAAATACTATATAAGATCCGATAATATATTATTTCTAAAAGATTTTATTGAATAGTATAAACGTGAATATTTACACATAATTTTATCGAAATGTAACAATGATTGTAACGTTACTTATGCAGTCTTACTATAAACCAATGAAACTGTATAATGGATATCAATAAAAGGTGTCAATGTTGTATATCAGGGGTACGATGATTTGAATTGTGAAGAAATAAAAGTGAGGCAGTAGACATAACAGCCTTTAATTCTGTAGTCGGTAAAGTAAAAATGTGTAATTGGTAAGAAAACATTTTTTGAATGTCAAGAAAGAGCATAAGCTTCAGCTGCCTTTTCAATACTCTCCTGGTCTTCGTTGCCATGGAAAGCTGTCGAGAACTATACATATTATATACCAGTATTAGAAGTTCTGGAAAAACTTAATGGCGGAATTTTGTGACGACCATATGCTCAATTTAGGCAGTGATTATATCATGACAATGATAAAATTATATCTCGTAACCCTTTCGTATCGGTTGTCGGCATATGTCGTCATAAGATTCCCTAACCGTTGACATCGGTTGACGTGATATATCGTTTTGCTACTTTCTTAGAATAGTTTTTAATGCATCATCTGATAGCTAAAGGATACAAGAACCAATGTGATATATGAAAATAGACCAGATAAGTACATTTATGATTCAAATACTAGTTTTATAATTGACAGTATAATTTGTATTCAAACCGAGCCGTAATGAAAGGGTTAATATAACTTATATATTTTGCCTTTTTTTACGGAAAGTAAAAATAATAAAATACTTTTTTTTTCTGCGAATCATATTAATTATTTTGAAATGTTTCTTTACTTTTAAAATCAGTAGTATTCTATTGCACGTACAGTGAAACCTGGATTTTACGTTTGTTAGGTAAGCCTAGAAAATAAATGAAAAATGCGGGAAAATTTATTATACTAGAAAGCTTCAAATACCTTATAATATAAAACATGTTAGATGAAACTATACAAAATTAACAGTAAGCGCGGAAAACGTATTACAATGTTTGTTGGGGTTCCACTATAAAATGTGCTATTTTTTTACGTAATAATCCACGCAAGAAAAAAAAGCATATTTATTTTTTAACTTTTAAATATATATATTTTTAAATACATATAAGGTCTCACAAAATATTTTATAATAATTTTTAAATTAACTGTTTTGTTCTTAAGTTTAAAAAAATGTTCAATTTATGAACTGAAGAAAAGCACTTTGATAAATAAAGCATAATGTGATGGACAACCGCGCATACATGAACACATTATGGTGTGCCCTTGTACATAAAAGGGCTTTTACGGTTACAGGAGAACATTTTTTTGTAATGGGCACAACAATGGAAACATTTCACATGAAAATTCGATTGTTGGCCGCAAATAATGACGATACCTATCATTTAATGTGAACTAGGATTATTAAAATGGAAGTAAAATACTTGAGGTACTTTGGTATCGATTGAATACGTGTATTGATTGTGTAATAGTTAAAATGATGTGTTGTTGAGTATGACTATATATATTATCTTAGAATAATATTAAATTTATTTAAATAATACATTTTAATTAAAATATTTTTTTATCTATTACAGATGCCAATTTATACAATTTATTTATTTATACAATTTATCCAATTATATATATATTATAAAAAACAATGACTTTTAATCGATTTTTGAGCTCTAAAATACCGCCGGTTGGTTGTGAATTTGATCCCTCACCCGTAAAATGCCAGTCATAGCCTATTAATCAAAATTTCTGGTAGACGAAAGTCGTTCCGTGAAGACCACCCATTCATAGTAAATTCTTGTAATAATAAGGATGATGCGTGAATCTTGGGCTGTAGTCTATGACGTTGGCGGTTCAACACTCCACATGCAGCGCTTAGTTATATGCACCATGATAAGCGTCCTTGAATTCCACAGATGAGACTTCAAAATTACTTAATTATCACCATCTGTCGGTATTCTGCTGTATGTGCTTACATAAAAAAACTGATAAATGCCTCAGATACTATAGCTACTATATACCTGTATGCGGTCTCCAAAGCAGAAGTCCCTGGTTCTGGAGGTTATTGGAAACCAAATATGTTCTCAGGTAGACCTTAATAATAAGTATATTAGTATAAAGTATATCACCTTTCTCAACTTTTTAAGCATTATTTGATGAATATAAATGTAATTAAATATATACATACAATTATACACCAAATATTATACGCAACAATTCATTCAGAAAAAATATCGGCAGACGCGGGATTCGAACCATGAACCTTGGAACCAACTTTTTCTCTTGTTCTTTGTGTACTGCCTAGCCCTCTCTACTATTTCTATGCCCGAACGGATGCGCGATAAATGTTGTATTTATACCATTGTTACCATTGTATAACGATAGATGTACCTATAATATATATTCAGAATATGTTTATTGTTATTTTTTATTATTCAATCAGTCAAGGTTGGTTCGAAGGTTCATGGTTCGAATCCCAAGTCAGCCGATATTTTTTTTGAATGAATTAATGCGTATAAAATTTGGTGTATAATTGTATGTTTATATTTAATAACAAATAATATTGACATATAGTCAATGATCTATTAAATAAGATAAGGGTATTGTAAAAATACTCTAATAAAAAATTGAATCCATGTGAATATAAATGTATTTAAGATTTCATAAAAACAAAACTTGGAAAATCTTTCAGCGAAATAAAATTAAATATGACCCTAATGTGACCGAAAATTGACCAAACTGTGGTCGTTTGTCGGGGGCGTGTATTCCGTTTGTGGGCCTTGTTAATTGCCCCGCCGGCCCTGCGCGGCTCCTATTATTGTAATTAATGCGGCGCCCGGCGTCCCAGCAGAAACATAACGGCGGGTGACACGACCCAGCAATGGCGTTGTATATATTCATTTCGAAACAACATCATAATTGTATGGACGAGGTGAAGGGTGACCACTCCCCATCAAAAAAACGGGACAATCATTTCAAATAGAAATTTACTCCCAATCAAAATATTCACACAAACTGATTCCATAATGTATTTTTTTTTGCGAAACCTGTTTTGTACTTATTTTCTTGATATTTTTATTATAAGTTCGAATATTTGACTGGATGATTGTAATTATTTTAATTTTTACTGCTTACACAACCATCATCATTTCCTTGTGAGATTCTCTAAAAGGAGCATACGGTCAACACAAATTGTTACTGTAAAATTCTGTTAGCCGTCGTGATCCCTGCCTAATCCAATGTCAGCTCTTTTTTCCGGTGCTTCGTCAAGTATATCGCTAACACAATACGACTTAAAATAATAATGATAATCAATTTGTGATATCGAAAAGACGAAAAAAAAACATCTGCAAAGTAGATTTTAAGCTATAATACATAGATCGGTTTGTGTGTCCTCTATAAATATCTGAGAATAAGGAGGCACAGATTGTTTGATCTCCAAAAGAGTAACACTAACGTGCCAGAGACTATGCCTCTTGGAAAGGGATCGGACTGCTTAACCAAATCTCCTCGGATGTTGATATATTTCAGAAGGGAGGCCCAATTCAGACATAAACTCCACGAGTTTCTTTGGAGGACTAATTTGTTGGCGTCGTCTGTTTGATGAGCATTGGGACTTTCTGTTGCTTGTCTTTATTACTTTGTTCTTAGTACTTAATCATAAGTACCTATAAATGTATAATTTATTTTATTTAATTTTAGAAATAATTTTTATTGTACTTCAGAAATTAATTGAGATGTTCGAATTTGTAATGTTTCTGTAAAGTAAATGATGAATAGATTTAAATGAATTACTGAAATTTAATTTAAAGTAAACTATAATAAGTTTACTAGAAACGATGAGTTTCACATTTAATTAGTAAAATTCTTATAATCTTGTAATATGTTTAATAACAGTCTCAATATTTTTTTATCGACTAATTTTTTTTTCCTAACATTTATTGATCTTCGGTGTCTGGTATATTTTTAGTGCGGGCTGAAATGAAGCCAATTCAGTTTTATTCTCGGCGCAAGATTTCAAAAACAAATACTTTCTTTGATATGTTATTTTTGACATTAAGGTAAAATTGATTTCCGCTTCTATGAAAAAAAACAACGCCACTATATAACCCATCGGTTAGCCAGAACTGTTGCGCTGTTGCCAGGGGCTTCCAATTTTATTGCCAATACATCGCAAAAGAAAAATAAATACACAAAATTAATTTTATATCAGTGCAATATTTAATTTTGATATTATTTTTTATGTCGAAATATACTGTCATTAACTTCCACAAACATGTGGCTAATCACATTCTTTCTAAAATTTTATATTTTTTGTACATATTAACATCCTCCTCTCTAAGTTTGTTATTGAATTGCGTGATGGCAGAATGAGGAGCAGATGAATAACACACAGACTTTTTCAAAAGCACATATAAATTTTCTATAAACTGTACAAACTTCCAGCCCGGGTAGAATAACATACCGGGCCGGCCATAATACGACCTTTTCGCGGCCGGCACACAACTGACAGGGCACCGGGTGCCGTGGTCAGTGATACCCACTACCGCAAGTGGCTTCCTATATAACTAGTGCTCCTAACAGCATTACAAAATACATGCGATGAGCGAGCGAAAATAATAGATGAGAGATTGTATATCGATGTTTTCGGTACCAGTCAGCAAGGGCTATATCATGCTGATGTCAATATTAATTTTATAAATTGTATTATTTGGAACTTTATTTACAGAATTCATAAGAAAACCTGTTGAATTAATTTTGATATATCGCTTTCTTCATACCAAGATAAACTGCACACATTCATGGCTCATATATTTGCCAATTTTTCTGGATGCATTTGCCAAGTATCTTTAACATTTTTACTGAGCACTTTAACTCTACGAAACGTTAACTTATAACCACTCCTCTGACAATGCATATATGCCTAGCTATAGTTTAATGACATTGGTGGATCAGTTTTCCACTTACCGAGCATGACTATTCTTTTAAATGTGAAGTATATAATATGATTAAATAAGAGTTTTCTTCATTACCTTGATTGGTATGGTTTTGTTTAAAAGTATGTACTAGTATAAACATAATAAAAACCTTATATAGTATACTGAGTCGTTTAAGCGATATATAACTTAGGAGTATCTTATATATATAGACATTCGTTGCTCAACTCTCAACTCATGCGGACGTGTCTGTTCAACCTACAGGATGGCTCCCAGTTGCACTTGTGACATCGCGCAAATACATCAGCGCTTAGACGAACACCGATTGCTACTGGAGCGGCTCATAAAGGTAATTGGATGCGGAAAGCAGGATACACCGACGTCCATTGGTGTGGACTCTCCACTCAACCCATCAAGCCTCCCGTTTTCCCACAGAAGGCGTTTGCCTCGAGCGTGCAAAAAAATGGCTACCTTCGCTGAAATTTTCACCAGGCCTCGCCAAGTCTCGCCATCGCTCAACTGTGACAGCAGAAACTACGAGCCTGCCGTCAGTGAAGCTACTATCCAAGCAGCCCCTGCTGTTCCGAACAAGGCTCTCAAGGACTCCCGTTCTATGCCAGGACGAGTCATCGTTCGTGGAAATGGAGGACCTGAATGCTTTCTCCGTGGATGCCCTCTCCCTCATCCGAGCAAGCTTTCCGGGGAAGTACATCACTCTGATTTAAGTCGCGCCTCTCCTGATAGTTAAAGGCATCAACGTTCAGCGTGTCTGGTGACCTGTGGTTCTACAGCTCCTCCAAAGAAGGTTGCTGGAGTGAAGATGGAGTATCTTCACGCCAAAGGTCTTCACCCAGATACATTGGCTGATGACTTGCAGAGCTTCTTGGCAGCGACCGCTGCAATCAATCTCTCTTGGATGACCACCAGGAGAATTGTCAGCAGACGGACGCTATCAACATCTTTCAAAGTCGAGGTGATCAAGACTTCACTGGAGTCTCTCATGGAGCCTGAAGTGTGGCCTGATAGGACCATCGTTCAACCCTGGATACGTGTAAGACGAAAGAATCGCAGTGAACAGTAGTTGAAACCAACTTGAGTGAAGATATTGACATATTTAGTGTGATATTGCTTCAGATTCAATACTGGTGTTGACTGATACGAACTGTTGGACGTTTGATTTTGTAACAATAATGACGTTTTATTTGTGTGACATGGTTTTTGTTGTTGCAAGTCCAAATATTTCCGTTGAGTAACCCGACACTTATTCTGAGTGTGAGGTCATTGACACTAAATGTGTCAATACATTTACAACACCACACTTATATGTTAGTATAAATTAAAATGTAAAATGTTTTATTATTTCTTGACACCCAAAAAAATATTTGACACTATTTATATTTCTTTAATCATGTTTTATTCATTTGCTAAGTATATTTTTATAAATTTATGTAAAATATTTTTTTGGACCTTTTTTTCTGTTACAAATAAATAAATGTATAAAACTGAAATAAAGTTTGTTTGCTGGATAGGTATAATAGATAGATTAATGTTTATTAAAGCATTTTAATTGACTTAAAATAAAAATAATTATTCGTAATATAATCGTATAAGTTAATAATATCTTTTACTATTTTCGCAATGCAAATAAATGTATAATTTTTTATGAATTACGAATAGAATAGTCCGAATAAGACTAGCAATACTATTAATTTTAAAAAGAGACAATCAGTAATGGAATAATTACTTTTACTATTGTGTACTCGGAGACATGACATAAATAAATAATTAGTCTAGACTCTTGAGTTTAAGACTCTAGACAGCCATCATATTTTTTTTAATGTGTTAAAATATTTAATGTTGTTTCGAATTGTATCTGACATTTTTCTTTCGATAAAGTTCACAATAAATACAGTCTTTCTGGTATCAAGAATTGTAAGAAGCTGATAATACCATCGAGTCGCTCCCACCCTGGCGACCCCTGATCTACCGATTGTATTACTCCGAATATAATATAATATATGGCGCTCGACTCTCTTCCGTTTTCTGTTCTCTTCTTCCGGAAGTTAGGAGCACCTGGCTCTCTACAGTAGAACCATCATCCCCCACATTCACTTTGCATATCTCCTCTTCTTCCACTTTCACCCCCCGCCGATCCTAACCTCTCGCGCAGCGCCCTTGTCGAAGATGAGCGGAAGGTGCCCTCCCAAAATATCATCAAAAATACATAATCTTTTTATATTCTATTGATTTTAGTTACCCACGATGCGTACAGTCCATCATCGAAGAATAAAATTACGAATAAATGATTTTTTTTTACAAAAATGAACGGTGTTATATTCACACGTGCTTAATACATACTATTAAGCGTCAACTGTGAGACATGGTGCTTATCTGAAAGTGATAAAAAAAGACTAAAAGCCTTTGAGGTGTGGTCATACAAAAAAATTCTTGGAATTTCCTGGAGATACCACGTCACGAACAATGAGGTTCTCAGGATAATCAAGGAAGATAGGCACCTAATAAGAACCATCTTAGAGAGGTAAGCCCGATGGATCGGTCTTCGATGGTCTTCTTCACGACATTGTGGAGGGGATAGTTGAGGGTAGAAACTGTAGAGAGCGCTCTAGATGAGAGTATTTGCAGCAAGTGTTCGAGGACATGAGTTGTAGCTCTTATGCTGAGCTGAAGAGGGTTGCGGAGGACCGAGAGGAATGGAGATCGAGACGTAAGATTTTGTTGCTGCAAGCCAATCCACCGGATTGATACAACGAAGAAGAAGCGTAAACGTTTAAAAAAATACTTCATTATTTCAAAAGATATAAATTTTTAATTCCGGATGGCTTTAAGGTTGAACCGTATGTCACAATTTTTTCTTTACATTCATTCAACAAACATGACGATGACATTTGCAACAGTGGTTGAAATGTTGGAGAGAAAGAGAGAAGCCATGATTCAGAAAGTTGTTTATTAAAAAAATAGATGCCATTCATTTTAAAATATAAAAAAATTCAACCATTCGCGTAAAAATAAAGAAAACATTGACAATACGTCTATGTTTCAAAATACTCTTTCATTTACTTGGTTGAATTTAAGTAATTTAAGAGTTTTTTGATAAAATAGAATCACAAAATAAATGTTTATTTAACATTACTTTATTGTTACTTATTTACACAAGTATAAAATAACAACAATATCTTCAATTTAAACTTATATTACTGTTTTTTAATACTACAAATATATAGCTTGCATACATAAGAACATGCTTAAAACCCTTTCATTACAGCTCGGTTTGAATACAAATTATACTGTCAATTATAAAACTAGTATTTGAAGCATAAATGTACTTATCTGGTATATTTTTTTATATCACACTGGTTCTTGTATCCTTCAGCTATCAGATGATGCATAAATAACTTTTCTAGAAAAGTAGCAAAACGATATATCACGTCAACCGATGTCAACGGTCGGGGAATCTTATGACGGCATATGCCGACAACCGATGCGAAAGGATTAACAAAAAAACTTTGCAAACCAACAAAAGGCCACCTTTATTTACTCTCACACTATGATTCATTTGTATTGTTTTATACTCGCATAAGAAAATAACTGTCTTAGTATTCATAAATAAATAAATATTTTACGCCGGTTTGCTAGTTGCTTGGGAAAAATTCTGCGCAGGAATATTGCCCGTATTTTTGCAAGTGGTAATAAAAAGACAATTATAGGCGAAGGGGTGCGGTCGCCCTTAGCGCGACACAAATTGACTCATGATTATTTTATAACGTCTGCCCCTAACGGCCCCCCACATGTCCGGCCAAAGCAAGACATTATGCGGCTTTATGTCCGCCCGGGGTGTAAGAAGACAACTCTATCAGAGAGGTATCTAGCAACTCTCAACTCTGGTGACCCATCTAAGAAAAATCTCACATGCTCATACTCAACAAAATTTACCACGATCCCTGACTATTCAACCAAATAAATTATATTTACTGGAATATAGTCTTATTAAAAAGTTAAAAGGACTTAAAATCTCTGAAATTATGTACCAACTATTTTTTTTTTTTGGAAAAACATGTAAAACAACATAAATTTTAATACGAGGGTTATCCGTAAAATAAGTTTCCCATTGATTTTTCACAGTGTACAACATGTTTAATTCCATGAATGCGTACATTTTGGAAAGTTCAGACTTTTACCTATTTTTCTACATAGTCGTCCCTGAGGTCAATGCATTTTTGCATGTGGTATGCGAGTTTTTGAATGCCCGAGTAGAAAAAAACTGCCGAAAAACCACGCAGATACCTGACAACCGCTTCTTCCAGCTCTTCTCTATCACCGAAATGCGTTCCACCCAGGTATTTCTTCATGTCAGGGAAAGGTATTTTCGTATATATCACTTTTTGGTAAATACTCAGATCTTGTTATATTTCCTTAAGTGTAGAATGCATGACAACATTCGATCATTTTGAATTAAAAATAATACCAATGAAGCATTTATCAGATATTCCGTTTATGCCTTTTAAATCAAATTATGGAAATTTTACATGTAAACTTTAACTTGGTTTTAATCACATGCTTGAAATGCACGAAATTATTAGGTAATTTTGCATTTGTAATTATATCAATCGAAATCGCTTTCACAAAGCGCGCCAATGGACGACAGTCATGCTCCAGCACTCGAGACACAACGTCTTATCCAAAACGCTCACAAACCACGACGCTGCATCTCCTCCATGAACATATAGTATTTAAAACTAGCAAATACATAGGTTAAGTAATAAATTTTACTGATTAATACTTTCTAATATGTCGTGAACATTGTGTCTTTAATTAAAAAATTAAACTGAAATGTTGAATTCAATCATTCCTATGACAAATTGACTTACTTGACTTTCTCTTCACCTCTAAGATGACCGCGAAAGGTCTGCTGGCGATGGCCTCAACGACGGTCACTAAATGCGTAACTTTTGCTCAGAAGTGATCATTACGAGGTTTTATCCCCGCCCCGAAGTACGCAATGCTATTACTTTTACGCAACTTTTTTCACGCGCGATCAAACTCTACTTCAATAAAAGAGCCATTCACGTAATATTACTTAACATAATTACGCATTTCGCACGAGCGCACTACTGAAATTGACCGAGTTTATGTACGAGTATAATAACTTCATCGTGTTTATGTGAGTTTCAACTTCCGTTCGATATCAATCGCGATAAAAAGGAGTAATTAATTAAAATTATCTTCGTACTGAGCTGCCACAAACAATATTTAACCTTGAACACTTAATATAAATAATAATAGCAAAAACATGATGATACGGTAACCCTACGCCAGGCATATATATATATATATATATATATATAATCGTGTCGGAAACAACAGGGTCAGATCATGTCTGCCCAGAAGTGGGCAGCGTCGATAGCGTTACTCCCGGCCATCATCAGGTCTTCCTGGGTGCAGCTACTTGGACACAGCGCACACTCCAGAAGGTGTGACAGGGTCTGCTCCACGCCGCAGTCACATTCAGTCGGTCCGCTTTAAAACTGCCAGGCTTTCATTTTTGTCGTCGTCTTGCATACTCCGGTCCGAAGTCTTTTAAGGGAAGCCAGGTAAGTACAAGACAGCGACAATACATATTGTAAGCGCGGTTCTCGTTAGTTCACCGAAGTAAAGCAATTTTCGGCGCGCAAGAAAACTTGTATAAATCACTGAATTTTGCAAATCGCGTGTCGTTGGTTGAGTTGAGCCGCTCCGTAGTCGAACCAATAGTCGATGCCTTATCAATATTTCGACTTAAAAAAAAACGATTAGCAAATAACTAATATATCTATCGGATACTAAAGCGGCAGTCTCTTCGGATGCCTAAAAGGTCATCGGGAACTATATATGTTCCCACGTGATCATTCGGGTGCGTTTATTTTTAGGGACGAAGTATGAAAAACGGCAACAGGTAGAACTGAAAAGTGTCTATTTGTGGTGACCATATTCTCCCGATATGATTCGGATATGGGGAAGAAAAAAGTTCTAACAAAAAAAATAGATCATTATCATTTTATGCTCTTAGATCATCATCTAAGTGCAGAAGTGTTTTCATAAATAATAAATATAATTATTTTATATTAGACTTTTGATTTTGAAATATGCTCAATATTTATATTTGAGGTGTTGATTTTACTATAGAATTTATGTTTTTATAACAATTTATAAAACATGGCAATTTTTTTCCATAGAACGAGATATACCCATTTGGTTTTTTAGTTAGAACAAAAAAATCATTTCATCGTACTATTTGTATGTAATAAGCGTATGTGTGTATTGATACCAACTTACAATAAGCATAGTTGATCAATTTAGAAAAGGGCCATTTAGCTTTGAGCAGTTTGTGGCGGTTGCGTCTTTTCGACTGAAGCCACCTGCGGACTCAAAACAAAGGAAAACAAGCCCGAGTATTGATTACTACACGTTTTTTCTTCTCTAGGCCCATCAACGAGGATATCCGGATAAGAGCAAGGACTCAAGCGACAACATACACTTAAATGAATGTCGATACATCAATTTGGTTTTGTGTGAAATAAGTTTATACAGAACAATTGTAATTATAAAATATATTTGTTCTACATATTTACTCAATATTTTAACTTTAAAAAATATATAAAATAATGAAAATGACTAGAGACAAAGCATAGACAACTTAAACTGTCAGAACTGAGTAGCGTTAATTTTGCGGTGACCTTATGTTCCAAATAAGTAATGGTTGTGAAAAAAAAACTTATATATAGCAGATTTTAATAAAAAAAAAATGTAAAACAATTCATAATATATGCTGAGCTAATTTTAAGGGAAAGGCAAATTTTATCAGAAACTTAACCCTTTCATTACGGCTCGGTGGAATTCAACTTATACTGTCAATTATAAAACTAGTATTTGATGCATAAATCTACTTATATGGTCTATTTTCATATATCACATTGGTTCTTGTATCCTTTAGCTATCAGATGATGCATGAAAAAAACTATTCTAAGAAAGTAAAAAGACATATCACGGCTACCGATGTCAACGGTAGGGGAATCATACACGGCATATATCGGGTACCGATGCGAACTAGTTAAGGAAGTGTATTTTGGTGGCTATATGATAAATGCTCCAGCTATAAAACAAGCAATACAGAGAAAGAAATTAAGTCGAGCTTAGCTTGCTTCTTGCTCTCATAATTTTCATATTACAAAATATAATAACCTTTTTATTCCTTAAGTACCTCCTCCGATCTCATTGACATTGGCAATTGTTTTCGAGAGCTCTTATCGTCTTTCTCTTCAATAATACATCCTTGAAAAAAATCTGTTTCATGTTTTCATTTTATGAAGAAAAAAAATACCCGCTCTTCAAGGTCAAATGAATTGACATTGGAGTGGTCCTTCGATGAAATTAAATGGAAGCAATATAAATATTCACATATTAGGATATTTACAAGGCACAAATATACACAAAAACAAACGTATTTTTATATCAATACAAAAAGTATTATTGTACACATTTTATTATTTTCCATTTTCGTAATTTATTTAAAGCAATTTTCGAATGAAATCCAAAGTAATTTCAGTAAAAGTCTTAATATATTAAAGCTGACTTAGTAGCTTCTTTATATTTTTGTGCTATTTTGGAAGACTGAAGATTTATTTAATAACATCATAATTTTCATATCTGCTCTCCTAAGCGGTGCATATCGTCGTCACTTACCGCTGCCATAAGCTCTGTTAGGCATTATATTTGTCGCCTTATCCCATTTCAGCTTTGCCTCCCGAAGTTCTGCCAAATTATTTATTTATTACAGAACACATATTAAATAATAGTTCAATCTTCCGACGAAGAACTTCCTTATGTTCATTTTATGAAGTCATTCAATTCTTGCCCTCACGGTCTTGCGTTATATATTCTTAATGAGGACTTTTGACCTTCTGTTTTGAATAGTTAAAAATTAGTTTGTAATGTAAGTATTTGTTGCAATAGTGCGTATATTTAAACTCTCTTTTATTTATGGCACCGAACTCTGACAATCGGAAAAGAAAATTAAGTAAAAAATATGTTTGGGAAAACTTTGGGGTGAAGGACTATGACAGATAATTCAGTGGTGGATCTATGCTCCATCTTATCATAAATCATCAAAATTTATCGATTCACTGGCCTCCTAAATGAGTATTTATCTCAAATTTGTTAATATTCTGCTTTTATTTTGATATTATCAGCCTATATGAAAGAGACTTAGCTGTCATAGTATATATAGTTCATACAATGAATACTTATATGCTTCATAAAAGAAAAAAAAAAAAAAATTACGTTCAATAAAACATAAGATTTTTGCTTGTAATGGGACCGTTGGTAATTGAAGCTTCTTCGAGAACACGGTGGCTTCAAGAAGACTCTCTTCGTTCTCAAGTACCGGCGGTAAGTACAGTTTTCTTCTACTTGAAACATGACGCTCCATTTCCTGACACGTAGGTAACGCAGGTAAGTCACACGGCCGGGTCGAGCTGAACAAATTCGCTTCCGAGCGCCTCCGACGGTCACACACTAAGTGGTACACGAAGCCGCGAGTGGAAGAAAGGATTCCCACATTGATCTAATGGAACTTACAGCTAAGGGAAGAGTGCACGACAGCGGCGCAGCAAATATGTTTTTACGAGTATATACTCGTATATATTCATATATACTCGTATATAGGTTTGGAACGTTATGTTAACGTTACGTTCCATAATGTCAAGAAAATCAATATAAATGTACTGTTCATGAGTTTTTACCATAAAGTGCCTTTAATTCACATTTTTTTTAACTTTTATATATATATATATATATATATATATATATATATATATATATATATATATATATATATATATATATATATATTTTTTATATATATATATATATATATATATATATATATATATATATATATATATATATATATATATATAAATTGATATGCAGATACAAATTCAAAGAAAACAATATCTTATATTGCATTAACCTCATCATAGGATTGGAGTAAAAAATTACACATCTGCAAATTTTATCATATTACAAAAAGAAAATTGTACTGATTAAGGGCACAAGTGCTAAATACAACAATTAGAATACGATTGTGAGGAATGACGATGTAAAATAACTTTCAATATTACAGCTGGTCAAATATGAAAATAAACCTGGTAAGGTTATGTTTTTAGAAGCTAAACAATAACATTAACTACTAATATAAATAATTTGACTTTGGCCATCTGAAAAGGCAGTCAGGAAATATACATATCATGTATTCTGCGGAGCTTCACTAGCTGCAATTGATAAAGATGATGGTTGTTATAACGTTATGGCAGTAGTTTGTGTCGTAGCTGTTAGAGGTTACGGAATGATGATGATATACCATTGACCATTAAAGTTCAAGCAGCTTAACATGGTTTACAACTCATACTGCGGGTAGTTTCATACATCAATTTAAATTGATACACACATTGTTATTATTCATCAAACAAACATATGGAATCATTCATTGCCCATCAACAACTCAAATACAAAATTAGGTACCTGAAATGCGTTATACTAGCAAAACGTTAAACAACAACACCTTCGCCATAAGTGTCTAGTTCACCTTAACTTTGAAGTATAAAAAAAAGTTCAAAATAGTGATAGTCCAATCCGCTGCGATTAATTTTAATTTAAAAAGCAAGACAAGATAAACATTCAGGACACGTTATGAAGGCTGCTTAATAGTGTTTAGTTTTCCGCTGATGTAGATACTAAGCTAGGAGAAATCGCGCGGGAGGATCGAGCGATGTATGAATAAAAAAAGCAACAGCTTGGTGTGATGCGATGCAATAAGATTCTCACTGGGTATTCACCAATAAGCGATACTCAAGAGGCCAGATTGATGTTCAAAAAAAAATCCTTGAACATTTGAATTGAGATGGACTAAATATAGCTACAAATCTTGCATGAACCCAATGCTACATTTTTTAAGTCGCCACAACTTACAGTTGTCGCCTCTTCAAGTTCCCGGGCTCCTAACTTGAAAGGAGCTGTATAAATTTCTAGTTGGAACTTCGGGGACTGAGGTCTTGGGATAAGGAACGGAAAAAAATAAAATGCTTAAATTTGTTTAAATGAATGTTAATACAATATTTAAAATACCCAATTAACAATATTAAGACAATAATTATTCATGACATAAATAAACATTATTATGACAACAAATGTTGAAATCAAATATTATCAGATGACGTTTTGTCACAGCTTACATTTATTCGCATTAGATAGTTATCGTAAATACGAGTATATTAAAAATCGATTTACTATTTTTATTTTAATAATCTAAGCGAAAATGTATTATTGAGATTGATTATTAATGTATTTTTAATAAACCAAATACTTTAAACCATTTTCCACAGCGTAATAAACAAAAAAGATTGAGATTTAAAGAAATTATATGCTTATGTTATGTATTCATAGTAAATATGAACAATGAAATAAAGTTTCAGATATAACTTTTTACTTCGTGCAAATAAATATTTTCTTATTTCCAGTGCATTTTTGTTTGTTTCTCCCGGTTCATTAAATTAATACTTTAAGTGGCAAAGCATTACACTGGAGCATTTTAATTGGGTTGTATGCAGCGTGAAAAAGACACTAAAATAAACGGCTCCAGAGTATGCAGTGCGGCTCATATAATGATACGGGAAATAAGAAAAAACATATGTACAGATTCACAAAAAAAGTACTTTAACATACTTTATACGTACATTTGTAGGACTCGAGAAGTTCTCACTGAAGGCGAAACAACGGTATTTAAGTGAAGTGATTAACATTATCAATATTATTATATAACAACCTAAATATATTTATCTTTTCTAATATTGACCTTAAAGTAATATAAATAAACTTTCAGATAAATTGTTGTGGCTTTTGGGTTGAGCCGTGTGTGGTGAACATTTTTCAACCAATATTTCGACCGCCATTGCAGGGGTCTTCTTCAGGATTAATAATTTATTTAGTTTTGAGTTGGTTTATTCAGATTATATATTTCTTTTATGAGCGTTATTTATTAATATCTCCATGGCAACTCAAGTTTCATTCCGAAGTATCGTAAGTATGTTTTTTAAGACTACGGTAGGTATGTTTAAAGAATACGGTAGGTATGTTCTCGAATAGGCTGACGGTTAAACTACCTCCTGACACCAACTCACAACTAAATCATCAATCCTGAAGAAGACCCCTTCAATGGCGGTCAAAATATTGGTAAGAAGAAATTTGCCACAGACGGCTAAACACAAGAGCCACAATATCAAATCTGGACGTGAAAACCTAAGAAGTTATGTAACCATTTATGTTCACAGGTGAACTTTGAGATACAGAAATATCTGAATACAAGCCTTGGTCAGTGGTAATTGACAGAACTATGTTCCAAATATGAAAAGAATATGGAAATCATTTTTTTTTCTCATTTTTGGAACTTCTTTTCTATATTAGCTCATTTTCCTGATCTTATTCTGCTGCCATAAGCTATCTAGTCGAAAGTAACTTGACAGTCACACACTAAGCTATTTCAATTTATTATAATTCACTGGAAGTTTGTATTGAATTGAGGTTTATTGGACGTTATAACAATACATTTCTTCCCCAAAACATAGTTGTTTCTTTGGCAGGTGTGTCCTGCCCACAGCGATTTGATCGACCCAATAATTCCGTATAGGAAAGCAAAGGAATGCATCGCAGTGACATTTCAAAGGGGGGTAGCTGTCCGAGAAATTACCAAGAAGTCGAAGCTAATTAAAACGGAAACATTCTCTCAAAGACGAATGCATTCTTCCATGTTTCGCAGGAACGTGAGTCCCATTGTTTGTTTGAAGTCTGGTTGACAATAATGCATGTTTGTGGATCGTGTATTTGCTACAGCGCAAATATCTTTAACCAATCTTGTCTGATTGATGTTGAAATTGCATTGTTTGCTTAAGAGAATTCTGTAGATTAAATTACTGGTATGCTGCTAATTCTTGAATGCTATATCCCACGATATAATAATAGGGATTCGTATTTTTAATCATAGGCGACTTTTATGCTGAAAACTCAACTAAAGTCGTATTAAATATCATTAACGCTTCGAATTTAACGCTTTATTATGAATTAATAAATAAAATCACGCTCTACAAATAATTTGTGAGGAAAATAAAAGGAAATGTCATACAATCACGTAATTTTTGTGAATACGATTATAAATCAAAAAATATTTTAATTTTTGTTGGATTGTATTTATGGAATTGACTTTGAACGTTTTTACGGCCATATTTGGTATTGCGGCTTTTGGGCTTAGATGACGATTTTGTGAATCGTCAACCCCGAAGATGACCCCTGCAATGGCGGTCGAAGTATTGCAAAGAAATTCGCCACACACGGATAAACCTAAAAGTCACAATTTCACGTTTCAATTGCCCCAGGAATGAAATACTCGACTATATGTTTTATCGATGTTTATTTTTGAGCATATCATATAAAAATCTTTATTTCCTTTCTATATAGGGAGAGGACATACAAAATTAATATTAGAAAATTATAATAAATATCAAATTTTTATTAAAAGTACTTTAATAAAACAGATTTAAGCACATTTCGCAATAGAAACAATAGAATTTTGCTGTCAATATTTCGTTTAAACTTGGTTAATCTGAATTCTGAATAATATAAATTAAATAATGGAATATTCTTTATAGTAAGCCTAAGTTTTTTTAAGTCTTTCCAAATTTATGCCTCGCTTAAAGAATGCAGCGATCGTATTAATACGATAAGCTTTGAAACTTGCGATAAATGACATATTTTTATTATATTTTATTAAAATATTATTTTACAACTATTACCACTAAGCATTATGTTATATTAATTAAAGTTTTTTTACAATATGGAAGTACGAGTATTCTTGGAAATAAACCTACACAAGTTTCCTAAGCTTAAACATGGTTTCTATTGAAATACGTAATGAATACGGATACGCGTTTCTTTTCCGGTCAAAATTAATAATATCGTATAAAATTACACCCTAGAATATTTACTTCAACGTAACATACCGTACTATTGTCTACATTTTCAGATTGACGTATCCTGTAATAGATACCCCATAAATTTTAACTGTTTATATTTGTGTTTAGATTACAAAACTTAGAACTCGTATATGTATTGTTTGATAAATAACAATAACGAAGAATATTATTAATCATTAAATTAGTTTCAAGAGAAATGTTTTCCTGAAACAATGAATAATATATTCCAGTTTAATTGGATTAACTGAAATTTAACGTCTAAATATACCAGAAATCGTTTATATAAATTACTAAAGATAACTTTCAACGTAATGATCAGGTTTTTAGATACAATATGAAGTTGTTATTTAGAAGGTTTTTGTATTGTTCACTAATGAAAAAGAGAATTATTTATGCACTTATACCTCAGGGGTATACATATGTTTTGAGACACGGCATAGAGGCAATCTGAGCTAACAAAACTGTAAGCAACGGCAATTTTTATTATAAATATTAATTTATTTACCTTGTTTTTATATGGATCATGTAAGATAAGTTCTCTATTATGAGACTGCAGTATCGACTAACTCGTTGCCTTTCTAAACCCTTCTCTTGTTAAGAGATAACTGAGCTGCGAAAGTAATTTGCAAGTGGTCTAACCCATTTTTATGTAGAAAACGGGTTGGGGTGTGTCTATCAGGGAATGATAAGATAGGGAGACAGGTAGGGTTGCAGTTTTATTTATTAAATATGGTGAGGAGGAGGGGGTCTGGGTTTTACACTTATGGAAGCAATTTGCATTGTCCATATGCTCCAAATATAGATCTAATAAGGTAAAATACAAAATAATTGAATGGTATACGCAATTTTATTTCAAAATAAATATTCACGATCCAGGAAAGTATATTTTTAATCTACTGTTGTTAGTGCTTCAACAGTGGTGGGGAGCTATAACAATGTTAAATGATATAATAACATTCCACTAGCAAAATTTCTTTCAGTTTCATTTTTGCAGAGCAGAAAAAATGCACTCACTTGTTCTGCGCCACATGCTCGGACATCGGTTGCACGGTTTTAAACCACTTTTAAATTAGCATTTTTGCTCACAAAATTAATACGAACATACCTGTGGGCTACACCCCTGCAACGTGGCACATTCAGAATGTATATCTTTCTCCTTCATCTCTTTTTTCAGCCCGCGGAGAAAAAGGTATATTTCACTATTTTCTACCACTTATGTGCGGCTCCATAACATTACTTTGTCTTCATATAATAACTACTGTACAATTTCATTACTTTCATTACGGCGTCTTTTTACTGTTTTTTAACCACTTCAGTCCGGTTGCCGCTTATTGTATTCTTTATAAAGAAATAATTTCGCCATAAATTTCATATAATATTTAAATTTTAATATATTTTCGCATATATGTATTTCCGCACATTATTCTTTATCCATAATACTATTTCTCATTTTCCTATGTATTCTTTCCGAATCTAAAACATATTGATATCAGCTTGATATGCCTCGTTTAAACCGATGCCGAAAAGCCTCGAAAGACGATCGTTCGTCTCTTATTTTTGTTCGCTCGCCTGACATGCACATCTAATAATGTTAGTTTTAGTTTTATATCAAATTACACGGCGTTTGCATACACCATTTTATTTGTTATGACAGTTGCTCCATTTCGTGTTGGTGAGATTTGTTCAATTAAGAAAATACGGAATCCCCAGATAGTAACTCATTCAAGTCAGATCCACGATTAATGTTTATAAAATTATAATGATAGGACATAAGCATTTCAATCAATGAATCAGTAATTTAAAATATTTTGATATTTCCTACTTCTGACGTTTATGCTTTAATTTTCCGGCGGTCATAGCTCAATTGTCAAAGCGTTTGCTTTGCAAGCCAAAGGTCGTGGGTTCGATCCCCGACGGAGATTGAAAAAAAAAGGTTTTTGATCGATTTATGAGCTCTAAAATAGGTTGGTGTGAATTTGATCGATCACACGTAAAATGCCAGTCATAGCGTATTAATTAAAATTGGTGGTAGACGAAAGTCATCGCGTGAAGACCACCCATGCATAGTAAATTCCTGTAATAATTAAAGATGGTGCGTGATTCTCGGGCTGTAGTCTATGACGTTGGCGGATCAACGCTCCACATGCAGCGCTTAGCCATATTTAGTAAGCGTCATAGAATTCCACAGATGAGACTTCAGAAGTAATATCACCATCTGTCGGTGTTCTCCTGTATGTGTTTACATAAAAAAAAAATTAGAGACGTTACACAAGCTTAATGTGAATCTTGAAAGCATAAATTCTGGTGAATAACGCAAAAAATAGTTTGTTTCCTTCTCAGTAAAACTAATTTGCAGACTGTGTCTGATATGCATAGATCACGAAACACGTTTCAACAGAGGCGGACGCAGCGCCTCTCGCTCCGCCGCGGACCTTAATTTAGAGGACGTCTGACCTGGATAGGAATGGAAAATTGTTGATACAAAAAAGGCCTCGCTCTCTCCTTGTTAGCGTGCGGCCCAGGGCTTTTCAATTAATCTCCCCTCTGGGCGAGCGGCAGTCCGCCCCTGCTCCGAACACAATATTTTATTGTAAATTTCTCGGAATGTAATTCCATTACTGTTCTAGGATGTCATTGGCGTATCCAAATTAACATTTCAACACTCAATCGACTTTGAAAATGTTCTGAGACAAGATAATTTTTAATTCACATTTTTTTTTGAGATTTAAAAAAATATTTCAGTGGTCTTACCTTCTTCGTAGTATCGATCCGGTGAATTTTTATGCAGCATATTTTTTTTATTTTTTTTATGTAAGCACATACAGGAGAATACTGACAGATGGTAATAGTAGTTCTGATGTCTCATCTGTGGAATTCTATGACGCTTACCATGGTGTATATGGTTAAACGCTGCATGTGGAGTGTTGATCCGCCAACGTCATAGACTACAGCCCGAAATTCACGCATCATCCTTTATTATTACAGGAATTTGCTATGAATGTGTGGGCGTCATGGGACGACTTTCGTCTACCACCAATTTTAATTTATCGGCTATGACTGGCATTCCACGGGTGATCGATCAAATTCACACCAACCGGGGGTATTTTAGAGTTCATAAATCGATTAAAAATGCTTTTTTTTTAATCTCCGTCGGGGATCGAACCCACGACCGCCGGTATAATTTGTTAATATAATTAAATTGCATCTCAATCTCCACCTCTCTTGATCCTTATTGTATTCTAGTGCTCTAACATATTTAGGATAACTGAAGATCTATATCAATTTATTACAAATGTAAAATTGATATCAAAGCAAATGAAAAGATTAAAAAAACTTTATGGAATTTTTTGATCTATTGTTTGATATTTGTAAAAATCGCAGCAAAACAAAAACACTCAACATGAAATGGTCATCCTTGTCAGCATAAATGAGATACATAAGTACCAAATAAATTAAATAAACATAAACCACGAAAATTCATAATTAACCCTATTTTTTTAATAGCTCTCATATAAGGCATTGCCTTAAAGCATTCCAACCATTCATAATGCGCTGAGAAATAAGTTGTAAGGTACGTTAAATAATAATTAATATTTTATTTTATTTATTTAACTAGTTAAAAATTTAGTTAGTTACGCTCTTGCAGGGCACTGCCTCAGTGATTGCCCGGAGCGGGAAACCGCTGGAGATGCGGTTGCGTTCTACAGGAAGCAATGCCTGAAATGCAATACAAACTGCTCACAAAAAAATCATGAACTATGATAAAATACGCTCACCTCAACATTGGGACAAGCCTCTAATCCTTCTTCAGTCAGTGACGTGAAGTAGATTCAGTCGAATATCTCTCAACATCGATGGCCTGTCTTTTGCCCGAAATAAGAACTTAAAACTCTAATCATGTAAAATCCTAGATGTAAGAAGGCCTGATTTTATTTGCATTCGCAAAGGAGTGACGCTTTCTGTTGCTGCAATCGTCTCTGTCTCAGGTTTTCTTGTGATCATAAATTATTTAATAAATGTTGTAAAAATAGTATTTAATAATATTTCAATTAATCAAAACGTTCTTTATCCATTAATTAACTTATTAAAGAAATCATGTAAAGTAACAGTTATATATTGTTTTAAGTAAAGTTAAATTTGTACTAAAGTAATAAACATGCACATAAACACATGATAAAATTGAATTTGATTTATTGAGAAATTGAGTAAATAAATAAAATACGATTGACAAACTTAACATAAAAATCTAGAACATTGAACATCAATACAAAATAATACAGTGTATATTAAAAAAACACAATGTCATAAAATGTTTAATAAATATTGTTTTAATATGTTAAATATCTAGTTACTAATTGACGTAATTGACAATTATTTGTGGTTGCTTAGTATTCCTAATCTTATTAGTAATATTTTAGGTTCCATGAATAATTTAATCAATATAACGAGTATTACATCACTTAACTATGTAGTTATTATAATAGAATTGTTTTTTTTTCTAGACTGCATGGATTGTGATCTCTTGTACGCTTCAATAATGAACTAACAACTTATTAATAATGTTGTATACTCAAATAACTTCTAAGGTTTTCACGGCCAGATTTTATATTGTGACTTTTGGGTTTAGCCGTGTGTGACGAATTTTTCTATCCAATATTTCGACCGCCATTGCAGGGGTCTTCTTCAGGGTTGATGACTTTTTTGACACGGCTAAACCCAAAAGCCACAATATCATGTCGTATACTCGTTTGTAAAATTTATTCTGTCAGACTTGTATGATTTTAAACATTGTTTTTAATTTAATAAAAATTCAATTGAATTGTTAATCTAGCATCCACAAAAAATACCTCGTTTTAATCACAATGAGTCAATCTCCATTCAGGTTTTACTGTCATTTGTAACACCTTATACATATTGAACCGAAGCGATAACTTATGTATGCGCGTTAAGAACTGGTGCATTTCAAGTGGGAGAGTGCACGGAGGTGATTTGAAAGGAGCATTTTACTTTGGGAGCACTTCTTTGAGAGATGCACGGCCTTGCAATCACCGGGCAGAGAGTAGTGATGGGATTTTGGCGGTAACATTAAATATACTGCAATTTACTGACAAGTTAAATATACAATTTTAAGACCACCTTCACAAGTATAAGAATGCGGAAACTAATTTTTAAAATTATAATTATTTCTTAATATCCATTTTGATGCGAATTTTTTAAGATCACTGTTAGTTTACTCATTTTTTTTCCAAAGTATATAGTCGCTGCAAAGTGCTTCCTTGAATTTTTGCAACTGCTTCATTAATTCTGATACTTCACAGAGTACATACCATTTTTATAATACGCTGGGCAGACAATCCTTGCCATCATTTAAATTAAAATGTCTTTTAGTAGGTTATATATAAAGATAAATCCTTCTGGTTTGAATATTCAGTTAATAAATGTTGTAAGAGTATATCCTTTTTCGTAAGCAATAAAAGTTATTATCTGAATATTAACATTTTCATACTTATGTTTGTTTGTATTCCCTTTGGTCACATCGGTGTGATTTGGACAAATAAGGTTTTGGCAATTGTTCGCGTTTGGGAGCATTTCGTATATGAACTGTATATTCCCAGGTGGCAAAAAGAAAAGCAACCATAGTGTTTGTTTTCTAAAAAATCGATGAAAATTTACCATTTTTTAAAAATAAATTAATGTATTTCATTTTCATTCCTTTCATGCAAGAGTTACCCTCAATAATGATGCACTGATTCCTTTTATAAGGTTAAGTTTCAGTGTTCACTATTATTATATGGTATCAATTTAAAGCGGCTTATAAAAACATAGCGTATAAATGACAAATATGTAGTATATTATAAAAACCTCGATCTGGAATTAAATTCAGTATGTACTGAATTATAATACTAAGTACTCCATCATCGTTAATTAAAGATACTTATTCAAAAAACTGTTTTTGCTTAAGAAATATGACTTACAAGGTTTGTAAAAATCTAAATTATGTACTACACTTTTGAAAAAGTCTTGAAAAAAGGTAAAAAAGAGCACTTGCTTAAACGGTATATAACAAAACACTGCTCTACAAAGGACTTGCATTTCTCACTCAGGCTTATGAATCGAGTGTGAGTGACAAGCCACGCAACTGAAATTAGTTTAACATAATATATCAGCAATAGTTAATATATATGCTATAATATGTTCTTTCTTACTACTTTATATAGTAAAGTAGTGAATTGAGAAATGCATTTTTTTGTGTATTTTATGAGTGAAAGCTGCAACACTTAAACTACTAGAAGAGCGAGAGATGTGATATTAACTGTATCGTTAAAGTTTCATTACCGAATCTTGCTAAGTGTCGGTTAACAACTTTTAAATGTGTTTTATTACCAACTATTCCCAACGGGCAACAGCTTAGGGAAGTAGCCGTTTTGATACATAAAAAGATTGCCGGTATGTGAAATAAGTCACTAGAAGACATAATATTATTAATTGCCAAAAGTTTTAGTAACACCTATACAGCTATATAATCATGAAACTTCACTAATTCATTTAAAAGTTGTTAAAAAACTGAATAAAAAACATTCAGTATATTGTTCAGATGAAATTTAATTTTGGTGTCATACATTATTTTTACATACTTATATACACAAAAGTGTTTTGTATATTTTTCGATACATTTTGATTAACTGCGTATTGTATTTGATGCATATTTCATCTGGGATAGATCAGGAGCGGTTTTATACTGAGTTCACACTTCAACTATGAATCGCTTGTAGCAAAATGAAAGGAATGAAAATGCATGTTTTTTTCAATATGACCGTTGGCATTTTATTCCTTGCGGGGTAATGCAGTCGGCCTCCGTTGTGGGGCGCATCACTGCGTGCTGGAATGAATGCAAGTGCCCACTTACTCGAGCGTTCCGAGCTGAAATGAACACATTTACATGTTGTTAGCTGGGGGCTCTAGCAGTTCTACAGCCGACGGTAAAGGCAGAATACCTGCAATTACATTGACAGTGCAAAGGCAAATTGAACACCAGTTAATTTATATTTTTATTCTATTTTTTATTGTTTTAAATATCAGTAATTGTTCACAAGTGATAGACTGAAGAAATGTTTCAGTAAATGTGAAATTGGAATCCAATTTCTTTGACAAACAGTTGTAGTAAATACATATCATCAGAAAGCAAAGGGTAAGAGCCTGGAAGAGGAATGCCTGTGAAAGTAATGATAATTAAGGTGCAGTGAACTGAATGTCTACGTATCATAGATTTGTAATTATACATCAACGTTTTCGGGCTCTTCTTCGTAGTATCAATCCGGTGAATTGATTTGCAGCAACAAAATCTTGCATCTCGATCTCCACTCATCTCGATCCTCTGCAATCCTCTTTAGCTCAGCATAAGTGATACAACTCATGTCCTTGAACACTTGCTGCAAATACTCCCGTCTAGTCATCGTACAAAGTAAATAAACCTATTTTTTACGTTTTTTTAATTTTTCCAGTGGATTTTGATATCTTTTCTTAGATTTTTATATCTTGTTCAATACTTAACTAGCATTTTTTCAACCAAACTATGAGAATGCTTAATAAGATCTCTGTCAGATTTTATCACTGAAGCGATAGCTTCATAACTTGTTTTCGTAGTTTTAAAATTAATTAAAATATGAAGTTAGCTTACATTCTTTTTGTGTTGAAAAATACGTTTTATTATTTTAAAATAAATAAACCTATATAATCTTTACACCAAAACCTACGTCTGGGATTTATCAGGATTATTTACTGAATAAAACTTATATTGAAACTAATATTCACGTTAAGTCTCCATATCAAATAGACTCTCATCTAAAATGAACGTCGAGAACACATGTTATGCATTATACATATAATATATACTCAACGATGGGATGCATTAGATAATTTGAAACATAAGTAAGGATTATTGAAACTGACATTAATAGCCAATTTACGTTAAATATGGTGGGTAGTTTCAAGTATTTTTTTTTTATCGATTTCACTGAAAAATAATAATTATTATTTGTTTGTTGAACTCACTGGCCGTTTGGTTGCACCTTCAACGAGATGCGGATGTAAATGGCCTTTGGAGGAAACTCGAGTGAAAATTCTTGTTCGGCTGTTTCACCGGAGAGAGGCCGGAGGAACTTTTATTGGTTCTCCAATCAAAGATAACTGGTATCGAAATGAGCGTTGTTTACAATATCGCCTTGCCAGTGTCCTGGCCAACACCACTATAGTGACATGTATGGGAATCTATTTTATTTAAAGGTACCTATTATACTCTCGAATAAATATAAACTGTAGAGGGCGCCCTAGACGGGAGTATTTACAGCAAATATTCGAGGACATGAATTGTAGCGCTTATGCTGAGCTGAAAAGGGTTGCGGAGGACCAAGAGGAATGGAGATCGAGATGCAAGATTCTGTTGCTGCAAACCAATCCACCGGATTGATACTACGAAGAAGAAATAGTCAGTTTTATAACGTTTGTTATTTATATAAACTTTTTAACTCAGATAATATTCAATAATAATTATATTTTTATACTTATTTTGTGTATTTATGTTGCATACAAAAAAGTATTGTTATGCTAGTGTAGTGGCCTACACCTGCATGGTGACATGTAGAGGAATAAAAAGGCATTATTCTTAAATAACTTGTTATTTTTAAAGCGTTAATTTTTCGATTTTTTTAGATCTCAGATTATATTTATTACTTACTCATAATACTTGCTTAATTAGTCTGGGATATTTTCTTTACCTGACAATACTTATCATTTATTTTACGCAATCTTATTGATTTAAAAATAAATATTAAACGTAATTGATCATCATTTTCAAGGCCTTTGATAATAATAACTAAAGCTTATGCTCGTTACGAAGGTATTTAATGGGCGTCAATTGAAGGACGCAGAAATGTCTCGAAAAAATAACGTGAAGACTTGTAGCCGAATAAATTGTTTGACATGAATTTGAGGGTACCATATGTTGTAAACAAGAAACGCATGGGGAAATAATGAAAAATACTAAAATTAAAAATATATTCAGCAACAATTAATTGAACAAAAATAAAACTTGTTTTGTGAGTTACATAAGGATGAATTATATTGTTTAAATTATCTAAGAAATATTTATTTTTCAAGAATTATTATCCTCGTAATTTGATCATACATTAATAATAAAAATCAAAAGTAAGTTTAAAAATTCTGTCGTCAGTCTTAATCTGTTGTAATGATTCATTTTGTTAAAATAAATGATAGATTATTTTCCAGCCTGTATTTATTTTTTTAGTAACTAATTCATGGTTTTGGCAATAATTTTAATCAATTGGCAGTAAATAAAATAAATTGGCTGTATCAGCTGAGTCATACTAAATATAAATATAAATATTTCCCAGAATTTTGACCCGATTTCCATTGGATGAACACAAATAGACATTGTATATGACTATACCTATCTTAGACAAGTAATACAACTAGGGCGAGATAATTTCTCAAAAGAAATCGACAGGCGTATAAAACTGGGATGGTAAAAAATATTGTAAGATCAATTGACGATTGCTACATAATCACTGTCCATTACTTTTATTAAATGCTGCCAAAAAAAATAGTTGCCTTATTTTATTGTCAAAGTCAAGAAAATTGAACACGCTTTTTCATACAAAGTAATGCTGTGAAATACAAACACATAGTTTCAGTTTTGTAGTGATGTGAATGCTTTAGTTTAGAGCTTAGACTGACTTTAGAATAATTATCACGTTAGCTTTGTGTTGAAAAACGAACAAATAGTGATTGCTCACTGCGAATCGGCTCCCAACAATGTCCGGACTGGTTGGGGCGGTGAACAGTTTGCAGTCGGGATTACTGTAAAAGGCTTTAAAGAGATATTTGATTGTATCTATTGGAGCCAAATTCCAGACATTCTTCGGGAGACGCAGACACAAAGAAACTAATTTTTTTGCACAGGTAAAAAAACGCGCTCTTGTTTCACAAAGCACACTAAGTAATTAACGAAGCATATACTTTTATTTCAATTTCTACGAATTTGTTCTGAATTAATTAAAAATTTTACGTACTTGTATTTTTTTCATATTAGTTAAGACTATATTTTTTATTCTTTGTTTACCAAATATAGATATAAAATGATTTTTGGTTTATTAAAATAATATTCATTCAATACTTTTTATAAATAGACATTAAAGATTCATACAAATATTTAACAATTGATATGATGCCACATAAATTCATAATGAATCTTCCCATACGACATTTCTTTCATCATTAAATCGGAAAAATGAAAAAAATGTACAATGAATATCTAGCAAATAAAACTATGTAATTCAAGATGAGTATTGGTATGCTTAAGAAGTTTATGCTTGGATTAAAGTTATGCCTCGTTTTTTTAAATTATCAACCTACTAATAAAAATGAATAAATAAAAACCTTTAAAAATACAAAAATTAATTAAACTAAATGCATGAAAGAATTAATATTTATATATATATATATAAATATTAATGACGAATAACAAAATAAATGTTTACAAAAAAATAATAATTAAAAAGTAGAAAACATATGTCTCTTATACCTGTATAATAAATGATTTTAATATTTTTCACCGAGTGAAGACAAATAATAGTACCTTATTTGTTTGTTTAAGTCAGTGAAAGTTAAATATTTACAAATATTAATAATAAATATGTAGTCATACGAGTGAATCAAAGTCTATTTCAAAAATAAGTACGTTTAATTAAAAGCTTTTTACTAATGTGTGATTTAACTTATTTTAAGATTTATTCAAGAAATATGGTAATAATGTCAACCATTCCTTTTTACATAATTAATAATAATATTACAAAATTTTATGTTGTAATAATTAAAAATAATAAAAACTGCAATAGAACATAAAACAAAGCTTAATATTTAACCCTTTAGTATTTATTTACACTTAACGCCGTATTTTCTTTAAGATTAAGGATTTAACTAGCTACAGTATAATCCTCCATTGAGATCTCTTAATCTTCAAGCAATTATGATTCTTCCGAGTTGATTAATTAACTTAACCATTCAAAGTCCAATAAAAAAACATCAAGGCCATCGACATCCAAGATAACTAGAAGCCCTTAAAGAGTCTACAGTAAGCTGAAGATCACGCAACATTTTCATCATACCTGGATATTTTGTTGAGCTTTATAAAATTAAACAAGATACTAGTACATTTAGGCATTAAACTTGAAAGATAATCATTATTTCAGATTGTTTCAATGTGCTTCAGACAGATTTGTTCGTAACCTTGTACGCCTTAAATTTAATTTGTTCTTGATAAATCAAATAAATTTATTTGTAAGATTATAAGATCAAAAATAATCTTAGAGTTATAATCTAGACTCATGTTGAACCGCGGGGTTTTCTCATGTTGAGCCACCCTTTAAAACAAAATAATCCGGGCTAATCGTCTGATTTCTTTTAAAACCTGATTAACAAATCACCCAGAACTATGCCTCAAATACTACATCTACCCCCTCATTAAGTACTCGGATTTCTGGTCTGAAGGTTGTCGGAAATCATATATGATCCAAGTGGACTTTCAGGTACAGAAACGTGTCTTTAAACGAGGAACGAACAGTCACAACGGACAGAACTAAGTGGCAGCAATTCGTGTTGACCATAAATTTCAGATATGGAACGGATATGAAATAATATAGTATCATGTATACAGTTTTTTTTCTGATTTGTTATTGGTAGAAATGTACAATTTTATACAATGTTTCAACAGTGTTGAATGATATTGTACACAATAAGAGTCAAGCGATCTCTTAAGTTTATGTTTTATAAAATTACTCTGTTTTCTGTAAATAATAGTTTGAAATTGATCTATTAACTGAAGCACATTTTATTGGTACTGTTATTAGATCTTAAGACAGCGAGATTTATTATATAGTATTATTTAGTCGCGAGAAACATTGTAATATTCAGTCGCGAGAAACATTTCGCTAAACCACACAAAGTCCAAGCAAAGCTCGCTCTCACGGTGACAAGAGAAAAGAAGCCAGACCTCGCGGGCCATCGATCCCCGAGACAACAAGAGTCGGTCCCCGGATCTCGGTCTCGCGGGCTCTCGTCGGTCTCCTGGCAATAATTTATTCGCAATCCCCGCCGAAGCCTCACGGCTGATTTACGACCCTTCACAAGGCGCCGACGCCACTTAATTTTTTCCCGGCGACGATGCTGCCGAGGCGCCCGCGCGCGAAAAATTAAGTGTCGAAAAATGAGCGCGGGAATTACGAGAGCGAACCCTTTCTGTCGCGCAAATCAATTATTTTCTTAAAGCGCACGCCTTAAGATATCACACGTTTTAACCTTTCTTAATATTTAACAGCTCATTTTAAATTTTACCGTGTAAATGAATTGAATATCTTGCTTTGCTTATTATTATATTTCTTTCTCCCGAGTACGTTTATGCCCTTTGGTACTGACGATAGTTGTGCACATTGCTACTAATGCAGTTAGTTTTTGGATATTTGAACTGATGAAGCTTACATAGTCTTCCATCAAGTGAAACAGTCCTTAGTGTGATCCATGTTAAAACAAGGTATGAAATTATTATCGATTTAATATTAAAATTAATGTCAAAGTGAATGCTTATTACTCTCTAGTCAAATAAATTTGCCGATCGATTTGGATAAGTGGTGAAAGCGTAGATAACCAAATCGAAGGTCGTGGATTCAAGACACAATGGAGGTTAAAAAATATATTTTCTAATCAATTCATAGACTGTATAAATACCCCAAATTAGTGAGAATAAGATCCTTCACCCGTAAAATCCCAATGATTGCCTATTAACTGAAATTGGTGGTAGATACAAAATCGTCCCGTTAACACCATCCATTCATAGTGAATTCTTGTAATTAATTAATGATACGTGAATCTTGGATTAATGATACGTGAGTCTATGATTTTGGCGGATCAACACCTCAAATGCAGCACTGAACCATATGTAATATGTTAAGCGCCATATAATCCACAAATAAGTTTTCTGCATCACTGATAGTGATGCAGAAATCTACGTGAAAAACCATCTGTCTGTATTCTCCTATAAGTATTAAGGAAAAAAAATGTTTAGAAAATCACCATAAAAAATATTTGAAACACTGACAGCTTGTGGTATATAATATTACTTTGATTGAAATTTGCAACGTATTTAATCAGAATGACAAAGCTGAGTTATGCAAGGGATCCTGTAATGGATTAAATGCGCTTGTTATTTAGGAAATTGATACATGTCTCTGTTGCAATACCACGAGCCAGGGGCCACTTGATTAAAATATCGACACACACATGCCAATAATCATCACGACACAAAACCCGTCACCATCATTTGATCTTCAATGTTCGTCATCTAAAACCATTATTATAAGTCCTGGAACTAACACATAGTATTAACGCGCGGATAAGAGCAATGCTCCTTAAACATACATGGCATTTAAATTACTTATAAAACAAAAACTACTGAACTTTACAGTGAAAGTTCGTGATAAGCATATGCTCAAAATACGGAGGCGGATCAAAGAGAAAAAATGATAATTTTATTTTTAGTGAATTTTTTAAATGCTTGGTATAAATTTCAAATATAATTACACGGATTAAAATAAGTCATGATAACTGCGTTTTAAACTAAATTATTGCAATTCATTATAATTTGTAATATTTCACATGTTTGTCACTTATAAGTTTTACTCACTTTCAGCTTTTTTCAGTATTTTGACTTACAGTATATATAAGCCCGGATATACAAAAAATGTGTGTGAAAATCATAGAATCGTACTTGATATACATACTTACCCTATTTGTTAGAGATGACGATAATGCTATAGTGAATTTAAATCTAAATAAGAAAATTTAAAAATATTTAACTTCTTCTTTTTCGTGTCAGTGACGTCAAATAATTTTTGCCCAATATCTAGTCTTGAGATGTGCAGCTTGTTGCGCACATGGAGCAGGATCTTAGGTATAAGGTGGTCTGCAGCTTTCCACAGTTACAGAATAGTGACTCTCCCTGTCGAAGCATTCCCCACCGCTCGAGGTTGTCCTTTGTTCTACCAACTCCGATTCTTAATCTGTTCAGGGATTTCCAGGTCCACCAGTCAATTTTTTTGCCAGCTTGGAGGCCTTCCTTTGGAGTAATGAAATCCTCTGATGTGACTTGTTGCCAGAGCTGGAGTCTCTCATTTTGAGGGCCGGATGTGAGAGGCTGTGTGGATCTCTGAAAGCTGCTTCGAGACTTCAATCTTGGTGTTGGGGGTATCTGATTATACAAGCAGTGGGACGGTTGGTTGATTGCCTTACGCATTTCTTCGGCGCATATGACTTTGCGTCTTATGTTCGGTGGTGCGATACCAGCCAAGGGGTATAGTTTAGAAATGGGTGTTGGTTTGAGGCAGCCTGTGACGACTCTACATGCATCATTCAGGGCAGTATCCATTTGATAACAATGAACTGATTGACCCCATACTCATGCCGTATATTCTCCGGCTAAAAACGAAGTGCTAAAGTTGAGGTTAAAATTAATTTTAACCTCAGCTTAATTAAATCAATTATAGTGACATCAGCATGATATAGCCTTTGCTGACTGGTACCGAATACCTCAAAATACAATCTTTCGTCTCTATTTCTGTTAGTTTGTCGAACAGGGATGTGTCCACCATATTAGCATTAGTTATAAACATCGCGACTCGTGGGGCGGGCGAGAGCCCATACCGAGCGTGTAGATCAGTAGTTGCCTACCGCCCTTCGGGAGAGGATATTGTACTGTAAATCGGCCTACTGCTTCTCCACAAGCTTGTAAAGTTTTTTCGAAAATATACGTCAATGTGGTTCTAAAAAAGTCTTTGTTTGCTGACATGCTCCTCACCATGTCCTCACGCGACTTTATAACACCTTTTTGAGAGTGAGGAGGATGCTAATACGTTTGATAAACAAAAAAAATGTATTTGATGTGTTATTAATAAGGTTTTGAATGCACTGAGTTAGATAATAAAGCCGCGGCACACGGTATTCAGACAAATACATTACAGTAATGAAAATTGCGTGTGTGGCCGGTGGTTTGTTTGTCGTTCGGACATCCCGCCAGAGAGGGCAGGCGCGTGATGTTTGCCCAACAAACAAACGGACAAATGGAGCGTTGATGATTTTCTCTGCGACTGTCGCCCACCGTTATTAATACACTAATGGCCCGCCGGTCTGAGCCATCGGCCACTGCCATCGACTACAAACCACGTATTTACACAAGACACAAACAGCTCGAGCACTGCCTAATACTCTAATGAACCGTACAAAAGTTTTTACAGCATCTATTCCGGTGTCATCCCAATAATGAAACCACAAATAAATGTTTTTTTTTTATTTCTTATCAGATTTTTGATACCCAATACGATTTGATACACACATACAAATCTACATTAAATATCATATTTCTTGACATTTCTTTCGTCAATATAAAAGAAAAGAAAAACAGCAGACGCTGGGATTCCAACCGCGAACGTTGCAGTTTTCTTCTATTCATACACAGCGCTAGCACATTTTGCTAATTGCTTCTACCTACCGACTTGAGAACTTACACGTATTTTAGTATCAAAACGTATCATTACAGAAGATGCATGATGCAAATTGCGTATATTTATTATTAAGATTCAATATTTTTTTAGTATTATTTCTTACAGAAAATCTATTTATTTCGTGACTCTGGGTCACTTTTTAATTGTAAACTAATTGAAAACAGCTTTTCTTTAATCCTTAGCAAACAAAACACAGCCAGTTATTTACTTGCGTTCCGGAAATTTTAATGTATAAATTTATTTTTTGTATTTTTTGTAATGTAAAAAAAAAAATACTAGTTTTAAGTTTTTTTTTTGTAATGTAAAAAAAATGATACTAGTTTTAGTTTTTTTTTTTCATAATATTGTGTATTTATTCTATGTTATTCAATTTGAAAAATATTAATTAAGATTTTGTAATTTAATATCTCTTCATTTCTGCAGTAAAAACGATCAAAAGCACAACCAGCAACATATCAATTTTGAAATTTAATTTACCAACCTGCGTCTGAAACTTAATACATTTAGTTTGATGTTATGCATCGAACTCAAATCATTTTGCGGTTTCCTACGCTATTATGTAAAGTTGAGATTGCAAGCAAGTACATAAACTCACACTATGAATCTTTGTTATGGTTGTAGTTATAAAGGAAGCAATTTTTTTTTAAGTGGAAGCCAACATCAATGATAAAAAAGCTCGTAAGATCCTAAAATTTAAACAAAATTGGAACATAATTCGTACGTGTTACTACCTGTTTTCTACTGCTAAACTTAAGTTAAGTTGAGCTGACCTTTAGGACCAACTGATGCATGCTTCGGGACCGTCAGATAATTATATGATGACTTGTTAACAGAATTTCCAATTCGGCATTGAATATGCAATTTATTCATAAAAAAAAAAAATCTTGATACGAGGCATGGACAACTGTGACTTATTAAACTGAATGGCGGGGATTTGTGGTAACAATAAGTAAATATATGGAATAAATAAATACGTGATATTTATAAATGGAACTTGTTTTAAGCTGCATGAATATTTATTTTTGCAGGCTAAATAAATTAATTAAAGTATATAAATGTGTATATATATATTGATATCCTCCTCTCTGAATTGGGTATCGAATTACTGGATGTCAGGATGCAGAAGCAGATTAATAGTATAATTATTTGATTAATAATTAATAATTCGCGTTTATTTTATAGAAAGACTTGATTTCTACGCCCGACTGGCATCTGCCGGGCAATGTGACATGCCGTGCTGCCAATTATCGCGGCAAAAAAGCGAATTAAAGATGACAGTTTCACCAACATGAAATAGAGCAACTGCCATAACAAATAAAATGGTGTATGCAAATGCCTGCGTTATATTCTATAATTAAAACTAACATTATTGATGTGCACATCAATAATGTTAATAAGCGGACAAAAATTAGGGACAAAAGATCGTTTTTCGAGGCTTTACCGCATCAGCCTAAAAGATCTATATCATGCTGATATCAATATATAATTTTGGTCAATGCACCTTATTAACATTAATAAATTAAATCAAACAATAAACAATCTGAGTTTCAGATTCCGCATTTGTGAAACGTGACAGATGAGGCATTCACCAATCAACGGCCTGATATACAAATACACAATGCATTTGATTATGATGACATGCAAATACGTATTTGGATTAGAGTCTCCGTGCAGATTTGCCTTTAGTGGAACAACTCCCACGCCCCGGAGAGCTCTTGTAGTCAGAAATACGTGAGGAGCTTTCATTTGACGTGATGACAAGATGCGTGACTCAAATGCTTTCGTCGATACTCAATCATTTCGTTAATTCATTAGACATCTCACTGTAGTATTTTGCAATCAATTATATAATTTGATATTTAGTAACAAACTATTTTTTAAAAAGAAATAATGTTTTTGCAAAAAAAATATGTGAATGTAGAGGTTTGTGAAGTGTTGTTTTGAAAAAATGTGTGGTTTATAGCCATATTGAGAAACTCTACTACAAGCTGTTGCATAAATACTAAACGTTTGGTTTTAATTTCATATAAATTAAACCTAATATAAAATAATTGTATCGCAATTTCACCAAGTATTGTTAATAACTTTAATGTTATTAATGTACTATTGTAAAATTTACAAGTAAACCTTTACAAAATTGACACTTTTGATCAGCTAAACATATCCTCTCCCATACCAAAGGTTGTCATAAAATTAAATTCACTGTCATTCATTATAGTTCTCGCTAGATTCCGTGTAAGCTATGCCTACCGGAGCTCTACCGAGTAAGTTGCAAGTGTATTTCCCGATGGACTTCCAGAATGACGCTTGAAGACTTAAGTAAAAGGTTGCTGTTGTTTATGCTTTCTTTCCACAATAATATATATTTATATATTTAAAGTAGTTATCTAAGTTTCATATAGTGCTATTCTGGAACTACGCATTGAAACAGCAATTCTCGGTCGATCACAGAAGTTAAGTAGCAATAATCCTTGAGCGTGCTTCCATGGGCGATAGCCTAGAAGCACTCGTTGTCATTAATAGGATTCGTTCACGTCTTATCAAAGAAATTTCAATGATTTCGCATGTAGAAGCATTGCACATGGTTAAATATGTATGTATCATCATCAGCCTGTGTCCGTCCACTGTTGAACGTAGGCCTCCCGCATGAGTCTCCATCCTCTTCGATCCTCCGCCTTCCGCATCCAGGTCACTCCCGCTATTCTTCTTATATCGTCAGTCCATCTTGTAGGGGGTCGGCCAATGCTTCGTTTTGCCAGTTCTTGGGCGCCATTCCAATACTTTTCTTCCCCATCGACCGTCGTCTCTTCGACAGATATGACCTGCCCATTGCCACTTGAGTGTGCCTATTCGTTGGGTAGCATCCACTACTTGAGTTCTTCTGCGTATTTCCTCGTTTCGGATTTTATCTTTTAGCGACACTCTGAGCATGGATCTCTCCATAGCACGCTGGGTGACTTTTATTTTATGGGTAAGACTTGCTGTCAGATTCCACGTCTCTGCGTCATAAGTTAATACAGGGAGGACGCATTGGTTAAACGCCTTAGTTTAAAGGCATTGCGGAATTTTCGCTTTAAAAATGTACTTTAGTTTTCCAAATGCTGCCCATCCCAGTTGTATGCGCCTGTCGATTTCTTTTGAGAAATTATTTCGCCCTAGTTGTATTACTTGTCCCAGATAGGTATAGTTGTGTACAACCTCTATTTCTGTTCCTCCAATGGAAATAGGATCAAAGGTCTGTGAAATATGACTATTAATCATGGCTTTTGTTTTATCCATGTTCATTTTCAGACCAATTTTGTTCGACGCTTCATTGAGGTCGTAGAGCATGTCTTGGAGCTTGTTAGGTGATTCGGCTATTAGCACTATGAAATCTGCAAATCGGAGGTGAGAAATGTACTCTCCGTTAATATTTATTCCACATTTTGTCCAGGATAGCAGTTTAAAAATATCTTCTAGGGCGTTTGTGAAGAGTTTTGGAGATATAACATCTCCTTGTCTAACACCTTTGTTTATAGAAATATTGTTAGTGCTATCATGGAGCTGGACCATCATTGTTGCAGAAGAGAAAATTTATGTATGCATCTGGTAAAATCTATTTATGAATACTAAATTTTTGTTTTTTTTGTTTTTGTTTTTGAATAAATAATATCACTGAATCAGTGAATAAGTAATAATTGTATGCTCTTTAATTGTTTTTACGAGTAAAAATACAACAAAAAAAACAATATTAAATATATTATATACTTTCTTGATAAAAGATCTGATACTATTTCTACTTCTTTAATCATGTTTAGTTCATTTGCTAAGTGTATCTTTATAAATTTATGTATATTGTATTGGAACTTGTGCTCTGTTAAATAAATAAATAAATAAATTAATTAATAAATAAATAAATAAATCAATAAATAAACAAATAAATAAATAAATAAATCAATAAATTAATCGATAAATAAATAAATAAATTGATAAATAAATAAATGAAACAATAAATCGATAAATAAATCAATAAATAAATAAATCAATAAATCAATAAATAAATAAATAAATCAATCGATAAATAAATAAATAAATCAATAAATAAATAAATAAATAAATAAATCAATAAATAAATCGATAAATAAATTAATAAATAAATAAATAAATCAGAAATAAATAAATAAATAAATCAATGAATAAATCAATCAATCAATAAATCAATCAATCGATAAATAAATAAATCAATAAATAAATTAATAAATAAATCAATGAATAAATAAATCAATAAATCAATAAATCAATAAATAAATAAATAAATCAATCGATAAATAAAAAATAAATCGATAATTCAATAAATAAATAAATAAATCAATAAATTAATCGATAAATAAATAAATAAATTGATAAATAAATAAATGAAACAATAAATCGATAAATAAATAAATAAATCAATGAATAAATAAATCAAAGAATAAATCAATCAATAAATAAATCAATCAATCGATAAATAAATAAATTAATAAATAAATCAATAAATCAATAAATAAATAAATCAATAAATCAATAAATAAATAAATAAATTAATCGATAAATAAATAAATAAATCGATAAATAAATAGATAAATAAATAAAACAATAAATAAATAAATCAATAAATAAATAAATCAATAAATAAATAAATCAATAAATAAATCAATAAATAAATCAATAAATAAATTAATCAATAAATAAATAAATCAAAAATAAATAAATAAATCGATAATTCAATAAATAAATAAATCAATAAATAAATTAATTAATTAATTAATAAATAAATAAATAAATCAATAAATAAATAAATCAATAAATCAATTAATCAATAAATCAATAAATAAATAAATAAATCAATCGATAAATAAATAAATAAACAAATCAATAAATAAATAAATCAATAAATAAATAAATAAACAAATCAATAAATCAATCAATATATAAATAAATAAATAAATAAATTACTAAATAAATAGATAGATAGATAGATAAATAAATCAATTAATAAATAAATTAATTAATTAATAAATAAATAAATATATATAGGTATTAAATATCGAATACTGATTTAAAACTAATACTTGTTCTTATAATTATATTTAAAATGTGATAATAAACGCAATATGTAATTAATTTTCACAAAAATAATTAAATCACAGCATTATATTAATAAAAAAATTAAATCCATTCCTTGACAAAACGAATTTTTATATTTGACATCATATTTAGTTTAATATTAAAAGTCATGTGACATACTTTAGTATGAATTTCTATCTAGAAGTTCGGTGGTTTATTTGATGGAAAAATGATCGTTAAATCCTCATAGTAATTAATTTTTTATTTTTTTATTTGGAATTATTTTAGTTAGTTTAACTGCAAGCATAAAAGCTGTGAAAACTCAGACGTATCATTGTTTCCCAAATCGGTGTAGTTCCTAATACTTAAACCCCCGGACGGGGATTAGTAGAACTGGAAGGTAGGAACGTGTATGGAGCGCATTCGGATACCGGGCTAATCAAAGGCAGCGACAATGGCATTAGCAAACACGCGTCTCACCAGTGATACAAGGAAGACAAGCAATCGAAAACATAAAAAGCGGAACCCTTTTTAAAAATTAAATAATAAAAAAAAAAATCCTGACTTAAAATAATAAGTAAAACACTCAAGTCTTTGTTAGAGCACAAAGTTTCCGTGGTCAAAAATACACGCGGCACTTTAGTTCAACAAAGATGTGGGAAAAAAGTATATACACAAACAAATCTACGCCAAATATCATCTTAAATGACATTTCTTTCGTTTATATCAGAGAAAAAGAAACGGCAGATACTAGGATTTAAACTGCAAACAATTTTTTTTTTCTATTTCTATTTTTCTATTCGCTGAGCAACGTTTTCCATTTACGAATTGATTCCACCTTCCGGCTGGAGAATTTAGACGTATTTATATGATAAATAACTTTTTAGATTTTCACGGCCAGATTTTATATTGTGGCTTTTGATTTTAGCCGTGTGTGGCGAATTTCTTCTCTCCGATATTTCGACCGACACTGCAGGGGTCTTTTTCAGGGTTCACAAAGTCATCAACCCTGAAGAAAACCCCTACAATGGTGGTCGAAAATATCGGAGAAGAAATGCCACACAAATTAAACAAAATCCACAATATTTTTATATGATCATTGCAAATTGCATGTATGTTTTTTTTTATTTTTTTCCTTAAAAATTATTGGTATAGCTCTTTATTATCAACCACATATAAGAATATTTTAATATATTCTTAATAAAATTAGAAACAATTTAAATATGTAAAATTCGAGTGCTTTCGTCAAAAATCTATCATTTCACTTATTTACTCTTCATACATCTCACTTTGATAGTTTGGAAACAATAAAGTAGTTTATATTATTTAGTAACAAATTTTAAAGAGAAAAAACGTTTCGATTACACAAAATTTGTCAATGAAGAGGTAAAGTGTGCGGTTTATAGCTATTATAAAAAACTTGACTGTTATGGCTTTCAAATAACGAGCTATTATGAAATCTCGAACTTATGCATTAAATACTACTTTATATAAAATACATTCTATGACGCACCTGAATCAAAACATTTTATTTATAATAAGCATTTAATTTTTAATTTAATCCTTGTTTGAAATATATGTACGAAAAGAAAAATCTTTATTTAGCACAAAAAAAACTTAATTAAAAGCGTCACATAGAAGCATATAAATACTTTTTGCTTAAATGAGTGGAACTTTAGTTAATGCGACATGTTATCTTTGAACACTCGAGATAGTATATTAATAATATGTATTCAACATAATATAAAAATAACATTTCTAACATATTTTTTTTATTACATAAATATACATATACTATACATAAAATTCTTTTTTCAACGCGTCAATCTAAGCACAAAAACAACGGCAGAAGCGGGATGCGAACCGCGGACCTTGGAAACCAACTAGGCCCAGGTATTCATACCGCTCGGCGAACTGCGCCATTGCTATGCCCAGACCGACTCGCGTTGAAACTAGTATTTATATCATTGTTATCATCGTACGATAGATGTCGCTAGTATATATTCAAAGTATGTATATTTTTTATTATTATTCAATCAGTCTTCATTTATTCACAAGCTTAATATTATTACTTTCCGACAGTCTATTTATTTTAGTAAGTACCACTCGGGTCTCGAGCCAAACTATAGACTGAATGGATGAGAAATGACTACTTATAGTTCCTACTGGGACTTTATAACCAATCATTTACCTGTGTTACTGATGGATAATTTTACCTTCTTGATATTGTCTCAATAAACATTATTATATGATTTTAAAAAAAAAAATTAGAATATTTTTTTATTATTTCAAATTCTAATCTACTTTTATAGATCATTGACTATATTATTAATATAGTCAATGATCTATAAAAATAGATTAGAATATTGAAATAATAAATTAATATTCTAATAAAAATTTAAAAAATTCATATATTTTTTTTAATTTAGGGATATATAAGCTCACATACATTAGAGTACCAGAGAGAGAGATTAAGTCCTTCTAATAAATCTTCAAACGCTCAAACAGGTGAGTTGTAAGCTTCTTGTAGAAAGAAATATAATGTTTATTATGTGTAGGAAGTAAAGAGATTATTCATTTTTATTCGTTATGTAAGAGAAAAGATAAAACACACAATTAAAGAGAAAAATTTATTTGTTTAATTAAGAAAGATATTTTCCAAAAAAAAAACGAAATTATGAAAAAAAATGTGAAATTAAGATAAAAATACATATATCGTGCTGTCCTTTTTCTCTTAATGAATCGTCACCCTGTAGGGTGTTCTTGTTTGTCGCGTCGGATCTAAAGGCATTAGTAACAAAGCCCCCAAGCGGAGACACCTGTGGTCTGAGGACAGTACAAGAGCTTACAATTGAGGACTGTTCTCGCACCTGTTGAAACCGATGCCAAAAATTCTCGTCCAGAATTTTCCAATCACCAGGAATACTTGTCTAGCACAATGACGCATTGAAAAAACTTTCCGAGGAAAAAATACGTATCGGAAATATATTTTTGGCATTTCAATCGGTGAATTTCACCTCTTATACCGAGAGCTCATTAAAACATTTTTCTTGATATATGAAAGGTTTTTACGTGCTCTTTAATTTATAAATATCTCTGTATATTCGCCACTTTCACATTGCCAAGTCATTAAATAAAAAATTTGCATTATAATTTTACATTGTTGACGGTCTTTTACTGTAAGAAGTTTATGGTGAAATAAGGCATCATAAGCTTAAGTTGTTCTCCATATCACACTCCCCATTATGATTATCATCATCATCATGTCCACTCTTCCAACTGGAGCGTATGGACGTCGCAAACTATCACCATCTAGGCTTTACTAGACGTTTATTGATCATTGACAAAGAAGATTATGTATACTAAGGAGATTTACAAATAAGTCTGCTGTGAAGTAACCATAAAATACTCGTTTATTACAGATTTTTGTGATTTAACTGAATATGGATGCATAAATTTTTTTGTTTAGTATTAAATAATTACGTACCACGTAATTATTATGAAAACAGTAATACCACAAGAATTTTGGTAATTTTCTAAATAATCCAATAAACTAGTGCAAAGAGTGTTTTTTTTTATTATTACGCGCAAGACTGTTGCTTAGTAAGGATCTTATAGACTTTCTCAATGGGATTTGTACCGGCTCTATAAAATATTTTTTCATCCACAAAGTCGGTAATTCTAAGGTAATGATTGAAATATGGTTTCAAAAGCGAACACTCGTTTGCACTCTGCATTTCCTTTGAACCTACTTGAAATTTTAATGCTTTTGGTGCTCCGAAAATTTTCCGTACAATCCAGATACTTCACATTTTAGGCCAGGATATGAACCATTGCAGAAAAATACATTTAATTTTTTTTTTATTACATATCATATGTTATTATTGTCACAACAATATTCAGTCATAAGTATAAAATTTGATTTCGTTTTTTATTTAATGTAACATTTTAATGACATATCACTTATATAAGAAAATATAATGCGTCAATATTAAAAACTCTTGATAAACTTTACAGTTGAGAAGATAATTATGCGCAATTAAAAAATGAAATTAATGTTTTAAACATAATTTGTATTGCTTCAATTATAATTTTCTTAATTGAAATTGTGTAAGATAATTTTTCCTAGAATACTGTAGCCCACCAATGTTTTTCAGTTAATATTTTTGATGTTTACTGCTTGTATAACTTACGTCAAACTTACGTCGTTATTGTTTGTTTTACTCGGTATGATAATGTATATTATAATTTGATCAATATTTAAGAAAACAGAATATTCCAATTATTAAAATCAATGAAACACGAAGAAATTTAATCCAAGATTATAATAATTTTACTGGCAAGTTGACAATTAGTTTTCACTTCGTTTGTCGCTTCTGCCGCCATCTTTCTCGGAATCGAAGCCTGCGATAGCGAGAGATATAAAATAATATCGCATGACTGAGAGTAAACTTTATCTTTTCTCTTCATACCTGGTGAGAGAATATTATTCTTAAGCAAATTCATCACAGAATATCTTAAGACTTAAATTCTCGGAGAATCTTTGTTGTGAACATCATTAACACTACCTAGAAGTCCGACTCCCTAGAGATCTGAAAACCGATGCTCCAAAGGCTGGAAGAATAAAACTCTCGAAGAATGTTTCAAAGATAATGCAACGAGAAACCGCCGAGATCAACTTTTTGTTGCGAAATTATTATGAGTGATTCTTTTGAAATGAAATAAGAAAATTGCAAACTTGGCGTTTCCAATAACTCATTAAAAATTTAAAGCATAAACCTTGTTGTGTTCATTCTTAAAATGCAGTGAATGCTTCACATTTAACAAATAATAATTATGTTTTTATTTTTGTATTTCGTGTTGTAAAGATATTTAATGTTGTTTATATTTCATGCATTCACTGTGAGATGTTTTTGAATTTAAAACATTTTTGAACTTGCTCAAATATGAGTAACATGAGAAACAATTTTTTTAAATTTTTTTACAGCTGAATAACTGACAAATTAAGCAGGATTCATCGTATTTTATTTATAAAGAAAAACAAGATTCATAAAGATATAAAAGTATAGTCACTTAATATTATTATAAAAAATATATAACAATATTATGTTTTATTTGAATATATTTATAGACAGACCATCTTACAATAGAAAAAATCATCCCCAATATAAACTCCTTACGGAACTCCTTCAATAACGATATATTTATATATACTTAAAGTATCTCATTATCGAATTACTATAAATAGTTATATAATGATTAAATACATAGCTATTAATGAAACTCACGAAACCAAAAAGTTGTATATCCTATTTTCAAGAAAACATAATAATGAACGGTTTTAAAAGACATTCTTAAAATAAAATCAGTTATTTTTTATTATTTAATTGCATATAAAAAAGTAAATTTTATAAAATTAATTTTAACGTTTTTATGCACCATTTTTTAAAGGTGTACAAAATTTTCTAAAAAAGACGTAGTTCTTTGCTTTTGGGAGTTGTAAAGTGTATCCTAATAAAATGTGTTACAAGAGCATTATTGTTATTTTTCGACGAGGCCTCATTACGGGTGTTGAGGTATTGATTGGTATTGCTCGAGTTGTAGCCGTCGGCAAAGTCAATATCATCGCCAGTGATCAGATTGTAAAACAATTGTGTACCCTCGCAGAGCAAACAATCGATAGGCCGTGAAACTTCGAGTCGTAATCGCGGATTTTCTCCGCGAGGCATACGCTGGCAACACTCTCCTGAAACACGCCAAACTCTCCCTGAAAATATAATAATAGTCACTTTACAAATAGCTTTTATTGAAATTGATGTCAAGTTATATTTGAAGCATATTAATTGACAACTACATATGATGCAAAGCCATTATTTCAATCTCTACTAATTTTCATATAACAAAATATTGGCATTTTTCCACAAAGCTATGCAACAGAAGATACAAAATGGGTACCTTTGTAAAATATAGGGAATTGATTTGGTTTTGTATAAAATAGTCAAGTAATGAAGCTGAGTTGGGATCTATTTTATTACACAGTCGGCCAAAAGACAAATATGCACTTGCCTGAGACATGTTTGACGGGTACCACAGGAGATGCTAAGTTATAGCTATCAAAAACGGAAATATGCACAGCGAAACGATGGGAGGTAAAATTGATAGGAATTCTGTAGTCAATTAATTACCAAGGATGAACCTGGCATAATTTATTTTTAAATTATTTTTGTAACATAAAGGACAGCAGTATTTTCAGGCCTCAATTACTTAGCTTTTCTCGAACACTATCAGAAACTATACATAAAATATATTTGATGGAGTTACGAGTTTGTGCCGTCAATTTTTTTTCAGATCTATAGTCTACTTGCTCTTCCATTAAGTACACAATGTCTAGAAGAATTTTATCCTTTTTGAAAGTTGGATGCACAAAAAAAAACACAAATGGTGGTTTTGTGTTTTACATCCAGGCAGAGCTATTTCTTGCGCGACTCTTCCGTGATTTCGCTCCGTTAAATTTATTCCTGAACGGAGAAAGTTCAGCTGGAGTCAGTACACGGCTTTCAGACATAACACAGCATCTACCAGTAAATGCACTGAAGCTGAATTTTAAAATATTTATTTATAATCAAATAATACCTTGTATTATAATAATTATGTATAAAATAACTTACAGCGGTTCAGATTGTACATCACAAAAACAGCAGCTTTCATTGTTGGAGGAGTGAAATCAATCTGATTTGAAAAAGTGATGTTGGAATAATTATTAATTTATTTGTTTTAAGCCAGGCTTAAGATCCCACTATATACACTGTAGTTAATACACATTTTTTCAGACTTTAAGTGCTAGTGGGATCGAACCAGTGGTTTTGTTTTTTTGATCGTACAGGTATTTACACCATTTTTTAACGACATTATTTAAAATAAACATTTCGTAAATAAAAATAACCAATATACAAAAAATCAAGGGTTTGCAAAACCGAGAGTCAGTTTAGATTTGATAAACAACTTTGATATAAAAATAACATGATCAAATTGCATAAAAATATTGTGAGAGTCACAATTTAAGACAAAGTAAGAGATTCTAAAATAATGATGGATTTCATACGATAAGGAATATATAGTACTCTCTGCTGAAGATATTACTTTGAGTGAAATGTGTTGTGAAAAGTAGTTGAGCATAGCAGTTAATGAGATACCAATGTCTACTATCAACAGGAAGAACAAGTAAAAAATGGTAGTAACAACACAGATGTTACTACCTGTCAGGGTAAAATCAATGGCCCGACAGGTAGTAACAACTGTGTTGTTACTACCTGTCAGGCCATTTTTTATGGACATTCATTTTATATGGTCTACAAGAATAGATATGCCCATTATAATACCAATTTTATACTTCTGTCAGTTAACATATCGATCATATTGTTCTATGTAATTCAAACACATTCAAAAACTGTCTGTGGTCAAGAATTATCGGGAAAAAAAGTGTCTATGTGTCTAAAAAGTATATAAGACGTTTCGTTTTATACACGACACTTTTTTCCCAAGTATCATTTGATTACCGTTATAAAAAACGATGCGCTACGTAATAAATATTTTTTTAGTTTTAAAAAATTTGAATGCTTATGTCATTCACTAAAATAATAATTCACATAAGTAATTCGTATTTGCCCTAAATTCTTCTTTTTCGTATCAGCGACGTCAAATTATTTTTACCCAGTATCTGGCAACAGCGATAGCCCGTGTATTGCCCAGTATTAGGTACTGAGATGTGCAGCTTGTTGGGCACATGTAGCAGGACATTAGGTGTGAGGCGGTCTGCAGGTCTCCACAGTCGCACAATAGAGACTCTCCCTGCCAAAGCATACCCCACCGCTCGAGGTTGTCCTTTGTTCTAGCAACTCCGGTTCTTAATCTGTTCAGGGATTTCCTGGTCCGCCAGTCAAAGTTTTTGCCAGTTGCCCCAAATAACTACTAGCTTGTACTTTTCTGGAGTGATTGTAAGTATTTTAACTTTTATATAAGCCAGAGTTTTAGTTAATAAAAATTATGTTGTTAGATAGTCTGAGATTATACATACATAGAATGCGTTTAAGAAATATTCATCATCCAAAAGGTTGCGTCCACGGTTGGTAAAATACAATGAAACGAATGTACACGGACAAAATAAGAACAAAGGTGTTCGTAGTTAACGCTAAGAGGAAGTTGGTGTATTTCGAATAGGAGCTGCAGGTCTGTCAATGCGCCGGGCTCCTGCAATAAAATGATTTTGTTTGCTTTGTTCCGTAAACAGGAGGAAAATAAAACACCGCCGGAGCAGACGCCAATATCGGCCTGTCAAGAGCCATTGTTCCCCCGGGCGACAGCGTCGAAGGCAAACCTTTTTCAAACCATAAACCTACTTTATATAGACACGCGTCAAAAAATACACCACCAAACATAAATGTTACCCAGCATGTTTTTCTTAATGATCGTATTTCGTGCACTTTTTTCTTTCCATATAAGTAACATATATTGGAAATGTGCTCATCATAATTTAACATATGAGGGTGATCCGTGAAATAAGTTTCGTGAAAAGCGCTGTTACAGTGGATCCCGTGATTCTGTAGTGTACCTTGGTTCCTCCACTCCAAATCCCTTCCCTAACGAGCTGCCTGTGGAGCTCAGTCTTGGCTTGGCAGCCATACGTGATGTATCTCCCCCTCGCTTTGCCTGCCAGGTGTGAGCTGCGCTCGGTGATCCGTTTCCTATGTGTTCCGTGGTCTTGAAACAGTTCTTGGGCCGCTTCAACGCTCGTACTCAGTTATATCCGTTTGCCATTGTTTATGCTCGTTCTTCAATAGAAGGTCCACCTGGGAACATATATTCAGTTGCAAGGAATGTAGTTATAAATGTACCCGGAAAGGTGATTTAATTAAACATTATTTGACACTCACTGGGGAAAAGCCATTCAGTTGCCAAAAATGTAGTTTTATATGTACTCAGAAAAGTAATTTGAAAATTCATAATTTAACACACATTGGAGAAAAGCCATTCCAGTGCAAGATATCCAGTTATAAATGTGTTCAGTCAAGTCATTTAAAAAGACATAATTTGACACACACAGGAGAAAACTTAATCATTTGATAAGCTACATTTGTAACGATCTACAAGGCCATATTTTGTAAAACTTTTTCATCGAATTTTTAAGGTTATTGGATCATTAATTCGACTTTTCCGAGGCCGGGTCTATTTGGTATTAAAGAGCGGTTCTATCCGACCATCGACATGACTATTCTCCACCTCGATCGAGTAGAGAGAATTAACTAGTAGAATTAATTAATAAATTTAATATATGTATTTTTTTATGTTAATTTAATATATATATTTTGATTGAATCTTAATAATAAAAAAAAAAACAATTGTGAAAATACATTAATTTTCTCCACTCAATCGAGGTGGAGAATAGTCATGGTTGATTGCGCTATGCATAGAACAGAACTGAGGGTGCATAGTTCGTGGTTCGAATCCCAGCATTTGCCGTTTCTTTTTCATCACAGAATGATGAAAGAATTTCGATGTAGATTTGAACGCGTGAGTCATTTTATTAATTACAGTAATATTTTTTTAGAACTGTAGTTATGTCCTAAGTCAAGTCTGCCAAAATTTGTATTAAATATGTCGATAGATGTTTTCGCTGGTTGACGACCAATCTCAAGTACAGATACCTGTAGGTAAACAGCGCGAAATATTAAATTTTGAATGAGACTCGCCAATTACTGCCGCCGGCTTTCCGTTCGTCTGTCTGATCTTCCGGCGTCTTCAGTAACACTACAAGAAAACGGATTAGGGACGAAATTTCATTTTTCAATATCCAAATATTTTCAGCGTTCAATACGCAAGAAGCGAATTTAAACATGTTTTGTATACGCAAACAGGTACAGCAGATTAACACATGAGTGTGATTGAGAGATTTTATTAGTGCATTTTATGACGTTTACCATTATGAACATGTTTTGTTAACCATCATTGTCATTATATGAGTACATCAGTTTGTTATTCACGAATATTCAAGAGGCTTTGAAATGACTGGTTAAAGTGTTACTTTATTTGTTTACAATTGATTTTTATAAATGGATAATTACGTTGTAAGGCACCATTCCACATTAATTAAATAAATGTGAATCTTTGAATATTTATGACCAATTGTAGATCATATAAATTCAAATGGTAAACATATATTTTTTTTATCAGATTATAAGGATTAAACAAGAGACATGAGACCCAGAATCGATGCATATACGTTATTTGAAGTTTTTCAAAAGAAAACAATCTTTAAGTCTACTTTATTATTATAAAGTAGAAAATGAAAAAAAAAGTTTTGTTTCATTTTTAACATGATAAAATAACTAAATTACTCGTGTAATAAAGTTAATAATTTTGTCATTTATATATAATAAAAACAATTCCGCTCAATATCTTCATTGGAACTCTCTAATTTCCACTGTTATATTAATTATTTAAGTTGAAACCATTTAATATGCATTGTTTAATAACAAATTTACGATACTTCTTTTATGGTTTTTCAGACTAAATTTTAAATAAAGTCTGAAATTTGACTCTGACCGAACGGCAATTCTCTTGAAGAGATAAATTCGTTTTATTGAATTTTAAAAAAAAAGATGCACTGATAATAAATACCAAAAGCTCCCCTTTCAGCAAAAAATATAATAAACTTGTTGTACATAGCTTCGTGTGTAGAGCGTGCATCAACAACATTTTCAATTAGTACAAATTTATATTACGACTATTTTCAATAAATTATCCAAACTATCGCTGCTCAGAAATCAAGATATATATATTTATATATATATATATTTTTGGTAATAATGATAAATTATCAAGTTTCATGGCTAGTAAATAGCTATTCATTTTGAAATTGTAATCACATTGTTGAATTTTAAGCATTGTCATGAAAAAAAAGTTATGAAAGATTCCGAGCATATATTATAGGTTTCTTGAAAATTCCATCCAGATTGTACGAAACATAATGCTGTGGGCAAAAAAAAACGCGAAAATTTGTGTAGAAATCTACAAATCTTTATTTATTCTTCTAAACTCATTTCATCCCACTCAAAGTAGTCCACCTATATGCAATACATTTAGGCCAACGTTTTCATACTTGGGCCAAATTCGTCTATCGGTATATGTTACATAAAGTAATGTACAGGTGGCATTGTATATCCTAATTTCAAACTAATACTGTGAAAGTAATCTCCTGATGTTCTCGAGCTCTGGATCATTTTCAATTCTAAGGGGAAGCTTAATCTAACCATTATCACACGGTAAGCAAAATTCGGTAAGCTATCCAAGTTTTGGCTCGTGTCGAATATTGCTTAACTTCGGTGATCTAATGAAATAAGCTTTTACAGCGCTATCTACGAGTATATGTGCTGTTGCCGTAAATCATAATTATTCTTTTTTTTTAAATGCTGGTTCAAATTGACTATCCCTGTCAAATATTGTATGCAGTAACCTTTTAAATGAAATATCATGATATTACCAATTAGGTAGAAATTCGATTAGTTCAATGGTCTCTTCACAAATCGTTCCTTTACATTCATTGGTGGAATACCCAAAATGAATTGAATACCATATCTGAATTAAAAATATATGAAAAATGAAACCGGATGTTGCGGAATGTATCTAATTGCAAAAATATTTTTTGAAAGTATAGCAAAATAATGCATTTCTGGAGATTATTATAGGAAAATTATTTTTACTTGCTTTTATTTTTTAAATGAACACATATTTAACTTTTTAGGTTTTCACGGCCAGATTGGTATTGTGGCTTTTGGTTTTAGGCATGTGTTGTTAATTCTATAGTACCAATATTTCGATCAACATTGCACACAACTTACTATTTGAAAAACAATTGAATTCGATTTGCTTATTTATTTATTTATTCATTCAATAGTTTTAGTGCAAAGCAGGTAAAATTGGTTGCTTAAAGCAACACAGTAAGCGTTTGCCTGTAGACTTTTGATTATCTCTTTCTTTTTAAATAAAAAAAGTGCACCGAGAGCACACTCCGTATTTGTTTATTAATTAAGGTACTTTAGAAATAATTGAAGAATACATCTTAGGTTGATCCTGGGGTAAATGACTCCCTTAATTTGCATCGGGCACGAAAGAGGTTTATTATTTAAGACGGGCGACAACAGATGTCGCGGCAATACGGCCCCGTCGGAAGTATAAATTATTAGCGCATTAATTTGATTGCGCGAACTGCGAACCTCGCAGACGCTATTCGAACAAAGGGGCTAGCAAATATTACAGCAATACAACACTATACACGTGTCTCTTTCTCACTAATGCAAAATCTTATGCACTATCTTTTTCACATCGTTACAGCCACGCCTCTTTAATTTTGAATGATAATTTATTTAATTTGCGGAAATATCGAATCTTCCAGAAAACGCCAATGGTTTATATCTGATATGTTTATCCTTGTCTTGTACTTTTTGGATACTAAGTTCTGCATAGTACATACTTTTTCAGATGAAAGCTCAATTGCATAATAAGAAGGCATGTTTGGGCCCTTCTTAATCAGCTCTTTTAACAACATCAAATGATTAACCTAAAAATTAACGAGGAATGAAACATTTCAACTTAGCCACGAACATATTGTGTTCCTAGTAGATCAGCTATCCAACTACTAAGCACGTTTAGTGTTACTCATCTTTGATGTTGCACGAGTACTTATATTAAAGCACAGCAAAGTATTCACATTTAAAGTATTATTATGATTCATTATAATATAGGATTCATGTGGCAGAGATGAAAATGCTGAGGTGGGCGGGCGGTGTGACTAGAGTGGATAGAGTTCGAAATGAGCATATTCCGGGCTCATTTCGGGTGACCCCTATACCTGAAAAGATAAGGAAAAACCGCCTGAGATGGTATGGGCATGTGACACGGATGGGATGAAGAGATGAAGACCACATGTTGAAGACAACCCTCAATATACACATGCTGAGAAGAAGACCTGGAAGATCACAGGCACACTGGACTGCAGCTGTAGACAAGGATCTGAAAACTCTGGGCTTGACCGAGAATGCAACGCAGGACAGACAGATATGGCGAGTGTGCACATAAAGAGCCGACCCCAGACCATGAGAAATGGCCCGGCTAAAGAAGAGAATATTCTTTATATGTGCCCATGATTATGAAAGTGGGGTAAGATATGATTTATTCGTTTTGAGATACTTTGTGTTTTTGAAAATCGTGTGTTGGTTGAAAATCGATGAAAGTGACAACTTCTTGGCACATAATAAATTCAGGTATTGTGAAATTATATTTTTATGTATTAGGTGACGATCAGAAAGAAAATTCAGAACAATGTGAACAGAAATAAACGAATTACACATTTTTTTTTTAATTTTTTGACTTACACCACTTTCATAATTATGGGCACATATAATTTTTTTTTTCCTATTTGACTTAAAATATTTTTTTATGTCTATATAAATTAAAATATATTTCAGTTCCAGAAAAATTCATAATTTTTTATGTGAACATTATTTAAACAGTCGTAATTTTTAAAATTCATTGTATCATAACATACAATGTATGTGAAAAACACAATTACGCAATGCATTTTTCAGATTGGATTTATATTGAAAGAGTATTTAATGAATTGCTCAAAGAATCTATTCGTTTGTTGAATGCAGTCGACGTATTGTACTCATCTGGGAAATCTAGAAAAAGCAACAGACGCGGTGAAATCGATAAAGTATATTAAGTATTCAGCCATTATTTCGTAGGCTCTGTACTCCACACTCGCTGTGTGAAATCCAACGAGAAATAACTACAATTCAAACTCATATACGAGTACGTTGCCTTATTGATTTATTTTAAACTTACTTTGTAAGATAGTGTCGTGTTACTTTGTAACGTATTTTAGCGTATTAAACACAAATCACTTAAAATTGTTAATTTAAAAAGAAAATCAATGTATATTTTATAATGCCACAAAAATTAATATTTGTGATATGTTTTTGCAAACTTAACACAGAGTAACATTGAATTGTTCAGACGCTCACTTTAAGCTTTACGTTATATCAAAAATTCTTAGCACACTCTAACTGAATTTTCTTTATGCCACGTGTAGCTTAATTTAGAGGTCTTCAAGAATAATGCATTATATTTGGAACTTCGAATGCAAATATTACTTGCTCTGTAATAAATTGACTTTTATTTCACTCAATTTTTTGACCAAATAATACAGTTATACTTAAGATTGTTTCACTGTAGTGTTTGTATTTATGTCAATAAACATTGAGATTGAAGGAGAAAGTACTTTTTAAAGAAGTCATTTAATACAATTTTGCATTAAAAAACTTCTTAGGTTTTCACGCCCAGATTCGATATTGCGACATTTGGGTTGAGCCGTGTGTGGCGAATAACAAGTTTCCAATATTTCAACCGCCATTGCAGGGTCTTTTTCAGGGTTGATGACTTAGAACTAGGGCTGATGACTTAACCCTGAAGAAGACCCCTGCAATATCGGTCGAAATATTGGAAATTAGTAATTCACCACACACGGCTCTACCCAAAAGCCACAATATCAATTTTGTATTAGTAAGACGGTGACAAGAGTATGATTAGTGGTGAAATTTATACCTTTTAACACAAATAACATTATATGTGTTTGCATATTTTGCGTTACTTAGAAAGAGACAACAATACGTATGGTGAAGATCTGTAATACATTTTGTAAATACGTTTAAAAGTTATTTGTACATGCCGGGTTAGTTGGAAAGAGACAACAATATGTATGGTAGAGAGTTGTAGTACTTTTCGAAGACGCGTGACCCTCCGTCTTGACTCTAACTAACGTCTCTTGATTGTTGAGCGACGAACCTTAATTTAAATATACCCTCTTAATGTGTGAGTAAGGTTAGCCCTTAAAAATCATATTTAATTTCATTTTTATTACCCTGTAGTACCAAGATGCAATACTAATTACTTACAGCAAGACAAAAACAGCTAGTTTTTTATGTTCAGCCTGTAATAAAAATCTTGAATCGTTTAATTAAGCAAAAATAAAATTTACGCCACTTTAAGTAATACAAGTATTTTTTTATTAGGAAATTTAAATAACATAAAATCATCTGGAAAAAATTATGATTAGTGATTTATTTGTCACCATTAAAAATATTTTTTCTTTTATATATACACATGTAGAAATGTTAACCACTATGTAGTATTCTATTTTTATATAATCCATGAATTTTCAAGGTGTAAAAAACCGTATGTATTCGTATAATGTTGTCCGAGATTTAATTATTTAATTAATTTATATTTTTTTTACTTAGGAGTTTCAAAAGATCATGAACGATCGGATTCGATCAACTTATTATATTAGGGCTTTTAATCGCTGACTTGCATCAAATATTTTTTTAAAGTCATGTTTCTTCAATTTTGTAATGTCATTTTATCAAATCATCTTCACCATACAAATCGGATTTTTTTCTAAATATTACCGTTTTTTCCGAACAAAAATTATTGCTTATAATCAATCAATCATTTTCAAAATATTTTTTTGCTATATCAGCTGTCAAAATATGTATTTTTTTGCGGCTTACGTGTAAAATGTCTGTAAATTTTTTTTAAGTCTTTTGTTGCTTAAATGCGCAATAATTTTAAGGCAACCTTATATCAATATGAATAGAGAGTAAGAGATTTTTTACTTTTAAATTTTCATAAAAAATATATGGTAATTTCCTATCTAAATTCTCATGAAATCCTCTGGAATACTAAATTCGTCAGAGCTTATTTAATTTCAAGCCGTGTTAGAATGGAGCTTAAATAGTGGACGCTCATTACACGGTGCTTGCTACTACACAATATTGTTTTTGTAATTTGATTTTGACTTAACACCACTAGTTGCACCCAATGGTGTTAATTCTGGGTTATTTAAGCTGTAAACAACAATGCTGCAGAAAGGAGATTTTAAGCTTAAAATCGTTCACGAAAATCTGGCCAAAGCTTTACCCTGCAATACACAAGGGCAAAGTAAATATTTAAGTTGTAAATATAATCAAATTCCATAATAATTAATATCCATCAAGTGTATCATGATAATTTATTTTTAAATTATTTTAAGCTTGAAGTATTTTTATAAATAAGATTACCAGTAAAAACTTATGTTGAAGTATATATGATATAACTGTTTTGATGTTTTATCGCAAAAATAATAAATAATATTTCTCTAACGTAAAAAATATCCTACAAAGATGCACGGTAGGTAGTAGAAGTAATTGTAAGTGGGATTTACTTCATGAGAAGAAGTTTAATATTGAGAATAATATTTAATTTTTGTACACGTGGACTATGTATTTAATAATATCTAATCTGTTCGTATATATAACAGAGAGTATTTTTAATAAACAGTAAAATTGAAAATTAAAAAAAATAGCACGTATTCGATAAAGAAGCTTAATAAACCGAGTGAACAGCTGTGTTTCATAGGTCACCTTTTAAAATATTGACAACTCTTCTTTAAATATAAATTATTCAAAATTTTAATGTAACTTTGAAATTCGATTGAAAGTGACATGATATATGCGTGTCTTTAAGAGAATAAAGCATAAGCTTAATTTTTTAAATGATAAACTTGAAGAATTTTTGTTTATCCCATCTCGAAATCCTATAGACTGTGATGTTCATAATCTGCACTAGACTTTTCTTGGCTCATCACTATCTTATCGTTTCAAAAGATCTTAAAAGCCCTTTTTGAAGGAGACGTATATTTTCAAAGCATGCATAAATTAAATAACAAAATTCGTGCTCAATCTATCAGATATATAACTAGCAAAACATCGATATCGCTTGACAATTTATTTATGTTTGCAGGCGATTGACCCTTAAGTGACTTATAGCAAATGGCAGGAGCGAGGCAGTCGCAGATATTATTTGTTCCAAGTTCCCATACAAATTAATGACACGTTTATGGGACGAGCTGCACGGTGCCAAGGCGCTTTATAATTAAACAGCGGCAGCCGTGCTGTCGGGGGACGATTAACCCTTAACTCCGCATGCCAACTGATGACAGCACACCTGCCCAACTTAACTAATTTTCTTTTTATGATTTTTAAAATTTAAGTAACAATTAATTCATTTTCAAATGAGTTCTTACATATTTTGATGATATTGACAAAAGGTATGTGATGTCTTATAAATATGGTAGCTTGCTTGAATCAATTGTAGTTCCTGAAAAAAGATGGGAAGGGTAAATAATTTTTTTGAAGACATTTCTTAATGTGGTTCTTAATATTCGATTTTAATAAAAAGATATACCAAAAAGCGTCACACAGCAAAAAAAGCAAAATAATACTTTAGAAGGTACATTTTTATAATAATCTACAAACTGAGTGTTACGCGTCTTAACAAATTAACTTCGATAGAGTAAGCGAGGAAAGTAAACTCATACGAATAAAAAGGTTAGGTTAGTCTGTAAATCTTTCTACAACAATTACCAGCTTAATTAATTTAAATAAAAACGATAATTTTTAAAGTAAAATTTGCCAATTTATTTTCATAATGTAAAGTTCAATTAATAAATTTATATTTACGCCGTGGATGTGGGCATTCGTTTCACCATCACCTTAGCAAGAAATACAAATTTCTTAGAGCGGTGTTTATTTCAATTCATAAAATCATTTCGAGATCTTAAAAAAACATTTCACCAAACATACAATACACCTGTAGTGTTTTGTTTTCCAATAAGATAACAAACACTTATATTATTACCGAAAATCAACACTTTGATATGAGATCATTCGAGTACTTTATTCAGAAATATTATCGCCGGCGCTGAGAAAGCAATTTGTAATTTCTAGAAATGAAATCTTCAGCAACATCAAAAAAATATAATCAGCTCTTTGTTTATCCAATTTAAAAATGGAATTTCACAGCAATCTTCGCAATAAAAAAGTGTTGAGCAGTAGTTGGAAGTAATAATATATTTATAGTGGAACTCATTTCTTTTACTAATTTACCCTCGAGAGGCAAAGACCATATTATGTTTATATGTGAAATCTATGTCACTGTCTAGCGGAATTCTATTTTATGATGTTTGTATTTAAAATATTGCTTAAATAAACTTAACGGGATTTATTCTACGGATTTTTTATGATTTCAATATTAATGTTTCTTTAATGATTGATTTTTATATTAGAAAATATCTTCTTCGTAGTATCAATCCGGTGGATTGGTTTGCAGCAACAGAATCTTGCATCTCGATCTCCATTCTTCTCGGTCCTCCGCAATCTGAAGAAAATATCATTTGTTGGGATATCAAAAAGGGATGATAAGATGTCTTACTGATTTATCATTTTAATATTGTATTGAAAAAATATGCATCATACTCTCCAACAAGCACAAATAGAGGTTGTAAATGACTATACCTATCTGAGCAAGTAATAAAACAAGGACGACATAACATCTCGAAAAAAATCGACAGGTGTTTACAACTAGGATGGGCAGCATTTGGAACACTAAAGGACATTTTTAAAGCCTCCTTGTATTAACTTATGGCGCAAAGACGTGGAATCTAACGGCAAGTATTTCCCTTAAATAAAGGTCACCCAGCGTGCTATGGAGAGATCCATGCTCGGAGTGTTGCTAAAAGATAGAATCCGAAACGATGATATCCGCAAAAGAATTCAAGAAGTGGAGGCTACCCAATGAATAGACACACTCAAGTGGCAATGGGCAGGACACATCTATCGAAGAGACGACGGTCGACGGGGAAGAAAAGTATTCGAGTGGCGCTCAAGAATTGGCAAACGAAGCATTGGCCGACCACCTGCAAGATGGACTGACGAGATAAGAAGAAAAGCGGGAGTGACCTGGTTGCGGAAGGTGGAGGATCGAAGAGTATAGACTCATACAGGAGGTTTACGTTCAACAATAGACGATTACAGGCTATCATACAATTTAGTCATAAATAAGGGATGGTGCGATGTCGCGAGCCAACGAACGCACGCCGCTCGAGAACTACGATAAAAATGGCTTCATCCTTTTTAAGGTGCATTGCTGCCAGCAAATGAATTTGAAGGTAAAACTTTACTCGAAAATAGTCGGGATTTGGTTGTTTTTTGTAAGGGTTGATCTTCCTGATCGTGAAATAGCCTTAAAAACATTTCACTTACTATTTGTAAGTATTTAAGTTAAATTTGTGTATTCACTCTATTTTTTATTTATTCGTTGTATATATTCATCACATGGCTTTTTATATTTGGTGTCAATTCAAAAATTTTGATCACGCGGCAACGTGTTGACGCTCAGCAATAATATCGGTGTTGGAGTGAATACGCTGCGATGTAGCTGCATCCAAATAGGCGATTCGAATGTGAAGTATGGCTGCACTCGAATAATTATAGCAATTACTTTTTGGGAGGCCATTAGCATGGTAGCATTAGGGGAGTATGCACGTATGTGGGACGGGTAACCAATACGTTAGTAGAAGCTAATTTGGTGAGTTTATCACATACCTCATATGTTTTATTTCCACATGCCTAGCCGATCTAGTTGAACGTCTTAGTTATACGAAAGACCTTAACTCTTTACATATATATTTTTAAAACAAATTTTCAAAATCAGAAACATATTACGTTAAGTAAATATTTTCTTACGGCCTTAAGGCTTGATGAGAGAATTTGAAAATGCAATTTAAATATTATTCTTCATCATCTGGAAATACTCCATATTTGTTGAATTTATTGATAAATTCACAACAAGACAAAATGATACCAAGTCTACTATTACACTTTATTACTTTGTACTAAAATTAATCATTATAATTATGTTCCTCTTGGCAGATAATTCATTTTTAGTTAGCCGATAAAATTCTCGGCTGTGCAGACAAATGAGTTCATCACAGGAATATAATGTGGTGTCACGACCTATCGTTAACAGACAATTCGTTCAGCGACTCATTGGTAACGACGTGGGGCACACTAGACGTCTGGCGCACCTAACATTTAACGCACGGGGCAACGGATGTCTTTGCTAATGTATCCTAACGTAACCTAAGGATTTTTCCAGTGATCGTAGAGTCTAGAGATCTATATGTCTCGTTAACGAAATAGCACAGGTTAGCTTAGGTTAGGTTAGCTAAGCATCCAGTGCACCAGTTGTTCAGTGCGCCCCACGTCGTTACCGATGAGTCGTTGAACGAATTGTCTGTCAAAGAAATGCGACGGAAACATACATGCATAAGGTTTTGATAAAGTACAGCTAAAAGGACATTAATTATCTATATTCAATCAAACATTTAAATCTACTGAAAATTTTATGGCTAAATGGTCGTTGAGGATTAATATTGCTTTTTGATTAGGCTTGTATAAATGCCATGATCTTAATGAATGCTTTTAAACTATTGCAATTTCGCATCGATACTCGTTTCAACGGTAAGTCACCATACTTGCTTAAAAAGAATTGATATTGATATGTCTTCTATAACGATAATAAAGGCTATATATTACGGCAGGAACACTTTCATATTAAGAGTACTTTAATTGCCGCTTGCATATATTTTAAATATTTTAGAATTAATAAGACCTTTATAAATAATTAAAAATCTCGTTTCAATTATTTGATCTAATCTCTTTCTTTCTAATATCTGGAATACAGAAATATTCGTTGCGTATGACGAATTAAGCGGTCATGATCTTTACGTGGAATTTTTAGCCTAATATAACAGCTGTATTCTACTATCGTAAAGTTCAATATTTACTAACTATGTAACTGGATATAACATTTTATTAATTGCAGTTAAAAACTTATTTATAATAACAGCTTTCTGAGATCCACACAACCTCTCACATCAGGCCCTCAAAATGAGAGACTCCAGCTCTAGCAACGAGTCGCATCAGAGGATTTCATTACTCTTAAGGAATGCCTCCCAACTGGCGAGAACTTTTACTGGCGGACCTGGAAATCTTTGAACAGATTAAGAACCGGAGTTGGTTGATCAAAGGACAACCTCGAGCGGTGGGGAATTCTTCGGCAGGAAGAGTCACTATTGTGCGACTCCGGAGACCTGCAGACCACCTCACACCTTACATCCTGCTTCATGTGCCCAACAAGCTGCACATCTCAAGACCTAATGCTGGGCAACACACGGGCTAATAATTTGACGTCGCAGACACGAAAAAGAAGAAGAGAAGTAAAAAACTATAAGCAATATATGATATATTTGCTTACTATAAAAAATATATTACAGTGTATATTAATAGACTATAAATTGACTCGAAAATCCACCAAAAATGGGACGGTCTTCAAAATATAACTTTGTATAATAAATTTTGTATATAAATATAAAATTGTATATATCTTAATAATCACTTTAAACATTATAATTGATTTATATTTTGTATTGGTTATTTCGTCTCCAAATTTATTTTTTGTAAATAAACGATACACGTGAAAAGATATGTAATATATGTAAAAAGATAAGAAGTTAATATTGAACTTGTATCTTTCTTAAAGACTAGATTAACTGATTGCGGATATACAAATAAAAAAATAGATAACTTCAGGATTTGAACCCACATTTTCTTGCTTCCTAAGAATCGTGCTTTTTCAAGGTTCGTGCTAAAAGATTTCACGCCTGTCGCTTTGTTCCGCTGGTTTTATTTGATAGCGCCGCTCCCGGCCGAGCACTCAGATCTAGCATCAAGAAGTCACGAATATTCGGAATATACGAGTCATAAGTATACAATGTAACATTTCACTCATAGTCTTTGCTTTAGGCTTCAGACAAATGAAATAACAACAGAAATACTCAATATACATACAATGACATAATATAAGGTGTACCAAACCAGAATTACGTTGTTTTAGTGGTTTTGAGTGGTCAGTTGTGCTTCGGCAGTCAAACTTTTACAACGTGTTCTGTGTTGTTTCTCTGACTATGTATACCTGAAGTGTACTAGAACTTTTACACAAAAAAAATATATCATAGATTTTATTCCTTAGTGAAGTAAACAAATACTTATATTCTTATTAACTTGTAATTAATGCTGACTTTTCACTGTCTCGCGCCATCCTGAAGGGCCGTGGTGAAGTATATATAGAATGTACACAGCAGAGCTAAAAATAAAATGGCAGCTTTAAATTTAAGTATTCACTTGACACACTAATTTGTCCATTGGAGGAACACAAATAGAGGTTGTATATGACTATACCTATCTGGGAAAAATAAAACATTTAGGGCGAAGTAACTTCTCAAAAGAAATCGACAGGCGTATACATCTGGGATGGGCAGTATTTGGAAAACTAAAGTACATTTTTAAAGCAAAAATTCCGCAATGTCTTAAAACTAAGGCGGTTAACCAATGCATCCTCCCTGTATTAACTTCTGGCGCAGAGACGTGGAATCTGACAGCAAGTCTTACCCATAAATAAGTATTGGAATGGCGCTCAATAACTGGCAAACGAAGCATTGACCGACCCCCTACAAGATGGACTGACGACATAAGATGAATAGCGGGAGTGACCTGAATGCAGAAGGAGGAGGATCGAAGAGGATGGAGACTCATGCGGGAGGCATACGTTCAACAGTGGACGGACACAGGCTCATGATGATAATGGTGATATTTTTGTATAAACTCACATCAATAAGATTTAAAAACCAGTCATAGTTTACATAAAAAATCAGAGATCCAACTGAGATGATACGTCCACATCATAAAACTGTCAGAAGACCACGTCGTTAAACAAGCCCCGTCTTTTACTTACAATAAAAAAGGTGGAGGATCTTCACTTGCTAGATGGAGGTTCAAATTTAAAAAAATAATATAAACGCTTGTCATTATTCGTTAAAAGATAATTTATGACTATATTGGCAATTTTGAATGATGACAGTGAATGCAAATAATTTAAAAAAGCTAATAAAAAAATACTTGTATATTCCACGATCGTATTTGGAAACGACTTCAGCAAAGGATTCTTTCTTTTATGTTTTAACTATAATATAATATATGTTGTCCAGTATCTGGCAACATGGATAGACCGTTTATTGCACATCACTAAGTCCTGATAGCAGCAGCTAGTCGGACATATAAGGCAGGGCTTTTATAGGCGCACGTGGAAATCATTAATATTACTATTTTCTGGAGTTGGTGGAACACGAGACAACGTGAAGCGATGGAGAGTTTTACGAGAGAGCGATTCGCTGCATTTCAAATGCAACAGACGACATCAAATCTAGAATCCTGATTCTGTTACTGTTAGTCTAGTTGTATAACTGAATAAAATATTCAGTTATACTCAACGTTGCGTTAAAAAGTTATTTAAACATTAGTGTTTCTTTTGAACAACTTCCATTTTCGGCTAGTTCCTTAAAAAATAATAACTTCAAATAAAGTATTGTACATGCATCGACTCTGGGTCTTGTATATCTGGTCCAATCCTTATAATCTGATGAAAAAAAAATTAGCATATGAATTTATAAGATCTTTGCCGGCGGGTATAGCTCAATGGTCAAAGCTTTTGCTTTAAAAGCCAAAGGTCGTCGGTTCGATCCCCAACGGAAATTAAAAAAAAAAAGTATTTTAAATCGATTTCTGAGTTCTAAAATACCTCCGGTTGGTGTGAATTTGATGACTCACCCGTAATATGCCAGTCATAGCCTACGAATTAAAATTGGTGGTAGATGAAAGTCGTCCCGTGAAGACCACGCATTCATAGTAAATTCTTATAACAATAAGGATGATTCTTGAATCTCGAGCTGCAGTCTATGGTGTTGGCGGATCAACACTCCACATGCAGCTCTTAGCTATATGCACCATGGTAAGCGCAATAGAATCCATAGATGAGACTTCATCATAATCACCATCTGTCGGTATTCTCCTGTATAAGTCTACATAAAAAAAAGTCCATACAGCTTTTAGAATAAGAAGGTATATAGTATGTTTTATTATCTTTTGTAGCAGCTGCTCTTTAGTAAGAGTATTGAATTTAACAATCCAGAGAATATATTACGGTCATATTTCATATACATAACATAAAAGCATTGCATTTCATCCTCTTAAGAATTTTCACTCGAGGGAATAAGAAAATTTACATTATTAATTTATCTTAATAATTTTGTATTATATCACGAAGAGTTACTAAAACTAGGTCTCTCTATGCATAATCAGTTTCAAAGTAGTCGCCTGGTGTTTTTTTAACCAGTAATTAGATTTATTTTTAAAAAACGAAGAGCGTGTTTTCGCCTTGAAAGTTTTCATAATGGAGGAAGCGCAATGGAGAATATTCATGCATCATTCTCAGAGAAAATAATTTTCATGAGTGCAGTGATAATATTTCAACCGTTGATGAGCAAATTCAATTTTATCTTTACAGAAATTTAAATTGAAAAAGCGTGCTTCTTACATTTTAAACATGCATATAGTAAACAAATACGTTTAAAAAAAATGAGTGTTTTAATGATATTTGAAGAAAATTGGTTAAGTGACTTTTGTAATTTTATAATATTGTTTGAGATAGTGCAATTTAATTGTCTTAAGGCGAGTTACTTACTGATTGTGAGAGTTATTCAGATGCAAGCTTTATATAAATAGTGAGTAAATAACTTCTTAGGTTTTCACTGCCAGATTTGATATTGTGGTTTTTGGGCTTAGCCGTTTTTGGCGAATTACTCCTTTCCAATATTTCAACCGCTAGACATCAACCCTGAAGAAAACCCCCGCAGAGAAAGAAAAAGTCAAATACTGAGTATTTTAACATAAAACATGTACATTTACGAGTATTAGGATTAAGTTCCATGTTGTGACTAAAGTTATTTATAAAAAGGCACAGTTTTAAGCTCCCAGTCCCTTAAGACACCTGCATTATTACATAAAACAATATATTTGGTATTTTCAATGTTTTGAGCATTCACTTTGAGATCCATAATACACACCCCCACCCCCCCCCCTACAAAAATGTGTTACACCACTTACAAGTACAACGCAGCTCAGTTATCTCTTAACTAGAGAAGGATTGAGAAAGACTACGAGTTAGTCAAAACTGCAGTCTCCTAATAGAGAACTTTTGTTATGTGATCCATGTGAAAACAAGGTAAATAAATAAATAAATATTTATAATATATTTGGTATTTAAAATATTTAATCGATAAAATGGATTGCTTATTAAATATGACATGCGTAAAAAGAAAAAATTAAGTTACAAGTTATCATTAAAATGAATTGTATTTTTACCAATGAAAATTTTGTTCTTCATCACATTTATCGTATATCATCGAGTATGTTCGATTTGTGAATGCCATTGTGAGCAATTAATGCAACTATTTTGCCTTAGATTTAGTTCTAAGCTCCCTTAATTACTGATTTCCAGATAATTCCATGTTATAAAATCTTGAAATACATGAGTTTTTATCTCTTCTTTAGCTTCGCCATTTTCCATCATCTAGGGTCAGCTCTCCTTGTGAACATTCGCCATGTCTGTCGCTCTTGCGTTGCATTCTCGGTCAAGCCCGGAGTTTTTAGATTATTGTCTACAGTTGCAGTCCAGGCTGACTGTGGTCTTCCAGGTAGCCTTTTAATTTTTTACCTTCGCTAGAGCCAATTTTACCTCCGCCATGCTAACTATTTCAGATTAGATTAAGTTATTAAATGATTCAGAAAAGGAAAATTTAATAATCATTTCTTGAATAAGAAAAAAAATTAATGGAATGGTTAATGGAACTTTAACGGAATATGATGTGAAAGACAACATAAATACATTACTTATATAGATTCTTAGAAGGTGTGAATCCTAACAATAAGACAATATATACAATATATATATATAATATATATATAATATAATATATATAAGTTAGAATCGTTATGAAAGTTCTTAGTATCGCCTCATATGTTGAGCTGAAGGAGGCTGCAGAGGATGAAGTGCAGTGGAGATAAAGATGTAGATTTTTTTTTAATTTAAACCACGTGGTTGAGACAACAAATTAAAATACCGTCAGATTTACAATGAGATTGATAAGACATTAAAAAATTCTGTTTCTAATGACCTTCACTCTCTTTACCCGATATTTTCCGAAGATTCTCGAAGACGCGATAGCAAAATATCGTTGCTAGATGTGAGTCTGTCCCTGTGGCTCCGCACGCGACCGGCTCTCGAGCCGCCCCTAAATAATAAAATCCTCACGGGAACGGGCGCCGTAAAACGGTCGTAACATATGAAACTCCACAGTGCGTGGCTTTTACGACGCATTCCAAGGAATAAATAATGGCGTCGCTCGGGACCGGACCCAGGGCTTTCCGCGAACACACCTGTAACTGCAAGAGACGCTGGCGATCATCAAATCGATAGCTTCACCTTCATAAACAAAATGTATATTATGTCTTGTGTACGAAACAATAACATCTTATTCATTTTCCTCGTTGATGTCATAACTCTGATTTAATTTGTGAGTGAAGAAAATTAATTTAAGTAAGGTAGGATAAATTAATATATCAATCGATTAGATACTTGAAATATTTATTTATTTCAACATAACTGAAATTCTTAATTTATGGAATACAGTAGAAATATTCAAAACTTTTTACATATATATTAAATGACAAGAATGAAAAATAATGTTAAGATACTAAAAATAAAAAATAAAATAAGGTTATGTAATTCAGTGCATTGAGATGAATAAGTACATTTATAGAAGTATAAATACAAAAAAAAAGAAAAAAATATATAACAACAATAAAATATACTTATAAATAAATAATAATTAAGCAAATGATAAATTATTATTATTTTAAAGTATAAGATATATAAAAACATTAATTATATAAAAATTTTAACAGATCCGCAGTTCCGCAGTACATAAAATAAGAAACAAAGAGTATACATAAACATACAATAAATACAAAAGAGAAGAAAACATACAAGAATAAGAAGATGACACGTGTTACAAATCAGAGATATTTAGGAGAACAATACCATCGACAAAAAACGAAAAAGATTTAAGAAAAGGATCGAGGTGTCCTGGTAAGCTATTTAAGAGCACCATTTCCATTGGAATAAATTGAGTTCTCAAAGCTCTACAAGTATCAATTTATATATACATGTTTATATAATAATAATGAGCTTAATATATTATAACAATACTTGTTTATTAAAATAATGATGAAGAACATTTGAAGTGAGTATTAAGAAAAAATAAGCAACAAAAGAATCTTTCCTTACGATAAAAGCATGTTCTAGAGCAGCTAAACTGAGCAAGTTAAAATGTTCAAATTGAAGAGAAGTTCTGCTTCAAGTGCGTCTCTGGCGCCGATCTGAATGCTTCAGTATTATTTTGCAAAGCTTCCAAAGCCGGTACAGCCGTAGCCGAATGGCGCGCTAATTTGTAAGAGTCCTTCAAAATTTAAGCTCACCTGTGCGCCGGACGGCTTGCCGCGCCCTTTTGTAAACACTTTCATTGCTTTATGACGTCTCGACTGCATATTTTTGGTTTCCACGTCTCAATTGAGCACCTATTCGTGAATTTAAAATTTAAAAAATTTGCACGAATATGATCTGTCACATTTCTACGAGAAACGCTCATCTGTCTTATTCGTAGTATCATTTCGGTGGATTGGTTTGCAGCAACGGAACCTTGCATCTTGATCTCCACTCCTCTCGGTCCTCCGAAACCTTCTTCAGCTCAGCATAAGAGCTACAACTCATGTCCTCAAACACTTGCTGCAAATACAATAAATCTAGGGCGCGTTCTACAGTTTCTACCCTCAACCATCCCTTCCACAATGTCGTGAAGAATATCATCGTGGCGCATGATGTGACCGATCCATCGGGCTCGCCTCTCTGAGGTGGTTCTTACTAGGTGCCTATCTTCCTTGATTATCCTGAGAACCTCATTGCTCTTGGCGTGGTCCCTCCAGGAAATTCCGAGAATTCTTCTGTACGACCACATCTCAAAGGCCTGTAATCTTTTTTTATCACTTTCAGATAAGCACCATGTCTCACAGCCGTACATCAAGATGTTCCAAACAAATATTTTGGCAAGTTACTTGCGGAGCTATTAATTAATATATTTTTGGACACATGATTTTTTTCTCATCTGTACTATATTTATACATTAGTTCATTTTCGGCCCCCGAAGTTCAAAGGAAATGGTGATTTACAAGATGAATTTAATTCTTATAACGGAAGATTCATCGGGTTTACATATTCTTTAAATTGTATAATTGTAAACTTATCTTAAACAATGTGTAGTTTAATTACATATTTTTAGCAAATAAAATCAGTTTATATTAATAGCAACATAGTATGATATTAAATTGGTGATTCCAAGAAATATGTTAATTTACTCACATAAAATAATCACAAAAGAATATCATAACAAAAAATAAAAAATCACGTTGATTTGAAGTAACATCTATTTAGATAGTTGGCGTCTTATAAGCAAGGTTTCAAACAAGATCTTCATAATGTATTTTGAAGCAAAAGCTTAGAAACTAAGCTTACATTTAAGGTTCATAAATATCGGTAGTAAAAGGCATCCTATTCTACAAAGTTATTTATATATATGTTGGATTCTTAAAGATACCATAAAAATTATACTTATTTTTTGAGTATTGTTTGTCTCACGTTAAGTTGCCATAAATTGAGATGAAATATCAGTTTGTAAACCAAATCACAAATACTATTAGGTGATTCATTCACGTTATTTGGGATTTTTATATATAAAGAGATATACCGTATTATCATTAGCCTTGACATTCTAAACTTGTGTTTTTGTTTTTTACATCCCATGAGGATTTATTTTGAGTATGAGCATCAAGAAATAGGTTATCCAGTGGGATACAACTTTGGATTCAAATTGAACACGGCGTTCTGACCGCACGCTTATGATCTCAAAGCAATTTAAATTTATTTATTCATATCTATTTATATTAAGAAAAGTTTAACTTATTTACTTTATTCAAACGATTTAGTGATTTAATGTTCATAATCATAGTAAGTGACTGTAATCATAATATTCATATTATTATTTATATTTCCACAGATATTGGTGATCAATTTTTTGAAACATATAATGTGTGATTTATGGTTTCATTAATACTTTTTAGGTCTCGGTTGACAATATTATTGTCATATGAGTTGAATAGAGCTTTGCTCTGTACGTATCTAAATAAGTTCGCAATAAATATTATTTTCAATATCCGTTTGTAAAATTGTTGTGATGTTGATAAATATTAAGATGTTGATAAATAGTGAATAAGCGAAATCTAAAATGCTTTAAAGTATTTGTTTTATGTCAAAATCTACAATATTGTAAATCTTAAAATGCTTCAATCCAAAATGCAGATTTTAATATTGTCACTAGGGCCTGAGTAAATAATATATGGAATGTTCTAGGATGACCTTTTTGGAAAGAGTTGTGACGCAGTATTCTGTTGCAAAGCAAATGTTTAAGAAGGATCCATGTGTGTTACATAAAAGGCAGTAAATCCACCAGGCAATAAGTAAACTTCAAGGTCCTAAATTAAAGAGGAAATCAAAATAAAAGATTGGATAAGCTTTGGGCTTGGAATATAAGGTGATATTCGAAATCCGTTGGATGAAATTTTGAGTGAAGTTGTGTTGAATATATAAAGTAATAAATATTTGTCTCTTAAGTAAAAAGTGCAGTATTCTATGAAAAATATGTAATACTTCCACCACAGTAATCAAAAGATCGCAGTGTTTTTTTCTTACGTTTCAGTTCTACTGTAGTCGGATTTCCTGAAGCACTGCGACTCTCAACACCTTGCCGTGTGTTCATTAGTTCATCCGAGCGTTTGTTCATCATACCCTTAGGGACACAAGTCCATGCAGCTGGCATTTCTCTAAATATCTCATTAAAATAAACGTAGGACACTTTGTCGTAACAACACACCTTCGCCGACTGTGCACTATGCGATCAGACCACAAAAGTCTGCTTTAATCCTCTTTTCATAGAGATTTCAAACGATTGTATCTGTGAAAGAAAAAAACAGTGAAGATATTATTTTCTTCTGATATAATATACTTCGTAAAACTAAACACATCTATTTCGATCATTTTAAAATATCTAAGGTAAGTAACGTTTGCTTGTAAATTGTAATTAAATTAAATTCTTCTGGAAACAATAACTTGATTCTATTAAGTAACTTCATAAACTCAAAACATTTAAAATATCGTAAGCATTAAACATATTAATGAATTTTCTTAAAAAAAATATTATGAAACGTCAAAATTTTCTCATAAAATTAAAACTTTGTTCTTTTAACGTCCCCGAACTTACGTTCTAAAGGCTTTAAAGAATTAAGCATAGGATGTATTTGGCCCAGCTTGACGATGCAATGATGTAAGATATATGTTTGATGTAAATTTGTGGTAATTATTTATATACTTCAGCTAGGGAGCAAATAAGGAGTAAGAAGAAATGCGTGCAAAAAAGCAATAAAATCAGTTTGTGGCCATATAGTGGGCATTATAACGTTCAAGCACGTTGGTTGTTCGCTACATACAGTAAATGATGAATGGTGTTTATGCAACACATGTTTATCAGGTCTTCCTGGGTGCAGCTATTCGGGCACAGCGCACACTCCAGAAGGACCGGAGTATGTAAGACGAGGACACAAATGAAAGCCTAGCAGTTTTACAGTGGACCGACTGAATGTGACTGCGGCGTGGAGCAGACCCTGTCAAACCTTCTGGAATGTGCGCTATGCCCGAATAAACTTAATGTGATGATTGTACTAAAAACATAATTTATAGAAAACACCTAGTGAGTTTTTGGACAACAGTTTTTTTCATAACTAAGTTCGACACCAAGAATCAATGGCTTATTGGTATTCCCAAATTGTGAGTTATACTAATTATAACATTAAGGTTATCAACTAACAATACTTGGTGAAACTGCAAAATATAAATTTTAAAATTAATTTTAATTAAAAAATTAATAAAATAAAAATATTTAGTTATGATTCACAATTTAATTTAATGATAACATGTTTCAGCCTTCCTGAAGACCATCCTCAATAAAATCCATTTATTGAAGATGGTCTTCAGGAAGGCCGAAACATCTAATCATTTAAATAAATTGTGAATCAAAACTTAATATTTTAAATTATTATTTTTTTAATAAAAATTAAGTTTAAAATTATAATTATACTAAGCACTTAAAATTATGCTAGAAAAACTATTAGGAGAGATTTAGTAATTATTTTGTTGAATGTTTCTTTTCTCGTTATGAAAATTCCATACCTTCAAACAATTCAATAATGGATAATATTTTTTTATTGCATATTTATTTTATTTAATTTTTTATCTTACATTATTTTTTTTAGCAAGATCTAGAGAGATTTCGTTATTTATATATTTTGTAATTTTTTCGTGATATAAGTTCCACACATACACACGAGATTATGCGTTTTTGGAATCTTTAAAGTGTTAGTTATTCTAACAGTGAATTTTCTATTTACTTAAAGTGATGCTTGTATGGATTTTGTAGATTGAATATATATTTTTTTCTATATGGAATTTTTACACCTAGAAACGAGTCTATGATGGGTTATTGGTATACCCGAAGAGTCGGTTATGCCAACAGCGAGTTTCTGCTTCCGGTGGAGCACTTCGTTGGTTAGTCGCGGCGCTGCGGAAGAGGTGCCTTCCACTTTCACGAGGCTGTTTGGCAGAAGATACCGCTAATAAAACCCGCCGCGGTGCCGCCATTTTTCCGCCAGTGCTGCCCCCACGCCCCATTCCGCTTAAGTACTCTGCGTGGGTAAATACAAAGGGGAGAGGAGCAGGAGTAGGAATAGGAGCAAAAGCAGGAGTAGGAGCAAAGGCAGGAGCAGGAGCTCGTCAACAGGCTCGTGAGCACCGCGCCCATGGGCGTCACTTTATAGCTCTGTACTCTATTATTTTTAACTACCTTATCTACGTTATGACAGTGACGTCAAAAAATATATTTATTCTAATGTGTCTGGCAACAACAACCACTACAACTACACAGGAGATGTCACGTGAATTTCTTAACAGCGTTTTTATAATGTCACATCTCACTCGTAAATATTTCATAAGTGTCAATGATAAACATGTAGCAATAATCAAATAATGATTTATAATATAAGTAAGTATTGATATCTTCCTCTCTAAGTTGGGTATCGAATTACTGGATGACATGATGCAGGAGAAGGTTAACAATACAAAGAACTTGTTTTCGAAACACGATTCTCGTTTATTTTATTACAGACTTGCTTTCTTGTCCGACCGATATGGCATTCGCCATACCGGTCGAAAAGTTGACTGACAACTGGCGCTCCAAGACAGTCGCGGCAAGAAAGGTAATTAAAGATGACAGTTGCACCAACATGAAATGGATCAACTGTCATAACAAATAAAATGGCGCATGCAAACGCCGTGCAACATTACACAATTAAAAATAACATCATTAGATGTGCATGTCAAACGAGCAAACAAAAATAAGAGACAGAAGATCGTTTTTCGAGGCTTTACGGCATCAGCCCAAAAAAGCTATATCAAGCTGTTATTAGTATGCTGTAGTTAAAAGTTTGCCTGTAGCTCCTCATAAATATTGTAATAAATTATTTTCAAAGCTTTATTGAATAGTGAGATAATCGAATGTTTAAATATATATGTATTTAAAAAATAACAATACATAATAAATATAAGTTTTGTTTTAATGTTATTAAAATAACTAATAAATAGTTATTTACTGCTCGTATTGAGAATTTGTAAAGTAAATTAGTTGCTACACCTTTTTTCCAGCTTTCCAATAATTATATCAAAAAAAAAAATTAAACCATATTATAAAACTATCCTAATATTTCACTTGTGATGTATATATTAAATTGATTGGTTCATTGAAATTTTATATTAATATATTATAATGCAATATTTACTTTATAAGACTTTTAGTGTAATGCTTTAAAATATACTTTATTTAAGGATTAGGATCCCATTAGGAAAAAATGTACATTTTGTAAGAATAATAAAATTAAATACGTTAAAATTTTGAAAACTTGCACTGTTGCAAAACCGTACAAAAAGCATTTTTTTTTCTAAAAGAATCAAGTGTATTTCATCTAGTAATATAAAACCAATCTCAAAGCACACCCTTTCTCTGTGTCTGTAATGTATTCTTTATTTGAATCAAACTATGGTTTTACATTTTAGTATTGTATACTTTTACGAGTAGCCAACAACGGTGAAAAAAATCAACCCTCATTTATGAATAATAAAATACGCTGCGAATTAAAAAGTACGCCGATGCGCTTTATTCATCTTGTTAGGGGAAAAATTCTCTGCCTCACCTGCGGCGAGGGGCCCTTTGGCAAAGTCTTCTCCGGCCCGGGCGGGAAAAAAAAACTTGGCGAAAATCGAGGAAATTAAAGATTCCCGATATGAGTGAGGATGATGTGTTTTCAGCGAAACCCCCCCTTTCACTTTCGCTCCCCAACTCCCGCGTGCAATCCAAGTTTTGAATAACGTATAAATTTTAAGCCGCGCGCAAAAAAATCTTCCGAGATAACAATCCTGCGAGCTGCAATCTGATGGGCCGGGACGAGAATTTATTTCGCTATTGCATTTTCTCGCGAATGCTCGTACGAGCGGTACGTCTGTCGTCTGCCTGTTAATAGGTAATACAGCCAATATCATTTCTGATTCGAATAGTCTACTGATAAATCTTTTTTGCAAGAATAAATACAGAAATATCGTCTTAGGGAGAAATATGATTTTATTGCTTGATGTACAATACTCACGTATACAGGTATAACAAGCATTTTAGTAAGAAACAAGTTGCTGCTTTCGATATGTGATTTCGACGAAAAATACTGCATTAACTTCAAAGCGCACAAACGTCTTAATATTCGATAAACTAAGGGTAAGCGAATAACTCTGTAATGTTTGCTAAAGATGAATATTTTAGTAGATATTGAGTTATAATGATGGTGGCCCGGAATATCTCAAAAATGGTAATGGTAGTTTTTGAAAGAATTGAGTGAAGTATATCAAATTAACTTACTTCTGTCACGTGAAGTTAACAAGCAGTTCTTCAAATATTTATCAATCTCAGAAATATTTTGAATAATATTGTATCACTTTAGATGATGAAATAACATCTACAACTCTAGAAGAAAATTTAGTAACTTCACAAAATAGAAAATAGTTTGAGGCAACATTAAAGAAAATAGTACTCTAAATCTTCTTATTACAAATATATATAATATATTCCAAGTGACGGTCTTCAAGGATAACGGAATCCAGGATGCAGCTGTAATTTATGTTCCAACTAGGTCTTCCTTCGCTTCTTTACTGACTGTAATATAGAAGGCTGTCTTTTCCGCTCTCCCACCTCATCATTCCTCACAAAATTAAACCATAGTAACCCTAGAATTCTACTTTTGAAACTACTTTTGAAACCATTTATACGAAATTATGAATGCAATAAATTAAATTAAAAAAACTACCTGTAGATCCCAGAAAGTATTCAATGCCTTTCATACAGAATTGATTCATACTGAAGTGTATTACTATTGTGTGTAAGTATGATGATAAAATCTTTTAAATAAATCCCTCACAAGTAACTACGTACTCGTTCTTGCAATAACATTATGAAGCGTTTTTAGAATTGCAGTAAAAATATTATTTACAAATTATATTTCTTCAACATCTGCTATTATTCGCGCGCATCAATAAAATGTGTATATTTACAGAAATAATAATACATTGAATATACTCGATGGGAGGAGAATGTAATATCTTTGTCTCAAAGGTTGCGGGAATGATTACAGAAGCGTCTATGGAGTTCACGTCAAGAAAATAAAAATATCTGCCAAAGCTCTCGTCGTAGAGATTTTAGTCGTCTCTTTGATGCGAATCAGAGACGGGAGCCATTGACAGTCGATAGAAAGGAATATTCTCTCTGCGAGCGTAAAGTACACGTTTCCGATCGTATTAACCGCAATATGCTCACATAAATCACATTCTGCTGCAATTAAATATATGCACGAGAGTATCAAATTTCTACTTACCATAGATAAATTATACTAGCGCCACGTTCGCTGAACATTATGAGAAATTCGTTGAAATTGTTAAGTGAAGTATATTAAAACTCTTATACTAATATTTATATTTTCTGAATTGTATTTTGCCTTGTTAATGTACTAATGAATGATTTGAATAATAAATACTTTTTTTAATCATTCTTTCTACTATTTATAATAATCATTGCCATTACTATTGAAGCATATGGTTGTCACAAACAGCTGCCATTAAGCATCTATCTGCCTTCTTAAGGGACTTAAAACGCAGCTATAATTTATACTCTCCTGCAGCATCCAAAATACATGTCCCAGCCAGGTTCAACTTCGTCTCTTCACTAACTGTACTGAGGAAGACTGCAAATCTTAGAATCTCACCAGAAGCCAATGTTGCTGTGAAATGGGTTTTAAAAGCAAATGCCTGCGTCGAATATTGGAGATACGATTGTTTGGCATTCAAATGAAGAGGTAAAGGAGCGAACAAGACAGCTTTTAATGCTTGATACAAATAACTTCAATGAAATATTTATTTGTATTGATCTTGAATGACAACTGAATTTATATATATATATATTTCACATTATAAAGACATTTTCAACATTAGAGAAATAATACTGTATGAAAAATTTACTTATTAATATAAAGTATAAATGAAAATGACAAATTTTCTAAAATGGTAATTTTGTTTTTAAGTGAAATTTAAAAAATATGTTTTTATATTTACTAAAGAGATTCATACTAATGCGAAGTGGTTATTTATTCATGGCTTTATAATATTTAAATATATTTTTCTTAGCATAATTATTTCTTTCTTAAAAAATGTTTGTATACAGATGGATTATTTTATTTCTCCGTCGGAAAAGTAAGCTGTCTCGTGGCACTTTAGTATAAGACTATTGGTCGGAAGAACTCGAGTACGTGCCTCGAGTCCTCTTTTATTCGAGGGATTAAGGTAAAATAAATTAAGGCTCAACGAAACACTTCATGTTTCGCAGATGGGAAAACAATATGTACCGGGACGGCTCTAATCTACATTAAAACATTTCCGTATAACTTGGTCTTAAATAATATAAGTGGGACATATCAAATACACTTTAATTTAATTACAGTTTAATACTCGAGAGCTCTCAGAGAACTCTTTGCGTATTATTTTAATGAGGACTTCAGCTATTTTCTGTTTGGAGCGCTTGTTTGTTGAGACATTTTCGTTTATTAATACATTTGAAAAACAACGCGTTAATAAACATGAATAATTCTATAAAATAAGCTGAAAGAATACAACGCCTTGTGTTCTCACATTGAATATTGTTCAATCGAGAAAGCAATACGCTGTATGCAAAATAGTTGGTATGTTTAAGAATAATAAAGTATTAGTTTGATTTATGAACATTTTATTTTAACAAAAAAATGATTGATTAGTTTTAGTTTTTGTAAATAGTAAAGATATGTTTTTTAGCTAGAACATCAGGACTAAGAGTCGCCTTGAGAAATTAACAATAATTATTTTAAGCAAAGAAAGCCTGTATATATCGATGTTCTCAGCTATTTGTTATTAAAAACTACTTAGTTTTATGTATTTTGCGGTGTAGACTGAATTCGTAGAAAAAAAATATCTTTATCAAATTAAAAAAATTCACAGTATATTGTCTAAAGTGGTAATTTTAAGCTACGTGCATTAATAAATGTGGTGATTTCATCTTCGCATCTAAGAATTAATTAATTTTATAAAAAAATAAATATAATATAATATTCTCTTCCATTTCCTCCATCGAAGATATGCATAATCTGCAATCTGACCTTAATAGTGTATCAAACTGGGTTGCCATAAATAAGCTCTCGTTTAGTATCAACAAATGTAACGTTATCTCTTTGTCCCGTTCTAAAAATCCTATTCTGTCCAAACACTACTTATCTGGAACATTGCTCGACAGAGTAGCAGTTGTCAAGGATCTAGGTATAACCTAAGATTCATTATTCACTTTCCAAACTTAACTCCATACCGGAGTTAAGTTTGGAATCCCAATAAATCCAAATACATTTTCATGCTCGAAAAAAATCATATAAAATTTCTCCCACGTCTCTATTTTTATATTTACGGTAACTATCCATTCAATTCATTTAATTCCGAACATTACCCAACTCTTTTTCTTCTAGGGATGCTTTCTTTCCATTCGCTAGAGTCACGGAGGAAAATTGCTGCACTCAAACATTCATTCCTTCTTCTTCGCGGTTCAATTTACAACCCTGGGATTCTTGAATGTTTTAACTTCTATGTTCCAGATAGGTACACCCGTGCTCGTAGCCATCCATTGTTTTTGATCCCAGTCGTTGCTTGTGGAGCTTCAAGCACTCAATTTGCTACAACGGCAATGTCGCTCCTAAATGGCCTACCAGCACACCTCGATCCTTTTCTTACATCCTTTTCCTCTTTTGTCGATGGTATCTGTGATATTTGACACGTGTCATCTTCTTATTATTTTGTGTTATTTTTATTTTTTATTGTTTTCTCTATTTATTGTATATTAATGTATACTCTATGTTTCTAAATGTTTGTAAAAAATTGGAATTTCGATTCTGTATATATAAATAAATAAATAATATTACCTTTGCATTATGGTTTAATAAAAGCTTTACTTGGTCTTGAAATAATATATTTTTTGTTTACTAATGAATTAGAATATGAGAATTTGTTATTATTTTTATATATTAATAAATATAAATAATATATATGTTTTTGAGACTACAAACAAAAGATATTTAATCATTCAGTATGGAGTTGTTTCTTCTTCAATGTTGCGTACTTTCATCTCGATATGAAGAAGTAGTACTTACTTATATCGTAGTTTACTCTCTAAGGTCGAGTATACATATTTTAAAGTTACAAATTTTTCCTGTAAGATAGTTTTATTGGGTTGTTTCTCGTTCAATATGAGGTATACGAGATATGTCAATTTTCACATTTGAGCTTCAAGTGAATTCTGCTTTCATGATTCTTTAAATAACATTTATCGTGACCACAATGTGGATGATATTTTTTTATGTTAACACAAAAATATGGATTTAATGGCGCTTAGCATGCCATATATGGCTAAGCGCTCAATGTAGTGTTGATTTTCCAACATCATAAACTACAGCCCAACATTCACGTATCTTCCAATTATAACAGTAATTCTCTATGAATGGGTGGTGTTCACGTGAAGACTTTCATCTACCACTTATTTTAATTAAAATGTTATTTATTTACAGAGCTTGGAAGTCGATCAAATTTATTTTATATCCGTTGGGGATGAAACCTAGGACCGTTGGTTTGCTAAGCTACCTCCATATATTCCACCATATATATAACATATACATAACATAAATAAAATAGACATATTATTTTTTATATGTACTGAATACGTTGTCAAATTAATTCATTATCATTGAGAGATGTTCGGTTAGACGAACATTAAGTTGTTGTATATTCACAATAAAAATATTTAATATAAATTACTTTTGGTAAGATGTATTCATTTGTAAAATAAATACATTATATTTCTATGTTCAATATATTTTTATTTGAAGTACTGGCTTTGCGTTCTGTTAAAAAAACCCTCTAGAAAGTACTACAATATAATCGGTTCAAAATGATTACATTAAAGTCATTGTGTTCGCTCCAACGGCGGTGGTGTTTTTTTTTTTCACAAAAGATCTAAGAATAAATTCTACCATTGTTGATTCGTCGGCTTACGCTGTACTTGTCCAAATAATATGAAAAAAAACTAGTTCAAGTATTCGAACGTTGATTTGATGATATCTTGACAGTTATTGTCGGTAACCACGCATCAAACACACATGAAACTCTACAACTGATACACATACAAATTCGTATTTAAAAAATATTATGTGTCACATACATGTAAATTCACAGCAAACATCATCTTATATTACACTCCTCTCTTCAATATCAGTGAAATGTCGTATAAAAAGATGTTTGCTGTGAATTTGAATGTGTGTATCAAATATTGAATATTGGTAGTGATCGTAGTATGTATTTTATTTTATTGTCACTGGGTTGAAAAGATTGGCCGGAAGAGGAAGTCCGAAATTCCGTTTCCATGGGGCACCACGTGGAGGTTCTTTTCATGCTCCCTAGCTCTGGCGACAAATCACATCAGAGTATTTCATTACTCCAAAGCAAGCCTCCCAACTGGCAAGAACCTTGACTGGCGGACCTGGAAATCCCTGAACAGATTAAGATTTGGAGATGGTAAAACAAAGGACAACCTCGAGCGGTGGGGAATTCGGCAGGGAGAGTCACTATTGTGTGACTGTTCAGACCTGCAGACCTCTTCACACCTAAGATCCTGCTCCATGTGCCCAACAGGCTGCATATCTCAAGACCTAATGCTGGGCAACACACGGGCTATCAATGTTGCCAAATACTGGGCAGAAATTATTTGACGTCGCTGACACGAAGAAGATGAAGAAGGTATGGATTTATAAATAATTTTGTATGTTTTTAAAAATCACATAATCGGGAAAAAAATAACGGAAAACGCGAGGATTCGAACCACGAACCTTTGCAACCATGTTCATTTCATTGCCCAACGCTGGTGCACAGTCATTTGCTCACGGAGTCAAGAAGTTAACACCTATTATATTATCGTTACGTATTATTTATATATAATAGATGACGCTTGTTCTAATATGTATGTTATGGAAGTAAAAATACTTGTAAAGCTATTAATTGTTCATTTTATTTTATTTTTATTTTATTTTATTTTATTTTATTAACGGCCTAGGCCAATACATATGGTTTTAAAATAGAAAATACAATAAATGAAATGGTAAAACAGAACAATATAATAGCTAAGACAATACATTTAGACAAAACATGAACATGAGTAAAAAAAACAGATCTAGTACATTAGTAGAGGGATCTGCGAAATGCTGGAAGGTCCACACCGAAAAAGTCCAAGTCACTAGAGGAGTTAACCAGTCTACACATTCTTAACATAGGAGAATAGAATCCGTAGTTGGTTTTGGATGTCCTTACATGTAGCAGGTCACTGCCTCTAGTGAACCGGGAGGGAATATTGAACGTAATTTCCTGCAATAATGTCGAGTCATCGATTATGGAGTTCATAATTTTAAAAATAAACAGCAAGTCAGTCACTGTTCTACGTTTCTCCAATGAAGATATATTAAGTTGCCTCTCTATATCTTCATATGAGTAGCTACCTCTCTCAAGGCCGATCAGTCGTGCAACTCTTGACAAGAAGCGATGTTGGACTGATTCAATCCGGTCGATATGAGTTCGATAGTAGGGAGACCATATAACGCTAGCATATTCTAGCTGCGGACGAATCAGAGAACAGTAAAAGACCTTGATGGAGCTCAGGTTTTTACAATCCTTAGTGATTCTATTGATAAAACCTAGAAGTTTAAGGGACTTGTTCACAATACTATCAATATGGTCGTGATAAGATAATTTACTATTTAGGGTGACGCCAAGGTCCTTTATAGTAGGAACATGAGAAAGGGCAACACTGTTGATGTTATAATTAAACTCAATAGGATTCTTAATTCTGGTGAAAGAAATAATTTTACATTTATCAATGTTAAGGTGTAGACAGTTTGAAATGCACCAGTCATTGAAGCGATTGATGTCATGTTGAAGTAGAAGACAATCATTAGGAGATTTGATTAATTTTAGCACTTTGTTGTCGTTTGCAAACAACCAGAAACGTGTATGCAAGAACACATCAATAATGTCATTTATAAATATATTAAATAGTAATGGAGCAAGATGGGCTCCTTGAGGTACTCCTGATGTGACACTGATAAGCGACGAGAGAAAGTTATTTATTCTGACTTGCTGTTTTCTATTATGAAGATAAGATTTGAAAAACGATAATAAGGGGTCCGTAATACCGATAGATTGCAGCTTTGCATGAAGAATTGTGTGATTGACTTTATCAAAGACTTTGGAGAAATCTGTATAGAGGACATCTACCTGGAGATTGTCCTCTAGAGCCCTAGTAATGTTGGAAGTAAAGGAAAGCAGATTAGTTGTAGTGGATTTGGCAACTCTAAAACCATGCTGTTGGTCAATCAATACATTTTTAAATAAGGGAGTTATTTTTCTGGTTATGATTGATTCCAATATTTTGAGATGATTGATAACATTGAAATAGGACGATAATTTTTGACACTAGTTTTATCTCCACACTTAAATATAGATCTAATATAAGAATATTTCCAAGATTCTGGAAATGTTCCCGAAGACAAAGATAAGTTAAATAGACTACATATAGGTGAGGATAAAACAAATTTACATTCATTCAACAATATTTCAGGAAAACCGTCAGGACCCGTGCACTTTTTCCTACCCAAATTTTTCAGACAATTAAAAACGTCATTTTTCGATATTTCACACCCATTAAGATCGACAGTATAAGGATATTTAAATAGAAATTTTTTTTGGGGGTGTATTGTTATATCATCACAATAGACCGAAGAGAAATAATTGGCAAATAGGTTGGCTATTTTCTGGCCGTTGGTGATGTGGGTGACATTAGATAGCATGCCACTATCTGATCGTTTCTTTGCAACAAATTGCCAGAAGTCTTTGGGATTATTAAAAAGTTTAAGTTCTGTCAATTTAATAAACGCTCTGTAGCTGTTAGTAGATTCAATTTTACAAAGTTCCCTCAGATTAGAAAATTTATGAAACAGTTCCAAACCTCCCATTTGCTTATATTGTTTGTGAGTTTTTTCTTCTCGATAATCAAGTGTTTTAGTTCACTGCTAAGCCACCTGGGAATTTTAGGCTTCATAAACATTCCTATAGGTACAAACAAATCAATGGCATGAGACAGAACACGATTAAATCCACTTACAGCCTCATTGATTTCAGAGTTAGCAAAAATTGGTGACCAATCCACCTGAGAGAGAAAATTAATTATTTCTGAATAGTTTCCCTTATCGAATTTGTAGTAAAATGATTCATTAGCTGAGAAACTGTTAGTATTTAAAGAATTTAAAGTAATTTCAAACGACAGTGGTGGGTGATATTGATCAATTGGTAGTAAAGTGTCTATCGAGTTTATTACCAATATATTAGGTATACTGCTAAATATAAGATCCAAACAAGAGTCAAAACAATTAGGTACGGAGTTCAATTGATACATATTCATACAAGCACAAAAGTCAGAAACAACTGCTGCCTGCGAGGAAGGCGCACCAGAGGCTACGACCCCACGGTCGTCATTCAACCATACAACTCTGGGCAAATTATAGTCCCCACAGATAAGGAGCAGCTCACCACGCTCTGAGACATTTTCTAGCAGAATCATGTTCGAAAATAGAAAATGCTGTGATTTTTTTTACTTACATATCCGCATTGTCCGCATCCAGCGTACATCCGTCCCAGCAAAGTCTACTTGATAAACCATTTTTGTTCTTTTGCATGAGTTTACTTTAAGAATATATAGCCAGTACATAGAGAATAACATTATCAATAGATATAAAGTTTTTGTTCTTCTTCGTAGTAGTATCAATCAGGTGGATTGGTTTGCAGTAACAAAATCTTGCATCTTCGATCTCCGCTCCTCTCGATCCTCTGCAGTCCTCTTCAGCTCAGCATAAGAGCTACAACTCATGTCCTCGAACAAAATTTAAGTATTTGTTCTTCTTCGTAGTATCAATCCGGTGGATTGGTTTGCAGCAACAGAATCTTGCATCTCGATCTCCATTGCTCTCGGTCCTCCGCAACCCTTTTCAGCTCAGCATAAGCGCTACAATTCATGTCCTCGAATACTTGCTGCAAATACTCCCGTCTAGTATTTGTTACTACATCTAAATTTGAATTTTTTCATCAAATACGCCATAAAACTCTAAGATAGCTGAAGGCTTGACAAAAAGCCTTAAAATTCTATCTGAGCGAACAAAATTAAAAGAAATTATCCAGTCCTGGTCTAATATGATAAAATACTTAAGCTTTTCTTAAATTTCCAGGTGATCGACCTGACGCTTCTTAAGCGATACGTAATAAATATGGTAATGTAATATTTATGTTAGGGTAAATATTTTTCAAACTTTATAATATAATGGTACATTAATTTATGAAAGCAGTTACCTGCCGGAACGAGGCAAGGTAGGCACCGAATCTTGATTCTCGCGTCTTCGGGCCAAACGTATAATATTATTATACCTTGCGTACTCTATCTGACAAACATACTATTATTGGTAATTAAAAATACAGGTACACATACAATTATACATCAAATTTTATACGTATCAATTCATTCAGAAAAAAATATCGGCAGACGCGGGATTCGAACCGCGAGCCTTGGAACCAACCTCTATTATTTTACACCGCGCAGTCCACTCGACTATTTCTCCGCCCGAACGGACACGCGAAAGATGGTGTATTTATACCATTGTTACCATCGTGTAACGATAGATGTCTTTATAGTTTATATTCAGAGTGTGTATATTGTTATATTTTATTATTCAATCAGTCAACATTTATTCACAAGCTTTTTATATTATTACTTTCCGACAGTCTATTTATTTAGGAAGTAACACTCGGGTCTCGTTCCGAACTATAGACTGAATGAATGAAACTTCTTGTAAGTCCTATGCGGACATTAAAATCAGTTACTTTTATTGTTTTATTAAACTTTACATATATTTCCTACTCAAGTCTTATTATAGCTATCCGTAGATCTATAGATACAGATCTTTAAAGTTATGTCTAATGTTTTTTTGTACCCTATTTATCACAGCTGCATTTGTCTTCACTCTCAGAATCAATATTTTCTGCACGTATACGCTTAATAACGGCGGGTATACATCAATTTCGGCGGGTATAGCTCAATGGTCAAAGCATTTGCTTTGCAAGCCAAAGGTGGTGGGTTCGATCCTCGACGGAAAAAAAAAAGATTTCTTAGCTCTAAAATTTTCGTTGGTGTGAAGTGTGATCCCTTACCCGTAAAACATCAGTCATAGCCTAATAATTAAAATTGGTGGTAGACGGAAATCGTCCCGTGAAGACCACTCATTCATAGTAAATTCCTGTAATAAGAAGGATAATGCGTGAATCTCGGGCTACAGTCTTGACGTTAGCGGATCAACACTCCACATGCAGCGCTTAGACATATGCAACATGGTTAGCGTCATAGAATTTCACAGATGAGACCAGAATTACTATCACCATCTGTCGGTATTCTCATGTATGTGCTTACATAAAATAAATAAAAACATTAATAATATAATCGTATTAGTAAAAATGATTTTTAACAGAACCTTTACATTTGAAATCTGTAAATGTGTATGTGTTCTGCCTTTATAAATTCTGGATCTCTTCAAAAATCATTTATATACGAACGTATACACTTATTGATCTTTGAATAAACATAATATACCTGTTTGAAAAGGCTTGAAATATGTAGTGCTTACTGCGGTTCAGCTTCTGTCACCCATTTTGACCTGAGTGATCTTTGTTACGCCCCTGCTCCTAGAATTATTTTAAGAATTTACGGCCTTTGGAAACTTTCAACAATAAAACGGGAGGAATTGGCTTATTTTGAGTGAAAAGTAAGACGAAAGGTGAATATAAAAGATTTCGCACACGTATAAAGTGAGAAAAATAACCAAAACAAGCGAGAAATATTAGTGTTTCAATTTACATAGTGAATGCCGAAGCATATAAGAGGGCGATCGTGTTTGAAAAAAGAAATAAAGAGGTTTTTCTTATACGTTTTATAAGACGAATATAAAACTTTTTGTTGATATAAAGTGGGTGCAATAAGCAGTGAAATACCAATTCGTTTCAGATCTGTTCTGAGAATTTTCTTTTAGCAATAATTCAAAGCGCTTATATATTTTTTATCTTTTTTACTATCGAAATACAGACTCGTAATAAGCTTTGCAGGGAAATTTTCCTTGAGCGAGGTAGAATGAAATATTGGTTTTCATACAATATTATTATTCAATGTAATATTCTTACATCAATGCTTAATCATTTTTCAATAAGGAAAATTGAAATATACTTCAATAAAGGTTGTAATCAAATACTTCAATAAAGGTTTAATTTTTTTTTAATACAGATCTGTTCAGTGTGTAGTATAAATGATTATTTGTTAGCCTATTTTTATGACTACAACATAACCTTATTTTTCATTCTTGAAGCTGTTCTTATGACTAATAGTATTTTATTAACCATAAATAAAAACTCTAAGTAGCTGTACAAAGGCAATATGATTTAAAATAACAATATGTCGATAAATTATAATACATAAATAAATAAATATACATAAAACAAAAATCTTACTTACATGCTAATGCTGTTCTCTAACATGAAAGTGACTTCTTGACGAAGACCAAATTTGTCACATCAAAATAAAATTGCGTAACGATTGCTGAATATTATTTCGTCTTTATGTACGGTTGTGAGACATGATGCTTATCTGAAAGTGATAATAAAGACTAGAGGTCTTTGGGATGTGATCACAAAGAATAATTTTCGGAATTTCTTGGAGACACCACGTCACGAACAACGAGGTTCTCAGCATAAACAAGGAAGATAGGCACCTGGTAAGAACCATCTCAGAGTGGCGAGCCCGATGGATCGTTCCCATCATGCACCACGACGGTCTTCTTCACGACATTGTGGAAGAGATGGTTGACGGTATAAAAGGCAGAGGACCCCTTAGACGGGAGTGTTTGCAGCAAGTGTTCGAGGACATAAGTTGTGGCTCTTATGCTGTGCTAAAGAGGTTTGCAGAAGATCGAGAAGAGTGGATATTGAGATACAAGATTTTGTTTCTGCAAACCAATCCACCGGATTCCTACTACTACGAAGCAGAGTTTTTAAGGACCAAATTCTTCAGATCCCGAAAGCGCTAAAATAATAACCCATTATTCATTTCATTATATTTTTTTAAATTGGAGTCAGATACAACCCATTTCTTAAGTAATATATGAAATCCTGAGATATAAAATTCTTCCATGAAATTTTTATTGATGAAAACAACAACAAATAATACATATTACATGCAAATTAGAATCAAACATAAGATTTATAGATGAACTTAAAGACGATTTGTTTGAAAATGTATCATGCTTTGAGTTGTAAAACCCAAGAATAAAATGCTTTCTATAAAATTCAGAAAATAATATATCCATGTGGTGTGTTGTAAATAAAAATGTGTGCATAGATAACCGTGAATAAATTGGTTTAGAATATTCAAAATGAATTTCTTCCATTTACACTATCAGCTCCCTTGCAGGGTTATGTTCTCATGATGATCCGTCACGCTCATGACAGCACAAACTTGGATCCCCAGCAACTGAAGCTCATCTTACATCAACAGTGCTTTAATCATCATAAGTTCTAGAACTTTTTTAGTACTTTTATTATCTCAATTATGGAGATTTACTTTACTTCAGATCATCTATTTCTTTTAAACATTTTATAGTGTCTTTTAGAGAGTGCCCTAGACGGGAGTATTTGCAGCAAGTATTCGAGGACATGAGTTGTAGCGCTTATGCTGAGCTGAAAAGGGTTGCGGAGGACCGAGAGGAATGGAGATCGAGATGCAAGATTCTGTTGCTGCAAACCAATCCACCGGAATGATACTACGAAGAAGAAGTGTCTTTTATAATTGAATGTGTAATTTTTTTTTGTTTCACTCTCCTTACCAATTAAGAAAAACATTCTTGTGTGTGAGTTTTATTCATAAAAAAATGAAGGGGTCTTCTTAACCGTTTTATTACGGCTCGGTTTGAATACAAATTATACTGTCAATTATAAAACTTGTATTTGAATCATTAATGTACTTATCTGGTCTGTTTTTATATATCACAATGGTTCTTGTATCCTTTAGCTATCAGATGACGCAAAAAAAACTATTCTAAGAAAGTAGCAAAACGATATATCACGTCAACCGATGTCAACGGTGGGGGAATCTTATGACGGCATAAGTGGCCAACTGATGCTAAAGGGCTGAGAATAGCTATTGGCTAAATTAAGAATGGCTGATTTCGGAATGTTTTATTATTATTTAATGTTTTGCATATTTGCATATTAACAGTCAAATGTAATTCAAAAAGAATTTGCAATTTATTTATAAGTTCTCATCATGAACAACAACCAGCTTCATTTTAAGTCAAAATTTTTGTAAAATAAAGATAATAAATTTTTAACTGACTTACATCTTGAGATTTCTAGATTTTTATAATAAAATTTTCAAAAATATTAGTAAATGTTAAATATTTTTATTTGAAAGTCACATTCACCTTAATTTTGATACAAACTAATACTTTTATTTTTTCGATAAGAAATATGAAAATTAGCTAGAACAAAGTTCTTATATAATTTGTCAGCTTTTTGACAGTCAACCACTTAGGATTTTCGCATATATAATATTATTACTTTTTTGGTATTAATATCTTGTACTAAATTTATTTACAGAAATAAATAAAATATTGTTTAAATCAAAATAATAAATATTTTTTGACAAAAGAGTTTAACGTTTATTTACTTTAACAATTAAAAAAAAATCTTATAAATAAATATGATTTTTAAATCATTATGATATTTCTACAAACTCGTTCGTTGTACTTCTTGGCATGTTTGTACCTCTTAAATATTGTGTTATATATTTATGACACGTTTGTACTTTCGTATCACAAAGGTTTAGCCAATGAATCTCTTCTGTCTATATAAATTAACCATTTCAAATCATGACTGTATCTATCCATCCTACTGTGTAAAACTTCATTATTATTTCGTTACTTTTTCTTATTATTTATGGCACTTGATTAAGAATTTTATTAACATTATTTTATTGGATCTCATTTAAAATACTGCCAGTGTAGACTGACCCTAAAAGCTCCCCCAATAGTGCACAGAAGCCAAAGCTTTCGTTGCTCGCTCACTACTTGTTCACATTCGGGGCTTTTAATTTACTTATACACAATGAAAAACACTGATAGAGCAACTGGGGCAATATGTTCGGCTCGCTTCGACTGCATAGTGGGCTTTATTGCACTCAGTTCTGCTCCCCCAATACAGATATCCTCAAACATTGCAAACAATTAAACATACTTTAGCAAGGCTTAAAATAAACATTAGGTGAGCAACAGGCGGTGAAAGACACAAGTTTTGATTAACTTTGATAATCGAACGAAAACCACACTAAAAGTCTGTCATCGTCATTAAACAATATTTAAAAGAATGTTTTTTCTGTTATTTTACTTTGAATTTATAAGAATTGATAATGCTTCACATGCCTTTTTTTAAATGACTAATCGATTGTACTCGAACCTTTTTTGAATGGACGGTTCTAGTAAATATATTAATAGTCAGTTTAACGACAATAGCACGTCGAAAGTACGGTCCACGTTATATCACCGAAGTTAAGCAACATTAGACGAAGACCATAAGTTGAATTAGTTACTTGGTATGTAGTCAGTTTAAGTCGCTAATTAGAACCAAAGAAGGATCAAGTTAATTATCAGACAACCTTAAAAAATCCACAGTCGAGGAATCTTCAAGTCCCTGGACTTAAGTTTTGGAGTTTGTAAGGACGTCATATGTTTCCATGTGGACCTTCGTGTGCAGAAATGTCTAGGGATAATGCATGTATATTGAAAATTGACAGAACTGAATGGTGACAATTATTGATCATATGTTTCAGATATAGTATGAATACTGTACAACTACGGATATCCAACCTCACATGGTATTAGCGTAAAAGAGTAAGCTAGATTTATTATTTCTAGATTGTTCTAGAAACATAAATAGCGAATTTAGTATTGGGTCTTTATGCAGATGGAAGCTTAGCGAGTGGATTAGTGGGATGGTAGTACGCATGTCGTTTGCGAGAGCACCGTCTATTCTGGTACTAAAGACCCTCGGGGCTCGTGATGCAGCTCGGATGAGTGATTGGTGCTCCCTACGAATGCGCCTATCGCTGATGGAGCCCTAGGCCATGCCCTACCAGGACCGTACCACCTGTTAAGCTTAGTCTAAAGCCGTTCTCGTGACAAACAAAACGAGCAACTTCTAAAGTATATATCGGTATTTCACCGAGAAAAAAAATCTAAAAAAAATACAAAATAGTCGCTTTCATTTTGTTGAATTCAAATACTTTCTTTATTGATCGTTTTTGTGGAAAAAAAAGCAGTTTTCCTTATTAATATCATCGAACTTACGTCTTAACTAGCATCATCTACAAACTCACTCACTTACAGACCTGTTGAAAATATTTTTCTAATATATAAACTATTTTCATAAATATCATTTCTACATCATTAAAATATCTCTGTTGATGATTTAACCATAAAATACTTATTGTAGTACGAGTTTTTTGATTAAATACAAATCTTCTCATTAACACTATTTATAGTGGTTCTCTCATTAACAAGGCTTTATATTACAGGTACCATACATTAATGGTTGCATTGAAATGTCTTCAGTGGATTATTTGCATCGCTTAATGTCATTAAAATGGCAAGCATCATTAAATTTACTGAACATCTTTTCATCATCGTAATTTGCTGTTTAATAAGTTCAGTCATTTATAAATACGAAACGCTTAACATTTTCTTCTTAGTATTTTAATGCTTTAAGGCAGTATTTAAATATTGAGGGTTAGTTTTATAAATTGTATTTAAATGTATCAGTTAGTTTTTTTGTTAATACATTTATTCTTATTTATATAAAATGTTGATTGATTTTTTACAAAGTGCTTAAATTAATATATCATAAATTCAGCAAACTTTACATAACCTTACCTAACCTGTAAACATTCTTTTTGCATATTTGATTTATATATATTATTTTCTGAACTCGAAATAATTCATTCCTTTTGTTTTATCCACGACCATCAGACTCCGAAATATCCCGACTACTTAATGTCTGGCCAAACAAAACGATTTCAGTTATTCATATTAATTATGTAGCGTCGGATAAATTAGTCAACCTTCTTAGAACAATTTAGATTATATAATTACCACATCAGATTATAAAATTATAAATCGATTCGGCAGATATGTCCTGCCCATCGCCTTTTGAGTGTACCTATTCGTTAGGTAGCCTCCACTACTTGAGTTCCTCTGCGGATACCCTCGTTTCGGATTCTATCTTTTAGCGATATTCCGAGCATGGATCTCTCCATAGCACGCTGAGTGACCTTTATTTTGTGTAAGACTTGCTGTTAGATTTCATATCTCTGCGCCATAAGTTAATACAGGGAGGATGCATTGGTTAAATGCCTTAGTCTTAGGACATTGCGGAATTTTCGCTTTAAAAATGTACTTTGATTTTCCAAATGCTGCTCATCCCAGTTGTATACGCCTATCGATGGGGAAGAAAAGTATTGCAGTGGCGCCCAAGAACTGGCAAACGAAGCATTGAGCGACCCCCTGCAAGATGAACTGACGACATAAGAAGAATAGCGGGAGAGACCTGGATGCGAAAGGCAGAAGATCTAAAATGTTGGAGACTCATGGAGACATAGGCTGATGATGATGATGATAAGCTGATTTTTAATTTTTGGTCTACAAGATGACATGAGTTATTGATTGAGAGTATAAACATTAGCAACTCTTGTCATTCATCGATACGATGTAAAAAAGTACCAAATTTATCTTAAGCAGAATTCTTATATAATGTACAAAGCAATAGTTCAAGTTAGACACAAGTCTTGACTGTTAAATATGTACATGATATATATGTTAATATATTTTTAATATGTGAGTATTCGGTGTTATAATAAAATAAATGTTCCCAGCGCAGCGGAAAGGACCTCCCATTCCGACCAGAAGAAAGGACAGTCTTACAGAATAATATACTCTGAGGTCTGGCGAGGGCTCCACCGAACTAGCCAATAAACTGTAATGATTTTCACTCCGACGACTCTTAAAACCCTTGAAAGCTCGCAAAAACTTTCGACAATGTTATATTATTCCTAAAATCAGAAAAAAAAACCTTTTATGACGTCATTAAAAATAAATCCACTCCATATTTATTTTGTATTTAATACGCATTTTTAAAAACTATTTTTGTAAAGATATCTTTAAAAGTGCAGTAATATCATTCATATTAATTCGTTGGGGTATATAGTACAGAGTTTTCTTATGAAATTGTCATAATTTCATCATTTCCATGTCAACTCACCTAACTGAAGCAAATGGTCGTCAAGAACTGCTGCAATGAAGCTCTTTCTTTTTAAAAGGTCATAGCCTCATCCCAAGTCTCCAGTCCGACTACATTCTGTGTATAGTTCCCGATAACTTTCAGAGATGACGAAAGCTTGGATGTTTGAAAAAGAGGTAGCTGTAGTTTATGCTGCCTTGCTGCAAAGTATAATGTTTTTTTTTTCTAACCACTTTCGGAAGTCTCTGGAGTTAAGTATCTTAAAAAGTGATTAAATCATCAAAATGCATATGCTGGCAGGTAAGAATATACTTTATTTTTGTACTTAATGAATAATAAATATAAATTATGCGCATCTATGCATCATTTAAAAATATGACTAACGTAATATCACTGTCAATAATTATCATCTTCCTGAAAATTCATCTTATTCTACATTACAATCGTAAAAATCTGTCAAATGTTAAATAACACACTCAATAATCTAATAAACGAACGTGCCATGCAGATATCCGTGTTCTTAGTATTTATAAGAGATAAAATTCGAAATAAGGATATCCGAAGAAGATCTCAAGTAGTGGATGCTACACAAATAATATGAAATATACAGGACAAATCTGTCGAAAATACCACGATCGATGGAGAAGAAAAGTAGTTGGAGTGGTGTCCAAGAACTGACAAACGGAGCGTTAAACGTTGGGTGACGTTTCTATTTACGTTTTTTTATTTAAATTGCATCATTTTTTTCTTCGGTGGGGCGTTAATCTACTGGAGGGTTAATAGCCAGGCCGGCCCTGCACCGCCCCCGACATTTCAGAGCATTTTGTATCAATTCCGCGCGCCCCGGGCTCCAAACGCGAGCCGAATGATATCGGCTCCCCATAAAGTCGGTAGGGGCCTATCCGCGACACGTGCCACGATGTCGATCTTCTGTCATCTGCGACACCATCACGAACCACAACTTCCATTCTCATACTTCTTCTTCACCACCATCTTCTTACTCTCCTTTAAATTCTACTTATTCCACACCATACTTTTTGTTATTTATATTTTTAGCATTCACTTTGAGATCCACTTTAATATATAAGTATTTTGTAACTTGTTTTAACATGGATGACATTAAGCACTATTTTACTTGCTGAAAACTGCAGTTTCGCGATTGATGAAAGCTTCATTAGTTCCAGAGTGCATTTTTTTAGTCGGTTAGTGTTTCATACGTATTTATTATTCTTCATCATATAAATTTTTATTTAAAATTATTTTGACACACGTATGGATTGAGTCAATCTTTGGTTTAAGGTTACTTACTAATGACCCATATAAAGAGACATTTTTTAAAGTAACCAACCTATAGTAGCTACTTTCAATTAGAATGATTAAAGTGAAGAAACCTCATTGTCTCATATACTGACGATTATAAAAACATGTCTTATTTTTAAGGTTTTTTTATATTTAAAAGTTGACACAGTCATATACGGCGACTTTATGTTATCTCAAGTATCAATACCAATGATATTGTGGCTTTTGGGTTTCGTCGAATTTCTTCTTTCCAATATTTCGACCGCCATTGCAGGAGTATTCTTCAGGGTTGATGACTTAGTTAGCTTACTTTTCAAGAAATTCGCCACACACGGCTAAACCCAAAAGCCACAATATCAAATCTGGTCGTAAAAACCTAAGAAGTTATTTATTAATACCAATACTTTTATTGTAAGTACCGTTATTATTATTTTTTGTATTTTTTACCCTTCCTAAGCTATTGTATATATTCTGTAATTTAATTATTACTCAGTAATATTTGTATTATCTGATACTGATGACAATTCCAATAAATAACAATAATGAAGAAGAAAAAGTAAATAAGTATACTTTAAAAGGAAATTTTCATTATTTTCATGGAAGATTTATTATTCCAAAAGAAAAATATTACAAGAGAAATATTACTAAAAATTTAATTCATACAAAAAACACTTAACGGGGTACCATCCGATATGTTTTAAAAAAAATGTTTTCAATCATCGTTATTAAACATGATCGTTCGTCGTTAAAAATTCATGCTTTTTGTCGAAGAACCCTTTGAAATTTACCCTTTGTATTTCAGTTTTTTAGGCAAGGTATCGTCCCCTACTTATTATCACACCCCCAAGATGAAAGCTTTATTATAGTACATTACGTATTTAGATACCGAAATTGCTTATTTTATGTACACATTAAGAAACAATCTTTGAATACAGTAAAAAAATATAAATATAACCAATCTTTTGATTTAATTGAGTGATCCATTGTCGGAGTGTCTCTTAAAGATATAATCTGAATAAGAACTCTAGAAGTGGAGGCTATCCAACGAATAGGCTCACTGAAGTGGAAATGGGCAAGACATATTTGTCGAAGAGACGACGGATGTCGTAGAAAAAAGTGTTGCCTAAAAACTGGCAAACGAAGCGTTGGTCGACCTCCTGCATGATTGACTGACGACATCAGAAAAATAGCGGGAGTAGGTTGGATGCGAAAGGCGGAGAATTGAAGAGGGTGGAGACTCATGCAGCAGGCCAACGCTCGACAATGGACGGACATAGGCTGATGATAATATCAAAGTGAATGCATCTATATCGGCAATTATAACTCTAAGAAGAAGTTTCCTACAGTCGACGACGGAACTGGTGATACTTAAGGCCACCCTGCGGCTGAACATGTGGAGAAGCGCAACTGAGGGGAATACTTGGATTGTCCCGAAAGAGGACCTAGCCCCTGGACATGACCAGGGGTGGAATATATGGAGGTCCCTTAACAGACTTTGGACCGGAGTATGCAAGGCGAGGACACAAATGAAAGCCTGGCAGTTCTACAGCGGACCGACTGAATGTGAATGCGGCGTGGAGCAGACCCTGTCACACCTTCTGGAGTGTGCGCTGTGCCCGAATAGCTGCACCCAGGAAAACCTGATGATGGCCGGGAGTAACGCCATCGACGTCGCCCACTTCTGGGCAGACAGGATCTGACCCTATTGTTTCCGACACGATTATATATATTATAACTCTTAATTTTTCGATGTATAAAATTTGTGTTTACAGGTCTCTAGCGGCTGTGCGCTGGTTATATGCTCCACTTAGATAGTGGATATGGTTAGAAGGAGGAGAGCCATGCATACATTTGCATAATTAAAATACTCGTTTTGATTATTTTCTGCATACCATGAATCGGAATGCGAATAATTTTGGCCTCCAAAGTTATTCCCCTCACAATCACTTCAAATATTTTAGGCTTCCTACCAACCCCCTTTGAACCATACCCTTTGTCTTTTTAGTGTTACTCTACATATCAACAGTATGAATCTACAATACTAGTAACGCATGATTTTTTCATTACAGTAATTCAATAAATATAAAATAAGTAATTAAGAATGTCAGGCTTTCCGAATAAAATATTTAATTACCATAAAAAATGATCATCAAATAGTCAAAAACGCCTCAAATATAACATTAGTTTTTCTACATTATCAAGCATTCGATATATAATGATTACCATAATTATGCATAGTACTTACGTCAGAACCTTGAGTATATAGGCTTTGAAATGATAAAAAATATCATGGAAAATGACTTTAAGCGAATTAAGGACATGATTCTTGCCTCACATTTAGTAGTCTATCTATACACCAAAACTGTGTCAAGATTTTTTTTTTAAATTTAAGTCTTTGAATGCTTAATTAGGCAAGATCCAGTTGTTAGAAAGCACTATAGTGTTTAAGGCATATTTTGGCGTTGATGTCATTTTCACTTATCCTGAGGATGGTTTTTGTAAGCAAAAGTTAAAGTAGTTGCAAGACGTTTAAATATTAACTCTTAATATATTGTTATAGATTTTATTATGTTTGAAATTCTTGTGTGATTAATAGTGAAGTTTCACACCCACCATGCTTGCGTACTATTTTTTTTTTCTTATAATTGGAGTATCTAAAAATCAAACCCTCAATTCTTGTCATGACAGTCAAGTGTTTTAACATGTAAGCTTTCTAGGTATAATGTGAAAATACCCTTCTCTGGTATTTTCTATATTGATTTTTCTGGCCGTGTCCCTGAAGTACGAGGATAATATACTACGCCTACAGGCACATTCCTCTCCTTGTTTCCACACTCTTGTAAGAGTATCCTTTAGAGAGAACACGAAACAGAGCACGGAGCGTAACAAAGATATTATTAGTTCGCCTTTATCGATTATGTCACTCTTCCCTAACACAACTAACCTATTCTCGCAGCACTTTAGAGATCTTAACGAAGTAAAGAAAGCTCGATACGCAGTACTTGAATCGTTCTTAGTTTGAATCTCGAGTACATAAATAAGGACGTTTTTTGTTCTTTTAGCAAGAATTTTTCTTTGTTGTTAAAAAGCGCCATTTCACGGCAACATCCTTTCAATTCTTTGAAAGAATGTCATTGTGCAAAACTGAAAAGAACAGTTCTATCTAGTATCGCAAAAATAATTACTCTTCTGAGAATTGAGCGAAAAAAAACGATAGCCTACTCGTAGATGTTCTTATAACGTAACATTATGTGTAACATAACATATGTGTTTCGTAGTAATTATTATTTATGTAATCAAATCACCACACGTAATAAGAAGACAATATATGTCTAATAAGCTTCATTATTTTATGCTACATTGTAATTTGATTCATGGTCTCTTAGTACAAGGACAGTTTTGACAAGGTTACATGTCTATGACGCACGATGAAATATTGTTTCTGATCAGTATTTAATACTATTAAGCATTTCAAGGCAGAGCCTTAACTTTTAAGATTATAACTACATCACCAGCAATCGTTCATATTCGCTCAATATCTACAGCATATAGCCATCGTAAATTTCGGCCAGTTTAAAGATAAAATACACAATTACCTCGTTTTGGTCATTTTTAAGGAAATCGCATGATAAGTCCGACGCTCTTGAACATTTTATACTAAAGGGTGGCTCAACCCTAGTATTTATATATTATAATGATACTAGATATGTAATAAATAGAAAATATAATCATCATCATCAGCTTGCGTCCGTCCACTGTGACCGTAGGCTTCTCGCATGAGTATCCATCCTCTTCGATCCTCCGCCTTTCACATCGAGGAAATTTAAAATTATTTAGATTTTTTCGATCGATATTTCTTGGTGGAATTCCATAATATCAGATATAAATAAAAGATTTTTAGAATTTATTCGACAATAATTTTTTTTTATGACATGTTTCAACAAGGTCGAGTGGCCTTGAAAATGGCCACTCGACCTGGCAAGTCCTCAAAAAAATATATTGTGGAATAAATTTTAAAAATCTTTTATTTAAATCTGACATTTAATAAAACTAATAAAAACAGTTCCTTTGATAAATTAAAAAAAAAATGCGTATTTTAATAAAATACTCAAGATACTTTGATCAAAGTTTCCAAGAGGTGACATAACCTGAAAGCTCGGCGCTGAATTAGAATGAGCAAACGCCATTCATAATCATTACAGCGTATCACAAAAAAGGGTGTTGGGGTAGGCCAAGTTAGCGCCCTACCGGCCCCAGTGTGTAAGGCCCGTGATATATTACGGCCCCGCGATATTCTCCCGCTTTCACATTATCGCTTTCAAGTCTTCGGGCCGTCAGTCCGAGGGGAGAGCCATTCTTACGGTGCCCCCTCTTTGTTTGGCCGCCCACATAACTGAATATCATAAATACGCTGAATGTCATTAAGGGGTTGAGCAAACACATTATACCTATTACCTTATGTTGGAAAGTCGCTGTTTAAAATTCATTTCAATTAAAAAAGACTGAGCGGCGATAATCTTTCATGGGAACAGCGGCGCTCAACCGCATACAAAACTTTATATATATAATTTGAAACAATTTCTTAATAACCTATTAACGACAAAACCTTAACTTCAAGTGGCAAATATTTTTAAGGTTATTATATATAATATAATCGTGTCGGAAACAACAGGGACAGATCCTGTCTGCCCAGAAGTGGGCGACGTCGATGGCGTTACTTCTGGCCATCATCAGGTCTTCCTGGGTGCAGCCACTCGGGCACAGCGCACACTCCAGAAGGTGTGACAGGGTCTGCTCCACGCCGCAGTCACATTCAGTCGGTCCGCTGTAAAACTGCCAGGCCCTCATTTGTGTCCTCGTCTTGCATACTCTGGTCCGAAGTCTGTTAAGGGACCTCCATATATTCCACCCTTGGTCATGTCCAGGGGCTAGGTCCTCTTTCGGGGCAATCCAAGTATTCCCCTCAGTTGCGCTTCTCCACATGTTCAGCCGCAGGGTGGCCTCAGGTATCTCCAGTTCCGTTGTCGACTGTAGGAAACTTCTTCTTGATTTGAGCCGTGTAGTTATCTTTTGGTACCCAAACATAGGGTGGAGTGCGTCGTGGGTTGCTTTGGTGAGTTCCTTCTTGGTAGTAACTTCTCGCCGATTAAGGTTATTTATTACAAGACATTGAGCATAGAAATGTATTTCAAAACTCCACTATTTATAAGGGGTTGAAAAAGGGTGATACTGTTCAAAGTAAGGTCACTCTCCATCATATTGTTGTCGTAGAAGGCTCGCAAGGACAGCCACCAGCAACTTAGGTTAACATCAATTTTACACTTATGTCTTTTTTTTTGTCCTTTGAATTAAAAACTTTTCTCCGTTATCGGATCCAAGACATTGTCGTTAAGGAATATTCATCATTTTGGCTATAATGACAATTTTGGGTGAAAATATAAGTGAGTAATAGTTAGAACCAAGGTTATAGAAAACGTTCATCCACATCACTGCCTGGCAGATGCCTATTAAACATGCATTTATACAGGAAATAAAATATAACACAGCAAGGTGTAGTTTAAAAATATTATCATTCTAAATAGAACATCACGTTATAGTAGGATCTATGTACATAATAATTATAAAAAATGAAATATTTAATTATTTTTTAAATAAAAAATCAAATGTCGAACCTAAATAATCATGTTTCAAATCAGTATTTTGATGATAAGCCAATGGAATTTCTCTACGCAATGTTACCAAATTTTATTTTTTCATAGTTAAGTTCATTCATATTGTTTTGAAATTTGCAATTACTTTCATAATTACCACAAAAAAAGTACATCAATTAATTCTTAGAACAGGTATACACAACCGTGTACGGTAATGGGTTAATTCAGCTCTCTTGACAGACTATGTAAAAAATATTACTTTTCGATAGGATAATAAAGAAGATGACTTGTGTCAAAGATCACAGAGAACTAGGAAAACAATACTTAGTAGGCTATTTAGGAGGGCCATTGCCGTTGTACTGAATTGAGTGCACGAAGCTCCACTAGTAACAACTGTGATGACTACGAGCACGGTTATACCTATCCGGAACGTAGAAGTTAGTAATAAAAAAGTGATAAATGACAATTTCATTTTCAATTTCAATTGTATATATAGGTATAATTGTCCATACCTATATAAGCCACTGCCTATTTTTATTTTTATAATTGAAGATTGTCTTCAGGAAGGCCGAAACATGTAATCATTTAAAATAAATTGTGAATCAAAACTAAATTTTTTTTTTTTTTTTTTTTAATTAAAATTAATTTTAATATAAGAAAATATTACATTACTTTATTATTATTTTTTTCATTTAAATCATGCGATGAAAACAATAATATTTTTCTGATGCATGTCATTATGAAGATTCAAAAATGCCTTATCATAGAGATGTAAAAATGTACTACTTCAAAATCTGAATTCTATGTAATATTTTGGTAGCTTATACTGAGAGCATAGTAAAAAAAACGTCTCTAGTGGAATACAGTCTACACACGATTTTCATGCAAAACGGTCAGAGAGATGTGTCAGTTGTTTGAGCCATTAAACACGCCGCGAGAGGCGACCGCACTCAATGGCTATCTCTGGCCGCCAGGAGCCTCCGCCACGAAGTACACTGGAATTATAATCAATTTTCGCTCAAATAATGTTTGGTCAACGCGCCATAATCTCTTGCCCGTAAACTGCTCAGTAATTACCATCCGCGGCTCGGACGTCCGCCTAATCATCCAAGTGACGGGCCGATACGGCTAGGGTCAACAGGGAATGTGATGTGCCCTTAAAAAATCGTTTTTGTAATGACTATTTTAACATTTTGCTTTAGCGCGAGTGACTTACAGATCGCAGCACAATGTATGAGATTTTGGTTTTATTAGGCGTTAACTCTTATGATTATGTTTTTTTTATGTAATCGCATGCAGGAGAGCACACCCGGTCAAGACCAGTGCACTTTATGACGCTCAGCCAGGGAGGCTGGACGCTGCATGCGGGAAACGTGTGTTGTGTTCGTGTGTGGGTTGAGGAGATTGCAAGTGTACCTGTTTCTTGAAGAGGTCCAGATTGAAGGAAGGAGGAAAATAAATAAACGGATGGAAATAAATAGACGCTTAACAAGATCAGACAAAAATAAACTCATTAAAACCATTTTTCTCATATCACATACAGGAGAATACCGACAGATGGTAATAGTAATTCTGAAGTCTCGTCTGTGGAATTCTATGACGCTTACCATGATGCATATGGCTAAACGCTGCTTATGGAGTGTTCATCCGCCAACGTCATATACTACAGCCCGAGATTCACGCATCATCCTTATTATTACAGGAATATGTGGTGAATACTATGAATGGGTGGTCTTTACGGGACCACTAATTTTAATTGATAGGGTATGACTGGAATTTTACGGATGAGGGATCAAATTCACACCAACTGGGGTATTTGAGAGTTGTGAATAAATATGTAATAAGCAAACATTTTTCTAATGTGAGCAAATTTTTCTCTATCGATTGGAGAGATGCCAGCCCATCTCTAAAACTACAAGTAATCTTTTAATTTCTTCTTCGTAGTATCAATCCGGTGGATTGGTTTGCAGCAACAAAATCTTGCATCTCGATCTCCACTCCTCTCGGTCCTCCGCAACCCTCTTCAGCCCAGCATAAGAGCTACAACTCATGTCCTCGAACACTTGCTGCAAATACTCCCGTCTAGGGCGCCCTTTACAGTTTCTACCCTCAACCATCCCCTCCACAATGTCGTGCAGAAGACCATCGTGGCGCATGATGTGACCGATCCATGGGGCTCGCCTCTCTGAGATGGTTCTTACTAGGTGGCCATCTTCCTTGATTTTATTTACACAGAATTTAAAAATGATATTAAAATTATTAATATCAGAAAATATTCCGAGAATACATTGATGTTTATTCATATTTAATTTATTGTTATTTATTTGCTTTTGAGCTATTGTGTTTTTAATGGGAAATTAAATAACAGCATCAAAATCCACCGTCGCTAATTGCAAGACCTTTTTTTTTTCAAATTACAAAATCAACAGTTTAGCAAACAGTACAATTCAACAAAGTGAATAGTCCCAATTGCGTCCTTATGCGCGGGGGTGTGCGCACGACGAACAATAACCCAAAAACCCAATTTCAATTTAAATCCGGCTGCAATCTTTTTCACCTCCGCGCAGTCAAGGTAAATATTTTTGAAATTATTTGTTAGTTCAGTGGCCGACGTTAGCGTTTCGGCCTAAATGGGTTTTGTACGTGACGATTTGGCGCGCTTCATATCAATACGGTCCCCGCTTAAATTTGTGCTTACCAACAAATGGGCTTTTATTCCTGCGGCGCCAAAATTCGCACTACGTGGACAACATTTTAAAGCACGCCATCTGCATTTTCCCAGCCAGATTTCATCTTGCGCTACGCTTTATTAAAATTATCCATTTCACATGTTTCAACCTATTATTTTAGCGATAAAAACACACATAGGAACATAATACAAGTGGAACTCGTACTTCAACATAGTATCGGACGCTTAATCTAATTTAGAGAACGAAATTTAACGTTCAACTTATTGCTATTTAAAGAGCCCTTTTGATGCTATAATAAGTCTTAAATTGTAAAACATATTTGGCTAATTTAATGTTTCTAGCATCATAATTATTAATGAGGTTTCCAAGAAAATGACTAAACTAAGCAACTAAGCATTCATTATTTATTTAACTTTCAAAATAGAATTTAAAATAGAATTTAAAATAGACGTTGAATCAGATATACGAGGGTGATCCGTAAAATAAGATTTCCATGGCGCTACAGTCCTGAACACCACAGTTATGGTGGATCTTTCAAGACCACGGAACTCATGGCGAGGAATACCTCGACTCCATCGTCACTGGAGACGAGACTTGGGTGCACTACCTCACACCTGAAACCAAAGAACAGTCTAAACCAGTGGTTCCCAAAGTGGTCCACATGGACCCCCAGGGGTCCATGGGATCATCCAGGGGGTCCATGGAAAATTAAAATTGATTTGGGGGTCCATGAACATCGTTAGGGGGTCCACGGAGGGTTCAATATAAAATTATTAGAAATTTTGACACATCAGTATTAATTTGGAAGTTACAATAAATAGCAATATATAAATGAGATATGTGTGATGTAAATATTTTAAAGTGCATACAATTCATTTTTTAGTCTGAGACAAAAACAATTAAAATACGGGTTGGAGTCCAACCCTTATTTAAATGGAGGTCTACAAAGCGAATCGCATCTCACCACCGGTTCCGTCTAATTTTGTTATCTGGCCAGGATCTCGTTACTCACCGACACCGAAGAACACAAATTACTTAATTATTATTGCTTTATAGTTTTCGCTTCCAGAGAAAAGTTAAATGTTATTGAGCAATTAAATATAAGTAAAGTGCATTTTTTTTCAAATACTATTAAATTATAATCCGCAGCTTTAATGTTCTGACACGAACTTGAAGTGCGATTTCTTCTGGAGCCTTAGAGGAGAACTAATACAATAGGGTACATCTCTCTTTTTAAATATCACCCTCATAAAAATGCAATAAAGTATTATGAGTATCTCTAATTACCACACTGCACTATGTGTTCACACTATTATCACGTATGTTTTTACGAGATAGCTTGGCTATTGTAAAACAATAAATAAATAAAAGTTGCCCTTTTTCTGAAATTCTATTTAGGTCAGGAAACAATAAAAATGTGCCTGTCGCCAAAATCAAGAAAGGCGAGACTGACGTTATTTGGTCCATGGGTATATAAACAAGGGTAGTTTACAATTGGGACACAGAATCTATCTTTAATACCTACTGTATTGACCTATAACTCGCTCTTGTTATTCTGTTCTTTACAAGTTGATTAATATAAGTATACTTATATTTTGCGATACTAAGCCACTTATACATTGCTATGTATAATTTGTATATATAATTATTTTGTCAACAGATAACTGATACTAAACATGGCCGAATCTAAAAAGAAATGTAGACAGTACAATGTCGATTATTTGAAGTTTGGCTTCATTCCATCACAGTCGAACAAACAATTGCCTTTGTGCCTTTTATGCAACAAAGTTTTAACCAATGAATCTATGAAACCATCCAAGCTGGAGATTCACCTGAAAAGATGTCACCCTGATAAAACAGATAAAGATTTGGAATACTTTCAAGCACTCAAAAATAAAGTGATAAACGAAATGTTCGGCTCGACGTCAAAAAGAAACAATGATGGTTTGCGGGCGTCGTACAATATATCGTTACTTATAGTAAAATCTGGAAAACCGCATACTATCGGAGAAAAGTTAATTTTGCCAGCAGTCGAAGAGGTTTTAAAAACTGTCTTACACCAACCTGCATCTGATATAATTAACAAAATTATTTTTAGCAACAACACAGTTCAAAGACGTATTGATGAAATGAGTTATGATATTGAAAGTTTCTTGTGCAATTATTTGCAAACGACTCATTTCTCTCTACAGCTGAATTAGTCAACTTTACCTGATAATGAAGCATTATTATTGGCATATACTCGTTTCATTATGGATCAAGAAATCCACGAAGAACTGCTATTTGCGAGAACTTTGCCAACCGACACTAAAGGCGAATCAATATTTCATGTTTTGAAGGATTACTTCACAGATAAAGAAATTCCTTTGTCAAATATTATGTCAGTTGCTACAGATGGAGCTCCTGCCATGGTTGGGCGTTATCGTGGCTTTATAAGTTATTCAAAACAAAATGTACCCGGGGTGTTAGCAATACACTGTGTCATTCATCGACAACATTTAGTTGCTAAAAATCTGAATATTATAGATTGCATGAATCTCTTCAATTAGTCATTGATGCTGTAAGCCGAATCCGAATCAATGCGTTGCATACGCGGCTATTTGCGCAGTTGTGTGACGAAAATGATGAGAACTTTCATCATTTACTCCTTCACACCAAAGTGCGCTTGCTGTCGAAAGGATTGTGCTTGACAAGATTTTTTGCTCTCTTTGACACTATTTTAGAGTTTCTGGATGATAAAGATAGAATTTTAAAAGAAAATTTAATGATGTGGAAAACGGACATTGCCTATTGAACAGATTTGTTTGCTAAATTTAATGCGGTTAACTTGCAATTACAAGGTGACAGTCTTAATTTGATTCAAACAAAGTCCATCATTTCAGCCTTTCTTGCCAGAATAAAGCTAAGGAAGCAAAATATTGGTCGGGGCGAATTTTTCCAGTTCCCCAATCTGTCACAGATAAGCTGCCAGGAAGACGATGTTTCAACCTACGTTCAACATTTAAATGCCCTATATTCAGACTTTGAAACAAGGTTTAAGGATATTTTGACTATGGTAATACCACAGTGAATAATAAATCCATATGGTGGTGACATTGAAGAAACAAATGTCATATTACATTGTGCTTACATTGTTTAGAGTTTAGACTCTAAACTCTAAACAATGCAAGCACCCAGAGTCGCCGACAGGAAACGGATCAATCAACAGAAAATCCATCTCGTAAGGCTTCCAAGACAAGACTGAGCTCCTCAGTCAGCTGGCTAAGGAAGGGATTTGGAGTGGGGGAACCAAGGTACACTACAGAATCGCGGGATCCACCATAACAGCGCTTTTCAGGACTGTAGCGCCATGAGAAACCTTTTTTACGGATCACCCTCGTATATCTGATTCAACGTCAATTTTTAAAAATAAATGTAAGTTCATATGTTTTTAATATATGATATAATATTATTAAGATCACATTGTTTATTTCACAATGCAGCTAGGTTTTGAAATGTATTTTTAGCGCATGTGCTGTTTATTTTACACATTCTTGAAAATAGATCTGAATGGTTCAAAACGCATGCAATCATTTAAAATAATGTGAATTAAAACTAAATATTAATAATTAATTTTCACCAAGAGTTGACATTAAATAGCTTTTCCTTATATTTCACACATTCTAAGTCTCTTCAATAAGAAGACAAATGAACACTTGCAATCTTCTCAATCCACACACGCATACAAATTTTCCAGCGGGTATAGCTCTGTAGTTTATGCGTTTGCTTGGCAGGCTAAAGGTTGAGGGTTCAATCCCCAACGGAGATTAAAAAAAAAAACTTTCAATTGATTTGTCATCATCATCAGCCTGTGTCCGTCCACTGTTGAACGTAGGCCTCCCGCATGAGTCTCCATCCTCTTCGATCCTCCGCCTTCCGCATCCAGGTCACTCCCGCTATTCTTCTTATGTCGTCAGTCCATCTTGCAGGGGGTCGGCCAATGCTTCGTTTGCCAGTTCTTGGGCGCCATTCCAATACTTTTCTTCCCCATCGACCGTCGTCTCTTCGACAGATATGTCCTGCCCATTGCCACTTGAGTGTGCCTATTCGTTGGGTAGCATCCACTACTTGAGTTCTTCTGCGTATTTCCTCGTTTCGGATTCTATCTTTTAGCGACACTCCGAGCATGGATCTCTCCATAGCACGCTGGGTGACTTTTATTTTATGGGTAAGACTTGCTGTCAGATTCCACGTCTCTGCGCCAAAAGTTAATACAGGGAGGACGCATTGGTTAAACGCCTTAGTTTTATGGCATTGCGGAATTTTCGCTTTAAAAATTTACTTTAGTTTTCCAAATGCTGCCCATCCCAGTTGTATGCGCCTGTCGATTTCTTTTGAGAAGTTATTTCGCCCTAGTTGTATTACTTGTCCCAGATAGGTATAGTCGTTTACAACCTCTATTTCTGTTCCTCCAATGGAAATAGGATCAAAGGTCGGTGAAAAATGACTATTAATCATGGCTTTTGTTTTATCCATGTTCATTTTCAGACCAATTTTGTTCGACGCTTCATTGAGGTCGTAGAGCATGTCTTGGAGCTTGTTAGGTGATTCGGTTATTAGCACTATGTCATCTGCAAATCGGAGGTGAGAAATGTACTCTCCGTTAATATTTACTCCACATTTTGTCCAGGATAGCAGTTTAAAAATATCTTCTAGGGCGTTTGTGAAGAGTTTTGGAGATATAACATCTCCTTGTCTAACACCTTTGTTTATAGAAATATTGTTAGTGCTATCATGGAGCTGGACCATCATTGTTGCAGATTTGTATAGAGATTTTATTATCTCTAAATACCGATAGTTTATTTTGCAGCGTTGTAGTGAATCTAGCACTGCCCAAGTCTCGATTGAGTCAAATGCCTTTTCATAGTCTACAAAGGCGAGGCAGAGTGGCTGATTATATTCTTCGGTTTTCTGAATGATTTGTCTTAGCGTGTGAATATGATCAATTGTACTAAAGCCTTTCCTAAACCCAGCTTGCTCTCGAGGTTGGAATTCGTCAAATCGACCCGTCAGCCTGTGTGTTAAAATTCTGGAAAATACTTTATACACATGGGAAAGAAGGGAAATGGGTCGGTAGTTTTTGAGCAGTGATTTATCCCCTTTTTTGTGGAACAATATCACAATACTCGTACTCCATGTCGCCGGGGTTTCTCCATGTTCTATTACCTTGTTGAATAGTTTTTTAAGCTTTTTCAACAGAGGGGTTCCTCCTACTTTTAGAAGCTCAGATGTAATTCCGTCTTCTCCAGGGGCTTTGTTGTTCTTAAGTTGTTTTAGGGCCGATTTAATTTCGAATATACTTATATCTGGGATGTCTTCAGACCAGTGCTTTGTGAGAGTAGCCCTCTTGTCGTCCGCAGATCTGTCATTAGGACCTGGCATCGTAGATGAATACAATAACCCGTAGAAATGTTCTATTTCCTTCAGTATATCATTAAGATTTGTTGTTATCTTCCCATCGTGTGTCTTTAGTTTGGAAAGTTGGGCCTGCCCTATAGAGGTGTGTCTGCTAAATGCATTTGACCCTCGGCCTTGTGCAACAATCTCCATGATATACTCGGTGTTTGAACGACGAATGTCAAAAGAAAAAAAGGGTCAAAATTCTCAATTGATTTATGAGCTCCAAAATACCCGCGTATGGCGTGAATTTGATCACCTTTTAAATGGCAGTCATAGGATATTTATCAAAATTGGTGTTAGACGAAAGTCATCCCGTACAGACCACCTATTCATAGTGAATTCCTGTAATAATAAGGATGATGCGTAAATGTAAGGCTGTAAGTTGGTGGATCAACACTTCACAGATGAAAAAACATATTTCGCGTAGATTTAGCGTAAGATAAAAAGTGTCTTAAATATATTTGTGTCTTATTTAGTGAGCATTTTATATTACCAATAACGATCTTGGTTAACTTCTTAGGTTTTCACGGCCAGATTTGATATTGTGGCTTTTGGGCATAGCCGTGTCTGGCGAATTACTCCTTTCCAATATTTCGGCCGCCATTGCAGGGAACCCTGAATTGCAGGGACCGCAATGGCTGGTTGAAATATTGGAAAGGATTAATTTGCCACACACGGCTAAACCTAAAAGCCACAATATCAACAATCTTGATCTTGAATTTGAATTGATATAGAATGATAATCAAGTTTATATTTAGACTACATTGCTAGACGTTATTTTTTTGAATAAACGTTTTTTCCATTTAAAATGAATAACATGTCCAGCAGAGGCAAATGCCCAGTCAAATGTATTTGCTTTTGATATGCAAAGTACTTTTTCATTACTTAACTAACAGGCTTTTGTTGTCACACAAAAACCGTGGGCATTAGAGAAAATATAAATACGGATTTAAAATTATCCGCAGCGCTAAATTTTTCTGCAAAAATTAGAGATTACTGAGGAGCGCCTAAGCTTATGATTATTTAAATATAGCAACGACACGACGGTTAATTCATCCAAATTTAGCATAACATACATTTTCAATAATATTTGATTTCATCGGATTTAAAATGTTCCTTCTATATGATATTTGGATGCCACAGGAGAGCATTAACTATATATAATTCCAGGATTCAAAATTATTATTCTTCTGTGAATAAATGACGTTCTGCATTTTGATTCTAGTACCCCTATGGCAAAGTATAACAAGAAAAATAATATGCAAATTCACCGTCAGCATTAGTACCAATTTGGGAGAAGTTCATGCTTTTTGATATTAAAATATCTACTTTTGAAATAATTTTGAACATAACGTGTAAAAATAGCATCTCTCGTTTTCTCAACATCACCAATATTAACAAATTGTTTGAGGGAAACGAATAAACTTGTCATTTCCCTTATTATACCAAAGCGCAGGAGACGATTTTTCTCGTTTTGTTCTGCTAAGCGGTGGGTTCTTACCGTCATGGAAAGCCGTCGGGAACTAAACATATCGTGACGATCATACATGTATGTCCCAGATAAAGAAAATTGTAATTCATATTCTTCTACAACTACCTCTTCTTCTTCTCTTTTTCATCTTATTCTTCGTGTCAGCGACGTCAAATTATTTTATTATATTATATTTGCCAAGTATTTGGAAATATCGATAGCCCGTGTGCCCAGCATTAGGTCTTGATATGTGCAGCTTGTTGGGCACATGGAGCAGGATCTCAGGTGTGAGGCGGTCTGCAGGTCTCCACAGTCGCACAATAGTGACTCTCCATGGCGAAGCATTCCTCACCGCTCGAGGTTGTGCTCATTTCTACCAACTCCAGTTCTTAATCTGTTCAGGGATTTCCAGGTCTGCCAGTCAAGGTTCTTGCCAGTTAAGAGGCCTTCCTTTGGAGTAATGAAATCCTCTGGTGCGACTTGATGCCAGAGCTGGAGTCTCTCATTTTCAGGACTCTCATGACGGACTTCCTCCTCCGGCCAATCTTTTTAACCCAGCGACAACAAAAAATGGAGATGAAAGTACGTTCTTAAATAAAGAAAAAAACAAAAAATTATTTACCTTAAGAAATTTTTAAAAGTATATGAATTTGTACATTTACAAACTGTATTTCAAGCAACCTTACCCCTGTGTTCTGGGTATTTTATATTTGACGTAATTGCAATATTTTAATATTATATCTCTTAAAATTCGCTCGCCGTGTAACTATATATAGTGTACTAAGCGGAGCTACGGGGGTCAGAATCGACATGATATGAACCGAGGACCAAAGCAGCAAACTTTTGTGGCGGCAGCATGTGATGACCATAAAATCCAGTTAAGGGAGCGGATATATAAATGATGATGATGATTATGAATACATTTGTTATCAAAACTCAACGAATACAACTCAAAGTGTGTGCTTAGGTATGCAGTCTTCCAGCTGCTGCGTGGCGTGTTCGGGAATCCTGAAATTTTGTTGAAGATCGGTTTGTATGTCTCCGATAAATATCTGAGAATAAAAAGGCACAGATTGTTCGCTCATCCAAAGAGTAATACAAAGCTGCCAGAGACTATGCCTCTTGGGAGAGGGATCAGACTGTTTAACCAAATCGCCTCGGATGTTGATATATTTCACGTAAGGGAAGCCCAATTCAGGCATGATCTTCACGAGTTTCTCTGGAGGAATAATTTGTTAGCGTCGTCTGTTTGGTGAGCATTGGTACCTTCTGTTGCTTGTCTTTATTCCTTTCTTATTAGTACATAATCATAAGTACCTATATTTGTATATATTGCATTTTTTAAATTTTATTACTAATTCTTTTTGTACTTCAGAAACGAATTAAGTTTTTCAAATTTGTAATGTTTCTGTAAGAGAAAAAAAAATTGAAAATATACTTTCAATAATTATTTCGATTTTTTCGATCGATATTTCTTGGTGGAATTCCATTATATCAGATATAAATAAAAGATTTTTGTAGAATTTATACCACATATATATTTTTTTTGACGACATGTTTCAGCTAGGTCGGGTGGCCATTCTCAAGACTTGATAATGGCCACCTGACCTGGCTGAAACATGTCGTCAAAAAAAATGTGAAAGAAATTCTAAAAAAAAACTTTTATTTATATCTGATTTCAATAATTCTCGATTTTATCGTTACATATTTTCAATGTTCGATTCTAACTAAAGTCATATCAGGTACTTATAGTACTAATTAGTAGTGATATTTGAGTACATGCAATCTGTGTGGTCAGACATTGTCAGACAGGTGGAGTATGATGGTAGGGAGTATTCCGCAGGGAGCAGGTGAGGAGGGAACGTATGAGGCCGACACAAGGCAGTCTGGGAACCCCCTCTACCCACCAACCACTCCCAACGTCGCATATCATAATTCAGGAATTCTCGGGAACGGTAAATTTGTATAGGTGAGCGCTGTACGCCCTGAAATATTAAATATTTCAAAACCTTTGTGGGAAAATGCAACATTTTGTAACTGATATCTATATTAATTATGATAACTGATTTACGAGTATATCGTCTATTCAAATTCACAAGAAATGCCGTTTCATATGAGAGTTCTCTCATTAATAAATAGGATATGGGGATTTTACGCTCAATGAAATGACTGCTTGGCCACGTATTGTGTGTTAGCAAAAAAATAAATATATATCGTAAATTAGTATTTATTGCAAAAATAACTTTGTTATAAAAAAAAGTATTTCTATCTCCATTTTTATTTAAAGCCTTTTCTTGTAATCGCATGCAGCAGAGCATAGCCGGTCAAGACCAGTGCACTCTATGACGCTCAGCCAAGGAGACTGGATGCTGCATGCTGGAAACGTGTGATGTGTTCGTGTTTGTGTGTATGGGTTGGTGATATTGCAAGAGTATTTTTATCTATTTCTTGAAGAGATCCAGATTGTAGGAAGGACGAAACAAAGACGCTGCAAGAGCATTCCAAAGCTTACCAGTGGCATTAAGGAAGGAACTTTGGAAGCTGCCAGTTCTTGGTCGACACACATTAACCGTGTATGGATGTTCGGCAAGTGTCGGTTGTGGGTGGGTGCAGGAGGAATTAGTTCTTTTAGTTCTGAAGAGCAGTTACCGTGATAATAGTGGTAGAAAAGACTAAGTGAACCAATCTTACGCCTGTGTTGATTTCAGGTTAGACGTAGAGTGTCATTGTTTGAACTAAGCACGTTCACCGGGCATTTTTCAAAGATGATATTTTTTTTATACAAATCGATTGTATATACACATGAGTATAATGATAATAAGATATGTGCTTACTCTGATTTATATATTTTATTTATTTATTTTATGTTCGTGCATGACAAATGTTAAATATAGATAAAATAATATATACATAAAATAAAAAAAAACAGCATCAATTATATAAATGAAATATATATATAATCGTGTCAAAAACAACTGGGTCAGATCCTGTCTGCCCAGAAGTGGGCGACGTCGATGGCGTTACTCCCGGCCATCAACAGGTCTTCTTAGGTGCAGCTACTCTGACAGAGCGCACACTTCAGAAGGTGTGACAGGGTCTGCTCCACGCCACAGTCACATTCAGTCAGTCCACTGTAAATCTGCCAGGCTTTCATTTGTGTCCTCGTCTTGCATACTCCTGTCCGAAGTCTGTTAAGGGACCTCCATATATACCACCCCTGGTCGTGTCCAAGTATTCCCTTCAGTTGCGCTTCTCCACATGTTCAGCCGCAGGGTAGCTTCAGGTATCACCAGTTCCGTTGATCACTGTAGGAAACTTCTTCTTGATTTTTGAGCCGTCCGGTTATCTTTATAAAAATGAAATGACATAAAAATCGTACAAATTAGTGTCAACCACAAAAAATGGGAAGAAAGTTAATAGAATACAAAGAAATCTATAGAAATAATGAAAGAAAATACTTTTCCAAGATCACAAAGAATCATAAAATCGATGCCGCTTATAAGTAAGTACGTGTATTTAAAAAAAAAAAGATTTTTTTAGTTACACGTCAAGGAAAGGTTACCAGGTAAAAAAATCACTATTAACTTACAATTTTAATTATACCCCAAAATTAAAGTGATAAGATATAATTTTTACACGCATGCAGTGTCTCGTCATATATTATTTTATGATACAATAATGTGTTTGTAAACATGAACCGCGCAGTTTTAATGTCCGGCGTCTGGTTCGCCCTGTTGCTGCGTGTGTGGGTCTCCCCACCCTCGTGTCGTCCGCGCCTGACTCATGCTCCACCCACTACGCCAGGTACACGTCCTTTGTTCCCTTTATTCTACCTGGAGTTGCCTGACTTTTAGAGACAAGTCACAAAATGCGTTTTTCTTAGACACATGATTTCAAGAGCTGCAAAAGAATATATTATATATGTTTTCGTATTATTTGATACGTCAATACGTGCAAGAAAATATCACACATTTTAGCTTAGACTGACTTCTAGAGACAACACGTCTCAAAATGCGTTTTTTTTAGGCATATGATTTCAAGATCTACAAAAGAATATATTATGTATGTTTACGTGTTATTTGTCACGTTATTACGTGCAAGAAAATATCGCACATGAAAATATCACAAGAGCTGAATGTGAATGTGAATATTATTGATATTAATTGAACGTTACTTGGATAGGATTCATGTGGCAGAGATGAAGATGCTGAGGTGGACGGGCGGTGTGACTAGAGTGGACAGAGTTCGAATTGAGCATATTCGGGGTTCATTTCGGGTGGCCCCCATACCTGAAAAGACAAGGGAAAACCGCCTAAGATGGTATGGGCATGTGACACGGAGAGATGAGGACCACATGGTGAAGAGAGCCCTCAACATGCCCACGCTGAGAAGAAGAGCTGGAAGACCACAGGCAACCTGGACTGCAACTGTAAACAAGGATCTGAAAAACCTGGGTTTGACTGAGAATGCAACGCAGGACAGACAGACATGGCGAATCTGCACAAGAAGAGCTGACCTCAGATATTGGAAAATGGCTAGGATAAAGAATATTGATATTAATTGAACTGTGTTATATGAAATACATCCAAAAAAAACCTCTTACACAATTTTAGTGAGCATAATCAAGGAAGATAGGCGCCTAGTAAAAACCATCTCAGAGAGGCGAGCCCAATGGATCAGTCACATCATGGGCCACAGTTGATGACAGAACAGATTTTCTTAATTTAAGGAGTAAAGTACTAAAATTTAAATATTATATACTGATATGACATAACAGATTACTCAAAAGAATAAAAACATAATACAAATATAAGATAAAATAACTGGTAATATAAAACATTATAAAGACAGATAAAAAAGATAGTAAAAGTACGACAAAATAACGAAATACTAACAATAAAATACAAAAAAAACACAAAGATGAAGAGTTAATATAACAGCGTAATATTGAGTTGATTACATAAATCAGAAAAAAAAATACAAAAATACTAATAATAAAAAATAACAGTCAAAATAATGCAGAAAAAAGACAGACATGGAAAAGTTAACATAAGTGCGATTCACAGAAAATTAGGTTAAAAAAATGAGACATGGTAAAGACAGAAGAAAATATAAAAACGTGAAACATACCAAAATACAGAAAACTACAAACACGACAAATTTCATAGTAGAAGTCAAGTAATGTCGGTAGAAAAGAAAAATGATTTAATATACCTGCACGATGTTGTTTCTGCTTGAAATATATGGGTCAGGTTGTCAATCTAATTGTCAAAAAAATTACTGGCACTCTTTTCCATATTCGTTGAAGCGTCGAGGATTCTGGGCGTGTTCCAGTACAAGTCCATTGGATAATAAATATATCGGATATTTTCCTCCGAATTTTCCCGCCGATAACTTTTCGCGATAGTTGACGGAAGGTAAGTGATTGATTATTATTGACTGTGGAGTTTTTTTCTGCCTTTTTCGCAGCCAAATTAACGGCCAACTGAATGATGTGTATAAAAACAGAATATTTCATTTTCAAGAATGATTTATTTGAGGAACCTGTTGAAACCGCGTCTAGAGATATTTTATATTAATAAATAAATATTTTGACTTCCTTTTTTTTGGTATAATAATTCTTTTACACAAAATTTCCTATACACGTAAAAATATTTTTGAATTATTATCTTCAGGAAACATTAACTTTCGGAGTAATAAAAAAAACACATATTAATCAAATTAATCATACCAGTTTTCACTTTGCAAAACCAGGAACATAACTTTTTTTTTCTACCGCATTCCTTATCTGGATGGAGCATATGCTCACCAAAAGTTACCGTCATATAGTTCTTTCAGTTGCTACGATTCCTACCTACTTCACAGGTCATATGCATTTATATTGTACATATATATATATACATATATTTATAGTGTATCTGAGGAATATTTAGACATTTTTAGTAATTTTTATAATTAGTTAGACTATAACATATATTTTTAATTATAACTTCCATAAAAGGATTTAAATATTTACCGATGTTGATATGTATGTGTTGACATCATCATGATATATCCCTTGCTGTCTGGCACCGAAAACCTCGATATACTTACGCTTGTCGTACATGTATGTAGCGCCATATTGGCATTTTGGACAAGACCGGTCACGGGTGTGATGTTAGTTATGTACATGGTTGCGGTTATTGGCGCGCTATCAATTCTGTAGATCGCCACTTGCGTCGATGGGCGATAGTCCATCACGAGCGCGCTTAGTCGTGAGCCAAGTGCCGTTCGACAGAGGCGAAAGTTACATCATGTTACGGTCGAGCGGGAAACCAAGTCTTTATCGAAAATATATCTGTGTATTGTTAATCTGCTCCTCATATTTCCACGCGATCCGATAATTATCCCGGAAACGTGAAGTCGTTTTCTCACGTAGAGAGGAGGATGACAGTGTATAACAATACAAATAATTTATTTTTTATTTACATATGAAAAAGATGTTCTCTGTTGACATGTCTCCATAAGGAAGGGAAACGCGATCAGTTATTAATCAATGTAGCATATAATTATCTTTAATCCAAACAATACTCACATAATAGTTTCTGAGATTGTAAACCTCTAATAGGAAGCAATTCTCATTGGAGCACTTATATAGTCAAAAAGACATGTGAATCAAGTCAACCTAAACCGAATACCTATTTATTCTAATGCCATTCTTAATAGTAATTAAATATATACATACAATTAAACCTCAAACTTTATACGCATCAGTTCATTCAGAAAAAAAATCGGCAGAGGCGGGATGCGAACCACGAGCCTTGGAAACAACCTTTCCTCTTGTTATTTACCCTAATCCACTCATCTATCTCCTGCCTGAACGGATGCGCGAAAATAAGTTGTATTTATACCATTGTTACCATCGTATAACGATAGATGTCTCTATAGTATATATTCAGAGTATGTATATGTATATATTTTTATAATTCAATCAGTCAACATTTATTCACAAGCTTTTATATATTTATATTACTTTCCAACATTCTTAATACTGCAGACTATTGCAGAAACGCGTGGAATGTGTCTGCAAAACACAAATCCGTATATCGAATACCGGAGTATCTGTAAAGGCACTCGCTATTTAATCGCTGAACTCAGCACCATGTTTCAACATGCAGATGAGCTCCAACGAATGATGCAACACGACTCAGACTTTCCAGAGAATTTTCTGCATCGAGAAAAAACAAAGCAAAATTATAATACGTCGACTCCCTGAAGTCCGCGACTCTTTCACAACTTGTAAATTTATTCAGAATCTCGAATTTGCACAAGAACTATTGAACAAGCCACTTGTATGTACCAATTCCTTTTATAATAATAAGGTAAGGAATAAATAAGGTTTTGATTCAATACTGTCCGTAGCAGTTCTTGCAAATCATTATTACTCGATTCACTCTTTGATTTCTTTTAAGATGAAAATTCATAACGTATGAGTCAGGTTTTTTTTATTTTTAAGATTTAAAAAATAAATATTTGTAATCTACGATCAAAACTGTTATACTTTAAAGAATTTACCACAAAAACAGTTAAATAACCATATGCACTGTAAGTTAAAATTTCTGAAAAAAATAGAATTCAGTAAAGTTTATGTTTATTATATTTATTAAAGAGGATTTATAAAAAATAATATATTATGTAAAACCTAGAGTGGACAAAGTTCGAAATGAAAATATTCGGGGCTCATTTCGGGTGGCCCCTATACCTAAAAAGATAAAGGAGAACCGCCTATGATGGTATGGGCATGTGACACGTAGAGATGAGTACCACATGGTGAAGAAAGCCCTCAACACACCCACGCTGAGAAGAAGACCTGGAAGACCACAGGCAACGTGGATTGCAACTGTAGACAAGGATTTGAAAACTCTGGGCTTGACCGAGAATGCAGCGCAGGACAGACAGACATGGCGAATGTGCACAAGGAGAGCCGACCCCAGATGATGGGAAATGTCGAGGCTAACGAAGAAGAATATATTATTTGAAAACATTACACAATAAATAATTATTAGACTTACACATACATGACTGAATCAGTATGAACAGCATAACCATAAATAGATTATTGCAGAGGTTAATGGTGAATTTAGACATAAATATCGGAAAAAATATATATATTCAGATTCACATAAATTAATACTACCGTTTTATAATTACTGCTGCGAGTGTTGTGTCTGTACCTTAATGTCACAGAATATGTTTTTATTCCAATGAACTTTTTTTTATATGAATTTTTTAATTTTTATTAGAATATTATTTTATTATTTCAATATTCTAATCTACTTTTATAGATCATTGACTATATTACAATATTATTATTACTTAAATATACATATACTATACATAAAATTCTTTTTTCAACGCGTCAATCCAAGCACAAAAATAACGGCAGAAGCGGGATGCGAACCGCGGACCTTGGAAACCAACTATGCCCAGGTATTCATACCGCTCGGCTAAAAATAAATAGACTGTCGGAAAGTAATAATATTAAGCTTGTGAATAAATGAAGACTGATTGAATAATAATAAAAATATACATACTTTGAATATATATTATAGCGACATCTATCGTACGATGATAACAATGATATAAATACTAGTTTTAACGCGAGTCGATCTAGACATAGCAATGGCGCAGTTCGCCGAGCGGGAATGAATACCTGGGCATAGTTGGTTTCCAAGGTCCGCGGTTCGCATCCCGCTTCTGCCGTTATTTTTGTGCTTGGATTGACGCGTTGAAAAAATAATTTTATGTATAGTATATGTATATTCAAGTAATTACTTTTTTTTAATTTATTAATTTTAACTATATCTTAATTATTTGACGTATTCTTGCGGTAAGGTTGAGAGTACGTATATGACCCTTGATAAGTGAATTAGGCCCAAGGCCTGATAACGCAATTATTGGTGGCAGACATAGTAGGGGCAAGATGCGATCAAAGGATACATTAGAGGCCCGTAAGTGGACCATACGTACACGATCTCCAGATATTGAGTTCATCTATTCAAAAAATCTTAAAAAACATTTTGAAAATCTATCTGACAAAATAAACGGAATGTAAACGAAACAGAAAGCTACGAAATACAAATATGACAAGAAGCGAGGCATGAATTGTTGTAATTTTTTAAGACAGTTACCTAAATAAATATTGTTCATGGGAAAAAATTAATAATAATCATTACAAGGTAAACCTCCAGACTCTAGTCTCAAGACTGTAAATAAAATATTAGCTGTGGTTTCTGCGATGTCATTTTAAAGAATAACAAAACGTTTCACATCTATTTATCATTCACCAACGTCATTAAACTATAACCCACTCTGCTTTCGCATATAACCTCTTCACTGTTTTTCAGTTAGTTCATATTGCAAAGAGTTAACCAACACTTCATTTTCCAATTTTTGAGCGACACTTCAACACTCTTTTTCCATGAACCGTCGTTTCTTTGACTGAAATATCCTGCCCATTTAATGTTCCTATTCCTTCGGCAAACAAACTTATGACTTTTAAATGTTATACTTAAGTTTGTTAATTTAAATTTCAGGATATTTAATACCCTTTTGTATATTGGTGGATGCATATTTTTGCAGACATTAACTTCCAGAGAGGCGAGCCCGATGGCTCGGTCACATCATGCACCACGATGGTCTTCTTCACGACATTGTAGAGGGATTAGTTGAGGGGAGAAACTGTAGAGGGTGCCCTAGATGGGAGTATTTGCAGCAATTGTTCGAGGACAAGAGTTGTAGCTCTTATGCTGAGCTGAAGAGGTTTTCGGAGGACCGAGAGAAATGGAGATCGAGATGCAAGATTCTGTTGCTGTAAACCAATCCATCGGATTGATACTACGAAGAAGAACTTCCAGTTGTCTTGCTATCTTATACATAGAATGTTTCACTAAAAAGCTATTCCACTGAGTAGATAACCATAAGCCTATTTTCATATCTGTAAATGATTTTCCAACGTTAACAATCGACTGCGCGAAACAGTGAAAGAGGATCAAGAAATAATAGAAAAAAAAACTATGTCAGCTCACTTAGGGATCACGATCCGTTGCCTAGCAACCGAGCGTGAGGGTAATGCAGTTGCAATAGATCCCTAGAAATATTATGATCCGTGTTACGTATTATTTCATTTTTCCGCGTCTTGAAAACGTGATTTATTTTATACTTACAATGTTATACAAAGTATTCTGTTAAAAAGCGACATTGCCTATGAGTGAGGAAAAGTCAATATATTCGTAAAAGAAAAAAAGAGGTGTTAATTAGATTGTAACCATTGGGGGTTAAATACATGGCCAAAAGATTGATATGATAAGGTTTGCTGACGACATTGCTCTGATTGTTGAAACTGAAGATGAACTCACGGAAGCGCTGACATCCATGGAAAACATATTTAATTCCAACTACAATATGAAGATAAGCAGCACAAAAACCAAAGTAATGAGAGTAAGCCGCAATGAGCAGCAAAAAAATTAACATATCAATGCTAGGAGTACCCCTAAAAGATGCAAAAGAATTTGTATACCTTGGAAGCACGATCACCTGGGATGGCAGAACAAAAAGAGAAGTTAACAGTCGAATACATCAAGCAAGGCTAGCTTTCAATAAAAAAGCCACAATTCTTGAGTCAAAGAATATTTCTTTAGGGCTCCGCAAGCAACTTGCCAAAACACTTGTTTGGAGCATTTTAATGTACGGCTGTGAGACATGGTGCTTATCTGAAAGTGATAAAAAAAGACTAGAGGCCTTTGAGATGTGGTCGTACAGAAGAATTCTCGGAATTTCCTGGAGAGACCACGTCACGAACAATGAGGTTCTCAGAATAATCAAGGAAGATAGGCAACTAATAAGAACCATCTCAGAGAGGCGAGCCCGATGGATTAGTCACATCATGCGCCACGATGGTCTCCTTCACGATATTGATATTGTGGAGGGGATGGTTGAGGGTAGAAACTGTAGAGGGCGCCCTAGACGGGAGTATTTGCAGCAACTGTTCGAGGATAAGAGTTGTAGCTCTTATACTGAGCTGAAGAGGTTTTCGGAGGACCGAGAGGAATGGAGATCGAGATGCAAGATTCTGATGCTGCAAACCAATCCACCGGATTAATACTACGAAGAAGAAGAACCATTGATAATAGCACAATGTAATCATAGTTCTCGATAGATCACCAAATTTAAACAACATTGGACAACAATCATTTTTGGAAGGGTTACCGCATGTTGTGTACAGCGTGTTTTATGTCAAAGTAAGCTTCTTTTTTGAGACAAATAGTCTAGATTTCGAGAGTGTGGCAGGGTATGCTCCACGCCGCAGTCACATTCAGTCGGTCCGTTGAACAACTTCCAGGCTTTCATTTGTATCCTCGTCTTGCATCCTCCGGTCCGAAGTCTATTAAGGGAACTCCATATATTCTACACCTGGTCGTGTCGTATCACCAGTTCCGTTGTCGACTGTAGAAAACTTCTTCTTGATTTGAGCCATCTTTGCAAATAACGATGTCCATATGTATCAATTTAGTCCATAAAACAGATATGGGAAAAATAATAGATTATGTATTTGTTAGATAACCAAAAACCATCGAAGCTATATTAACAACATAGGATCATTTTGGTACTTCTGCTGGTGTTGAGATATATCCATCATCGTCTGTCAGAATCCATCATTACTTGTATATATTTACATAAAAAAATATTCAGCAACATATACGAGTATAAAACATACTCTCAATGAATCCACTGAGTTGCAAAATACTATAATAGTATAAATATTTTGCTTAGGAAGCTGGGTGATTTATTGAACACGGAAAAAAATTAGAACGTTCTTCTTATTTAAATCAATATTAATCTCGATTGTTCAAATTAATGATTACACATTTAACGGTTAATATTTCCAGTACGGTTGTGAGCATGCACGTAACTTCATTCAATGTCAAAAGTATCCGTACGGGGGTTGAGAGTAATATCCATTACACGTATCCCCCTACCATATTGCGCTGTAATTTATGGAGTAAAAACTACCCGCACATAAGAAAACCCCCTTTTGATTTTTTACGAAATAAATAAAGAGAAATTTATGTTCAAAGTATTTACAGTGAAAACTCATTACAGGTAATTAAATAACGCCGAGCATTTCATGAAAGGGCGATCAATATTAGTGCACATTGTACTTACTAGTACTGTTCATCGTTACTGTGTACTTAAATGCTGCTTTTAAAAAAATTTAACAGGTGCATTTTTAATAAGAGCAGAGTATTATGTTAATTTTATTTAAAATAAATATTTTAATTTTTATTATAATATTTTTCAATATTATCATCTTCTTTTATAGATAATTGATATATATTTCAATATTATTAGTAATTGAATACACACATACTATTCTGCATCAAATTATACGCATAAATTCTTTACGGGCAGAGAATGGTCGTGTGGATAGCGCGGTGTGTAGGATAGAGCAAAGGTGCAATGCTCGAGGTTCGAATCCCGCGTCTGCCGATATTTTTTTCAGAACGAATTGATTTGTAAAATTTTATGTATGTGTGTATTTAATTACTAATATATTTAATATATATCCAATACTATATTACTCATTTGAAACATTGATAACTCTGAATTCTCTTTTTTTACATGTGTAATATTTGTTAATCGCGGATATTGGTGTAATGTCCGCGTCCTGTTTTTAGAGATCCATATGGGGACCCTGTACTTGACGCACATAAAAAGCTTCTTGTTGTCTAGAAAATGACTAAAAGCCTTTCTGTGATTCTAGGTGCATCAGTTACATGTCATGTAGATTTCAGTCTAAATCTGCGAAATAAGTATACTACAGCGTGTCCCAAATTACTTTCATTGGTAACCCGTTGCTTACCACCATACAATAAAAAAATACCAAATATTCTACGCCAGTATTGTCCTCATTCTTGTAAATAAATGTGATTCTAGGTCACCATTTTGTTTGGCAGTTTTTGGGCGCGATTCCAACACTATCTTTGCCAACGACTTCTGACCCCTCGTACCCTTCTAATTGTATCTTAGATGTGATTTAGTTTTTTTTTATAACTATTCTGTGCTAACATAATGCATATTTTTCTTAAATGAACCTGACTTTTAAGTAAAGTTTTCATGATTAAGTAAGATATTAATATGTATTTTATTCATGAAAATTTATATTTCAACATCAATTTTTTAACAAACTCTTATATAATGAGTAATAAACCTTTGCCAACTTGTATTTATGCGAAATATATGTCGGTTGACAATTGTTTCCATGTTTTACAAAGTCCATAAGCTTTAATGTACTCGTAGGTTACATTTACAAGTAAAGCATTCATCATCATAAGGTTTTATTACATATCATTGTTCCGTTATGTTTTATTCAGCTGCTAAAATCGTTTCCATGTTATCCGTATATGAATATCCATTAAAATCTCCTTAACGACGCGTTCATTCAAATGATTATAAGTGCTCAGTATTAATGTATTCAAAAACAAGACATTACTACCATCATTTTTATTATTAGCCACAAAGCTTTGTCAGTCACCATGATCCTCGTCTCATCCCTTGTCAGCTTTGCTACTCTGAGCTTCGCTTTGTACATTCTATTAATAGTTCTCAACCCTCCAGAAAAAAAGGCAGCTATTTAACCGTCTCATGCATCGTCCGAGGTATATGTCTCAACCAGGCAAATAAAACCGTATGAAAAAAAATATCTTCTTGATATGCTCGATTCTTGATATGTTTCCAATAAATCGCTCCTTTTCCTTGGCCAATCCAGTGTCTGCCCTCACCAATTCTACCACTTCTACTGATTGACTAGATTTCTATAGTTATTGTTTAGTTGTCTTGAAGATGGTAGGGTACTTCCGAAACTAGTAGACTGTAAACCAAGTGGTTATAAAAAATAAATAAAAATATTTTAAATCATTTCTGACCACAAAGCTATCATCATCAGCTTGTATCCGTCCACTGTTGAATGTTAGCCTCCCGCATGAGTCTTCATCCTCTTCGATCCTCCGCCTTCTTGGGCACCATTCCAACACTTTTCTTCCCCATAGACCGTCGTCTCTTCGACAGATATGTCGTGCCCATTGCCACTTGAGTGTGCCTATTCGTTGGGTAGCATCCACTACTTGAGTTATTCTGCGTATTTCCTCGTTTCAGATTATATCTTTTAGCAACACTCCGAGCGTGGATCTCTCCATAGCACGCTGGATGACTTTTATTTTATGTATAAGACCATAATTTAATACAGGGAGGATGCATTGGTTAAATGCCTTTAATTTAAGACATTGCAGAATTTCCGCTTTAAAAATGTACTTTTGTTTTCCAAATGCTGCCCATCCCAGTTGTATTCGCCTGTCGATTTCTGTTGAGAAGTTTCTTCGTCCTTGTTTTATTACTTGTCACACATGGGTATAGTCGTTCACAAACTCTATTTGTGTTCCTGCAATGGAAATAGTAAACAAAGTAATCCTTTTTTATAAAAATAAAATGAAATATCGATTATTATTTTAAAGCATTTTTTTATTTCTTGTAGGCTTGCTTAGATGGTTTTGCAACTTTTTGCGCTTAAATAAGAGTTGTTTCTCAAAATTTGTGGCGGTCATTATCAAGCGGATCTGGTATTTAAATGTCGTTAAAAAAGGGCCTTAATTATGTGCATACCATTACAGTGGCTAAATGTCATAAGGCACTACGGGATCCTTAAAAAACAAATTAACATTAATCTCTCTAAAAATCACCGCGTCCCTACCGGCCGCTTTTTAGGTCTTGAAAAAAAAGCGACGAAAATTATGGAGGACCAAAAAAATCTCAGTGGTTAAATTGAATACTAAGAATTTAAAAGGTATCATATATAAATACCATTACAGTGGCTATTAACATATGTTTTGATAAAAAATATATTTTCGCTCATATTGTTTTCGTTAGAAATGTTAAAAAAAAACATTTTAGTGGAAAAGTTGTATTGTAAAAGTTGTGTAAATATTTTATTTTTTTTATTTAAAAAAAGCTATTTATCTTATTATCTGATTCGTGTTTATTTTACATATATGCTGTTTAAATTATTTATGTTTTTTTTTTTGAATAGAGAGAATACAAAATATGATGGATGTTAAAATAATAATAATAATAATAATACTAAAATTAATGAATTATAAATATTTATCAAGAGATAACGAATTGTCTCTTGAAAAATGATGGATTGAGAAAGGCTACGAGTTAGTCGAAACTGCAGTCCACTAAACAAAGGCCATACCTTACGTGATCCATGTAAAAAGAAGGTAAATAAATAAATATGAATTATTTATAATGGATCTCAAAGTGAATGCTGAAAACATTGAATTTTTTTATCAGAGGTAAGTAGTTGTATATTCATTTGCTCCACCACTGGAGCATAAGTTCACGTTGAAATATAACAAATATCAATGGCCTTGTTTTTATTTATTTCACTAAACAGATTTGCCTTTCGATATTTCACTAAATGCATTATGAATATACTTATCTACGCTGCTGTTATTACACAAGATAGTAACAACACAGAAAAGAAAATTAAAAAATTGTATGTAAAGCAATATAAAAATGTATTCTTCTTCTTATATTTGGAGCACGAAGTTAGCACAAATTGAATTTTCTTTATACTTCCGTCATCTCAAATCATATATGAGTTAAGTCGAGTACATAATTTGCATGTTTACCGACAGTCACAGGGACAAGAGGTCGGTGACTAAAAAATACCAGTATCTAAAATATATATATATATATAGCTTTTGTCAATCAGTATTTCTAAGTATATCTGCTTTACGCTTTCGAAACCTGGACTATTTAGTTTTAAGAGACGGCTTAACCAAATTTAATGTTTTTTACATGTTGCGCCAAGAGCCTACTAAGAGCATACAAAAAATATTCACTATTAATCCGCCCTATATAAATGTGAAAGCGTTTGTCACTCACTCAGACGCTGTCGATTCAAATCCCGACCAAGCTTGATTTTTTTTACACAAATAAAATTAAATCTAAGCTCTTTACATGCTCCTGGTAGGGAAGAGCCACCCCTTAAGGGCAAATTAAAAAAAATTGGTAAAATATTTTATTTAGATTTTCAATCGTATTGAATATCATTATAAGACATTGTCTGTTTATAATATTGAAAATAATTTATATAAAATCAAAATGTCATAATCTGTGGGCATTATTAACTATGTTGAAAAATATTATTTAAATAGGGTCCGCTTTCTAACGTTTTTTTTTTTCAACTAGTGCTTATTTCGTGAATGGTAACACTAAGCTCATGTCTGATTTGATAAATAATTAGTTCTATCCTTCCGCTGAACGATTATGGTTGTGTATACGCTTGAACAATGCTGGGAAATATTGCGACATTACTTTGAAAATCAGGCCATTTTTCTTCGAAAATGAGCAAGGAGTGGCCGTTACAGTCAATGGCGATCGTTATCGGGCCATTTTTGTTTACAAAACTTGAAGAAGAGGATATTGGCAACATTTGGTTTCAACAAGACGGCGCTACGTGCCACACAGCCGAAGCTACACTCGATGTTTTGCGCCCCATTTTCAAAAAAAAAAAGTTATTTGGCGGACCCGATACATAATGATTCAAATGTAACGAAAGCTTACTCGGTGTCTCCTCCGTCTCATTGCTTCTAGTGCTTAGTTCTTACGCACCCAGCGTTCTAGAAAATTGATTTAAACCCGGTAATTACCAACATAAATTCCAACGTTCCCTGCCACAAAAATGTGTGCATACTATTTAGTTTTCTCCAAGACGTTTTATGAAAAGCAGTAAATGTCAACTAGTGGCACAGTATTATACAAAAACAAACCCGTTATTAATCTCTCGGTTGCCGAAAATTCTCACAATAACATTTTAACAACTGCGATGATCTTTATCTCATGGTGTGTAGGTCAAATCTGCATACTTAACAATATAAGCTTAAAATAATAATTTTAAAAGTATTTCTTACAAATCTGTCATTCCGCCAATCATCACATACTTGTGTATAATTTCCGCCAACCATTAGTAAGTAATTAATGATAACAGGAATTTTTCTCTACTTTGATTTTTTACGATTCAAATTAATAAATATTAACTTAAATATTAATTTTATTCCCAGGTTTGGTGTTGCATTCTAAGTCCTATACTACATTTACACTAAAAAAAAATTAAAAATGCATTTTTTTCTGTAAAATATTGGTTCAAAGCAGCTGACGTTTAGATATAAATAATCGTAAATGACTTTTATTAAAATAATATGTTTGAATCTAACTCTTCTCTTTGACCTTGCCATTTCCCATCATCTGGGTCGGCTTTCATTGTACACATTCGCCATGTCTGTCTGTCGTGCGTTGCATTCTCGGTCAAGCCCAGAGTTTTCAGATCCTTGTATACAGTTGCAGTCCAGGTTGCCCGTGGTCTTCCAGGTTTTATATATGTGAATCTAACGCTAATATTCTCAAATCAAAGCCTCAATAAGAACATATCATCTGCCAGAGCATCAACCTTTTTCTACCCGTATGTCTAAGACGCGTTCAAACGAAAAAAAAAAAATATTGATATTCTTCTAATATTTAAATCTCAGTTGCTTGACAATATATTTCTCTTTACTCTACTGCATTAATTATTTCCCAGTTGCAACATGAGTAGAATAAATACAGCAATGCATCTTGATACTATTGTTTTATTTTTTAAAAGGTTGGTGGCATCTGGATTATATTCATAATGTTTAAGTTACGGCTTTTGAAGGAGCACGTCAAGAACTGCAGTCTCTCGGGTGGTTAATAAAAATGCAAGCGAGGCCAGGGGCGCCCAACCGTTATTATCGCTCGCTAGATTCATTCCCAACAACGCCAGATATGCATTTTTACAACATTATACGTATTTACTAAACACAAAGTCGTAACAACTCGACGTTAAAAGTTAAATGGTGTTTAAACATGTAAATTACGCTCGTAAATTATTGCGCATTTATTTTTGCAGCTGATCTTATTTAAACATTAATTTTCATCAACATTTAAACACACACTTACTAAAATTTTAATTATAATATGAATTTGCATGTATGTAGTAAACTGACAACTTTTGAATTTAAAATTACAGCATAGGCTTAAAAGTGAAAAAAAAAAACATACGTGTATATGCATGCTTGTTGCAATTGACAGCTTCTCAAAAGTGTTAAGTGATTAGTTGAATATATTTTTATATTTTTTTGTATAATTCAATCTGTCATTTCATTTCATAAGTTTGTGATAGTTATAAAAAGTAGGATTAAAAGACTATTATTTCATCTATTTTGTCCTTACTCTTTTATATTTACTATTTAACTTACTTTTTTTTTATGCATAAATAATGCTTCCCATATTAAAATCGATCATTTAGAAAGTTGCAGCATTATACAAATAAATAACCTTGAGAAGTCGTATGTTTTGGTTTTGTTAGAATTATAAAAACCAGCTCATTTGATATATCAAGATGTTTATACTCTTATAAATTACTTACTCTTAAGAATTCCTGTCAAATTTTAAGCCATTGATACATCAATATGACGTTTCTTTCTCGTTTTATATTTATTACACTTTTATTATATTGAACATCATATAATATCAGTGCTTTGTAATCATATTCAAACATATCAAGAAACGCATCACAACTAAATATAAGCTAAAAAATCACAAAGCTTTCTATCACAAAATAAGCTAGATAAAAAAACGCTTAAAATTAAAAAAAAAAAAAAAACGTAATATGTAAAGTATGTTATTGTAACTGAGTGAGATGAAAATATAATTATTGCGACAGTAATATCAAATAAAAAAAACATGTAACTTATACCAGAATATTTTATATTATGTTAAATATTCGTGTGCATGAATTACAATTACATTTCTTCAGATGTATTCAAAAAAATCTACGTCAAAGCAATGTATTGAATGACGATGACACACGATAGATCCCCTTTCAGTATAAATACATCAGGGTTCTTCGTCTCTTCACCGAGAGCTGCATGCGTTGGCGATGCCAAAGGAAGTGACTTCCAGCCATTATATGGGCATGAATAAAACCGCGCCACATAATCTGCGCATTTTCTAAGAAATGTTTGAAAAATAGTGAGCGTACACAATCTTCTATCCGCCTTCCTCTATCGTCTTTCTTTCTTCCTTGGTTCTTTCTTCTTTCGGTTGCCGTCAGTCTTTCTTTGCCGGTCGAGACCCGAGCCACTCTTTTGTGTGGCCGGGCCGCTTTCAGGCAGCAGCGTCGCTCAAACATTTTTGCAGGACTTAAGAGCTTAGCAAAAATGAGAAAATTAAATTTCTTTTGACCCAGTTAGGGGCTACCGGGGAATCGCATCCGGCGGGACGGATAAGTTATATTCGCATCCGCGCATGGGGAGCAACCATGAAATTGAAACGTATTAATTATGATTATTAAAATTTTCTTAATTTCAACGGTACATTTTTTGTACGAAAAAAAACTTAATTTTCCTTTTCATTAGACCGCTAAATTAACTTCACATCTAACATCTCATTATTTACCTTCCAGCAGGGAATCTTTGTACGATGAACAATTTACCTAAATCTACAATAAATCTCGAAAATGTTTTATTAAACGTAAATAATCCAAGCAAAATGTTTTATTGAGCAAAGGAATAAAATCTTTTATAAACCCATTTTGGTTATATTTGACTAACCGTTTTATATATGACTACGTCCAATAATCATTTAAATATTATAAATAAATTAAATTGACGTATTTTTTGCATATTTTTTAAATTAACATTGTGGGACACTTATCTATCAATATTCACTAGATATTTACTCTTCAAGTTTAAACAGATGTTAACAGTCTTGTTTATGAATAGCGAAAACGTACTAACCTGATAGTAACGTTCCAAAAAGGTAAGAAAATAAATTAGTTTGAGACTCGCGGGGTTAAATATTTCACTTCTCCATATATTTAGCTGTCGCAGTGCTCTGCCTTTTCTTAGATGATGTAACATATGTAAATTATAAGCCCATTTTCAATGAAAGAAAAGTTTGCTCGTAATCTCTGAAGTGTATTCGAATTTCCATAATCTGGCGCGCACCTCGCCTGTAGAGAGACTGCAAATATTGTTATTCGAATTTATGGACTTCGAAAATATAACCGAGTGAAAACGTGGACCCGAGGATATGAACTATGAAATAAAAACGTATTTTTTATTTAAAAAGTCATCAAATATTACAAGTGTAAAACTAGTCTTTATTACACAAATTACACTAAAAACCGTACTATTTGCCATGTAGACTGCAAATATTGCCACCTGTATGGAGACTACAAATATTGTTGTTCAACTTTACGGGCTTTGACATCACGACTCAGTGGAAACGTATATTAAATATCAAAATTAAACTTTATGAATAACTCGAAATTTCAATGAACATAACATTTCGTTATTAATATTATATCTCTTAATATTAATTGCATCCATAAACACTTATCGTTAAATTAAGGCACGTTAATCGTTATATACATATATCTGTGATATATATGAGTATATATTATCTCATCAGTATTGTATGATACCCAATTTGTATTCAACGATTTATTGGATAACTAACTTGGATAACTTTGAATCAAGTCCTGGGTAATTGAATTCAAGACAGATAAGCTTTATGCTGCCTTGTGTTAACCGCTTCAGAAATGAAACAGAATGTATAGTAATTAAATATACATATACTATACATAAAACACTTTTTAACGCGTCAATTCAAGCAGAAAAATAACGACAAAAGCGGGATGTGAACCGCGGACCTTGGAAACAATAAATAAAATAAATAAAAAGAAATAAAATAAATAAAAGAAATAAAATAAATGAAATAAATAAAATAAATGAAATAAATGGAATAAATGAATTAAATGAAATATATGAAATAAATGAAATAAATAAAATAAAATAAATAAATTAAATAAATTAAATAAATAAGATAAATTAAATAAATTAAATAAATTAAATAAATTAAATCAATAAAATTAATGAAATAAATAAAATAAATAAAAGAAATAAAATAAATAAAATAAAGAAAATAAATAAAATAAATAAAAGAAATAAAATAAATGAAATAAATAAAATAAATGAAATAAATGGAATAAATGAAATAAATTAAATAAATCAAATAAATTAAATAAATGAAATAAATTAAATAAATAAGATAAATAAAATAAATTATATAAATTAAATAAATTAAATCAATAAAATTAATGAAATAAATTAAATAAATAAAAAAAATAAAAGAAATAAAAGAAATAAAAAAAAAAATAAATAAAATAAATGAAATAAATGAAATAAATGAAATAAATTAAATAAATTAAATAACTGAAATAAATTATGTAAATTAAATAAATGAAATAAATAAAACAAATAAAAATATAAAATAAATAAAATAAATTAAATAGGTAAAATAAATTAAATAAATTAAATAAATTAAATGAATTGAATAAATTAAATAAATTAATTAAAAAAATTAATTAAAAATAAAATAAAATAAACAAATTAAATAAATTAAATAAATTAAATAAATTAAATAGGTAAAATAAATTAAATAAATTAAATAAATGAAATGAATTGAATAAATTAAATAAATTAATTAAAAAAAAAAAAATTAAAATATAAAATAAAATAAACAAATTAAATAAATTAAATAAATTAAATAAATTAAATAGGTAAAATAAATAAAATAAATAAAATAAATTAAATAAATTAAATGAACTTAATAAATTAAATAAATTAAATGAATTGAATAAATTAAATAAATTAAATTAATGAAATAATTAAAATAAATAAAAGAAATGAAATAAATGAAATAAATGAAATAAATAAAATAAATGAAATAAATGAAATAAATTAAATAAATAAGATAAATAAAATAAATAAAATAAATAAAATTAATAAAATTAATAAAATAAATAAAATAAATAAAAATAAAGTAAATAAATAAGATAAATTAAAAAAAAAAAATAAAATAAAATGAAAAAAAAGTTAATAAAGTAAATAAAGTAAATAAAGTAAATAAAATAAATAAAATAAAAAAAAAAATCAAATAAATCAAATAAATCAAATAAATAAAATAAAATAAATATATGTTATCATGTCATGTTTAGTGTAGATTAAACATCATATTATGTATATGAGGCAATTATGTAGCCACAAAGCTGAAACCGTTTTTCATCTGAAAAATTTTATATTGACATAAAAGTTAGCTGTTTCAGCTATGGTATGTTTAAAAATGAGGCTCGTTATGTTCTATCGATCAGACTGCAATAAGGCCGTATCATTCCACATGCAAACATAACGCGGCCGGGAACCCAGACAGGTATTCGATGCATGCTCTAAGTCCCATAAACTTTTTTTAGTTTCCACCACCACAGGCGGTCAAACTATTCCATGTTATTTTACCTCTACTCTATAGATTTACATAAAAAAAAACAGAAATTGAGTATGATAAAATATAATACGCTACATCTATCAATATTTTAAGGTTATTCAGACTCAAGAAAAATTTACATGTTCTATTCAGTAGTTAACTATATAAACAATATTTAGTATTGTAGAATCAGGTCTTATTTAAATGTTAAATTCATAAAATTACTTGAAACAAATTAAAGGTTAAAGTTATTTGAAACAAATATTAGAAATATAAAAATTTCTAATATATATATTGTATTACATATATATTAATTGATGTGTGGCCTGAAAGGACAATCTTTCAACTCTGGATACGTGTAAGACGAAAGAATCGTTGTGACAGTGGTTGAAATCAATTTCAGGGAAGATATTGACATATTTAGTGTAATATTGCTTCAGATTCAGTGCAGGTGTGGACGGTTACGAAATTTTGAACGTTTGATTTTATGATAATAATGCCGTGTGATTTGTATGTCAACCATGATATGCTTATGCCATGTTTTTTGTTGACACAAATCCTAACTATTTGCGCTGCGTATTCCAACACTTGTTTTACTTCAGTAACGAATTGAAATTGTATATTTTGTAATGTCATTGAAGGAAAAGAAATAAAAAATTTAAATAATTATTTAGATAAATAATAAAGAATCATCGTAAAGCTATTTTAAAACCACGAGATGTGCTAGTGAAATGCTCATGACGATGTTTCGCGAACAAGAAGGTCCAAGAGAATAACTATTGGTCCAGAATTCTGTGGAGTAAGAACGAAAAGGTTGAAAAGAAACAATCGAACACAACTGAAAAAAAAGATATTCGAAACTATAAGGGTATTGTTTTGGAAAGCTCTGCTACAACCCTGACTCCTGAGCCAAAGCTTTTTGGATTGCGTGCGCGGTCGAAAGACACGGTGAGGAAAGAACTTATGAATGTGCCTTCAATAATGCACCCCTGTTGTAAAAGTTTACACGTATAAAGTATAAAGACTGACGGCGACTCGATAAACGGCAAAAACGCCATATAAATAGTTTTCCTTTCCATATCCTCGATCGTATTTTGAGTATATTTCCATTTTTTATGTTTTAAATAAATTTGTACTTATTACTTAAATATACATATACTATACATAAAATTCTTTTTTCAACGCGTCAATCCAAGCACAAAAACAACGGCAGAAGCGGGATGCGAACCGCGGACCTTGGAAACCAACTATGCCCAGGTATTCATACCGCTCGGCGAACTGCGCCATTGCTATGCCTAGACCGACTCGCGCTGAAACTAGTATTTATATCATTGTTATCATCGTACGATAGATGTCGCTATAGTATATATTCAAAGTATGTATATTTTTATTATTATTCAATCAGTCTTCATTTATTCACAAGCTTAATATTATTAAATTTGTACTGTTTTTTAAACATTAGGATAGTAAAATGAGAGTGGTGGTTAAAGCGTATGCTTCTCACACAGACGAAGAAGCTTGAATTTCTTAAATCGATTAACTTAAATCTTACCTCTTTACATGCCCCCGGTAGGGTCAAACCACCCCATAAGGATGAAATAAAAATTGTCCAGGTCTCGGGAGCGTCGGGTTGATCATCCGATCTCCTGATTAGCCCTGATCATTGAACTTCCAAATATTTATCTAACCATCTATGTAGCCATGTGAACCTCCGGGTATACAGGTGTTTTGAGACATGGCATAGACAATTTGTGAGATTACAGAACTTTGAAACGGAAATTCGCGGTGTCCATATGTTCGCCTAAGTAAGGAACTAAGGATTTGGCGTAGCTTTTGGAGACGAAACAGATATAATTGAGTTTATAATACAACATTAAAATTGTACATTCATTGTTGAAATTACAGCATTCATACGATTGATTCCGTGTTGTAGTACTAACAAGTACGAGAATGAACGGTAGAATACTTGTGTAGACTTTATTGTTTTTAATTACCATTATAATATCAAGTGCTTACTGTAAAGGTAGTACATAAAACTTCACATGTAAATAATATAAAGCCACTTCGGTAAACGTTAAAAACTAAAAAAGTAATATAAAAGTTCCGGGACCATCTAAGCGACATCTTTGAATTTGTATCAGAATGTAACTGGCTGTTAACTGTCGTCTTCACGGGGTTAACCGAGCAGTAAAAGAACTTTTAATGAAACGAAATTTTTAAAAACTTTTGAACACTCTTTGATATTCAGATAATTATAACATAAGCGATTCTAACACCCATATGTAGAGACGTTTTTAATATCTGGGGTGAGTCAGGGGCTGAAGCATCATCAATTTAACCATTCTATATATTATTATCTATTATGGATTGAATTCCTTTAAAAATGAATCTGCATACAAGTATAATACCAGTATGCAGATACATTCCTTAAGATAAGAAACCTTAATATTGACATCTCCCGTCTTTAAAAATGGACGACAAGTCGCGGGCTCGTCACGTGGCCGCGTGGAGGAAGTATGCAGGAGCAGGTCGCAAGACAAAGAAATTGTTTTTGAAACACAATTCGCATTTATTTTAAATAAAGACATGATTTCCTCGTCCGACCACTACATGACGTTTCACTGGGACTTGACTCTCAACTAAGCGCGCTCGTAATGGGATGTCACCCAGCGCCGCAAGTGGCGATCTACAAAATTAATGGCGCACCAATGCCAGCAGCCATGTACATAACTATTGTCACACCCGTGACCGGACTTGTCCAAAATGACAACATGGCGACACATACATGTGCGACAAGCGAACAGAAATAAGACACGAAAGGTTGTATATCGAGGTTATTTTCTATACTATCTGTTAAATATGATGAAAAACATGCAGCATTACTAAAAAATATCCCATTAAATGTAATTATAAAATATCACAGATGTTTTAATAAGTTAAGGTTTCTACATATAAAATATATAATTTCTGTGGTGCGAAATAAATTGTATTAAACTCCAAAATGAAATATTACTATTTGACTATGTGAAAAATTCAACTTAACTCCGCATTGTATAATGAACGCCAAAAATTTGGTCTCTACATTATTCCAACTTAATTTATATTAGCAAATTCTCGGACAGTTTGTTGACTGCGTCTAAATCTGATATTAAAATAATAGACCCAATGAAAATTACTAGTCGGGCGCTTTCGTGTGGAAAGGTTATAGAATTTCAGTATAATAATTTGACAGAAACGGTTTATGTCTAATAGGGGCAGTCAAAAGGTAGTGTGAATTAAATTGAATTAACACACTTGTAACATGTATTTAAATAAGGCTCAGCAGGATAATCTCCATTAAATTAATGTCATCTTTATTTTATAATAATTATATTCAAGTGTTGTGGCTTTTAGTTTTAGCCGTGTATGGTGAATTGAATTCTGCCAATATTTCAACCGCCATTGCAGGGGTCTTCTTCAGGGTTGACGACTTTATGATGATTAAAGGTAGTTTTTTAAGAAGTTCAGTCGTCAGCCTCACCAGTACCTCCACGAGGTCATGTCGGAGAGTCGTGTACGGTGGGTATGTTCTAAAGAGTATACCTCATGTCATGATGAAATATCAAAAACCTTCACGGACATGTAAGGACAACCACAACCTGACATGACATTCGTGGAGATATGCTTCTTACAACATACTCATCACTAAATCTAGCCGTGAAAACCTAAGAAGTTATATAATATACGATATGGTATTTAAAAAATTAAAAAATATTCGATTTTGTCTTAAGTGTCATTTTGTCTATAATTACATGTAAAATTAATAAATTTAACATATTCAATTATTAACATAAGTATTATTTTTAAAGGTTGAATCCAAAATGAGGATATCCGAAAAATAACTCGAGTATAAGAGACTTCTGAAGGAATAGGCCCACTCAAGTGAGAATGGGCAAGCCATATCTGTCGGCAAGACTACGGTCAATGGGAAATGAAAGTGTTGGAATGGCGTCCATAAGCTGGCAAACGGAGCTTTAAGCCATGACCTTCAAGATGAACTGAATCATCATAAGAATTATGTGGAGGGCAGAAAATGATAAGGATGGAGAATTATGCGGAAGGTCTAAGTTCAACATTGGACGAACACAGGCTGATAATGATTTTTATTTTATTTTCTTTTATTTTATTAACGGCCTAGGCCAATACATACGGTTATAAAATAGAAAATACAATAAATGAAATGGTAAAACAGAACAATATAATAGCTAAGACAATACATTTAGACAAAACATGAACATGAGTAAAAAAAACAGAACTAGTATATTAGTAGAGTGATCTGCGAAATGCTGGAAGGTCCACCCCGAAAAAGTCCAAGTCACTAGAGGAGTTAACCAGTCTACACATTCTTAACATAGGAGAATACAATCCATAGTTGGTTTTGGATGTCCTTACATGTAGCAGGTCACTGCCTCTAGTGAACCGGAAGGGAACATTGAACGTAATTTCCTGCAATAATGTCGAGTCATCGATTATGGAGTTCATAATTTTAAAAATAAACAGCAAGTCAGTCACTGTTCTACGTCTCTCCAATGTAGATACATTAAGTCGCCTCTCTACATCTTCATAGGAGTAGCTACCTCTCTCAAGGCCGATCAGTCGTGCAACCCTTAAATGATGATGATGATGAAAATAAATACGATGATAATAATCGAGTTCAAATTAATTCCATTGAAAATCAATATGTTCTTGTAAGTGCGCCTATTCCGTTTCCCGCAACTTTTTGATTGCCCCTCGTAATAATTTGACAGAAACGGTTTATGTCTATAATGGCCGGGATATTTACGACTACCCAAACCCCGTACATTTTGTATTAAGCCTGGGGTTTTTGTAATCGATGTTATCTGTGACTAGAACCGCACGTACTGTGGTCTGGTCACTGCTGTAGCAATATGGGCCCAAAACCCGGCCTTACGTGAATTCGGCCTTTAATTTTCAGCCACCCTTTTCCGTGTTCGATAATATGCTTTTTTAAGTAATCAATTCATTTAAGTTGTAATCGGAGATTTTCTATTATTTTTCATACTTAATAAAACATTTACGATTGTATCGCATTTCTTGTCAAGGGCGGACTTTCACATATCAACTTTTGTTAGAAAGTTGACATGTGACAGTGAAAAGTATTCTCGTAATCCGTAAGTGAAAATCGTCACATTTTATGATATGACATACAGTAAGACAATTTTCTTTACAGATTTGCCTAATGAAATTTGATTGCCAAAATTTGATTGCCGAACAATTTTATAGGCATAATTAAATGGAATTGTCAAAAAAAATTTACAAATTAAATATAATTATATAAAAAAAAAATCAATTACGTATTTATATCATCCGTTAAATATAATATTCGTTATTTATTTTAATTAGTCATTTCAAAATAAACATTTTACTCTTTTACGTAACTATTGTTCTTAGGGAAAACAAAGATCCATAAAATTTCATTTTCTTTATATAATAATAACATCATTGTGAAAAGAAAACAAAAAATAAAATTGTTATTTTTATATTTAGCCTAGCACGTGATTTAATAAAAGTATGTTCAGAGGTTGGTGGAAATAATGTTTTGTTTAAAAAGCATTTATTTTTATTTGCGTATATTCATTTTAAAATATTCTTAAGTTAGAAATGATCAAAGTTCAAACATCTTCATTGAATAAATAAGTATTCAAAATTTTGTACGCTAGTAAAAAAGGAAAATCCGCCTTAGTATAATATAATACGGTCTCCATCATTCATACAGGATTATTTTTTTTAAACTACACGAATAATTAATTAACACAAGAAAACTTTAAATAAAATATTTCGCAGAAACTGAAACCAAAATGTGTATTTGTACCAAGTTGTTCTTATATATGATGAACTATACATACAAGGCTCATTAAATAAATCATTTAGGCTTACGAGCTCTGTATTATTTATTGCCTTATGCACAAATTACGTTAGTTAAAAAATTTACTCTGACATACAGGGCTATTCCACTATAAATGCTTCTTTTTTCATTTTATATAAGTTGAGCTGCCTTGAGACCACGTCACGAACAATGAGGCTCTCGGCATAATGAAGGAAGATAGGCACCTAGTAAAAACCATCTCAGAGAGGCGAGCCCAATGGATAGGTCACATCATGCGCCACGATGGTTTTCTTCACGACATTTTGGAAGGGATGGTTGAGGGTAGAAACTGAAGAGGGCGCCCTAGACGGGCGTATTTGCAGCAAGTGTTTGAGGACATGAGTTGTAGCTCTTATGTTGAACTGAAGAGGATTTTAGAGGATCGAGAATAGTAGAGATCGATATGCAAGATTTTGTTGCTGCAAACCAATCCACCGGATTGATACTACGAACAAAAAGAGCCAAATTCTTCAGATCCTGAAAGCGCTAAAAAAAATAACCGATAGTCTTACACACATTTTTTAACAAAAACTCAAGTATCCTTCAGATACACATGCTTTTTCTTTATACCTACTGGATTTCGACCAAATGGGCTGTTGGGAATCTAATATAGAATATACTCGGTGAAAATTTTGATGCATGATCTGAAATGAGAAAAAAACATAGTAGCTGAGAGAAACATATGAAAATTAATGTGACTACATGCAATATGAATTAAAAGTGAATTTGAAGGAAGAACGTTATACTGAGACAACTATACTATTTAATCTTTGTGATATTATTGGAGCACTTAATCTAATTTAAGATCTTCTACAAAATCGTCTTTAATCCGTGAGATGATTCACAAAAATGTGTGGACACTTGGCCTGCGTTAAGCACACAGATCCAACGCTCGATTTGGTTCAACCTCAGCCTTAAATTATTCCAGTAATCAATCTTAATGCTTGGCCCGCGGTCTACCTATCTGGGCAAGCTTCATCCCGGTAATGTATATATAATGTAAACATATACTCGGTGTATAATATACTCAGGAGAGTGTACGGTGTGCAGAGTGTAAGTCCAAAGAAAGCTAATTAGAAACACTTTGCGGAAGAGAAGAAAGTTGTGAAGTTTGTACGTCTGTAATTCCAAGGCGTGAATGCTGTAGTTATGCGGTAATATGCATATTACATCGCTTCTATATGGACGTATTTCAACAAGTGTTCACTTCATATTTGTGATAATTGCGATAACAAATATCATATGTTGTCCATTCACCTAAAAAATGAATGAATTAAATAATAAAAATGTGGTACATATTAAACCAAGAAAAAATATAATAAGAATATAGTTTATACATACATTTATATTTTTTAATGTATAATTATAAGATATTACACCTTTTAATTTAACTTGATTATATGAAAGTTTTACGTATTATTTCACATTATTTATTTTACAAGCAGTGTATGAATATAAATATTTTGAATAAAATTTCATTTGTATTAAAAGGAGCACATAAAACAACTACTAAGTTTGTATGAATAAATTTAATGTGAATAAAAATATTTAATCAAATTACACGATATCAAGATATAGCACAAATTTTGATTATCAATGAAGTCAAATATTGTATATAGTACACATATAATAGAAGTGTCTTCGATGTTTTATGGTTTTGTGATATCGTAATAATCCAAGAGGTTTCAATGGCTATGTTTTTTTACATGAACGTTCCAAGCATTCAGTTGGGAGACGAGCTCCTGAGGAATAGTTTTCTTTTAACTGTCGGGGTCTTACTCTCGGTGGAAAACAAGTTTTCAAGCATTCAAGAGAATATGGCAATACGCTCCAGATATCTGGAGTCTAGACTTGTAAAAAACCTGGATGTGACCTCTACTATTCTACAAGACCCATCACTCTACTCGCTCACTTAAAAAAAACATGAAGTTCTGAAGGTATAATGAAATGTTTTTTTTTCATAATAAAGCAATTCCTCTGGCAAGTTTTCTCATCTGATGCCACCTGAACACACAAAGAATGTGAAAAATGGCAGTGAAATATAATGCCTAAAGCGATTCGTTTGAGATATGATTGCGTGAATTTTACAACTGTCATGAGACTGTGGATAAAATGCTTGTCTTATAAAATCCCCATACTTTTGTACAGTTAAGAGACCTAGCACGTAACAAAAAGCCAATAGAGCAATGAGTTTCGATAAAATGCGCCTGTTCAGAATGTTAGGGATACGATAGTTTGTGGGGTGCGACGAGGTTTAGAAGTACACATGTAATATTTATTTCTACAGTCAGCAGAGACGAAGGTGAACTTAATTGAAACAAAACCTAATGACGTGTGATAATAAAAATTAAAGAAATTTTTAAAAATGTATATTACCGTCTTAAAATGAAATTTATAAGTTTATGTGAAATTACAGGATGCAGATAGATCTTGGAAAGAGGTAAGTACCATGGCAGATCATAAAATTTTATGGCGTAATTTCGTGTCAACCAAATAATTGACCTAGAAATTGGATATAGGAAGAAGTAAAATTTATAAAGTGAGACGATAAGGTTTCAAATCTTATCTGTGGCATGAATTCGACGGTGTTTTACTACGACACAAACTGAATTTCTGTCACGGTGAAACAATTTGTTCCAGTTGAAATCCGCAGACAGAGTGTCGATACAGAGCTTAGACTAATTACGTTGGCAAAACAACACCCCACATGCAGAGTTCAATGGCAATGTATCATTAAATGGCTAGCGCAACAGAATACTCGTACATATTAAATAGTCAAATTACAAATCACTTTTATGTTTGACTAATATATAACTCAATGTTGAATGCTTCAATCATTTATTTTTTATAAAATATGACTTGTAATAAAATAAATAAAAAAATTATTGTGAGCGTTGTAAACGTTAATTTTAAATGATAATGTCGAATTTCTTTGAAAAAAATCTAAAATAAAGTTCCGAAAAGTATATTGAATTGTACAGAAGCCTTGAAAGTAAACAAATATATTTAAAAGGTATAGATAATATGGGTTGTATAAATAATAAATTCAATCAAAAGTTTCAATAAACTATAGAACCCAATGATATAACCACACAAATTCCGCGTTTCATAGGTAACATGATACAAATAACTCACTGGGTGATGATAACATTTCTCTTCTTGTCATTTCAAACTTAACCTGAAATTTAGCATCGAAAACCTCATGCACGTATTGTTTTCATTAAATGAAATATTTTTCTCGTGCGTATTTTTCATTTTTTCTGTGTTTTTTCGCACACCAGGGATCGCTTGTTCAAAACCCTCCCTGTTCCGTCCTGTTTTTGGAGACTCAGATGGGGACCCGTTACTGGACGCTAAAAGCTTCCTGTGATTCTAGATGCATCAATTAGATGTCAAATAGACCTCAGTCTAAGGCTGCAAAATTTGTATACTACAGCGAGTCTCGAATTGCCTTTTTAGATAACACGTTGCTTACCACGAAATACGTGAGAATGGATAAGGAAATGGTAAGGTTGGGAAAAGGATTCTACAGAATAGCAAGGATATTAATATTTTTTAAATTACTATGCAATCAAAATTTTTGAGTGAGATAAAAAATTTAATTTAATGTGAAAAATATATATTTTTTAAGCTGGTAATTATTTTGTATTGAACTCTTAAGACATTTTTTTTTGAAAGTTGAACTCAAGAGACAAATAAATTTATTTGTTTAATTAATATTTGTTATCATAGTATTGTCAGCTTACATTACCAATGCCTTGTCCAAAGACATTTTTGCATCGGCGGTAGTCCATCTGGGAACATGTGCTTTAGGCTTTCGGGGGAGAACCTGGACATTGGTAAATTTAGCTGTTTTTTATTTGTTATTGAGTATTCTCGTACTTTGGAAAGCGCATACATGAGAGATATCTATAGAACATCTAAATGAATTTATAACTCAAAAGGAACAAAAGGAAAATACATAAAAGTCCTTGAATGATAGAAAGTATACGCTTGACAAAAAAAAATGCTTATATTTATTCATTTAAAACGAAAAGTAATAACCCCTTGATATTGTGGCTTTTGGGCTTAGCCGTGTGTGGCGAATTTCTTCTCTCTGATATTTCGACCGCCATTGCAGGGGTCTTCTTCAAGGCTGATCACTTTGTTGTGAGTTGGTGTCAGGAGGTCATCAGAGAGAGAATCGGAGAGAACATCGGAGAGAACATCAACAGGGATGACGGCTTGATTCTCAAAACAGCATGGCTTCCACCTCTAGCACATACTCAAAAGCATAGACAGACAAGAAAGGACAACCACAGTCCGACATGACGTTCGTGGAGGTACTCTTCTTAGAACATATCCACCGTACACGATTACCCGACAGGACGCTCGGGGAGGTACGTTAGGCTGACGGCTAAACTACCTCCTGACACCAACTCACAACAAAGTCATCAACCCTGAAGAAGACCCCTGCAATGGCGGTCGAAATATTGGAGAGAAGAAATTCGCCACACACGGCTAAACCCAAAAGTCACAATATCAAATCTGGCCGTGAAAACCTAAGAAGTTAATAATCCCTTCTAAGCATATATTTTGTTATTGTATTTTTGCGTTGTGGATGCTATATTTTTGTTAGCAACATAATATCAAATAACTCAGTTAAATGTTTTTCATGTAAACGCATGCATTGGTCCCAAAAAGATACCAGACCGTTATTGTGACATCCCTGGCATAACTGTGGTTACTGTCGCGTTGGTTTTGTCCCACATAAATTACAAATACGCGAAAATATTCCAAATGCGACAGGACATCGGTTTTATTGCAATACAGGTGCGTGCCGTATAAAATATTGACGTTAACCTTGCGAAAAGCTGAAAAATATAACATATTTATTTGCCCGAAAAGCACAAAACTCGTACAGATTCGCAGGCCATGTTCTGCATAAAAAAATAGCGGGGATTGCTTAAACATTATTTATAAGGGAACGTTTTATTGTTCAAACTGAAAGATAAATTTATTAAACAAATTAATTACAGTCATTTAATGTTTTTAGTAGAAATGTGCATGAATGTGACTCAGGAATGTTAAATACAAAAAAATCTGACATAAGACTCAAAAGAAACAAATAATTCCGTAAATAAACGTAGTAATTCGTTTTTTAATATGAAATAGAAAAAAAATAAAGAACCCTTAAAACAAAGAACCGTTTTTTTAAATAGCCCTTAACTGTTTGTCCAAAGTTTAAATAGGCAATACAAAATGATTTATATATTGTAAATTTGAAAGGTGTAGAAAGGAAAAATATTCTTGAATTTATTCTCAATTTATTTATATCATGACATATATCTAAATAAAATAAAAATGTACACTCAACTTTAATTCACACAAACATTTATCGCAAATATTTGTCAATTAAATTTTAATTGTAAAGGTGTTCTTTTTTTTCAAAATATGTACTTGTTCAAATAATTTCATAAATTTACATTTACTGTACGCATAATTTTCAGTTTCAATTTAATTTTTTGATAACATATTTGATAATTAAATATTGCTCAATGTTTTTATATATTCGTGGCCAATTTTCTTACTTCCATTTTGTTTAAATATGGCTTAACATTTATTTCGTTAGCGCAACTCAATTCCTCTGTAAGCATTTTTTTCGCCCCTAGCAATGTGAGTTACCGCGTCATTAGACACATGTAACAAAAACCGAGCCAGATACAATGTCGTATCGTTGCTTTCGAAGGTGTATTATTAATTTCGGCCCGCGCTCTTTCCAATCGCATTATTGCACCTAGTTGTGAGGAAATGAACCCCCCACCGAAGAGAGAAAAGAAATAAACACAATTCATAAGCAAGCAATATGATTTGTCGAGCTGGGACTATCTTTAGTATTTCCATAAAAACGAGGGAAATACAACGTAAAGGCTCCGGCGCACGCGACACGCCATCACCCACCTTTTTGTATGTAAAAACATATGGAAGAAATCTAAAAGAAAGTGATAGAGAAATCTCATATTGATTACATGGTGCATTGATACAAGTATTGATTTACCAAATGTATAAGAATAACATTGTTATACTTGATTCTTAACGTTTCTATACTTGTTATAGTTTATTTACATAATCTCATATATTTTCATACTTTGTAAAATATTGTATCAGTACTACACTTACATATATTTCCTAATCGTGTTTTTCCTCACATTTGTGTATTTTTTTCACTTTTATGTCACATATTATAATATAAACATACTTAATTAATATTGATAAATTGAATGTTTTAACTTCTACGTTCCAGATAAGTACACCGGCTCTCCCAGCTATCCATTGCTTTTGTGGAGCTTCGAGCACTCAATTTAGTACAATGGCAATGGCGCTCCTAATTGGCCTACCAGCACACCACGGTTCTTTTCTTACATCATTTTCCTCTTTTGTCGGTGGTATTGTTCTCCTAGATCTCTGTGATCGTTGGCACGTGTCATCTTCTTCTTTTTTTATGTTTTTTTCTTTCTCTTTTGTATGTATTGTATGTTTATGTATACTCTATGTTTCTTATTCTTTATTATTCTATGTAGCTTGGAACTGCGGTTCTTTTAAATAAATTAATTAATTAAGCTTATTATTTGGAACACTCGTATTTCTACGTAAATTTTATTTTTACAATATTTGTTCTTTATACATTATTATTTCATAAAATTTACTGCTTACTTTTTTAACTAAATCAAAGCATGGGTAATCATAATGAGAAAAAAAATGTCACACAACTACAGTAGTTTTAAGCCACATGGCTGTCAATATGGGCCTCATTCATGCATATAATTTACCTGAGATTGTTGCAGTAAGCGAAACTACATGGATATAGTTTTAGACGACCATATAGTCCAGCTATATGAGGATATTAAATTGTGATATTATATTTTTTCGCTAAAGAATTAGTCTGACAATAATCGACGTTGTTAATAGATTTTTGTAGTATGCTTTTGAAATATTCGAGCAAATTCGGGATTTGAACCTGGTACAGCTGACAGTCGAGATCGTTTAACGGTCGACAAAATCTCTTTGCAAATGCTGTTGTTACACATGATGCACGTGATCCTCTTGTCCCTACGCACCAACAGCTAGAAACGGTCATAATGGTTATGGCCCCAATAATTTTATTGCAATTGCCGTGTAAAAAATCACGAAATATTTTCTGTTTCAATTACTACCATGACGCATGAGTTCACTTGGTAATTACCGACCTATTGTAAAAATCTGGCCGAAAATCATAACAACATAAAAAAAAAAGATTTAGCCTACAATGTGCAGGCAGATACATAAAATAAAAATAATTCATTTGTAATCATATATTACAGATGCTAGGCTTCGGAAAACGACCTGTTCCAAATAAAACTAAGTGTTTTTATTAAAGCATGTCTAAGAGCATCATCATCTACCGGTCCGTCTACCGTTGAACGTAGGCCAGCAAAATGAGTCTTCATCCTCTTCGATCTTTCGCACCACAGCTACTTCCGCTAAATCAAACATAGTATATACTATTTAATACAAGCTAATTATTATGATGTTGTCAGTCTTGCAGAGGGTCAGTCAACGCTCCGTTTGCCAGTTCTAGGAGACAAGCATAGCCCGTCAAAACTTGTGGATTATGGTTTCATAATAAATGTTTGATTCTTAAGCAGGGGTTAGGCAAATAGCAAGTGTACATTAATTTGTTACTTGAAGAGATTTACATTGTTTGAATGATGAAAAACAGTCGCTATAAAACAGTCTAAAGCTAACCAGTGGTATACATATACTAAACATAAAATTCTTTTTTCAACGCGTCAATCCAAGCACAAAAATAACGGCAGAAGCGGGATGCGAACCGCGGACCTTGGAATCCAACTATGCCCAGGTATTCATACCGCTCGGCGAATCGCGCCATTGCTATGCCCAGACTGACGTGCGGTGAAACTAGTATTTATATAATTGTTATAATCGTACGACAGATGTCGCCATAGTAGCGCGATTCGCCGAGCGGTATGAATACCTGGGCATAGTTGGATTCCAAGGTCCGCGGTTCGCATCCCGCTTCTGCCGTTATTTTTGTGCTTGGATTGACGCGTTGAAAAAAGAATTTTATGTTTAGTATATGTATATTTAAGTAATAATAATATTGTAATATAGTCAATGATCTATAAAAGTAGATTAGAATATTGAAATAATAAAATAATATTCTAATAAAAATTAAAAAATTAACTAACCAGTGGTGTTTATAAAGACATACAAAGAGTCTGTCTAAGGGTTGGTGCAGGAGTAATTATTTTTTTTAGTTCAGAAGGGCAATGGCCGTGATAATAGCTGTAGACGACAGCTCTCAGGCTGGTCGATCCTCTCTACGGGCGTGTTGCGGTCCTCTGCTCTTCTCTTCGATCGATCCCCTCCCAGCTGATTGTAAGGCAGCTAGTTGGCCAGTTCTCCAGAGTAGGCGGGCAGGCTCATTCTCCAGAGTAGGCAGCAGGCGGGAAGTCCAGACGAGGGTTGGAGGTAGAAGTGAAACACAGGAGAGTCAAATCTATACTGATTTATTTTGGTTTTCTGGTTTATATTTATACAACAATCTCTCCGGGAGGCGCGCGCGGGGGGGGGAACGTCGACCAATCAGCGCGCTCGGCTCGCGGCTGAATTAGCGCTTCGCCGCAAGGATCCTGCGTGGGTCGACGCGTAAATGCTCGGGAGCTCCCAGACGCACGCCTCGCAACATTGAGAGCGCATTAGACCAAATTTACAATCTTTATTTATATATATTTCAAACATTTAATAGATAGAGAGACAGACAATAACTTAATACTAATGACGTACGCAACAATAGCGATAGAAAACACAAAGTAAAAACATAAATCGTGTTTGACTTTAAAACATTGTTTCAAAAGTTTTTATTTTTATAAATAATACATTTGTATTTGAATGTTCAATAATGTAAAATACTCATTAGTTTGCGTAGAAATCACAAAATAGTCAAACTGTGGGGTGTATAAGAATGGAAATAATAGTTATTGTAGATACTTTATGTACAGTCCATCGTGAAGCCAAAACCGAGGGTTCATTGAAAATGTACGTAAAATATTGAAATTACACTTTCATTTATTGAATATCTGTTACGGTAGTTATTGGAAAATTTCCATGCTATGGTGCGTCTATTGATCGATTGACATCATTGGATCGATTTCAAAGCCAATTCTGCTTAATCCCACGGCACGTGTCAATATATAAATTCTACATAGCACATGATAATCATAACATCCCACTCTATTGTTTACAATCCTTCATTGTTCATCACGCTACAAAATTGTTTTGCAGAAGTAATTGTTATAATATGTTATTGTATTAAAATTTTCAATAAATTTTTATTGCTCATAGATGCATAAGGTGTTGAACAATACATTTGCGCACATTTTTACGAAGCTTTTCCAAACAACTTTTTTTATAAATGATGAATTAAAAAATATAGGCAAAAAAAATATTAACCTTTAATATTAAACGGGTAACTTTGATTGTCACAATTTGTGGCTGCCAAAATAAAATTTATTTTTATAAAAAACACAATTCAGAAAATATTTTTAAAATTCAAAATTTTTTACTCGAACACTATGAATAGTAAGCAGTTTTTTAGATGACCTAAGTTAAACAGCGTTAGGCTCGGATCAATTTTTGTACAGGTAACCGATTTTTACTGACTGAGCTTCAAACCAAATGATGCATGCCGTGGGAGCATCGGGACTAGTAATGCAATCTCATTTTCTGTAAGAAACATTATGAACAAATAACCCATATCATACCTCAGATACTACAGCTACTGTATCATCCAGAACTCGAGCAGCTGCCTAGGATGTCGCCGGGAATCATATGTTCACAGGTGAACCTTCTTATGAAGAGATATCTTGATGCTACAAAGTACAGATAATAGCGACTGAAAGACCTGAAAGGCAGCAATTTGTCGTCGAGACATTGTGTTTCAGATATGTAACGAATGATGGTTTAAATAATAATAAAAAAAAAATTTTTTTACAATATAAATTAATGTAATTAAGTATATATTGTTAAATATATTCGAAAATGTGACTAACTTCGTAAGGTATGCATTGTTTTTCATGGATTATAACATGTATAATAACTTCTCATACTCGTAAATAACGTACTCGTACATAAAATGAAAACATGAAAAAATGTAAAGCCATATTTAAGGCAAGATGGAAGTAAGAAAATTGGCTACAAACATATAAAAGCATTGAACAAATTTAATCTTGAAATAGTATATCATAATATATCAGGAATTGAATGAAAAAGTTTTACCTAGACTGTATTCAATATTTCCAGATATCTAGTCCATATTCAGTTTTATAAAACGCACAGTTATTTGAATAAATTTAAAACAAACTGGAAATATTTATTTTTTAGTTGTTTTATTTATTTATTAATAATAATTAAAATACAATATACTATAATATACCTCTGTATGTTGTAGTATATTCAATACCTTCTTTCATGTCTCTACATGAAAGAAGGTATTGGATAATATCGTATTGTTTAGTTATTTATAATCAAAATGTAAAATCTTATAATTCTTTCATATTAACAGTTATAGTCTAACATATTATAGTTATTTTAGTACTAAATGATTATATTGGTTTAAATCAGTATTGCCAAAGTAAGAAATAAGTATTAAGTGTACAACGATAACTGAACAATTACGTATCAAAACAAGATAAAGAGATATAAAATGTGCACAAGAAAATAATTTAATAGAAATTGTGGAAAATGCGCAAATTTTTATTTTGTGAAAATAAAACGTTCGCTTAGAAGAATATCTGTGTTGGTGTAAAATAAATGCGTCTTCTTAATATCTCTTTTGTTGTTATCATTTCTTTATGTAGCCGCCAAAGCTGGATCAGAAAGAATTATTATTAATGTACATTTAAAATAACGAGACAAAGGGGCCCATTAATAAACCTTGCCGATTTATGTGGAGGCTCGAGCCCCTTTTTAAATGCAATGCCGTCTCCTTGTCATTTGATTCCTCAGCATTCATAAACGTCTACTGAGGAAAGAACCTTAAGCCAGTCGCTTGTATAAAGGAATCACTCTTTCGCGTCATGGCAGACTGTCCCATTGTTCGAGAGACGCAAATTAAGCATCGCAATAATGCCGAGATCGTTTTGCATTATTTTTTTTTAAATAATTCAAGTAAAGATCATATATACTATATATAAACAATGTATAATTTAAAGATATATCTTTATAAATATATAATTATAAGCACTCCTTAAATTTAATAATACTTAGACGGTAGAACAAAATTATACGATGAATTGGTTAAGAATATGTTTCACATCATTATCACAAATAAGGCTACGTATCGTTTTCACTGATTGTAGGTACTCAATGTAAAAAATAAACATATTTTTAATTTAAAATTTTCACATCGATTCTGGCTCACTCAAGGGAACGAAAAAAATACAATATATACATAAATCATATAATCTATTGAGATTGAATTTTTGGTCGCAATAATAATTGCAACTGAATATTGCTTTAACTATCATATCTATTCAGGATATCTGTTTGACGGATTGAATGTCTTTTTTTTTTTAATATGCATTAATAAATGTCAATTTTATTGGCATACATTTTTGTTTGATAATTCTTACATTTAAAAAAAAATCCTATTGCGTAAACTACTTAACGAAAATTACTACATGAATTAAATGATTAATTTCAAATTGAACTTATATGACGTTATTATTCTGTAGTAATAGGAATGTTATTTTGAAAGTGGATATTGCTCTGAATGAAACGTGCCGGGTGGTTACGGGGTGCCTAAAACCTACCCCAATATCAAAGCTATATCAACTCTCGGGCATTGCCCCACCAAACATACGGCGAGAAGTTACTACCAAGAAGGAACTCACCAAAGCAACCCACGACGCACTCCACCCCTATGTTTGGGTACCAAAGATAACTACACGGCTCAAATCAAGAAGAAGTTTCCTACAGTCGACAACGGAACTGGAGATACCTGAGGCCACCCTGCGGCTGAACATGTGGAGAAGCGCAACTGAGGGGAATACTTGGATTGCCCCGAAAGAGGACCTAGCCCCTGGACATGACCAAGGGTGGAATATATGGAGGTCCCTTAACAGACTTCGGACCGGAGTATGCAAGACGAGGACACAAATGAGGGCCTGGCAGTTTTACAGCGGACCGACTGAATGTGACTGCGGCGTAGAGCAGACCCTGTCACACCTTCTGGAGTGTGCGCTGTGCCCGGGAGTGGCTGCACCCAGGAAGACCTGATGATGGCCAGAAGTAACGCCATCGACGTCGCCCACTTCTGGGCAGACAGGATCTGACCCTGTTGTTTCCGACACGATTATATATATATATTTTGAATTCTTAGTAAATCACAGTATAAACTTACTATTATAGAAATATTTTTTATTATTTTGGTTTAGCTTTACTTCTGTTTTTCAGGTTTTGTGCTTAAGTCACATTATCTGAATCCATTCGGAGCCAAATGATATACAAATAACGCTGATAGAGGCGTTCTGTCTCTGTGGAACTAATGAATAAATATATATATAAATTTGAAATGCGATGTCACCCGTACCACGCAGAGATGGCGACGGACAGACCCTCACGATGTTATTATATACAGTGAGCCAATCTAGCGCATCCCGCCAACAAGGCAGCTTGATTAAAAACATTCCATCTGCACATCTGCAGTTCCAACTTTATTTCAATTCGCAATCACTAATTATCTCAAATCTTTGGTGAAGATACCGACTTAGAAATTTAATCAATGAAACATATTTATAAACCGTTTTAACATGGTCAGGACTAATTTTCAGACACCCACCTAAATAATACGTCTGACATCAAATTCTTGGAATATTACGTAAAGTTGTCTGAAGTACAAGAATTATCGATTCAATTCATATATTTTATTTATGGTAGCAACCTTTAGATATTGGTCAAAAATTACTGTTAGATTACATAGATTATATTAAAAGAAGAGCAGTGCATTTGTTAAACAATGGCACGGTTACGTATATTATATAAACTGTTAAAGATAGAAGTTCAGAGGGTTCATCTAGCCTTTTTGTCGCTACTTCTAGTATCATGAATTTAATTAATATAACTTACATATATTCATTAACGTCTGACCTAAAAAATCATTACAATGCATCCTTAGCTGGAATACAAACATCTTCAGCGGCCTGTTCTTCATTGGTAAATACAAGATTCGCAATATTTTCTAAGCATTTATTTTTCTTCTTTAAGCTGCACTTGTTAAGAGCTTTAACCGAGGCATCACTTTTTGCTATATGAGTAACATACTTTAAAAAGCATCACCATACGTGTGTACAAATTTAAAATAGAAGAAAATATTAGAATTTATATATCAATTAGTATCTCACCTAGACGCAGATTTAAAAAGACAATCCCATCTATACATACGAGTGTAAGCACAAAACAATTACATATAATTCTCATAAGCGGCATCCAACCAACGTGGTTAACCATCTAATGAGTTTGTGGAGAAGCAAATCATATAATACTGCTCTCTTCTGTTTGTATATATATTTGAGTGAATATAAATACAATATGATGGTAAAAAGTAAATGAAACAAGCAAGAAAACTTGTCTACGATGTTTTGGCTCGGAGTTGTCGGCGTGGACTGCGTGTCTTTGCCGAATCGATCGTATCGCAGAATTCGTTCGGGCGAATCGATATCAAGATTGTTGGCGTGATGACAGCCTGTCCCGGGGATGGCATTTTTTATTATTTTATTTGCCTGGTTCGGGCCCAAGTACCGGCGACCTCACCTCACCTGTACACCACCCGGCCCCGACTTAAATGCGAGGTACATTTTGAAAACGCCGTAAATAGCGGCTTTTTATTTATTCCACTCTTTACGACATGTCATATAGACTATATATTATAGACTCTTAAAGGTATTTTGAAAGTTGTAAATAGATGAGACTGTTAATCGCTCGCCTCTTAAAAAAATATAAAATATATGTCTCCAACACAGCAGTCTTTTAAACCATTAACATGCTAACAATATAATTGCTAGATTTTGATTGTTATGTATTTTACTTGTTGATAGAATTTAGAGCATGAATTTAAGCTACATTTCAACCATCGGATAAAATCGTAGCTTTTCATATAACTTAATTAAAAACTAAATTCAACCAAACTGAAACTAGTCGAAAAATTTGGTAGCTGATAAAAGTTGTTTGGACAGTATATATGAGAGTCATATTTATGTATGAGTTCTCAAAATAGTAATAGAAGGCAGGAAAAAATATGATTCATGGTGGATTTTATGCATCAGATTTTTTATTCATAATTTTATACAACTATGTTTTGGACTTCATTAGTCTCATTAGTCCTAAGAATATTCGAAAATATACGAGTGCCTAGATATTATTAAAGACGTGGTTTATTACCTGAACTATTTACGTGTAACTTATATACTTGCTAATGACTAGTCCTGTCCAAAAATATAAGTTTTGTAATTTCATATCAACAAAAAAAACTTTTCTTTGTACATTTACATAAAAGATATTTGTGTTTCTTTTGAATTACTGAGTTAAGCTACACTTTTTTATTGAATAAGTTGTAATAAAAGTACATTCTCAATTTTATTTTTTTCCATCGAACTTTAGTATTGCGTTAATCAATACATTTTCCTCTGGGGCCTGCATATCCTTCGGACTTAAATAAACAAGAAATAGATGGAAACTCGACCTGCAAATAATGAAACAACTTCCCAGACATGTCTATGAAGACCACAACCAGATGGCTAATATAGCGCATTGACTTTGGCAACTCCGATACTTTTCTGTATGCTAAGTCTAGCCGTCTAATAGTCTTGGTCCGTTAATTTCTCAGGTACATTCGGTCACAAGTCGGAACTACTACTTTATGCCGTTCCCGCCAGGATGTTTATTAAAGTAACTAATTTAGAGTGTGGTGAAATTCGCTGGCTTTAAAAGTATCACCACACTCTTGCGATGATGTTGTTTTAATGAGTTAACTCCACGAAGTGACAAGCACCGAGGTAGTTTTCCGCAGACGTTTGTTCGTAGTTTATGTTGCTTTTAATTCCGTCGCCATAATAAATTATTATTTAAGAATTTTTACTTTTTGATTATTAACATCCAAAAAAAAAACAAATTAACAAAAAATCATGTAGAAGTAATTTATTTAAATAATAATGATCTTATTATATAAGAGTATATTATTTTAATAACTGATAAGATAATTTCATAGGTTGTTTTCTTTTCCATATAAATTATGTTTTACATGTACTGTCTTTTGATTTTTTCGTGTTAATTAATGTGATCTATTATTATTACTTTGGGATATCGCCGCTTTCATCCGGCGTTGAGCTATTTTTAAATAGTATTGAACACTTTCAATAATAGCCTTAATATGTATTTACTTAGTTTTTTATAGCGAAATAAATGTTATTAGTATATCTCTTTTTTATTCTTTAGAGAGTAAATTTTTTTATCACTGCATTGAAATCCCTAAAAAATAAATTATTGATAGCAATGGTTGCGATACAATTTTAAAGACGCATTTTTATTCCAAATGGAACTATAGAATTTTTATAAATTAAATTCAAAACATATTTTTATTTATATAACAGAAAGTGTACAAACAAGTTTTTAATTAATTTAAAAAATAATTTGTGTCAGAGTTGTTTTTTTTGTTCTGAACAATAATCATATTGAAAATCTAATTACTCGTTTAAAAATAAGTGTTTTATAAATAGCCGATTGTGAAACGAATAATATTCTTCCCAACAAAATACCGTTTGATTGATATTAAGCAAAAAAAGAAAACAAATAAAATAGGGGACTCTTAATGAACAACCCGGAAATAAGAGACAATAAAATCACGTCCGTTTATTTTCTTTTATTACTCCTTTAAAAAAAATCTTAAAACTTTATGGTCTATTATTAAAAACTTCGTTTCAATTTATGTCTTTTTTTTCTAACAAATGAAAAATATTTTTCGATGGAAATTAACATTTTTTCTTCCATTACCTCTGCTCTCTTTATTTTTCGCGTTGCTGTAATGAATTTAAATTATATCGTTGCTTGGTACATGTTTTTAATTAATAAAATTATATATCGCTGCTTATTATTTTTCAGAGTTTATTTACAGAGCTTAAAAGCTTCAGCATTATTAAAAAGTATGTGTGTTCATAATCCGATTACAAGACTTCATAAATACGTATTTAATTTTATTAAAAAATGACATGCAAATAAAGATAAAATAACTTTAAATATTATTTTATATATATATAGATTATTTACTTCGATACGCTGTAGCATGAAGCCTATGCTCCAAGACTCTATCTAATCTAGTCACAAAAAATTTCAGTCATTCAGTTCTTAAATATTCCTTGGTCCATCTCAGTAACCAAAAATGTCTACCCAGTCCTATACCATGAGATATGGAGTAAAGCTAGCTGCTTCTAGTCATGTATGACCGTTTGTTAATGAATGAAGGAAGTCTGACGATATGATGCACATTGTTTCTTTGGACTGGACCATTTGATCATACGGAATCGTTGAATCCAAATACCCAGATAGTACGAATTTATGAATTGGAACTCTCTTATTATTTAGATTCTCAAGGATTCTGATTAACAAATCATCCAAAATATGCCTCGGGTAATTCACCTACCGGCTTTTCAAGTCTTAAGGATCCTACCGAAAGTCGTAGGAAACCATATTTTTAAAAATAATTTCAGCATTCATGGATCACGTTGCTTATCACCTCTAGTTAGAAGAAAACTTATTACAACGAGTTACCTCTTGACAGTGACGAATTGAAGAATGCTGCGAGTTAGTCTAAACTACAGTCTCATTACTAGAGGTGATAATCAACGTGATCCATGTAAAAACATATATTTATTACCAGATAAACCATTGGCGGCAGAATTGTCTCGAAAGAAAAATAACATAAGTCATATAATTCAAAATAATATTATTCTATTACCATCTGTAGACGCAGGAGGGTACGAAGAAATTTTACATTTTTTATCTTCAAGAAAAATATTTTACCTATGAAAAACAAGTTCTATAAATACAAAGAATTTTTTTTTAGCAAAATAGCGCGCTTCAAATCAACTGCAGTTTAAAAATTTCATGGTGATTTGTAAGCGTTTTATGAAGAAAAGTTTACTTTGCAATAACCATGTATTTTGTTTTAAGAAGTTGGAAGAAAATATTAAGAAGAACAAAAATAAAGTTTCTTTTCGATATGGCGCAACGGAACGATTGCATTTAATGTAGATGAAAAGTTTCGTGGACTTTCTTTCAACTCGCAAAAATAAAATCGGGTCAGACCAAAGAGCAACGCTCACCTAATTATACATTCTCCATATTATATTTTATCTTTTTATCCTTGTCGCTGATCTGTGAACAACTTGACATCATTTTTTATCTTTTTTTATCTTTTTTGTAGCTTTTTGTAAAAAATGTTTGGTATTTTTTCCATACCGCAGTTATCCATAAACTCAACTTTGTATATTATATTTAAGACTTAAATGATACCTTCTTGCAACTCGTAGATAGATGTTTATAGTTTTTGTAACCAATCGAGTAACTTATAATTTGATAACTACTTTACAAATAATTAAAAATATTCCTCTTTGAGGTGACACTAAACATAAAAATACTATGTGTGGAAAGTAATAATATTAAGCTTGTGAATAAATGAAGACTGATAGAAAAATAATAAAAATATACATACTTTGAATATATACTATAGCGACATCTATCGTACGATGATAACAATGATATAAATACTAGTTTCAACGCAAGTCAGTCTAGGCATAGCAATGGCGCAGTTCGCCGAGCGGTATGAATACCTGGGCATAGTTGGTTTCCAAGGTCCGCGGTTCGCATCCCGCTTCTGCCATTATTTTTGTGCTTGGATTGACGCGTTGAAAAAAGAATTTTATGTTTAGTATATGTATATTTAAGTAATAAAAATACTAGTCCTAACATACCATGATATAAATAAATCGTCCCGTAATGACGACGTATTCTAACTAAACTAAAAAGTAATAGTTGTAAGATGTTTTATACTGATAATATTATAACATAAACAGCCGAAATACAACTTTTTTTTTATTAATTATAGATATTAATTAGTATTGCACTGTAAACTAACTTGAAACTCTGTATCTCAAAATGATCTAATTTACGATTACCTTTGACCTTTTGAGATATTTTTGTCATTTACTAACTCTACTACTAATATGTATTTCATAACATTTTCACCTGTCGCTACTTTTAGAGAAGTATAGTTGTCAACTTTAAAAATTAAACCATTACGACTTGTGTAATAGTAAAAGTTCTAAATAACGTTGTAAATATATATTAAAATACCTATTTGTAGCTTTGTAAAGCCCCTTTTAAGAGCTATTCATTGATGTAGAAAGGCTAAAACCGACAAATTTCGAGTTACATAGTTATTTGATCAAGCCGATTATTTTATTTCTTTTGGAGAGAGTTCCTATATCCCCAATACAAGTTCACCGTTAATTGAATTATGCTTTTAGCGCCAAATCTTACACCCGGCTCTTAAAATCTGGAGATTTGATTTGCCATTTTAATGGACCGAGGGGACCAGTCCACCATTAACAGGGTTACATTTTCTTAATTTGAGTGCATTTCCCATCGAGTGGGGTGAGAAATAATACAAATTAGGGTTAAATCATTTTCTCCTGCAAGTTTATTATCGCAGATATTGTTATTCGTTAGATGTATGTATTTGATATTTAAATATTCAATTAACTGTTTTTTTTATTCTTGAGTTAAATAATTAGTTTTGTGTTACTTCTAATGTGTTTCATCGTAATAACATGCCTGATGTAAATATATATTATATATGTTATTTCTGTCTATATTCTCCTAAAAGTGATGTGTTCATAAAATAGCGCTGAACGTATGTAAACTGTTTCACAGTTCTGTACGCTCTAAGATTATCTATGCCTTGTCCCAGAAAACTTGTATATCCGGAGGTCTACAAAGGAATATATATGGTTTTCCAGGGCAAGAGTCCTGACTGAGGACTAGACTGTGACTGAAGTACCAGATAAATATTTAGATGTTCAATAATCAGGGTTTTTTAAGGACATTGGATGATCAGCCCGACGCTGTATCAGTCCACTGCTGAACATAAGCCTCCGGAATGAGTCTCTATCCTCTTCGATATTCTGCCTTCCGCATCTAGGTCACTCCCGCTATTCTTCTTATTTCGTCAGTCCATCTTGCAGGTGGTCGATCAATGCTTCGTTTGCCAATTCTTGGGCGCCACTCCAATACTTTTCTTCCCCATCGACGGTCGTTTCTTCGACAGATATGTCCTGCCCATTGCCACTTCAGTGTGCCCATTCGATGGGTAGCCTCCAATTGAGTTCTTTTGCTGATATCCTCGTTTCGGATTATATATTTTTGCGACACTTCGAGCATGGATATCTCTATGGCACGCTCTGTGACCTTTATTTTATGAGTAAGACTTGCTGTCAAGATACAGGTCTTAAATTAAAACATAACATATTCCTTATTTTACATCTAAGAATATGTTTCAACACTTCACTAACATAGTAATGTTAGTGAAGTGTTTGAACCTTGTAGGAGCGTGATAATTATAAACGCTGATTCGAAATAATCGTATTCTTCGTGCGCCGCATTAATGACAAGGCGCCTGTAATTTGATAATAAGATAAATTGAATGGTTTTATATTGCCTCGGAGGGACATAAAGTCGCCGCTAAGAGTAACAAATAGCGCATTTTAGTATCGCTTAACTGTAAGGAGCTTATGAATAAAATAGTTGTACTCTGGGCGGGATAATGGTGTGAAATGAGACTCGCTTCATCACGTAAAAGGTTCCAGGAAAGCCAGCTGCTTACGCACTATTATTTATTATACGCGTCTCGCTCTATGGCGAATAATACAATAATTATTTTACGCGAAGAAAGAATGTCAGATCGCTACCTAGCTTCTCCTGAAAAATTTTTGGAAGAAACTACGTAAACTGGAAGTCTTGTTTTGGGTTCATTGTAACATTATTATTTGTAATTAAATATACACATACAATTACACATCAAATTTTATACGCATCGATTCATTCAGAAAAAAATAACGGCAGACGTGGGATTCGAACCACGAGCCTTGCAACCTTTGCTCCGTTCTACACACCACGCAGTCCACTGACTAATTCTCTGCCTATTATTATTTGGTGATTCTGATTTTTAATATTGATGTAAATTATAAAATATATATTCAAATTAATCTACAATTATTCATTCACCATTCGTTCACGTCCGTTCCCTAAACTGGAGCATATGTACATCACAAACCGCAGCCATAAAGCTTTGGTAGCCGCCTTGGTCCTCGCCTCATCCCACGTCAGATTCGCCTACCGCAGCTTCACCGAGTACATTCTATTTTTACTTCCCGACAGCCTTCCAAGACGGCGAGACCCCGTGGGCTTTCAGAAAAGGCAGTTTTACTTAATTATCTTTTTCGGCATTCGTCTGGTTTATTAAATAAATAATCTTTTTAATCTAGTTGTAACATGGTTAAAATTGTGGAACTGATCATCACAAAAAACACTTTTGTAACTTTTTCGTTTTAAAATAATAAACAATTTAATTTTCTTAAAAAATTAACGTCTCAATGAACTTAATAAGTGAGAAACTGTAGTTTGCATTTAGATGATTGACAGTAACTAAATATAAAACTTGTTAAAAACATAGTTCAAATGTAAAAATATTTCAAATGGATCTTAATGTTGGTGCAAAAATAAAAATTAAAAATAAATACTAATAATTTACTGTTTCTGATAATGAAACAATTTATAAATTGATCTTTATTGTTTTGAATTCTATTATCAAAAAGTTGTATTAAACATAAACAGTCTGAGTTTATTCTGGAATATTTAATCTGCAAATAATCTGAAATTCAAAATTACACCAGCATACATTAAGAGTCAATCTTGATATACTTTTTTAAATTCTTAAATTTATAAATGAAATATATGATATAATGTTTTTCCTTATGAATAATTGTTGAATCGCGTGAATAATATAATAATCCTATATGCGCTATTTCATTCAATATTCATGCTTTTGATAACTCAAAGAGCCATCGACTATATAATGTAATCGATTAATCTTTCAGAAGCAGAGTTGAGTTCTCGAGAAACTTAGTGGCCGGCAAGCAGCACAGGTTACAGATATTGGTTTATATTTGCTCCGATTGGGAGAATATGGTTTATATTTGCCTTATGCTCCGATTGGGAGAATATTGCGAATGGAGTGATTAATATACCTGATTTCAGAGTTGTATAATTCCACGTCATATTCAATACAGGGAATTTCCAATACAATTCAACACTAAGTAATAATTACTGGAATCGATATTTTGAAACCAACAATCTTTTACAAGAATACAAGCTTTACTAACATACTTTGCACAAGCTGAAGCTCTCATTAATTGTTAAATCTTGTAATGAATAAAATATTTAGACTAATTATCATATTTATTTGCATTTTATTATACTACTATTACTACTGTGGATATGTTGAGGGTTTTCTTCACCATGTGGTTTTTCCTGTATGGGGGCCATCCAAAATGAACCCCGAATATGCTCATTTCGAACTCTGTCCACTCTAGTCACACCGCCCGTCCACCTCAGCATCTTCATCTCTGCCTCATGAATCCTAGTATTAATCAATGATATTTAATAAACTTTTTGATTTGGGTGAATTAGTTCGAGAGTACGAAAAAATACTATGATCCACATTATATTTTAAGAATTAAATCATCAATGGATATTTGAAAATTTTATAAAAAATACACAGAAATACACAAATTATGAAAATAACAATGCCTAAGCATTTCACAAATAAGAATGATAAAATATAATACAACTATAAGGTACGAAAAACTTATTATAATGAAAGATGATTATTCATATTTGGGTATTGATTTAAGGAAGAGTATTTTACGCATTACAGATTATAATTATTTTCTTTTATGTATTTTTTTGATTGGTTTTATTTATCGTATTGTGTTTATCAACAAAAAAATGTCGGATTAAATGTTTTACAAATTGGGTGGCAAGTCGTTTGGTATTCAGATCGTCGCGTCTATCGATTCTTCAGTAAGCCCCAACGCTCGATGCAAGTTTCCCAAAACGTTGATGGGGGAGATTAACAGGACAAATACAGGCACTCTTAAATTAAAACACATCAAATACCACACCGAATAAATTATTACACGTTTGTTTTAATAAGTTTATTTTAAAATACGGAAAACTTTACAAATACAATCTACCCTATCTCATTCTATGTTATTTAAAACTGATATTTAAAAATATACTGAATGACGGCACATATTTTTTCGCCTATTCCCTTTTAAAACATGAATTTTTGCACTTGATATATTGAAATGATGTATCTACATAAAGAAGTAAAATATTACTGTAGGAAGCATCGAATTTAAATTTATCGTGAGTTATTAAACTATTTCATCTACCTATATTTGTTTGTAATGTTTTTTTTTATGTACACACGTACAGGAGAATTCCGACAGATGGTGATAGTAATTTTAATGTCTCATTTGTGGAATTCGATGACGCTTATGGTACATATGGCTAAGTGTTGATCCGCCAACTATAAACTACAGCCCGAGATTCACGTATCATCCTTATTATTACAGGAATTTACTATGAATGAGTGGTCTTTACGAGACAACTTTCGTCTACCACCAATTAAAATTAATAGGCTACGACTGGAATTTTACGGTTGAGGGATCAAATTTTCAACAACCGAGGGTATTTTAGAGCTCAGAAATCGATTAAAAATCCTTTTTATTTAATTTCCGTCGGGGAAGAACCCACGACCTTTGGCTTGCAAAGCAAACGCTGTGACCATTGAGCTATACCCACCGGCAAATAATAAATGTATAAATAACAACGATTTTAACAATTTCATACATCTGAAAAATGGTTTCAACTAGCACCAGAACGTGTGATTTTAGGACACTAAAAAAAGCTTTGAAACAAGAGATTAATCGTATTATTTATTAAGAAATCGCACACAAGCTTTATATTCTTTGATATATGTTCTCCAAATGCGTGAGAAGAACGTACGTTTTAACGTGAGAAGTATTTTCTAATATCTTTTCACGAGAAGAACATTTAATATGACAAATCTAAATTTTTCATTGAAAGAGTTGTTGAAATTACTTTTTTTCATTTGTCATTAGCAGCAGCCTTTTGCGACCATATAATTTAATTAATCAGCGTATACACGCCTCATAGAAATATTAAGCAGATATTAATAAGGGTAACTTTATGTCAAACGGGTTCCAATGCCATTCACCTTTGTAATATGAGCAATATGTTTTATTGTTCGATATGTACCGTATTAATATCGGTGATATTTTGGATAGGCTTCTGTACAACCCCATCCAGCCAACAGCCTGTGGGCAGAAGAGCAATTTGATTACATAATCCTCCATCAAAGACCCTCAAATCGTGATGCACCTGCAAGCGTCCATAGATGAAAAGCTCCTGGTCTAGCGCTCTTTGCATACAGCTTCCGTTATTAATTTCATCTATCGAACAACCTGAAATCGACATTACCCCTTATTTACAAATAGTCAATTGACATTTGAATATAATATATTTTGCTTGTAATTCTTAATGGCTTGTTGCATACTTTATCTTCAATCAAAATATATTTATGTGATAAAATATTAACTTATAATTAGACGTGATAAAAAACATCACTTTTTGATTCAAGCATTCAATGGCAGGTTTATTCTTAATAAATTGCGTAAAAATGTTGCTTAAATGTCCTGGAATCTTATGACTATTTCTAATAACGAAGGTATATAAAAAATATTCCAATATTTAAAAAAAAAATTATCTTTGATTTCGGATTTCAATACTTTGGTTAACGTTGTATTCTAATTTTCTAGCGCAGCGTGCAATTTTCGTTAAAAATTTTGAAGGCTATCACTTAAATAAACTATTAATTGTATGGACTCGAAGTCAGCGTGCATGCTAAAGGTTGTAAAACATTATATTGTGTATATCTTCTTCATAGTATCAATCCGGTGGATTGGTTTGCAGCAACGGAATCTTGCATCTCGATCTCCATTCCTCTTGGTTCTCCGCAACCCTCTCCAGCTCAGCATAAGAGCTGCAACTCATGTCCTCGAACACTTGCTGCAAATACTCCCGTCTAGGGCGCCCTCTACAGTTTCTGCCCTCAACCCTCCCCTCCACAATGTCGTGAAGAAGACCAACGTAGCGCATGATGTGACCGATCCATCACGCTCGCCTCTCTGAGACGGTTCTTGTGTGTATATTAAACTTAAAATTATTTAAAAAAACGCGATAATATCACACAAATAATCAGATCACAATAATTATAGTATCTCGGTAAGTACCGTGAGAACCATTTTGTAAAAAAAATTCATGGTAGAGAAGGTAATTTGTTATATTTTTTATTAAGTTGTAAAGCGTACACGATTATATCATTTAGTTTTATTTTTCGTATTTTATAATATACCGCAGTGAATATTTCAGATATGCAGCTGTGAAAGTTTCAGTGTATGTGTACATCATCATCACATCGCATCACAAAAGGCATTATAGATATTTTGCCGATGCCGCGCTCTGAGGCAGGGGTGGCAAATGGCCCGCGGGCAAAAGAGCACTTCGCTCCCGTAATCTGCCGCCCGTGTATCCCGGCCATATTTTCGTTCGATTTGTATTGAAAGCACTTGTTGTGTGCGCGACTACGGAGCAGGCCCGCACCCGCAATAAACATATAATTGAATTACTCGGTTCGAATTAGCATATCTTAAGTGGGGATGAAGCGCTAATCCCGAAAGCCGTAATCCCGGCGGGCAGTAATCCCGGCAGGGTATACAACGAAACGACGGATCTCGGTGCGTGCGCGCAAGATGTGACACATCAGTCGCGGTTAAATGTATGCTCCCTAGGCACGGCATATGACCACCACATGCATATACCGGATATGTAAATTAACTACAACGTCCCCTTCCCCTTATATTGAGAATAAATATGTTTTTGAATTCATTTTCTATATCGTAAGAGTGATCGTAGTAATTATTTAGAGTTTAATGAACTAAAAAGCGCACGAACGCATCCACTACTAAGGAAATAATTTTAAAAAAAAATGAGCTATATGTCCTCAACGCGTAATGAAGTGTTTTTTAAGTCATATAGAGCAAATAAAGTATAACAATATGGATAAGCTTCACAAAAAATGCAAGAAAAGTGAAAAATATCAAGTTAACCATGAAAGAAAGGGGAACACAATAAATTATATTATTCATTCCTTTCTGCTGAATGCCGTTAACGATAGAAAATAATGTTAAGAAAAATATATCAATACCTTTCGTCAATCGATCATGATTTTCAGCATTGAGGTTTCAACAATGAAGAAGTAATCGTCGTTCAAGATTAAGACGTGCTAGTATTTAATTGGAAGGATGATGAAAAAGAACCGCTTTTTCCAGCTCTTCTCTATCGCCGAAATGCGTTCCACCCAGGTGTTTCTTCATGTCGAGGAAGAGATGGTAGTCACTTGGGGCTAAGTCCGGGCTGTACGGTGGGTGTTTGACAATACCCCATCCCAATTTTTCCGTTTGTGGCCTTCGGTCAATATTCTTGGCACCCACCTCACACAAACCTTAGCTTACTCTAGATGCTCCGTTAAAATCTTGTTGAAAGATGTTTTTATGACATTGGGGATCATTTCGGAGAGCTTACGATCCGTCACTCTTTGATCTGAGAGCATCGCTGCTTTCACTCGATTCGTTGCTCGACTTTCGACTAGTGCGGACGTGTTTGTCATTCTACCTACAGGATGACTCCCTGTTGCTAATGCGACATTTTGCAGATACATCGGCGCTTGGACGAGCACCGATTGCTGCTGAAGTGGCTCATAAAGGCTGTTGGATGCGGAAAGGAAGATGCACTGACGTCCGTTGGTGAGGACTCTCCACCCAACCCAGCAAGTCTGCCGTCTTCCTGCAGAAGGTGCTTGCCTAAGAAGTGCAAAGAAATTCCGGCTACCTTTGCAGAAATTGTTACCAGTTCTCGCCAAGTTTCGCCATCACTCAACTGTGACAGCAGAGACTCCGAACCTGCCGTCAGTGAAGTTACTTCAAATGAGGCTTCCGAAGAAGAAGAATCCTCGGAATCTGCTATGCAAGGAGCCCCTGCTGTTCTGAGTAAGGCTCCCAAGAAGGTCCTCCAGCTCATAGTTCGAGGAACAGGAGGCCCCGAATGCACTCTCCGTGGATGCTCTCTCTCTCCCATGAGCAATCTTTCCGGGGAAGTTTACCACTCGGATATGAGTCGCGCCTCTTCTGATGGGGAAGGCGTTCAGCACGTCGGGTGATCCGTGGTTCTGCTGCTCCTTCGAAGAAGGTTACCGGATTGAAGATGGCGTATCTTCACGCCAAGAGTCTTCACCCGGATACAACAGCTGATGACTTGCAGAGCTTCTTGGCAGCGACCGCTGCATTTAATCCCTCTTGGATGACCATCAGGAGTATTATCAGCAGACGGACGCTGTCAACTTCTTTCAAAGTCGGGGTCATCGCGACTTCGCTAGAGTCTCTCATGGAGCCTGAAGTGTGGCCTGAAAAGACCATAGTTCAACCCCGGATACGTGTAAGACGAAAGAATCGCAGTGAACAGTGATTGAAACCAACTTGAGTGAAAATATTCACATATTTAGTGTAGTATTGCTTCAGATTCAGTGCTAGTGTTGATGAAGGTGAAATTTTGGAAGTTTGATTTTGTGACAATATTGCCATGCTATTTGTAGGTCAACCATGATTTACTTATAACAGGGTTTTTGTTTTTACAAGTCAACTATTTGCATTGAGTCTCCTAACGCTTGTTCTGGTCGTGAGGTCATTGACACTAAAGGTGTCAATACGTTTACTTATATGTAAATTCTTCAATAATGAATTAAGATTTAAAAATATTTTGTAGTGTTATTGATGGAAATAAAATAAAATAATTGATAATTATTTTAATTTTTAACCAGATTAAATAAAGTTATATGTTCATTCACTTTTGCGTTTGTTTCGTTTGAAACATATGGCCGTCCAGAACGCTCTTTGCGCACGTGTTAAACGCTCATACACTTGTCTCCATAGATTTCGCTTAGCTGGGAATGGATTTCTACCGGCGCATTGTTTTTCGCAGAGAGGAAACGGATCACCGAGCGCGGTTCACGCCTGGCGGGCGAAGCGATGGGGAGATTCATCACGTACGGCTGCCAAGCCAAGACTGAGTTCCGCATGCAGCTTGCTAGGGAAGGTATTTGGAGTGGGGAAACCGAGGTATACTACAGAATCGCGGGACCCACCAACAGCGCTTTTCAGGACTGTAGCCCCACGGAAACCTTATTTTACCAATAACCCTTGTAATACGAGTATTTTGTAAAAATATGCATACCAATAAGTTACAATAGTCCTGATCTACATAAAAATCATTAAAACAACTTCAATAAAACACACTTAATAATTCCTTCACACGTGACGCATAAAGCCATAATTTTACACAATATTATTCAACAAATCAACTAAAAAATCTTCAAATCGTACAACTTAAACCAGCGTGCATAATTGAATGGTCAAAGTGTTCGCTTTGCCAGTCAAAGGTTGTGGGTTCGATCCCCGATGGAGATAAAAAATAAACTATTTTAAATCGATTTCTGAACTCTAAAATACCCCCCCCCCCTGTCGGTGTGAATTTGATCCCTTACCCGTAAAATAGCAGTCATAGCCTATTAATTAAAATTGATGGTAGACGAAAATCGTCCGGTGAAGACCACCCATTTATAGTTCATTCGTGTAATAATAAGGATAATGCGTGAATCTCGGGCTGTATTCTGTATAACATTGGCGGATCAACACTCCACATGCAGCGCTTAGCCATATGCACCATGGTAAGCGACATAGAATTCCACAGATGAGACTTCAAAATTACTATCACCATCTGTCAGTATCCTCTTGTATGTCTTTACATAAAAAATAAAAGCTTGTTCGGTATCGCTCTATCGTTTAATCCTGCCAAAAAAAAGTATTATTTTAACAGCCGAACATTATATTTAACTTTATTCAAGCGATGCATTCACATTCGCAAAAGCGTAAAAACCGTCTCGGAAATGACCAGGATTATGAATTTATAAAAGTTTCGAGCACCGACGCCAGGAATTACTCCAACAACGAAACAATTTTTGAGAGCGAGTCCCCGGAATACGATCAAATAGTTGCAGGAGAAATATTCACCGGCCCTTTACTCGATGCAGGCCGATGTGATCGCAGTAAAAGTTATAACCTATCCACTGATATATTATCTCTTATATTTATTTGACATTGCAAGCCGAACGTTTTCCATACGTTTAACATAGCAGCACAAGACAAATATACGCCGCTAAAAATGCACACAATAAAATAAATATTACGCAACTTTTATATTGGACTGTGAATTTTTAAATTTGATTTTTTTTTCTGTTTTTCCGGCCGGCGATACATTTGCATGGTTTTTTATGCAATGCGCAGACGGGGATGAAACGATATTCATCAATTTTATTTGTTTGATGTTTTAATAAATGTGACTCTCCCATATTATATGTATTGCCGGGAATCATATTTATGAATCGTGTTCGATATGTTGATAAAAATCTTTTTTTTTTTTTAATTTTTATACCATCGAATATCTGAATATAAATATTTTATTAAAGAAATCAAATATTGATTCAATTTATATAATGGTCATGCGTAAATGTATCCAAATTGAAACATAAATTACACTGTACCTATTATATAAACTTCCCGAAATGTGGTAGATTCTATAAAAGAAAGTCAGTTCATATGTTAAAATAACATAACTTTCATTGTCATTTTTTACTGTTGTAAGATCCTTGGCTGCTTGCCATACAAACGCTTTTAATAGGGCACTTTTTAAGGCATTGTTTTCTCTTAGTGGAGTACTTATAGTACTTCCTCATTATTAACTAAGCTTACTATTTGCTAGCCGTTTTTTTGCTTGGTGACAGTGACGTTGCAAAGCAAGATCTCTTCTCTATCTTAAACTCAAGCATAGCGAATTATTTATTTTTTCAAACCTATTTATGGTTGAAATTCTATGTACAACTGAGAACAAGCTGATTCCTATACTCCTTTTTTAAGACAATAACTAGGCTTTTGAATGCATTATTAACATATAAAAGAACTGAATATTTCTATTTGCTCACAATAGAGTATCTTCTACGCAAGCAACTTGCCAAAACATTTGTTTGAAGCATCTTGATGTACGGCTGTGAGACATAGTGCTTATCTGAAAGTGATAGAAAAACACAAGAGACCTTTGAGATGTGGTCGTACAGAAGAATCCTCGAAATTTCCTGGAGAGAACGTCACGAACAATTAGATTCTCAGCATAATCAAGGAAGATAGGCACCTAGTAAGAACCATCTCAGAAAGGCGAGCCCGATGGATCTTCTTCACGACATTGTGGAAGGGATATTGAGGGTAGAAACTGCAGAGGGCACCCTAGACGGGAGTATTTGCAGCAAGTATTCGAGGACATGTGTATGCTGAGCTAAAGAAGATTGCAGAGGATCGAGAATAATGGAGATCGAGATGCACGATTTTGTTACTGCAAACCAATCCACCGAATTGATATTACGAAGTAGAAGAGTATCTTTACCAAGATGTATACATAACTGGTAAATGTTGAAATTATTTTACGGCATCTCAGTTTGACTATACGTGTTTAATAAATCTTATACAAAAACACGTACATTTGTTTTCGATTCATTAACGTATACAGCATGTCAGCATCTATTATGTCGTACAAATTTTCAATTATTTCATGTTTTTGCATTAGAATACATAAAATACTGTATAAAAGTCAAGTATTTTGTTTTTGTGGTGGTCATATGCTCCAATAATAAACGAAAGAGCACTTTCGAAATAAAATAACGGGAGTATAATGCTCCATACATTTAATAAAACATATATCCGAATACTGTAATGCCTCGCGTTGCATGTAGGTTCTAAGGGATTTGGAATGTTTTGGTTCTGAGGTCGGCGAACAATCTCTATAGAGGCACTCTCACTCCCCTCCCATTGTTCCCTTCGCACCTTCGCTGTTCCGCTTGCGTAGTCCGCTCCTTACTTTTATCTACTCACACTCACATCTTACATACTCACATCCAGATTCTAGGGGTGTGCTTAAGATGCTCGACTGCTACACTTTGAGCCTCGAATTTGATCCCCGGCAAAGGAAATATAATAATATTAATGAAAACAGTGGCAGTGGCAGTGGCAGTGGCAGTGGCATTGGCAGTTACTATCATTAACAAAGTACATGGAAAGTTAACGTATATTATAAAGTATAGGGTTCGCCAAATAACTTTTTTTTTGAAAATGGGGCGCAAAACATCGAGTGTAGCTTAGGCTGTGTGGCACGTAGCGCCGTCTTGTTGAAACCAAATGTTGCCAATATCCTCTTCTTTAATTTTTGTGAACAAAAATTGCCTGATAACGATCGCCATTGACTGTAACGGCCACTCCTTGCTCATTTTCGAAGAAAAATAGCCTGATTTTCAAAGTAATGTCGCAATATTTCCCAGCTTTGTTCAAGCGTACACACAACCATATTCGTTTAGCGGAAAGATAAAACTAATTATCTGTCAATTCAGACATGAGCTAAATGTTACCATTCACGAAATAAGCACTAGTTGAAAAAAAAAAGTTAGATGGCGGACCCTTCATATATTGCGTGAGCGTATTTCGGTGTTCTCTAGAATACAGAACAACAGAAATACTCGCGTACAACATGCTCACACTTACATCCGACGTAGTCACTCACACCTCAGGGCTCCACCCCGAACACACATTCATTATTTTTCTACGGAGGAAGTTAAAAGGAATCGGAATAAAATTTGGTGAGCATTGTCGAGCAACCACTCCGCCAGGGGGAGGAAGCAAGGAGCGGTGACGAAAATTACTACCGCACGACTCTAGAGCACTATCTCTGTCGCACTCATGTGCTACCCAATTTATCTATCACTTTCGAACGAAATTCTTATTTATAAGCTATCTTTAAATAACAAGCATATTTTTTAAGATTTATAAAAACCTATGCTCTATACATGCCCCCGATATTGTTGGGCCACTCCTTAATTAAGGACAAAAAAATGTTCAGGCCTTCAGGTATACAGGTGTTCTGAGACAAGACATATAAAATCTAAGCTTACAGACTTGTGAAATGGCTTCATGCGGTGTTCATATACTCCAAGAATGGTGCGTGTATGGTATAAAAATAAATCTAATATATTTTCTTCTTGTTGTTCTTCGAAGTTGCAAGTGAATTTAAACATAATTCGTACTTTTTTATCGCCTAATTTTATATATATATTTTTAATATGATGTACTTTATAGGGTTTAAGGACGTAGTGGATATATTATGATAAAAGAAATTATTTGAGTACTGCGGCTATATTCTACAAACGAATATCCGATAAGACCATCAAGTCTTTAATAATACGTTCCATCAGATAAATAAAAATATAATAGACACTACACTAAAAGAAACCTTATCAGAACAGATTGACAGCCGACTTAGAAATTCGGAATCATTTTAATTTCAAATAGGAATTTAATATGTGTAAAATATCTAATATAAGCTCATTTTTCACGATAAATTTAATTTTCTGTGTGTTGCCATATAAAAGTTAAATTGTCAATGTCGTTCATTATAACCGAAACAATATATATACCATACATTTATTTGAAGAGAAACAAATATTCCTTTGTCAATTGACATAAGTGTTTTACGTTGAGTATATTCTTTAGTTCAATTAGAGATAAAACAATATCCTATTGATTGCAGAGATTTAGCATAAGACAAATAATAGGTTCCTGCATGGTAGTCTTTAGAAAATAAATAAATAGTCTCTATACACGTTTGCGTTAGCTTTCGGCTACGTTTATTACATAAATAATGAAATCATTGCTTTGCAACACATGTAATAAAAAAAAAATAGTATTGCTTTTACATAAAAGAGAGATGAACAAATCACTGGCGGAACATGTTGGAGTAAGACAGTGTTATATTGCTGAATAGCGGTACATTTTGACAGCACAGGGGTGGTTCATGCGGTACACTCACGGGGTATTTTCCCACCCCAACAGAAACTGCGAGGGGCCGGCTAATGGTTTTTTCTCGTACAAAAATTAGGGTTAGGTTTATTATTATTTCGATGCCCCTCGCTTGCCCAACAGGTTATATGTTATACAGAGCCGGTGTAGTAATTATTCCGGTACAAACGCCGCCCTGACACTTATAAATTGAATGAATGTACTTTGAACGCGTCTCTTTTAATCATAAATACTGAACATACTTTTGAAGTAATTTTTAAAGCTATAACTCAATGGTCAAAGCGTTTGCTTTGCAACCACAAAGGTCGTGGGTTCGATCCCCGACGGAGATTAAAAAAAAAGGATATTTAATCGATTTCTGATCTCTAAAATACACCAGTTGGTGTGAATTTGATCCCTCACTCATAAAATGCCAGTCATAGCATATTTATTAAAATTAGTGGTAGACGAAAGTCATCCCGTGAAGACCACCCATTCATAGTAAATTTCTGCAATAATAAGAATGATGCGTGAATCTCGGGCTGTAGTCTATGACGATGGCGGATCAACACTACACTTGCAGCGCTTAGCCATATGCACCATGGTAAGCGTCATAGAATTCCACAGATGAGACTTCAGAATTAATATCACCTTCTGTCGGTATTCTCCTGTATCTGCTTACATAAAAAATAAAAAAATAAACTTAAGCGCTTTTAGTGAGTACGTCGTAAGCACTGCACATCGCAATATTTATAAAGTAACATATTTTTTCATGATATCCGTTTATATTTTTTTCGACGAAATGATCGTTTCATTATTAATTTCATTTAATTATTGTGACAAATATACAACTCGAAGGAACTAATTAATCCATTTTTAAATAAGGTACAAAATCTAGATTTTGTTTGCCGATCATAATGGATCTCGAAACGAATGCCGAGGATATAAATAATATAATGAAAACTTGATTAATTAATAATTTCATATCAGCGAAGATCGCGGCAATAAAAAGGCACAAAGAAAAGTAATATGAATCACGATCATATCGCTTCACTTTGGATTTCATTGTTTATTGTTTGAACCCACCTTTTTTGATTTCACTCTGAAATTAATTAAAACTTTTCGCCGTGATATCGTAAACAGCTTTTCATACATCATTCTCTTAAAGACAAGCTGTAGTTTATTTAATGTGAACCTCCAGTCTAAAGTATTAATAAAAAACACATGACAAATAATATTGCAATCCTCCTCTCTTTAAGTTTGTTATTAAATTTTATTTAATTCAATTTTATTTTATTATTTCTTTCAGAAACATTACAAATATGTTTAATACGATCCTGAAATAAGATATAACACATGATAAACAATTAGGTATTTTACTATTATTAACATCAATTATTTAATTTCTGAAGCTCGCTAAAAAGAAGACTCCACGAAATTACTTTGATAAATAAATTCGTAGAGCTCATGTCGAAACTGGGCTTCTCAGGTGATATGGTTGAACAGTCTGATCAGTTATTAAATTGTGTGGTGGCAGTATGTGGAGTAGAAGAACAACACACAGACTTTTCCAGAAGCACATATATTTTCACGGTAAGCTTATGGCCCTAGCTGAATAGCATAGCCGGTCATAATACGACCTCGTTGCGGTCGGCACACAACTTACTCGCACCGGGTGTCGTGGTCGGTGACACCCAGCACCGCAAGTGGTGATCTTTATAACTAGTCCTCCTAACGGTATTATAAAATGACAAAACATGCATGTACGATGAGCGAACGAAAATATGAGACGAAAGATTGTATATCGAGGTTTTCGGTACCATTCAGTAAGGGCTATATCATGCTGATGTCAATATAATATCCTACAAATCAGAATAATGATATGAATTTTCCCTATCGTATAAATGTGCACAGAGGAGCTCAATTAAACATGAAAGCGTAAATGAATTTGTTCTCGTTAATTTGATTTAGTATCAATAGTTCAAAAACTGTAGTAAAATAAAAATGTTTTTCAATCTTAAAAACGATTGACATAAAGTAATTTGGATATGACATTTTCCTATTTGATGCATTGTTCTTTATTTTTTTATTTTCTTTTTATAACGACACATGGTAATAGTAATTCTGGAGTCTCATTTATGGAATTCTATGACGCTTACCATCCTGCACATGACTAAGCGCTGCATGTAGAGTGTAGATCCGCCAATGTCATAGACTACGCCTGAGATTCACGCATCATCCTTATTATTACAGGAATTTAATATGAATGGGTGGTCTTCACGGGACGACTTTTGTCTACCACCAATTTTTATTGATAGGCTATGACTGGCATTTTATGGGTGAGGGATCAAATTCACACCAACTGGTGTATTTTAGAGGTCAGAAATCGATAAAAATCCTATTTTTAAATCTCCATCAGGGATCAAACAAACGCTCTGACCATTGAGCTATACCCGCCGGCAAATCTATTCAAAATTGTTATACAATATCTCATAATATGTAATGAAATTTAAAGTTGTATCGAAATAAATAGTATAACTTTTTTAAACATCCAATCAAAATAATGTTAAAAATTTGAATTTAAGCATTAACAAAAATAAGTCTTACCTGAAGAAAGGTTGCAATACTATGTATTATTGTAGTATAAATATGAGTTATTGTTAAAAATATATAAAATATGAACAGTGTAGAAAGTATAAAAGCTGCTTTGGTACTCTTAGTAAGTAGATAAATCATTAAAGGAGGCTATTATTATCTTTTGTAACCCATTCTGCGTGCTTTCGCTATAAATTTCTCATCAAGGACGGATCTAGAAAGCTCTAAAATATTGGGCGCATTCAAACCAATCTCACCATTCCGCATTTATTTTCACATGTAGTATGCTAATGCGCCTATTAATAATGTAAAATAAATTAAGTCAAAGACTCGTATAGAGAGAGAGAGAGCGAGAAGGCAAGAGTGTAAGAACGTAGTGTTTTTCAAAGTTGCATTTCAACCCTGGAATATCGTCAAACGGAATTACGTGGAAGCCATGCAGCAAGACACATCTAAAGGAAATGTCTAGGCGGGCCATAATGAATTGAATCCGAGACGTGTAGTAATAATTCCAAAGTATCCGAAGGAGCCATTGAGATGGCATTAAATGTGTAGCGAGCAGAGACGTTCGGCATCTGGCAAAGAAAGGTACTGATGTGATTACTGTGCGGATTTTAATATTCATTTTTGATTTGTGAAAACCTCAATGTGTGCATTCTCTGCGGTGGTGAAATTAGATACGTGAGCTGCATTCAATGTTATTATACTGAATATCGAATAGGACATACGAAAGTTAGACGGGACATTTAACAGCAAGATTAATATATCAGTGTGTTTCATTGCTATTTAAATGCATACTTTAGAAGGAAAAGTTTTTGTAAATTTTTCATAAAACATTATGCAATTCAATTCGTCAGTGTAAGCTTACTTTATTCGAGAAACGAAGTAGAATAAAAATAAAATTTTATATAACGTACTAAAATTAGCAATAGTGCTTTTTTGGCTAATTTTTTGAATGAAAATGCACACTGAGAAATATACCATTGTCAATCAAATTATAATGGTTACGTATTTATTTCATTGAGTTAGCATGCATGATATATGTGAATGTTTATACTTCAATGATATTACTATCAAATTTATGTACATTATATGAAAAGTATCATAATTCAACTAACTTTATATTTTGGTTAAAGTGTTACATTTTAAAAATATGAATCCATTGACTGGATTAAAAGGACCTGTATTTTTTTGTTCAGTAACTAATTCAGGGTTTTGGCAGTAAGTTAAATCAATTGGCAGTAAATAAAAAGAATAAAAAAAAATGGCAGTATCCACTGCGTTAGAACGAATGTGATCATTTATAAAATTGTAATGGTAGTAATATATTGAATATTGTTAAAAAATAATTTAAAATGAATGAATAATGAAACTATAAAATGGATACCTTACCTAACCTATTTTTAATAACCATTTATTTGTTTGTTCCTGCCAATTTATTATTTTTTTACTGACAATTTTTTTTTTGACAAATTATTATTTTTTATTTACCTTTGTAGATATTTTAACTGACCGTTTGCTTAATAATCACTGCCCTTTAATTGAATTAAATACAGACAAAAAAATCAGTTGCCAATAAAAAGTTCTTAATATCTTTATGTATTTTTTATGTCAACAATTTTATAACACAGCATATTTGACAACTTTTGTAAATCGTTGGCAGATATCTATAATCTACGTGATGTGTGTCAAATTACATTCATTTTTAAGCAATGAATTTTCTTCATCAATTGATGTTATTTGAAAAATAATAATCATTAACAACATTACATTATTTATCAATAATGCATTTAAATTAATCTGACTTAAAACCAGAAAACCATGAAATTTTCATTGTGAGATAGATATGTGACGAAAAGTATCTATTACATTTCCAGAACTGATCTAACTTCAACGGTAAAAACAAATATTCTTGTTTTAGCTTCACACGCTGGACAAAATAAAGCTTGCACGCAAATTAATACATCCCTATCGATTTCCATATGCTTCCTAAAAGAAATAAATATGTATTTTTAAAGTGAAAAGAAAAATATATTTTCTGATGAATTTCACTGAAAGCTCAAGGCTCGGATGTTAGAGATTGCTCCACGTGTGTATTAATGCCTCGCAGGTACCGGCCGAGTGACACGCTGGGAGGGACTTACTCGTAACTCTTCGTTAGCGCGTCAACTCCCGCATTACTGGTTTTTCATCTGAGGATAAGCAGAGTCCACAGATTGTCGGGTCGTTTCATAATGCTAATGCGCCCGGCGAAAAAAAAACCAACGAAAAAACGGACCACGGCAGGAAAAAATGATCAACAAACAGTTGATAAAAAATTAGCTTTCGTGCAAAAAAAATGTATGTTAAAACATAATTGCGCGCTTTATTAGTAAGCGAAATGCTAAAGCTTTATTTTTATATGAAAGACCACTCTAACTAGCTAAAGAATAATTTAACTATGCTAATTAAATTGATATCTTTATAATTTTTCTAATACTTATATTTGACGGTTACAAATAATAAGGTTTTTTTATTTAAAAAAAAATGTATACTCTAGGAAATATGGCATGATCACAGAAGTATTTACCTAAACAATGCATCATTATATTTCGTAATGTTTCAGATGCTTGCTCCATTTATTTTGTACTTTGCACCAACTTTCAGAAATTGCAAGTGTTGTAACATTTATAAAGCGAAATTTTCGGAGATACTTGTATAATTAAATTGTCAACAATATTTTCTTGGGTAAAACTGACATTACATAATTACACTGCATTATAATAATTTCATTATAATTAAATTGCATTGATAATACATAATTAAAGCAACACATATATTAAATATACATTCTGATGTATATTTCAATAAAATACTACGCGACTTTTCATAACAATAGTTTTGCAAGTTTTATGTTATTAAGAAAAGCTTTGTTTGGATACGAATATAATATCGTAATATATCTCTTGAATGCAATGTCTGGTACAGATTTTCAACTGAATTTTAGGAAGCGTCGAAACTTCATTCATTCGTTCTACGTGCCACAACTTGTGCGCCTTTCAGATGCAATGTATTTCAAAATAGAAATACCCTACATATTATCTGAAAATTTTGAGAACTGCAGCTGAAACTGTTTATATGGATTTTTTTTAATTTTTATTAGAATATTATTTTATTATTTCAATATTCTAATCTACTTTTATTGATCATTTACTATATAACATTATTATATGTATATTTAATTAATAAGTTTATTTATAATTTATTAACGTAATCTAGATACAAGTAATGCGTACTTTTCTTCGTAGTATCAATCCGTTGGATTAGTTTGCAGCAACAGAATCTTGCATCTCGATCTCCATTCCTCTCGGTCCTCCGCAACCCTTTTCAGCTCAGCATAAGCGCTACAATTCATGTCCTCGAATACTTGCTGCAAATACTCCCGTTTAGGGTGCCCTCTACAGTTTCTACCCTCAACCATCCCCTCTACAATATCGTGAAGAAGACCATCGTGGCGCATGACGTTACCAATCCATCGGGCTCGCCTCTCTGAGATGGTTCTTATTAGTTGCTTATCTTCCTTGATTATTCTTAGAACCTCATTGTTCGTGACATTTTTTTTTATTAATGCGTACATAGATTACATAGTGACAATATAACAGATAATTCAATATAAAACATTTCACTATGAAGACAAAATAATAGGTAATTTAACACTGAGTTAAAAACATTCGAGAAAAAATACCAAAAGTTTTAAATTATAATATTCCAGGACATGTGTATTCCCATCATTCATTCGTATGTCCTTTGTAGCAAATCGCCGTCTGTTGTGTACTTTGAGTAGGTGCAGAGACATACTATAATGACGTAAGCGGATCAACAGTTTACATTCAGCGTTTAAATTTTCACAAAACATAGTAATTCGAGTAGCATACATACGGGGTACGACTAAATCTGTTTTGCAGCAAGTATTTATCTTTGTATATGTTTATGGAATTTTAATTACTTTATTCTTTTATTTTATAGTAAATCATTTATTTAAAGAATTATCATAGAAATCATAATTGAATATAACTGATATATTGTGATACTGATTGATATATTGCATTCAAACAATCACATGATATCGAACAGTCCTTTTAAAACCTTTTGGGCATAACGAAGAACTTACATACTTATGTGAATCAATTGCGATTTTTGCAACAATTGCATTATTTTTCTATGAAGTCGTATCACTTACCACAGTTTAACCAAGGACATTATGAAATGCACGAGTATACGATTTTCAACTATTCCCTTATTGGGACTCTTGGAAAAGTACTGGTGGGAAAATCCATCTTTTTCCACACTGCATTAGACTTCATTGACTAGTTTTTATATTTAAATTTTCAACACTCTTGAAACTAAAAATAAACTAAGAGACAGATGATATTAATTTAAATATAAGAAATTCATAATTTTGATTACATTGCTACAATTTATAGTAAAATATTAATTAATATATATTTAAAAGAAATATTCAAATATGGTAAAGCTAATATATTATTTTTATAACTAATTAGTTGAATGCGTACAGCTTGTTTGCTTAATCACTGCATGCGGTCGGTACCTGTGTAAAGGTAAATTAAATTTGCGAAGCTCTTATCTGAGGTTATTACCACAGGTTATGAATGCATTTCACGAACGGTTTAATACAACATTAATTCAGTACTGTCAAAATGATATTTCTACACGGTTATTTAACGCAACATAATATTAAACATGTAATTTAACAATAGGTAATATACAATACATAATTATATATCCAAGTATGTGTAAAACTTTCAACAAATTATATGAATATAAAAAGCAATATGTAGCTAAGAAAAACCATCTTATATAATTGTAGACGACCAGTCGACCTCGACTGATAACTTCGCTCTACTTACGACTGCGGTCCTCGCCTTCGCAGTCCTGGTCTTCCTGCAGCTGGTTGTAAGGCAGCTGTGTCCTAGTCAGCTTCCTGGGGCTGTGATGTTTGGCAGCTTCCAGTTCTACGTCCTTGCAGTAGTCCATGCAGAGCAGTAGGCCGGGGGCGCCGCGAAGTCCAGAGGTCCAGGGAAGGAGAGAGTAAAACTCGAAAGTATTTTCAGCTCACGTTTATTCCGAGACCAACCTCGGTATTTATACTACTCTCGTTCAAGAGGGTCGTGTGCAGAGGTCGCAGCTGTTGGCTTTTTCTCGCGGGAATTTAGATGAAGAGCGTCGCTGTCCGAACAGCAAGTGAGCAAGAGAGAGACAGCGTTTTCTTATTTATACTAATTATCGCCAAGGGGGCGTGTCGGCTTTCTCAATTTTTCACCAATGAGCGAGCCGCTACACCAACCTCGAAATCGCACAGCACCTCTCGGAACTTCATAATATTTACATCGGAGAATGACTTTTACAATTATAAATAATATTATAAATACTATTGACGTAACAGATGTATATGAAGCTATACAGAGTCAAATGAAACTAAATAAGGTCAAATAAAGCTAAACAGAGTCAAATGAAGCTTCTTCTTCGTAGTATCAATCCGGTGGATTGGTTTGCAGCAACAGAATCTTGCATCTCGATCTCCATTCCTCTCGGTCCTCCGCAACCCTTTTCAGCTCAGCATAAGCGCTACAATTCATGTCCTCGAATGTTTGCTGTAAATACTCCCGTCTAGGGCGCCCTCTACAGTTTCTACCCTCAACCATCCCCTCCACAATATTGTGAAGAAGACCATCGTGTCGCATGATGTGACCAATCCATCAGGCTCGCCTCTCTGAGATGGTTCTTATTAGTTGCCTATCTTCCTTGATTATCCTGAGAACCTCATTGTTCGTGACGTGGTCTCTCCAGGAAATTCCGAGAATTCTTCTGTACGACCACATCTCAAAGGCCTCTAGTCTTTTTTTATCACTTTCAGATAAGCACCATGTCTCACAGCCGTACATTAAGATGCTCCAAACAAGTGTTTTGACAAGTTGCTTGCGGAGCCCTAAAGTAATATTCTTTGACTCAAGAATTTTGGCTTTTTTATTGAAAGCTAGCCTTGCTTGATGTATTCGACTGTTGACTTCTCTTTTTGTTCTGCCATCCCAGGTGATCGAACTTCCAAGGTATACAAATTCTTTTGCATCTTTTAGGGGCACTCCTAGCATTGGTATGTTAATTTTCTGCTGCTCATTGCGGCTTATTCTCATGACTTTGGTGTTTGTGCTGTTTATCTTCATATTGTAGTTGGAATTAAATATGTTTTCCATGGATGTCAGCGCTTCAGTGAGTTCATCTTCAGTTTCAGCAATCAGAGCAATGTCATCAGCAAACCTTATCATATCAATCTTTTGGCCATGTATTTTAACCCCCTCTCTATGCCCCATTTTTTCCCTGATGTTATTAATTGCATTTTGTATGTATACGTTGAAGAGTACAGGCGACAGAGAGCATCCTTGTCTCACCCCTTGACGTATTTTTGCTTCCTTTTGGACATTTCCGAGTGATGTTATGGCAGCTTCTTCTTTGTAAAGTGAAAATATGAGTCTTCGATCCTTGTATTTGACTCCAATTTCTTTCATTACATCGAAGAGCTTCTTCCAATCTACTTTATCAAATGCTTTTTCAATGTCCACGAAGGCAATATATGTATCTTGGTCCACTTTTATCCTCTTTTCCAAGATCATACGCAGGGATAAGATTACTTCTCTGGTTCCCATTCTTTTCTGAATCCAAATTGATCGCTAGTGAGAGTCTTTTCAATTTTGGTTCAATTCTATGTAGGATTATGTTGGTCAGTATTTTGGATGCATGGGATAGAATACTGAGTGTTCGGTGTTGTTCACATTTTGTTGTTCCGGGCTTCTTTGGCAGAGTTACAATTACACACTTTTGAAGTCTTCTGGCGCTATTCCTGTATTATAAATCATCTGAGTCATTGTGAACAGAGCATCTAGAGTTCCGGTTCCTGCCGATTTTATTAGTTCAGCGGGTAGGTCATCAATCCCTGGTGTTTTTCCATCTTTGAGCTTTTTAATGCGAAGTCAAATTCCCTCTCGGATAATTGGGTCTCCCAAATCATCGGCGTCCACATCAGTTTCGCTTTCTATCACACTCTCAAAGCTGGTATCATTACTTCCGTTGTATAGTGTTTCCAGGTACTGTTTCCATCTCTCCCCTATTTGTGTATCCTCAAACAGTATTTTCCCGTTCTCTGCTTCTATCGCTTTGCCTTTTCCAATTTTCATGCCAAAGAAATCCTTTACTGACGCATATGCAGTATCAATATTTCCTTTTCATGTTGTCATTGATTTCTTTGCATTTTCTCTGTAAGAATGCTTCCTTAGCGATTCGTGACTCTCTGTTTATTCTGTTTCTCAGTGATCTATATTCACTGTGGGCCTAGTCATTGGGGCTATTTTTGAGTAGTCTCCTTTTTTCTATCATTTTAACGATTTCCTCTGTTATCCATTCTTTTCTTGCCTTAGGCTTATCTTTGCCAATGACTTCTTCTGCTACATCTTTAATTTTTTTTTATTTCCTCCCAGATTTCATTAACATTTGTCAAATTTTTTTGTGGCGCAATCTAGTGTTTTTTCGTGTATTCTTCTTTGACATCTTTGTTTTTTAAAGCTTTAGTGTTCCATTTATAGTTAGTTTTATATTTTATTTTTTTAGTTTCAGAGAACTTTTAGCAATAACTATATTGTGGTCACTGTCGATATCTGGGCTGGAGTAGCTTCTGCAATCTTTAATTTGATTCTTAAATCGCTCTCTTACAATTATATAGTCGATCTGAAGTCTGAGTCGGTCTCCTGGAGCCTTCCATGTATCTTTGCCTTGGATGGTGTTCAAAGCAGGTGTTTGCGACTATAAACTTATGTTTGGCACAGAATTCTGTCAGTCGGTCGCCTCTCATATTTCTTGTACCTAGCCCGAAAGGTCCAACACATGTTCCCTCCTGTCCTTCTCCCACTACAGCGTTCCAATCTCCTAATATAATCAAGTTTTCTCCAGCCTTAACATCTAGCAGTAGTTTGTCTAGTATCGTGTACACGTCTTCCACTTCCTGGTCATCGTGGCTTGAGGTGGGCATGTATACTTGGAGTAGCACAGTATCAAGAGGTTTTGTTTCAAGTTTGACTAAAATAATTCTTCCATTATATTGCACATATCCCTTCACACGCTTTCCCCATTCCTTGCACAGTGCAATACCTACTCCGCCTTGGCCAGGTTTATTTTCACATCCTGTGTGTATTATCCTATATTCTCCACTCCAAAAGTCTCCGCAATTTGGCCATCTCATTTCTGCTATCCCTAGAATGTTCAGTTTCATTTTCTGCATTTCTAATTTAAGGTTATCTAGTTTGCTGTTCTGCAGCAATGTTCGAACATTCCAGGTGGCATATCTTGTTAGCTGGAGGTTTTCCTTTTTTGTCTTGGTTGTTTTGTCTCGAGCAGTCTCCACCCGGAGATCCGATTGGGCGACTATTTTATCTCCGGAAAATTTTACTTGAGATGCAATCATTTTTTTTTGCTGATACATGGGATATCTTTAAGACCTTTAATGTGGTATTTTCCCCTTTATTTCCACATCCTATTGCCGTTGACTATAAAGGTTCATCCGCCTTAGGAGGGCATTTACTACCTCCAGGACAATAGAGTGCCCTAACCAGCTTGACCTGATGAGGTTAGCTGGGTGTTAGCTTATTCCGGTTAACATTCGGTCCCTGTCTATATTGGCCGACTGATGTCGCTCACCCCCCACCACGAGAAGGAGATAGATCAGGATTTTCCTTTCATCGAACCTGTGACCTTAAGGCATTTCGCAGAGTCCTCCAGTACTTTTAGGGGGCTAATGAAGCTAAATAGAGCCAAATGAAGCTAAATATTTTATCAATGCTTTATCAATATTTTATCAATATTTTATCAATGCTTTATCAATATTTTATTTGTCATCAGCCGTCCGTAACATATAACATTTTCCTCATCAAGTAATTGGCTAAAAATTAGTTTTTAAAGAACATTCTTAACAATGAACCAAAAATGGCCAATCCGTATTCTCTATGTCAGAATCTTTTTCAAAATCATATGATTGTGTTTATAGTTATGATAAAATATTAAGTTTGTATATGGAAATACGAATATATAAGATTTATTAAAATGTTTAACAAACATCAAAGTCATAAATTATAACACGAGGCAAAGCAGAACAAAGCGGTGAATAACAAAACAATTTTCAAGTATTTTAGTACAATAATATATGTTTTACAAAACTTTTACACTCGTAAGTAGTTGTATTGTATACGGGAAATCTACGATTGGGGTAATTATTGTTTGCCACCCTACCTTATAAATGTCCGGGCGTGCTGACCTTTCGTATGATTTATGTAAAATAAAGTGTAAATTAAAAAGTAAAAAAAAACTTCCCTGTCGTTTTGTTGGGGGTCGAAACAAAAACTAGGGCTACCAATTAGCCTAGGTAATAAACTAACCGTGTTTACAATTTAAAATTTGAAAAACTACGCACATTAAGCCTGTATATTTTAAAACAATTTTTAAGAATCACGTTTTCAAACGAAAATATTAATAATGTAATTTTGTAAAACCATAGAGATCTGCGCTTACAACAACTTAAATATGTTTTTCATGAATTGAAGAATCAATGATTACATGTGTGTGCATTATACAGAAGAGAAACTATTCTTAAATAAATAATGTACTTCTCAACAACTAACGACATTCCCGGCGGTTTCCTATTCTTATACAATCCACGGCTAATTTTGGACGAAAAATAGTGTTTCATTATGATTTTGTCGTTGACAATAGTTTATATTGTAGTTTAAATTGACTCGTGAGTTTTAATATATAATTCATAAGGTACTCATTAATTATATGTGATTCATATACAATACGGTTAGAAATTCGGTTTCCAAATCAATTTGGAAGCCCTAGTAATGACTATCGTGTTGGAAATCTGTAACTCGCTAGTAATCGCCCTTAATATTTCCTGGCCCTTTGCCTGCTAAGTAATGGTCATTTTTTATTAATAATTTTAAATTTCTGTTTTTCCACGACTGTTCTTCCTTCCGTGACTGTAAAATATTTATGAATTTTAGAACACCAAGTAATAGAATAACATTCAAATTATATTATTTTGTACTGAATTAGTAATTAATTCAATGAATCCTTCTTTAATATCAATTCAATCAAAACATTTCGGTGATCACAGTTTGGATTAGTGGCTTTTAGTAAAATATATTCATGCCATGATAAGAGAACCAAATAAATATTTTATTTCGTTATTTCAATAGAACATTATTATTTAGATTTAATCTATGTATTATTATTTTTGAGAGATTCCAATTTGTAATAAAAAAACGATTATGTTCAAAATTTAGATCGTTTTTAATCCTTTCATTACGCCTCGGTTTGAATACCAATTTTACTGTCAATTATAAAACTAGTATTTGAAGCATAAATAACCTTATCTGGTCTATTTTCATATATCACATTGGTTCTTGTATCCTTGAGCTATCAGACGATGCATAAAAACTATTCTAATAAAGTTGCAAAACGATATATCACGTCAAACGATGTCAACAGTCAGGGTATACAACAGACAACGATGCGAAAAGGTAAAATAAAACGAGTAAGTTAAATAAAATATGTATAAAATATAAATAATACTATGATGAAATCATTTACTTCTATGTTTACTAGATGGTTTTTCAACGTGGATACAAAACTCTAAATCTGATCTTTAAATCCAACATATTTATTAGCAATTTATAAGCAATTTATGTGTACTCTAAGCTCGCTGATATGTATGATGGAAATAGTACGTTTATAGCATGAAAACTGCAACCAGCAGATGTTTTCATAATGAGAGGGTTATGTGGAAAAGAGGAATCGGTTAAAGCATAATAGAGCTTTTGATAAACTGGTCGATGCATAGACGTACACATATTTTATATTTACGTGGTGTTCATTTGGAGCCAAACATTAATTTGAACCTTTTGTGTGGTTATTGGAAATAAAGCCTTATAATGCGGGGCCAGCGCTACAAAATTATTTTTGCAGGCAAAATATGAAACAATACCATCGTAATAATGTAATTATAATTATATTATGCAATTTTCGTAAAGCGGATGCAACGGTAATTGCAACTTATATAATTGAAGTATTGTTGATTGAAAAATTAAATTTCATTCATATTTTCATTTTATTTTCGAAACATCGAAATTATTTATGAAATTACAAATTAATATAAGGTTTTTTTTTCAATTATAAAGTAATTTACTCATTTAATAATATAAAAGGGATTTTGTATTTAATAAAGAATTCAATATTTTTGGAATATTTGATTTCATACCTGTATTTTCATTTAATTTCTTTGACTGTAGATATATTATACTAACGAATAATTTAATTGTTAAATAAAACTAAATATAATATTCTACATTCGAAAGTCACTAACGCATTATTATTTTTAATGTTTAATTTATGTACAAAAATAAATTTTTGGTGATAATACAAGTTTTATTTAAATATTTGAAATTAACTAAATACTGTTGAATAATTGCTCAATTCACTCATATAAGTACATATCATAAATCCTCGATTTAACGAACATCAGCGCATACATTTCATTCAGCATTTCAAAATTCGCCATTGTATTCCAGATTAAATAATGCGTAATGCGAGATTATTGGGTTTAATTATTCTAATCGCTGAATGTTTTATTCCGGTGAAATTCATATGTGTTTTAAATGAATCCGCAAATGAGCATTACCGCCACCGATATTCAGGGACGGAGGTTAGCGTAACCTGAGCTTTTCCTTTTCTCTCAACTCCGCAAACAGGATATTTAATAACGTTATTATTCTAAAATGTCTCTCACAAGAACAACGGACACGTTGTAATGAGTTCTCTTTTTTGTAAAGCTGGGAAATTACTGGATCATATTGCTGTGAAGTTATTTCCCGTGTTTTATTAACTTTGAAAACTTTATAAATACCAAACCTTTTGGGTATTTTTTACATGTGAAAAATACAGATTATACAATAACTATTAATTCTCGACAAATGTGCATATAACATGATTCTATGTTAAGCTTTGTTTTTAGGCAGAGCGCATATTTCTAAGTGTAAGAGAATCTTTTACGTTCACTGTAAACTGTAAAATTCAAAAGAATCAAGCTTTACCCGTATAATCTAATTGTAATTAATTATATTAAAATTATTATTGCTAATAGTTTCATGATATTTTTTTATTTTCTCTACTTATTTATTTCAGTATATAACCAGTTTAAACTATTCAAATTATTTTCTACGTTTAATATTTCTTAATTAAAGTATTCTAACAAGGACCGTGATTACGTTATGCTTTTAGTGTTAGTCAGCAGCAATTACAAATTTCTTAAATTGGTTGTTGGGAATCAAATCTTAAAGCTTTCGGGCTCCCGCCATACCGGTAGGCCGTCGGAAAGTATATAAAGAATGTACTAGGTGGAGCTACAGGAGGCGGAACTTACATGGGAATACGCGTGGACCAAGGCGGCTGACAGAGCTTTATGGCAGCGGTTTTTGATATCCAAATGCTCCAGTTGAAGGAGCGGATATGGACAAATGAATGGGAATTGAATCCACAACCTATGTCTTGGCAAACCCTACATCTCTGATATAGTTTATGTTAGAACAATGTTACGAAAACATGTATTCAGTATTTAAAATGGATGTAAAAGTGAATACTGAAAATATTTATCCAGAGATGTCGCATGAAATGCATTTCTTCTTTGAATGTTGAAAGTATCAAGACATTGCAGCGAATTCACTCAGTTTATGTCTGTTATACCTCCAGCAGAGCCATGAAACTTTACGAGGTTCTCGATTCTCGATTCGCCGCCGTGGCTCGGGATTCGTGGACTGTCACCCGACGCTGACCTCCGCGAGTCCAGACATAGGTGTTGGAAATAATTTAGCAGTCGCACGGGCCATTATTCCTACATAAATCAGGGCCTTTCTCCATAAATCAGACGCCAGACAACCATACTGCGAGGCAGAGCTTCACCAAGGGAGTGCTGCGGAGAATGATTGAAGGTGTCTGAGGATACTTTCAGCGGCAACGCCATACGTTTAATTAAAAAATTCTCCTACGAAGAATGCACGTTATTTATGGCTGTCGTCGATTGCAAATACGCTAAAGGTGTACGTTTTTTTTTCAGATATGTATTTTTAAGGATAACTTCAAAATGGCATGAATGTGGCAAAAAATGAGTTGTTTCTTGCCGTAACCAGTGTACCCGAATGCAATGCATACATTGTTCTAATATTACAAAGAATGCTAAGTAAACTTAAGAAAATACCAAGCTTCGACAGAGTGTCAGATTTTATATAATATAAAATGGTTGAAAAATCGCTTAAGAAATTCATTTTCGAACAAAGCCAAAGTTTCTTAAGTAACATAGTGAACAAAATAACCTCTTAATGACTGCAAATATAACCGATTATTAATATATCAGTATTTGTATGGCGCTTTTTTGCCTCTCTGAGTAAAAAGGTGGGTCTTGAGTCTGCTTCTGAAGGATACTTCCGCTTTAAGTTTTCTTATGCCGTTTTGATGCAATGGCCCGGCAGCGAGTTCCAGGCCATTGCACAAAAAGAGTCATTTTTATATTAAGGACACACCAATTGGTTTAGAAAATCGGTATATTGAAATAAACTGATTACAGAGTGGTTTGTTTGCAAGAATTGGATTAAATGAAGTTTCTTAAAACAAAATTTGTTTCAAAATATTCTTAAAATAGAAAACGTGATGGAAAAAAAACAGAAATTGGGATCAAAAATAAAACATTGTTTTACTTAATAAAGGGAAGTTATATAGCATCTTCGTCGTATAGAAAAATTTAAATGTTTGTTTCATAAAAATCCTTATATTATATACAACCTACAGAGTACCATTGTTGGAGAAAATAACGTCTGGCTAATTCAATAGGTGACATTTCAATTTTTTTAAGTAAAATACTAATAACGAGTTATTTTCACGACGCGTATCATATTTTAGAAGCGCTGGCGTGAGACTTGTAAGTCTTGTACACACTTAACTTGTTCCAGATTCAGATTTTTCTCTCGCACGCGACCCAGCAATGAAATTTTAATGTACGCCATACAAAATATTTTAAAGCGATGATTTATATTTGAAAACGTTTTAATGCCGCCCTGAGTCTTTAATGGCGTTCACACGTGACCGAGATTACTGCAGGTCGATCTAATAAACACCCCGAATAAAATTATTTATGCGTTCCATTATCATCCGATACTTCTGATACATGCTTACAAAAAACATATCGTATTTTTAAAAAAGCGTCTGCGAACATGAAACCATCAAAAGTGCAATCATATTCTCCTCTCCTTTTTTGTGTCAGTGACGTCAAATTATTTTTGACCAGTATCTGGCAACATCGATAGCCTGTGTGTTGCCCAGCATTAGGTCTTGAGATGTGCAGCTTGTTGGGCACATGGAGCAGGATCTTAGGTGTGAGGCGGTTTGCAGGTTTCCACAGTCACACAATAGTGACTCTCTTTTGCGAAGCATTCCCCACCGCTCGAGGTTGTCCTTTGTTCTACCAACTCTGATTCTTAATCTGTTCAGGGATTTTCAGGTTTGCCAGTCAAGGTTCTTGTTAGTTGGGAGGCCTTCATTTGGAGTAATGAAGTCCTCTGATGCGACTTCTAGCCAGAGCTAGAGTCTCAAATTTTTAGGGCCAGATATGAGAGGCTGTGTGAATCTCAGATTGCTGCTTCGTGACTTTAGTCTTGGTGTTGGGGGTATCTGATTATACAAGCAGTGGGACGGTTGATTGATTGCCTTACGCAATTATTCGGCGCATATGACTTTGCGTCTTATGTTTGGTGGTGATACCAGCTAAGGGGTATAGTTTAGAAATGGGTGTTGGCTTGAGGCAGCCTGTGACGACTTTGCATGCATCATTTAGGGCAGTATAGCGACCATATTAATAACACTGTATATTTAATAGATAAATATTTGTACTTCTTTTAAAGATAAATGACGTTTAATTTCCATAGTTGTTCAATATTTGAAACACATGCTCACTCGTTTCTGTTACACTCCACTGAAAAGGGCTTGTTACAAGACATCTTTACATCCGAAAGCTTACCTGGAAACATAAATGGTTCTCGATTACTTCCAGGTATCAACAACACGCTGTAAGTAACAGGCGATAACCCATTCATTTTTTGTTAACTCCATTGTTGCTGCTCAACAAAACTCGTAAATAAAATAAATTCATCAATATTTTATTATTTTTAAAAGGTTACTTTATTAAAAAAAAAATATTATAATCAAAATATAGACATCAGGTTGGTTATCTTAGTGTTTTATACCACCATTTCTACAAATGCTGAACGTTTGAAAATAAAATTCTGCAAATATTTACTAAATTCCCACCAAAAGCTATAAATTTTTAAAATTACTTCTTAAATGCCACATGATGTTAAGGTGGGCGGGTGGTGTGACTAGAGTGGACATAATTCGAAATGAGCATATTCGGGGTTCATTTCGGCTGACCCCCATACCTGAAAAGGTAAGGGAAAACCACCTAATGTATGGGCATGTGACACGGAAAGATGAGGACCACATGGTGAAGAAAGTCTTAAATATACCCACGCTGAGAAGAAGACCTGGAAGACAACAGGCAACCTGGACTGCAACTGTATACAAGGATCTGAAAACTCTGGGCTTGACCAAGAATGCAATGCAGAACAGACAGACATGGCAAATGTGCAGAAAGAGAGCCGACCCCAAATGATGGAAAATGGCGAGGCTGAAGAGATTTCTTAAATGCCACATGTTATCTTCAGATTTCTCCTTAAGCTTCTATGTTTCTATATTCACACAATCTGGACATGTTTTCTTAAAAAATCATACATACATGAAATCTACAAAAGTCTTACACAAACATAACATATATTTCTTGTATGCAGTGTCCAACCAATTTATTTGAGTAGCAAAGAACAAACTAGCTTTAACCGAAAGTGCTTTTTACAAGAGTTAAAAAAATGTATGATATTTTTTGTGCATTTTTTTTCTGTCAATGTCTGAAGCTCTATTAGACTGTCGTCAAATCGGTTACTGAAAAGTCCGAACATCTGTCGGTCAACCTTTAGTTGTACTCGCCGGGGCAAATAACCCTCAGTCAGCGCTTAATCCCGAGTCCACCTGGCCCCGGGATGCCGGGATTCAACTTTGCACTGGGGAAAACTAAGGAAATCCTCGGTCCGCATTAATTTAGCGACCCGCCCTGCCGCGCTGCATTGTCTATGAATATTTAACCGGCGAAGGGGATAGGCCCGTTACGCCCGACGTACTATACAATTTATTGAAAGTCATATTATTATAATAATTAATGTAGCTAGCCAGTTAGCGCCAACTTAAAGTGGCTTTTGAATGTGTAAGCAAACCGAGCAGCCGAATAAATTCCCCTGCGATATCTTTGCTTATGTCTTCGTACTGGAACTGAAAACATGTATGGCAGCAGTTTGCAGGAGCTTTTGGGTCGAGCCGTCTCTTAGGACAAACAACAGCATCGAACTAATCATTAAATATCCTTAAAAGTTCTATAGACCCGCAAAATGATCTAAAATGACAGCTTAAATTAATATAAATCGTGGATTAATAAAACAAATCTAAAAGTAAGTAACGAAATAAATAATATTCAATTTATCGTTTCTTAATAACCTAATTATTTAATTAATTACGTAATTACGTAATAACTTATTTTATTGTTTCTTTAAGCTAACATAAATGTCGATTTTGTAATTATCTATCCACCCACAAGGGCGAGTAAGCTATGCTATTACGATGCTGTTAAATATTTTTATATTAAAGATTTCACCTTGCCCTTACGTGCATTATCACAGGTCATACAATGCTTCCATTAGCCCGGTGACATTGCACCGACTAAATATAATTCTAATTAAGAACAATCGACAACGACGAGGGGACAAAGTAAGTAGCCGAAATGTCGGGATCTTTATTACACTAAGGGCAAGTAAGTGAATAGCGAATCTAGCTGGATTCGAAATACTGGGAGAATGATTAGAAGAAAAGGCAAATATAATATACAAAGACGCACTTTTTTCATCACATATCCGTTCCATATAGGAGACATGATTACCAAAATCATCCGCCATTCTAACACTTGTTATTGTCTAAGCCTTCTTTTTAAGCGTCTCTGCAATTGAAGCTAGATACAAATATTATTTACGAAGACTTCTAAGGCATAAGCCAATAGATTTGATGAGGAAGCAGCTGTAGTATTTGAGGCATATTTTAAATCGAATTTTTGAAAAAAGGTCAAATGATAAGAGATATTTTTGAAGTTAAGGTAATTAGATTTTTTTAAATCATTGTGATGGGAAATGGTAAGGCTAAAGAGAGAGATTTTTTAAGGTCACTATCAATAGCACATTATGAGCATGGTTAATGTAAGATTACCGAAGTTAATCAGTATATTACGCGGCCTGAAACATGCATGGGTTGCCGCCAGTTGCTTACTTCATGTTGTTGGTTACTTAAGTAAGAATTTTAGACAATTTTAGCAAAAAATATTTTGGTGGATAATCCAAAAGTAGATGGGGAAGCTATGAAATTCTAAGTAAATATATAATTAATTGATGATACTGTACTAAGCGTCCGTTAAATGTTCAGAGCAAGCTGGAGGAAACTTTTCAGCTTGAACTACAAAATCGATTCGCAGCACTGGAAGATAGTGATGACACCGACAACGTCAACAAACTTAACGACAGAATCATTAATAGCATTAAAGAAACTGCCAAAAAAGTCATAAAGCAGTGCAAGAAGAAAAAAGGGTCAAAATTTTCAGACAAAACGATAGCTCTTATGGACGAACGTCGTAAAAGCAGAAGCATCCAAGATTACAATACCCTGAACAAAAAAGTGAAAAAATCCATGAGATTTGACATTCGTCGTTCAAACACCGAGTATATCATGGAGATTGTTGCACAAGGCCGAGGGTCAAATGCATTTAACAGACACACCTCTATAGGACAGGCCCAACTTTCCAAACTAAAGACACACGATGGGAAGATAACAACAAATCTTAATGATATACTGAAGGAAATAGAACACTTCTACGGGTTATTGTATTCAATCATCTACGATGCCAGGTCCTAATGACAGATCTGCGGACGACAAGAGGGCTACTCTCACAAAGCACTGGTCTGAAGACATCCCAGATATAAGTATATTCATAATTAAATCGGCCCTAAAACAACTTAAGAACAACAAAGCCCCTGGAGAAGACGGAATTACATCTGAGCTTCTGAAAGTAGGAGGAACCCCTCTGTTGAAAGAGCTTAAAAAACTATTCAACAAGGTAATAGAACATGGAGAAACCCCGGCGACATGGAGTACGAGTATTGTGATATTATTCCAGAAAAAAGGGGATAAATCACTGCTCAAAACCTACCGACCCATTTCCTTTCTTTCCCATGTGTATAAAGTATTCTCCAGAATTTTAACAAACAGGCTGACGGGTCGATTTGACGAATTCCAACCTCGAGAGCAAGCTGGGATTAGGAAAGGCTTTAGTACAATTGATCATATTCACACGCTAAGACAAATCATTCAGAAAACCGAAGAATATAATCAGTCACTCTGCCTCGCCTTTGTAGACTATGAAAAGGCATTTGACTCAATCGAGACTTGGGCAGTGCTAGATTCACTACAACGCTGCAAAATAGACTATCGGTATATAGAGATAATAAAATCTCTATACAAATCTGCAAAAATGATGGTCCAGCTCCATGATAGCACTAACAATATTTCTATAAACAAAGGTGTTAGACAAGGAGATGTTATATCTCCAAAACTCTTCACAAACGCCCTAGAAGATATTTTTAAACTGCTATCCTGGACAAAATGTGGAATAAATATTAACGGAGAGTACATTTCTCACCTCCGATTTGCCGATGACATAGCGCTTATAGCCGAATCACCTGACAAGCTCCAAGACATGCTCTACGACCTCAATGAAGCGTCGAACAAAATTGGTCTGAAAATGAACATGGATAAAACAAAAGCCATGATTAATAGTCATATTTCACAGACCTTCGATCCTATTTCCATTGGAGGAACAGAAATAGAGGTTGTAAACGACTATACCTATCTGGGACAAGTAATACAACTAGGGCGAAATAACTTCTCAAAAGAAATCGACAGGCGCATACAACTGGGATGGGCAGCATTTGGAAAACTAAAGTACATTTTTAAAGCGAAAATTCCGCAATGCCTTAAAACTAAGGCGTTTAACCAATGCATCCTCCTGTATTAACTTATGGCGCAGAGACGTGGAATCTGACAGTAAGTCTTACCCATAAAATAAAAAAGTCACCCAGCGTGCTATGGAGAGATCCATGCTCGGAGTGTCGCTAAAAGATAGAATCCGAAACGAGGAAATACGCAGAAGAACTCAAGTAGTGGATGCTACCCAACGAATAGGCACACTCAAGTGGCAATGGCAGGACATATCTGTCGAAGAGACGACGGTCGATGGGGAAGAAAAGTATTGGAATGGCGCCCAAGAACTGGTAAACGAAGCATTGGCCGACCCCCTACAAGATGGACTGACGATATAAGAAGAATAGCGGGAGTGACCTGGATGCGGAAGGCGGAGGATCGAAGAGGATGGAGACTCATGCGGGAGGCCTACGTTCAACAGTGGACGGACACAGGCTGATGATGATGATGATGATGATGATGATGATACTGTTGAAGGCGTTAGAAAGTCCGGTGAAATTTGAGCTCGAATATTTTTTTTTTAAAGTAGTATCAACGTTTTATTGGGTACAAAAGATGGGAAGAAGCAAATATAATTTGGTCATTAATAAGATTTATGGTTGTGTCCAATTTTATTTTATTGATCTAGAGATTTCTAAATTTGTGAGTTTTGTGCCTTTGTTCTCTGTGTGTAAGATTTTAAAATTATTCTCGGGATTGAAGTTATGTGAATTCTCCCATAAATGTTTCCCAAAAGTATCGTAAAGTTAAATCGTTCAGTTAAAAAAATCTAAATAATTAGTTCTACATAGTTCATTGGGGGTGTCAGCCTAATCGTACGAATTCTATAAAAAATCAAGCTTTTATTAATCTACATATTTTTAAGATGATTATTCAGCACCAGGATTATTATCCTGGTGCTCCTGAGATACAAACCACATAGTTCAAAAGATAGACTCAACCTAAAAGATCCGCTAAGCAGTCTTGAAGGAGAACATAAACTGCTAACGTTCAACCCTCGTGGATTGCTATCACAAAGATAGATAGTTGAGAAGCGCTCTCAGTTGTCCATCCAGATTGACGTAATCGAGTCCTGTCTTCATGACACGGCCAAAGGTGTGGCCGACGATGTCAATTGCCCAATTCTAGATACAGATTTTCTGTAGAAGTTTGCAAATAAAGTGTTCAATGATTGTATGATGTTTATGTTTCCCTTTCTCACGATTCCCAAAGACATGTGCTCACAACGTGTTATTTATTTTCCTATTTGTAGCTTCTTTTAGAACAAATATTCTGTTTATAAATTATTACATAAATAACATACGTTGTAATCTCTATGCCACCGAGCTTTTGCTATATTCATGGATTAGTAGTCACAATGCATTTGCTATTGCCGAGGGAAATTATTATTTAGATAACACGATCGACGATGCAATACATGTAATTTGATAACATTTTCGGCGTCATATATAATGAAATAAGATTATTTCCATATTTATAAAATAATTAAACTACGCCATATATTTTGTACCTAATACTGTCATTGATACATACATATCTCCATATTTATAAAAATTTAGGCAAGATATAGATGGTTATATTTTGTAATCAATTCAGGACTATAACTGACCATTTCATATATTCAGCTGTGTTAATTTCTTACTGAGATAATAACGAAAAATAAAACAAAGCTTAACATATAGCTAACCTGATACATTTAGTTAGTTCAATGTAATCAAGATGAACTGAAAAGTTTGATATCAAATTCACTGTTTTTTTAAATACAAAATCTACTTGACCTGTGATATAATAAGTTAACGTACATTTTCATCATTGAAGAAATATGTATACTTTGTCCCATAAACTGTACGCAGGATAACTTAATGACGGCAAGAAGAAAAGCATAAGACGAGTCCTACTTCGGAATTAAATAAATTTTATGATATGTCTGCTTTTTCCAATAAAAATCACATCTCCTGTTAATATTTCCACGTGAAATTTGATATTCAATTAAATATTCCGTTAACAAATTACTTTATTTTAATTTTTGTATAATAGCATTCAGCTGAATACCAAGCGAACACTCTTTGTGTAAACGCATTCAGCTGGATACCAAAATGTGGCTTTAGACAATTTAGTACGAACTCTATGGTTGGATTTATGTATGTTTTAAAATATTACATGGAGGATGATTGCTTCTTCATACAAGTGTCAAATCACGAGAAAAAAATATTTTGTCAATTATATTTTTTTATTTCTGTTTTTTATTTGTGAAGAATCATTCTTAAACCAATCGGACGACTCCCCTGCCACGTAATTTACTAGCAATGCCAATTTAAGTAATGGTCGATAATTTTTCACAGTTCAAGGCGACCCTCTATCGAAAAAGCGCTTAGATTGATGACCTCCCGGCTGAGGAATGGTTTCCTGGAAATGCACATATTGTATTGTATGTATTGCTTCGGCAGTTTACGCATCCTTTTGTCCGTTAAGTGGATGCAGGTCCGCGAGGTACGCCAGCTGAAAAAGGGCACTGACGCAATAAATTGCCGAAACACCCGGTAATATATGGCTTTCAGGACCCGGCGGTGGCTCTTGAGCAAAACACAGTGGCGATGAATTTAAGGTGACACATTATTCTCATGTTCTTTTGCGGTCTTGTACCTGGGCTATTTCCCGCATTCTTCTTCCATTCGCCGTGTGAAATAAATACAAAAGAAAAACTACTTTAAAGATAGATATTTTTCTTCAAAAGTGTGTACGGCGTCTCTCCCGAGATATATCTCTGTGATCGTTTAAAGAAATGATCACAGAGATATAAAAGATATAAAATTAATCGTGTTTTCTACACATAAATACATATGACACACTGCTATTCACGTTTATTTAATCGGTCAGCATGTAAACAGTTTTAAGCGTTTGGGTAAACAAAAGCAAGCAAACTACTGTTTTAATGAACAACTTTGTTTCTGGATACCTTTGAACTGATTTGGAGTTAATCCATTCCATAATAATTAGCTGGCAGGTATAGCTCAATGATCAAAGCGTTTGCTTTGAAAGCCAAAGGTCATAGGTTCGATCGCTGACGGAGATTAAGAAAATAGATTTTAAACGATATCTGAGCTCTAAAATAATTTTGTTGTGAAAAAGTTGATGTGAATTTGACCCCTCTTCCGTAAAATGACAGTCACAGCCTATTAATCTAAATTGGTGGTAGGCGAAAGTCTTCCCGTGAAGACCGCCGATTCATAGAAAATTCCTGTAATAATAAAGGATGATTCGTGAATCTCGTCTATGACGTTGGCGGAGCAACACTCCACATGCAGCGCTCAGCCATATGCACCGTGGTAAGCGTCATAGAATTCCACAGATGAGACTTCAGAATAACTATATTCCTCTCTCGGTATTCTCCTATATGTGTTTACATAAAAATAAAACAAAATTCAAAAAATAAAAAAACAGCGATTGCGAGTAACACAAGATCATAGAATAACTTTGGCTTTATCAATCGTCACAAGGTTTCCGAATAACGGAAATCCAATGAAAGGATGTAGACAATATTGATTTGTCTAAAGACTGGCTAACGAAGCATTGCCGATCCCTTGCAAGATGGGCTAATGAGATCAGAAGAATAGCGGTAGTAGCCTGGATGCGGTGGGCGGAGGATCCAGAAAGATGGAGACTTCAGCAGGAAGCCAACATTCAACAGTGCACGAATACAGGCTGCTGCTGATGATGATTGGCAACATGAAGCTGACTCGCCGGTGGCTATAGTTCAATGATCAAAGCGTTTGCTTTACAAGCCAAAGGTCGTGGGTTCGATTTCCGACGGAAATAAAATAAAATAAAAATAAAAATATTTCTGAGCTCTAAAATACCCCCCCGGTTGGTGTGAATCTGATCCTTCACCCGTAAAATGCCAGTCATAGTCTATTAATTAAAATTGGTTGTCGACGAAAGTCGTCCCATGAAGACCACCCATTCATAGTGAAATCCTGTAATAATAAGGATGATGCGTGAATCACGTCATAGAATTAACAGATTGAACAAAAGCGTTATAGAATTCCACAGCTGAGACTTCAGAATTACTATCACCATCTGTCTGTATTCTCCTGTGTGTTTACATAAAAAAATACGAGATTTTGATATATTTACTATGTTTTATGCAGCAAGATTAATTTATTAATGCCTGTTTATGAGACGCACATGGTGCTTATCTGAAAGTGATAAAAAAAGACTAGAGGCCTTTGAGATGTGGTCGTACAGAAGAATTCTCGGAATTTCCTGGAGAGACCACGTCACGAACAATGAGGTTCTCAGGATAATCTAGGAAGATAGGCACCTAATAAGAACCATCTCAGAGAGGCGAGCCCGATGGATTGGTCACATCATGCGCCACGATGGTCTTCTTCACGATATTGTGGAGGGGATGGTTGAGGGTAGAAACTGTAGAGGGCGCCCTAGACGGGAGTATTTGCAGCAAGTATTCGAGGACATGAATTGTAGCGCTTATGCTGAGCTGAAAAGGGTTGCGGAGGATCGAGAGGAATGGAGATCGAGATGCAAGATTCTGTTGCTGCAAACCAATCCACCGGATTGATACTACGAAAAAGATGAGACGCTTAAGATGTGAGTATTAGTGAAAAAAATATGTTACTCTGTTCTTAAAAGATCAAATAAATTGATTTTATATTTAATGCATTATTGAAGCGTAGTTTTTTTATTGCATAATAAGCAATCGCTTGCAGAAATCTCCATCAACAAGTGTGCTAATATTTGCCATACAGCGTTTCATTCCAAAGCACCGTCGATGTCTTTTCACCTTGTAATGGGGATAAGTTTAGCCGGATGGGGTGGTTCGGCAGGCATTATGGGCGGTGTGGGTCGGAGTGGGCCTACAGATATTTTACGTGTACTCCAAAGAAATATCATAAATTTCCCATAGAAGGGTGCGACGCGTCCCGTCGAGGGAATATTTCATCGTTTGAGAGACACTTGCGTTTGTAATAATAACGCCGACAGGTACGGGCCTCGAACCCTGCTCACTGGGAGATTCAGTAAATATGCTGTAACTGCGCCACACAACTTTTAAACACTTTAAAAATAATAACTGATACGATCATACAAATTAAGAGCAAACATCATCTTCAGCAACAAAATCTTGCATCTCACTTCTCCACTCCTCTCGATCCGTCTAGGGCACCCTCTACAGTTTCTACCCTCAACCATCTCTTGCACAATGCCGTGAATAAGACCATAGTTGCGCATGATGTGACCAATCCATCGGGCTCGCCTCTCTGATATGGTTCTTACTAGGTGCCTATCTTCCTTGATTATGCTGAGAACCTCATTGTTCTTGACGTGGTCTCTCCAGGAAATTTCGAGAATTCTTCTGTATGACAATATCTCAAAGGTTTTTTTATCACTTTCAGATAAATAAGAGAAAAAATAAACGGTGGAGGCTGAGATTCAAACCACGAACCATTGTAATTCATGTGAAATCTGTACTCAGCGCAGTCCGCTAACTGAATCAAGAAATTAACACGTATTATATTCTTGATATGCATTATTACATATAGTAAGATTGTTGTTAATTGTATAGTACAAAAAAAACAATGAAATCATAATTGAAAATATTCAAAGTAATCCATATAAAAAGAGGATATGACATATTTTTCTGAAATTTTTTAAGCTTTTTAAAGTAGAAGTGAATTATAAAAACAATATGACAAAACATATTATAACAAACGTTTAACTCATGTAATTATCCGTGAATTGATCTTATTTGTTTGATTCAACAAAATATAATATATTTAATATTACAAAATGATGTTGTGAAATATTTTTAGAACTCTATTTCTTCTTCGTAGTATCAATCCGGTGGATTGGTTTGCAGCAACAGAATCTTGCATCTCGATCTCCATTCCTCTCGGTCCTCCGCAACGCTTTTCAGCTCAGCATAGGCACTACAATTCATGTCCTCGAATACTTGCTGCAAATACTCCCGTCTAGGGCGCCCTCTACAGTTTTTACCCTCAACCATCCGCTCCACAATATCGTGAAGGAGACCATCGTGGCGCATGATGTGACCAATCCATCGGTCTCGCCTCTCTGAGATGGTTCTTATTAGTTGCCTATCTTCCTTGATTATTCTGAGGACCTCATTGTTCGTGACGTGGTCTCTCCAGGAAATTCCGAGAATTCTTCTGTACGACCACATCTCAAAGGCCTCTAATTTTTTTTTATCACTTTCAGATAAGCACCATGTCTCACAGCCGTACATTAAGATGCTCCAAACAAGTGTTTTGGCAAGTTGCTTGCGGAGCCCTACAGAAATATTCTTTGACTCAAGAATTTTGGCTTTTTATTGAAAGCTAGCCTTGCTTGATGTATTCGACTGTTGACTTCTCTTTTTGTTCTGCCATCCCAGGTGATTGTACTTCCAAGGTATACAAATTCTTTTGCATCTTTTAGGGGTACTCCTAGCATTGATATGTTAATTTTCTGCTGCTCATTGCGGCTTACTTTCATGACTTTGGTTTTTGTGCTGTTTATCTTCATATTGTAGTTGGAATTAAATATGTTTTCCATGGATGTCAGCGCTACCGTGAGTTCATCTTCAGTTTCAGCAATCAGAGCAATGTCGTCAGCAAACCTTATCATATCAATGTTTTGGCCATGTATTTTAACCCCCTTTCTATGGCCCATTTTTTCCCTGATGTTATTAATTGCATTTTGTATGTATACATTGAAAAGTACAGGCGACAGAGAGCATCCATTTATGTATACGTAATAAATTTAAACATATCACTTGATGAAATTATTAATCTATAATGTTAAAATTTATTATTTTAACAGCAACATGAAAATTCATGTGAAATACAATTTAAAAGCTATTTTTTTTTATGTATGACGGTAAAAATGTATGAAAGAAATTCTCTTTAAACGAATTTTAAAATACTCCAGACCAATAATATGAGTATCGATCAAATTTATGTCTTCTTTATTTCAATCATTACATCGTCGTTATTTTATGAAGAAAACGCACATTATCTTCGTCATAACCGAGTGCATAAAATACGAATTACTATTTAAAAAAACGTAAAAAGTAGCTTTTAAAATAACCAAAGAAGCAAATGCACATTTTGTATACACCGCAAGTGAATAATTTTTCTCTGTGCACGAAGGGAATAAAAAAGTTTTATTTTCATTTCGAGTATTGAAGAAACTCTTTTCGTGTTCCACAGAGGTGAAACACATTCAGCTATATTGACAAAGAAAGTAAAACTTTATTTTTTTATTTGTTGATTACGAAGTATATACAATTTCGTGTGCGCTTTCCAGACTAGTTTTTATGACGTTAGAAGTATTAGGTATTTACAATACATTGTTTACTTCGAGCGTGTGTTCAACCAACCGTTAGGTTAATCACCATATTTCGTTTTATTTTATTTTTTAATTTTTTAAATAAATATATTTTCTACATTTATCTGATCATATTTGCAGTAACCAAATAAATAAAATACGACTTTAAAAACTGTTACTATCGGGTAACACCATATATCTTAACTTCATTCACGTGAGTATAACTTGGATTGCCCCGAAAGAGGACATAGCCCCTGGACACGATCAGGGGTGGAATATATAGAGGTCCCTTAACAGTCTTCGGACCGGAGTATGCAAGACGAGGACACAAATGAAAGGCTGGCACAGATTACAGTGGACCAACTGAATGTGACTGCAGCGTGGAGCAAACCTTGTCACACCTTCTGGAGTGTGCGCTGTGTCCGAGTAGCTGCACCCCGGAAGACCTGATGATGGCCGGGAGTAACGCCATTGACGTCGCCCACTTCTGGGCAGACAAGATCTGAACCGACACGATTATTATTATTACTAAGGTAAAACATCTTAAACGTTTGAATTTGATTAAAATACAGTAAAGTTAGCGAAATATTTTAAAGGTAGAAATATTTTTGTTATTTAAAAAAAATCGACGCTTATCGTATGATCAATGATGAGCATCGTAGTTATTTTAAGGTCCTTCTCATGCATTATTTTTTTTCTATTGACTGTGCTGTTTATCTTGATAAAAATGACTAAAAGTCGTCCCTTTGTTGGGTATAAATAAATAATTTTATTTTTCGTTCTAGATTGATTTAAAAAACATTATCCGTTAAAAACATTCATTACTTTATACATTTTACATTCATCATTATAGTCTTTAGTATTGAATTATTGACAAAAAGCTGCGTTGAAAAATTTCACATTCAGATTCCAACGACTTGTATTTCTTAGTAAACAATTTTATATCATAAATAATTTAAATCACTAATCCTACAGTGCTTCTCTTTATCTATTATACACATTATGCTTGCAAGGCTAGAATGGTTTATTTATGAATACATTGAAAGCAACAGACTAGAAACAATTTCGCACTGCGTTGCCCGGCAAAAGTCGCATTATATTCCGCTAATAATAATATGTCTGCATAAAATATGAAAAGAAGGGAATGGGGAATTCACCTCCAGTACATTTCTTGAAGTGGCTGTAAAACAAAAATCCACCTTAGAATCGAAATCAATTTTTTTTATCAAAAGTATCAGCATCGAAACATATTTTATAATATTATTGATCTTCCTGCATTTATCTCTTTAATCTTAGATCTTCTATTTTACATTATTTTATGTTTATCGAAAACCTTTTGCTGGTTTTCAGATATCATTCTTCTTCATTAACCATAGTCTTTTTGTCGGAAGTGTCTCGTTTATTGACACTTTTCACGTTTCACGCCATGAAGGTCACCAGTGACCTACGCTGTTGTTGAAAAGGGCGCTACGTAGGTCACCGGTGACGTTTTTTTTTTTCAAATAAACAGTTCCTGTATGCCAACGCTTACATTTCGATGAAATTTTAACATTGAATGTGACCTATATGGCGTCTCTGAGTCGAATACATAAAAACATTACGTGGCGTTTAACGTGTTTTAAATATGCTGATTTAGGTAGCATTTACTAAAAGAATCCACATAAAAATGCGATAAAAAGTGTATTTCATTTTATATACTATGTACAACTAATTGCATGGTTGCTTGTCATCATCAAATTATAATAATACAAAATATTCTGCGTAACTTTTTAATGCGGAAAAAATACCACGAAGCAGCTCTTGCTTGTAAGAGAGCGCAGCTAAATAAGATTATAAAGGGCGCTATTGAGGAATAAATAAACCACGCAAGCACCGTATACCAAGTCTCCACACTGGCTGACTGGGGCGTCATTCCTCTTTGAGTTGAGACGTCGTCTCTAGAATCGTATTACCCGCCCTTGCTCGCTGTAGCCCAGACTCGCCCGAGTGTATTGAATATTTGAAAATTGGATATCACAACGGTATAGTGCTTTCATGATATGCACTGCTGATGCAAAACGCGGTATCACAGGCGCAATCATATTACGGCATTAAAAGTACATAAAATATACAAGACATTGAGGTTTTTTTATGTGTAACATCTATAGGCGCTGTATGGAGAAATTGGCTTAGATCAGATCAAAAGTGAAACTCTCTTTTTTTCATATTCTTTCTTCATAGACGTGAACAATATAACACATGATAAATATGAGGATTTTCAGTATTTCACGTAATTGTATGTTACGCTATCTAAATTAATATTTATATATTTAAATTTATATTTATATATATATAAATACGCCGGCAGGCTCAATGGTCAAAACGTTTGCTTTGCAAGCTCATGGGTTCGATCCCCGACTGAGATTTAAAAAAAAGAATCGTATATATAATACCCTTGTTGTGTTGGTTGGTGTGAATTTGATCCTTCATCCGTGAAATTCCAGTCATCGCCTATTAATTGAAATTGATTTGATTGAAAAATTGAAAAAAACGCTTAGCCATTTGCACCACAGTAAGCTTTATACAATTCCACAGATGGGATTTTAGAGTTACTCTCACCATCTGTCGGTATTCTCCTGTATATGTTTACATATATATATTTATATATCACGACACATAATATTTAAATCTTCTTGAATATCGTTTGATTGGCAACAGTCTGTCGCAGTGAAATTCACTTTATATGTTTATTTATGCGTCTGTGCGATAAAAAATATATCCAAGAGACGGATCAAGTTGAAAATTCTGACTTCTAAATATCTCGGAATCGTGAAATTTTACGAGCCAACTTTCCGAATGTCGCTGAAAAGTTTCATACATTCCGGGTTTTTCCCTGGGCCGCCGGAGTCTATTATCAGGACGGAGCATTCACAGAGCGGCAGCAGTCTTCTCAAGCACAATGCAGACTTTTGCGGGATCGACTATCGTGCGGATTTTTATTTTCGGAATAAAGCTTTATTGATATTTTAATACTGACAGATAATACCAAGGAATCGAATATCCTGTAATGAGTCAAGACTGTTTTTTTCATTCTCGCTTGTTGTTTGTCATATTTTTACTACGCATTTAAATGTAATATAAACGAAATCAATGTAATAATAATAAACGTTATTCATTCAAGTCCTTGTAAATTGTGATGATGCGTGAATAATTTCTATAATAGCAGATCAACACTATACACGCAGCGCTTGCTTTACTTAAAAAAAATTAAGCGCTGTGTATACTACTACGACTTATATATAAGATTTTTAGATACGACTTATATGTAGATATGACTTTTCTTTGAAATCTCATCTTCGGATTCATTTATGTGTCGTAGAATCCACAGATGAGATCTCCGTCACCGTATATGTACGTATGTTCCTGAATGAAAACTCAACTTTTCAATAATGTTCTAACATTCTCCTCTCTCAAAAGGAGGGAAGATATTCCGTCGCGTGAGGCAGGATTACAGCAGGGCAGCAGACAAAGACTTTCTTGTTGAAGAACAGATTATATTTACTTTAAAAACATTACAAGCTTTCGACCACGCGGGTTGACATGCCCGAGCGGCCGCAACGCGAACCTTACTTCCCAAAAAGCCCACTGCCTGTATCTGCACTTCCGCGGCCCGTGGCCGGTCACCAGCGCTGCCGGTGGCAAAACTAAGTAACTAGCCCCAATGAGGTTTTCGGTACCAGTTAGCAAGGGCTACATCGTGCTGATGTCAGTTCATATTATAGTTATAATTTTGTGTCAAAGAGTTAAATAATTAAAAATATTTATGTTATAGTTTTTATCAAACAATACAACCAAGCAGTTATCCCATGTTATTTTTTTCAATTGCTTTATTCAATTAAAATCATTCAAAACAAATCGCTATGATGATTCAATTCATTGAGAAAATGGTAAATGTTTTCGTTTGGAATAATCGATATTTTTATTGAATCGTTTCGATTTTATTCGATTCAATAAATCCATTTCAAACAGTTTGGTTTTGCTTAAAATATCTATCTTACTTGTAAATTTTAATTATTAAACACAATATTTTGTATGGAATCGCTTACAGAATAACGCAACCGTAAAAACCATGTAGCTCTATAACGCTCAGCTCCAGAATGACTGGAAACATTAAAGTATATACTTACAGGTATGTTCAATGTGAATGAAGAAAATTAATATTTCAAATTTTTAGAAAAGTTTAATGAATATTATCATTAAATTATGTTATTTGGCACAGAATTTTAAGTTTTTGATTTCAAAAAGCATACTTTGTAACTATGAAAATATATTAAATATGGATATTTGTATGAAATTTGGGTTTTTATATGTACGTAAAACGTGATCTATGATTTGATTGATTATTGTCAAAAACCCAAAAGTATTCACATTAGTTATAGAAACTATTCAAAAAAAGGTTTTTAAAATCATTAATTTCATTTATGAAATATTGGGTAAGTGATTGCATTATATTGCACTGTAATTAAATTTTGTTCAAAAGTAATTTTTACATATAAAAAACTCTTTTTCAATTTATGGTGAAATATTGGACAGATGATAGGACTTTTTTGAAAATTCGTTTATAATCGCCATTTATAAGAGTGCAATGTCCTATTAAATTGTCTGTCGTAATTTATATAAATAATTACTATCGAAGGAAGTGAAGAAAATATTTATGAATATCATATAGCGATTCCATTGTGATGATGGCTGAGAACATTTCTCTGGAGAAATATTTAATTTAATTATTGGCTTAGTCATATTCCAAGTAATACATAGGTCATACAAAAGAATATAAACATACAACGAATAGATGATAGAATAACAGGTAGTATGTACAGAATAAAGACAGACATGAAAAACTAAATAAAAGTAAGACAAAATAACAGACAATATAATACAGAACAACGACGATCACTGAGTGTTAGTATAACGTAGTAAAATGTAGTAAATTACATAAAGAAGACAGAATAAAAGGCACTATAATACGGAAAAAAGACAGACTTGGAAAACTTATTATAAGTACGACACAATAACAGAAAATAGATTCTAGTAAAATGACAAACTTGGATCAGATAATAGAATACAGAAAAATGACATGAAACATATAACAGAATACAGAAAACGAAATACATGGAAAATTAAGTATAACATAGTAGATGTCGGGTAATGTCAGTGGCAAAGAATTATTTACGTACGAGTATAATTCATGTTACCTTTTTTCAAATGTTGTCAAACTTTTCTGTGGAGGTTAAATTTACTAGTATACTACCGTCTTAATATTGTACTTATGATAGTTGTATGAACGTCCATACATCCTATAGTTCGTATATCGATTATCCATATAACATGATAAGTTGGTAATTTATTACATCTCGTCGGGCTTATGAGTGGAAAAAATAAGTAAATGAGACATGAAGCGTGGTTTATGAGACAGTGAACCACATCAATGGTCTATGAAGCCATTCTGTGATGGGTAGAAAAATGAGCTATGGCAGTGAATGTGAACCTTTTTTACCCATTAATTGATATTTAATCAACAATAATAACACAATGTAAGCGTGGTTCTTGTTAGATCACTAAAATTAAGTAATATTAAACGTGTGCTTTAACTTGGTTATTGCTTGTTTTGAGTCTCGTTAGTACGATTCAGACGTTCTTTTAATTCAAATGGTCAAGGTTTCGGGAGCGTCGGGATAGTCACTCAATCCCCTTTAAAAGAATCATAACACTTTGAGCAAAAATACCGGGAAATTCGATTCAAATTAACCTCTTTATTTTTACGTAGGATCAAAATTTATTTTTATGTTGTATATATGCTATTTTCATTTACAGGGTATTATCACGGTATCTGTAAACAACTGAATATATTCCTAGAATTATACAGCTGCCGATCATCTCAAGTATCCTACACTAAAAATCGCCGGGCACCATAAGCAATGTCTCCAGATACATATTTTTTAGAACACATCATGGATAATATTAACTGACAAAACTGATTGAGAGCAATGTCTGGTTTAATTTTTTCGCAGAAATAAATGGATATGGGGTGAAAAAAAACGATCTTTAAAGAAATATTGCTCGCGTAACCTAGACCAGGATTCGCAAGCATACAATATAAAGAGGATAAAGCAAACGTTATATGAGAATCACTTTGTTATGATAGAACGCGGAGTCCCAAATATTGCGTATCGAATCAAAGTGGCAACGGCGACCCCGAGACGAGTTTAAGAAGTCATTCTTAAGGTTATTGGTATCATATAGCCAATTTATATGAATTTCTATATTTACGACTTAATGCTCCAAACTTATGTACGAGAATGTATTCCAAGCAGTGCACGCTAGACGTGTTAGAAATATTGTTCATATTGAATAGAGATGATTAAGTCCAGAATCTTGATGGTATTTCGTGGCTCTCTACGATGTGGCTACCGTATTCGAAGACAAGAATATATATTTTTTATATTAACACGTAGAAAAGAATACCTACAGATGGTGATAGTTATTCTGAAGTCTCATCTGTGGAATTCTATGACGCTTACCACGGTGCACATGGCTAAGCGCTGCATGTGGAGTATTGATCCGCCAATGTCATAGACTACAGCTCGATATTCACGCATCATTCTTATTATTACAAGAATTTACTATGAATAGGTGGTCTTCACGGGACAACTTTCGTCTACCACCAATTTTATTTAATAGGCTATGACTGGCCTTTTCCGAGTGAGGGATCAAATTCACACTAACCGGGGTGTTTTAAAGCTCAGAATACGATTTAAAAAAAAAAACAATCTCCGTCGGCGATCGAATTTCTCTACCTTTGACTTGCAAAGCAAAGGCTTTGAGCTATACCCGCCAAATCAACACAGTACTCATATATTTTCGTGCCAGTTTTTATTCGCTTACCAAAGGTTTGACATTACCTAGTTGGAATATCGGGCAATCCGTTATATCGTGACGGGAGACGCTCTCGACCTGCAGAGTTACGGCGTAATCAATATCGGAAAGTATTATCTGTACTACACGATTAAATACTAGCATGCACGGCTTAAGAGCATTTCCTTTATAACTGTACGATACGACATTATCCGCTAAGTAGTTCTTTCTGATTTGGTTATTTTCTGGGAATCAATGAAGGAACTACGCCATGATGCTTCTTGGAATCGAACTTTTGCCGGTCAATCATTCTGCAAAAGGGTATCAAATATGCTTTTACCATATTTCGTATGAATATACATAAAAAAAATTACCATTTTCTCCTAATTGGTGACTTTATATATTTTCAAAAAATGTACAACGATCACTAGTACTTACCTTAAATATACTTGAATAAATAATTTCTTAGGTTTTCACGGCCAGATTTGATATTGTGGCTTTTACGGCTGCATTGGCTTTTGGTAAGATTTCAAAATTTGCAGCCGTATAGAAGGACGCGACGAAACAGTAAATATATTTAAATCTAGTATAGAGGGTATTCACAGTTCTTAGAAATTGATCAAAAATTTATATTTGTAGCATTCACATTGAGATCCATTTTAATTTGAATTATATAAGATTTTTATACATTGTTTTAATATGGAGCACAGTGAACACTGCTTCACTTGATGGAAGACTCCAGTTTCCACTATCTATGACGACATGTTAATGAATATTCACTGATGAAGAAAACGTTTCACTAGAGCAAGAGTCGTCAACCTGGTCTGTACAGCCCACTAGTGGGCGATACGGGCTTCCGTGGTGGGCGGTGGGCGTTTGTCAAATTTCCTACATTCCTTCTAGATTTTTTTCCACCCATATACTGAATTGAAATATATTGGGTTGGTGGGCGGTAGGGAAATTTTACCATAAAAAATAGGCAAAAGTGGGCGCTAGGCATAAAAAAGTTGACGATCCCTGCACTAGAAGGTAATTAATATGATAAAATGTAATAGAGGGTGCGTAATATGAACCATATTCAAACAAGGTCTGAAATACTTATTTAATTATTAAAAAATGTTTTTTTTTTGTCAGGAATCGTACCTGCAACGTCTGGTAAGTTAGGTTTTACTTCTAAGCCATTCTCGTGGTGAATCACATATCAATTTGTAATCAAATATTTTCTAACATAACATACGTGGTTATTTTATTTTTTATTTTATTCTATTAAGCAACGCCTTTGGCAAGTTCAACATAACTCGGTATTTACAGACTACTTAATATTAAATGCGGGACCATTTTTATTATGCAACCAATAAATTTTTCCATTTGATGTAGGTAATATTTACGAGCCTTTTTAGGATGCATATTGAATGTATTTTTTTATGATGGAAACAAATTTTGTTTATTTTGCGCTTGTATAGTACCGCAACTAAACATTATTGAATTTTTAAACGATTTTCCTGTAAAGACGACAGACAATATAAAAAAATAATCAAGAGAATAATATATTCATTTTAACTTTTAAAAACCTTTTTACGATAACTCTCTCTGAGGTTAGTCTTTCATGAAGTATTATATAATATAGAAAACAATTTATAAATGACAAATAATTAAATGTATATAGTCTCTAACTAAAGCCTAGTAAGAACTCAGAGAGGCGAGCCCGATGGATCGGTCACATAATGCGCCACAATGGACTTCTTCACGACATTGTGGAAGTGATGGTTGAGGGTAGAAACTGTACAGGGTGCCCTAGACGGGAGTATTTGCAGCAAGTGTTCGAGCACATGAGTTGTAGCTCTTATGCTGAGGATCGCAGATGATCGAGAAGAGTGGAGATCGTGATGCAAGATTTTGTTGCTGCAAACCAATCCATTGGATTGATACTACTACGAAGAACTACGGCACATAGTTGCCAAACATTTTTCTTAAACAGATTTTTTCAGCTGCTATAACCTTACTGGGTCTCAAGTCACCTCTCCGATAGAGAAGGAAATAGATTAACACATTGAATGTATGAGGAAAATTTAAAGAAGAACATAAAGAAACATGGATTTTGTAGATAGGCACAAAATCTTCAAGGCTTTTCTTGAACTGCATAGAAAAGGATCTTTCTAACAAGAATAGTTGAGTGTTCCAGAGAATGTACTCTGAGATATTTTAATCTGTGAAATTTAATTTGCTTGTCCTAATGATCAGGAATCGAGAGCTTCGGACTAATAAAATGGTCAAAGCTTTTACTTTGCAAGCCAAAGGTCGTGGGTAAGATCTCCGACGGAGATAAAAAAAAATATTTTTAATAAATTTTTGAGCTCTAAAATACCCTCGGTTGATGTGAATTTGACCCATCACCCTTAAAATGCCAGTCAAGGCCTATTAATCAAAATTGGTGATTGATGAAAGTCCTCCCATCAAGACCGCCCATTCTTAGTAAATTCCTGTAATAATTAGGATAATGTGTGAATTTCATCTATGACGTTTGCGGATCAACCCTCCACATGCAACGCTTAACCATATGTAACATGGTAAACGTCATAGAATCCACAGATGAGACTTCGGTATCGCTGTCACCATCTGTTGGTATTCTCCTGTATGTGTTACCATAAAAAAAAAACTATATTTGTGTCTAAAAGTCCTTGGGAGTTAAAGAAACATCATATATGTTTCCATGTGGACTTTCGGGTGTATTACAATATCAACTGAAAGTACTGGCGCCATTCGTATCATCACATATGAAACCAAATTGGGAAAAGAAAACATATTTTTAAGCCTTATTTTTCTTTAACACGTTTAACGCCACATAATGTTTTAAATGCATTCGGCTCAGAGGCGCCATATAGGTTACATTCAATGTTAAAATTCCATTTAAATGTAACCGCTGGCGTACAGGGACTAATTGTTCGAAAAAAAAAGTAGGTCACCGGTGACTACGTGGCGCCATTTAAACAACAGCGTAGGTCACCGGTATCCTACGTGGCTTGAAACGTGTACAGTATCAAAAAGACGATGGTTAATGAACAAGAAACGTTTCAGAGTGATATATGAAAACCAGCAAAAAGGGGTTTCGATAAACATAAAATATTTAATTGTTCGAAAAAAAACTTAGGTCACCGGTGACCTACGTGACGCCCTTTTCAACAACAGCGTAGGTCACCGGTGTCCTACATGGCGTGAAACGTGTTTTAAACAAAAAAAATTATTGTATCAATTTCTCACTTAAGAACAAGGCGAACGTGGCACGTAAGTAGTGTGTGATACTGGTAATTAATAACTCGAGCGTATCACACACGGGTATCAGACGTACGAGTATTGCGGGAGCGCCGCCCTCGCGATGGGCGGGCAATTATTTATGTATGTATTTATGTAAAGACAATTTTGGCGTGTGGATTAGAGGCAATGGCATTAGCGTCACTTCCCGCCTAGGTGACACCTGGGCTCCCGCTTAACTGCAGTGTGGTCGCCAACCAGGTGTGACGGAACGTTTTTGATTCACCATACCTGCCTTGTCACAAATAAAAAACTGCCAGTACTTTTGCACAGCCACGCACCTCTTCATAAACATCCCAAAAAATGCTACTATTTCGGGTCATGTCAACTCTAAGCATATTCTCCAAATTTTTTTTTACGCGTACCAAGGCGTTTAACCAATGCATCCTTCCTTCCTGTATTAACTTATGGTGCAGAGACGTGGAATTCAACAGCAAGTCTTACCCGCTTGGTGAAAACCCTCCCTGTTCCGTTTTGTTTTTGAAGACCCAGATGGGGACCCGTTACTGGACGCACGCAAAAAGCTACTTGATAGAGAGTGGCTGATGGCCTTCCCGAGATTCTAGGTGCATCAGTTTGATGTCAAATAGACCTCAGTCTAAGGCTGCGAAGTTATTATACTACAGTGAGTCTCGAATTGCCTTCTTTGGTAACACAAGCAAGTCTTACCTATAAAATGAAGGTCACCCAGCGTGCTAAGGAGAGCTCGGAATCAATGCTCAGAGTGTCGCTAAAAGATAGAATCCGGAACGAGGATATCCGCAGAAGAACTCAAGTAGTGGAGGCTACCCAACGAATAGACACACTCAAGTGGCAATGTGACATATATGTCGAAGAGATGACAGTCGATGGGGAAGAAAAGTATTGAAGTGGCACCCAAAAACTGGCAAACGAAGCATTGGCCGACCCCCTGCAAGATGGCTGATAACATAATAAGAAAAGCGGGAGTGACCTGGATGCGGAAGGCGTAAGATTGAAGAGGATGCAGACTCACGTTGACAACAGTGGAGGTATACAGGCTGATGGTGATTATGATACTTCCTGTCATGTTTTCGGCATGAAAGCCTGGAGGCTTAAAGAGATGGTCTTGTAGGATACGAAATATATTTATGTTTTCTTCATTTTATTATAAAGATCAGATAAATGCCCTGACCAGAACTGTTCCATTTATCTAAAAACCCTCAGCAAGCGCTCTTCCATAACGGTCATTTACCAAAGAGCGACCATTAAAAAATATTATTAATTGTAAAACATTAAATAATAAAGAACAAAATCATTGACGTGGTAAAACGTCACAATAATGAATTATAGTCACCAGTAAATATTTTAAAAGCCAATTAAAAAGTCATTAAATATGTTTTATAATCACTGGCTTACCAATCCGACACATTCGCTTCTGAAATACCACTGGTCCTCAAACAAAAATCAATACCTGCTGTCGTGCGACAACTTGGCAGTTAAAATTAGATTAGTCTAATTGGGGCAATGAATGTGTCATTTCTGCGACGGCTGGAAATTAATATCTTTGATAAAAAAACACAAACAATACACATAAGTTAAATAGTTTATGGACCCATTCTATGGCATTGATTAAAAAGCTAATAAATATTGAAATAAAATATTTTATTTATATTTTCAGCTTCCAATTTTTCATAAATATTTTTTACCCAGCTTTAAATTGATCACGTTGCGATTTCATGCGCATCATCGTGTGTTGCCCAGCATCAGGTCCTGAGATTTTCAGCTTGTTGGGCACATGGAGCTGGATCTTAGGTGTGAGGCGGTCTGCAGGTCTCCACAGTCGCACAATAGTGACTCTCCCTGCCGAAGCATTCCCCTCCGCTGGAGGTTGTCCTTTGTTTTACCAACTACGGTTCTTAATATGTTCAGGGATTTCCAGGTCCGCCAGTCAAGGTTCTTGCCAGTTGGGAGGCTTACCTTTGGAGTAATGAAATCCTCTGATGCGACTTGTTGGCAGAGTCTCTCTTTTTCAGGACCGGATGTGAGAGGTTGTGTGGATCTCAGAAAGGTGCTTTGCGACTTCAGTCTAGGTGTTGGGGGTATCTGATTATACAAGCAGTGGGAAGGTAATTGATTGCCTTCAACGAACTGATGAATAGTGCAAGAATCTGCAATCTCTATTTTGTGACAAGAAGTTGTGTAAAAATATATATTTGCACCCAAAAATACACCTGGTTCATATATATGTATTAACATGGTTTCTGACGACTTCTAGGGCAGATTGAAGAAACGGCAGCTTAAATAAATGAGGGATACTTTAAGTGATTTATCAATCAGATTCTTAAGGAGATTTAAGCCCATAGATGCGATCCTCAAAATATATAAATAATCATATTGATTACATTGCAATGAATGATCAATTTTTCCTTATAGCGCTGCAGACATATGTACAATAAAGTAGGACAGTTATATATACTACAATACATATAGCATAGACTCTACTAGTAGTATGGAATCTTAAATTTCAGCATCTCAAATTTAAAAAAAAACACTTTTTTTGTTTTTATGTAATCGCATGCAGGAGAGCACAGACGGTCAAGTCCAGTGCACTCTATGACGTTCAGCCCGGGAAGCTGGATGCCGCATGCGGGAAATGTGTGTTGTGTTCGTGTTTTTTTGTGGGTTGGTGAGATTGCAAGTGTATATTTATCTGTTTCTTGAAGAGATACAGATTGTAGGAAAGAGGAAACACAGACGCTGTAAGAGCATTCCAAAGCTTACCGGTGGCATTATGGAAGGAACTTTGGAATCTGCCAGTTTTTTATTATTTACTTTATTAACCGTGTATGGATATTCGGCAAGTGTAAGACGAGTTTGTCGATTGTGGGTGGGTGCAGTAGGAATTAGTTATTTATGTTCCGAAGAGCAGGGACGGTAATAACGGTAGAAAAGACTAAATGAACCAAAATTTTGCCTGTGGTCCATTGATTGCAGGTTAGACGTAAGTGTCATTGCTTATCAAATGAATTGCTCTTCTTTGAATTGAGTCAATTAAGTTAAAAAGGTATTTTGGGGCTCCGATCTAAATGTGACTGCCTTATTCAAGGATTGGTCGGGTTTTTCCTTTATATAGAAGAAGAAGTTGTTTATCGTTAAAATACCGACGTGATCTAAATAATATACCTAGTGTCTTGGAAGTCAGACCGGCTTTATACTTAATTGACTCGTAAAATTTGACATTATTCGAGATTGATGATTCAAGAATGTTACACAAATATTATATTACAATAAAAAGTAAGTATTCTTGTAAAACGCAACCAGATTTTTCTACACACAAAGTAGGACATAGTCACATGTGTAAACTCTACACTGTAGAGTATAGACACATAATATAGAGAAAGTATATTATGTATGTCTTATTAGTTTCGGATGTCGCTCTGGGCCGCGCGTCGAACACGTGTAGTTGCAGGAAATATGGCAGTGGATTTGGCCTAATCCTGCCAGGAGGTCCATCGATGAGATATGGCCTTGAGGGGGTCCGGGGAGGGTTCGCCAGCTTGTGTTTTCAATTTCGCGGAACGATACCACGGTCGGCTGAGTCGAGCCAAAACTCAGACAGCTAGCTTTTTTGCAACCGAAATAAAAGCCCTCTCGATTTCTCGATTTCGGCGATCTGTGAAAGCATTCCGCCCGCAGTTGGGGTGAAATTATTTGTATCGACAGAACGGTTGGAATTAGTATGTAAAATGCATGTTTGTAGCTACGTTTTTTCAGAACAATAAACATTTTCTACAATAAATACAGAAAAAAAATGTTACAAAAAAGTCTCTGACATGAAATTAAATACGAATTTCTTAGAAGATAAGTTTTGTAAAGCACATACAGAGGAATACCAACAGATGGTGATAGTTATTCTGAAGTCTCATTTGTGGAACTCTATCACGTTTACCATTGTGCATATGGCTAAGCGCTGCATGAGGAGTGTTGATCCGAAAACGTCATAGACTACAGCCCAAGATTCACGCATCATCTATATTATTACAGGAATTTACTATGAATGGGTGGTCTTCACGGGACAATTTTTGTCCACCAGAAATTTTGATTAATAGGCTTTTACTGGCATTTAACGGGTGAGGGATCAAATTCACACAAACCGGGGGTATTTTAGAGCTCAGATATCGATTAAAAAACCCTTTTTTTTCAATCTCCGTCGGGGATCGAACCCACGACCTTTGGCTTGCAAAGCAATCGCTCTGACCATTGAGCCGCCGGCAAAGTTAGATCATTTATGTTATTCTTTTTTCACTTATTTATCGAAGCAAAATTTCATTGAAATACTAAAATAAAATAATAATAAATTATCGTTAGCATAATTATCTATGTATACAAATATTTCATTATTTCATTATTTTAAGTTTTAATTTAAAGTTTTCGTTAAATTGTTTTTTTTTAACGTGTTTTGTCTGCTTATATGGGGTTAAAATGTTCTAAGGCACACTCTTTTATTATTGATTTTCATGACATAATTTTTACGTTAATTTATTTTTTCCCTTAAGTAAGGGAAGCCATTGAAATCAAAAGACATCCCATCAACATCAACAGGGACGACGGCTTTATTTTCAAAACGGCATGGCTTCCACTTTTAGCACATACTCTTAAACCTGTACAGACAAGCAAGGATGATCACAGTCCGACATGACGTTCGTGGTGGTACAATTCTTAGAACATACCTACCGTATTCTTAGAACATACCCACGTTCTCCAGAATGAAACTTGAGTATGTAGTTGCCATGGAGATATAAATCAATAACGGTCGGATAAAAAAGATAATCTGAATAAACCAACTCAAAACTAAATAAATCATCAATCCTAAAGAAGACCCCTGCAATGGCGGTCAAAATATTGGTTGAAGGAAGTTCGCCATACACGGCTAAGCCCAAAAGCCACAATACCTCATTTGAACCTTAATTTTTGATGTTGGAACTATAACACTTTTAAGCTGAATAAAAAAAAATCGTTCTGTTCATTACTTTTTGACAGACATAAGATGTTGACATTGTGCATTGACACCGGATTTAAAAAAAACGATACTTTAAAGGTTTGTGAGTTACTCATATATTGAAACAGCCACATGACATGTGAACACATTACCGAGGAAATAGAAAATAAATATCAACATAATGTCGTATTATTATTACATGAGCATCAATCTTAATTTTATGTTTTTTTACTCTCTCATTACAACAAAAAAACCTATCAAAGCATTTTCTTGAAAATATTCTGAAATGGGTAAAAAAATCATGCAATTCAACGTTGTATTTGTTGGTGTCAACAAATCCAGAAAAAAATAGTTTTGCATACTTTGCTGTGTTTTGGCTGGCGGCCAGTATGAGACACCTGTTCAAAATACAATTCAGCGGGAACTCGCCCAGAACCCTTCCTTTAGCCTTCATTCAACAGTGCCAGTCATTTCATCTTTCTTTTACACAAAGGAATTTGCAAACAAAAACATGCCCACACAGATACGAGTATATAAAAACATAAACTGTACAGATCTTTTAAATGATATTATGTTTTCCAAATATTAACGACTTTTTTTCAAAATATTTTTTAAGAATATAATTATAAAATATTAAGAGTATGTTTTAACAATTAGTCAAAAATTCAAGATTCAAAGACTGATTCTATTTCATACTCATTATTTTTTTACTAATATTTAATGTTATATACATTTGTAACTTATAATGCAAGTGAAAACTTAAAAAACACATTTTTAGCCTTTTTGAACAACAGTGGCCCTAGATATGCCCTGGATAAGCCCTCAATAGGCCTTGGATAGGCTCTGAATAGACATTGTATTGGACCTGGATAGGTTTTAAATAGGCCATATTTAGTTCCTTTTCAGGCCGTTAATAGGTTTTAAGTATCTTAATAAAACTAACTTCCACTATTTTCCCTCTTATCCACATTTGGTATTTAATTAAAAGCTATTTATCCTATTTTTTAAAGATATTATGAAAATAAGAAAACCATCAGTCACTTAAAAATAATGTTTTCTGTTTATCGAAAAATAAATATTTGGTGCTCCTGCCTGAGATGCGGAATACATATGGATCTATAAATATTAACAAAAAAATAATATATGGAGGTCCCTTAACAGACTTCGGACCGGAGTATGCAAGACGAGGACACAAATGAAAGCCTGACATTTTTACAGGGGACCGACTGAATGTGACTGCGGCGTGGAGCAGACCCTGTCACACCTTCTGGAGTGTGCGTTGTGTCCGAGTAGCTGCACCCAGGAAGACCTGATGATGGCTGGGAGTAACGCCATCGACGTCACCCACTTCTGGGCAGACAGGATCTGACCCTGTGGTTTTCGACACGATTATATATATATATATCTTTTTTTTTTATGTACATTTAAGCTGCATGAATGTGTAATACATCTGAGTATATGCGTGTAAGGATTGAAAAAATTGCAACAGTATTAATCTGTTTCTTAAATAAAGATTCATATTCTGTGGAGGGAGAAGCACGCAAGTCTGTTTTAAGTGTGTCATCGTTCACTGGGCTAACCCCGGCCTTCCATTCGTTAGCTCAGCGATTATGCCGTGAAGTGTTCGTCAACAGTCGGCCGCGGCCCTCGACCTCTCCTCCTTTGACGCCGTGACGCGCCGGTGCGTTCTTTCGGCAGAATTTAATGACGCGGCGCCGGTCCTGTTGTTGCCAGACCCCGGGGCCAAGATCTATGTAACTCTGCTATATTCTCGCTATTAAATTTGTACTTTTTAGCCGTCTTTATCACAGTCCTAAATAACCTCTTGCTTTCATCCCTAATACATAAAAAAACACTAGCAGTAAACTACAGGTACATCGGATGATTTCATTAATCCATATAAAGTCTTCTTATTGGCAAAACCATTCACTTATAAAAAGTTTAACCTTAAGCCATTATATGTATTTATATACCTATCTGGGACAAGTAATACAACTAGGATGAAGTTACTTCTTAAAAGAAATCGACAGGCGTATACATCTGGGATGGGCAGCATTTGCAAAACTAAAGTAATGTCTTACAACTAAGGCATTTAACCAATGCATCCTCCCTGTTTTTTCTTATGGTGCAGAGACGTGGAATCTAACAGCAAGTCTTACCTATAAAATAAAGGTCACCCAGCATGCAATGGAGAGATTCATGCTCGAAGTGTCGCTAAAAGATAGAATCCGAAACGAGGAAATACGCAGAAGATCTCAAGTAGTGGATGCTACCCAACGAATAGGCATACTCAAGTGGTAATGGGCAGGACATATCTATCGAAGAGTCAACGGTCGATGGGGAAGAAAAGTATTAGAATAGTGCCCAAGGACTGGCAAATGAGATGGACTGACGATATAAGAAGAATAGCGGGAGTGATCTGGATGCGGAAGGCGGACGATAGATGAGGGTTGAGACTCATACGGGAGGCTTACGTTCAATAGTGGACGGATACAGGCTGATGATGATATGCGAATTGTGAACTATTAAACGATTTATATTTCCTGCCAGAGCTTTTTCTGACTAGACTAAAAAAATCGATACACAATACAACCAGCATGAAAAAAGTCCCTCATTTTTTAATCAAAGATTATTTCTTTGAGCTGTTCCATAGGGAAAATTAGTCCAGACTTTGGCATCTTGGTTTTATCATTCGATCTCTTTTAATATGATTATTAACAATGTGAAAATAATTTTCAAACAAACATTTTTTTTTTTAATTTTCTTCTGAAAATGTTTAGATGGATTTTATGTACTTGAAGAATATTCGCGTGTAGATATGACTTAGATCATCAACTGGATAAAAATATGTTCCAAAGTTAATGTTAAACATAATTATACTTTAGGACTTAGGTAGAGAGCGGATATGAGAGAAAAGATACAATTTAAATATACAGGTATGGTAAAACGGGGTATTATTTATTAATATTCACAGTTAATAAAGTGAGGCTTGGTAATGAAAATTTGAGTCTTTTTATTGTATTTATCACCCCCGTACTCACACGTCATTCTTCACATCAAGTCAAACTATCGAACGCATAGTATTATTATACGCAGGCATCTGGTTTTGAAACTTTTCGTTTTTCTTCAACAAATTGTGATTATTTATTTTTTAATTTTCTGTCACAATTTACCATTCAAGACAATAAAGTTAACTTTGTCATTTTTATCTTATGAGTGTACGTGATTTTTCACGCAGGTGAAAACTACATACATTCATAAAACTTGTGCAGCTGGTGACATACAGTGTCGGTGCTCAACATGGAACCGACAACATTGAGCATGGTCGAGCTGTGAAGAACTACGGAAGACTGCTCATAGAGTTCTTCAACCACGCGATCGGTCGCATCCAGGGAAGGATCTCATGTCGTGACGATACGGTGTATAACGGTAGCGCCGTAACAAAGGAGTAAGTAATATCCTTATATTTATCAGGAATATCCCATTGGAATTATCAGTTGCAGTTTCACCGTGGCTTGTTTTGACAATGAAAGGAGTTCGTGAATCAAAAGAGCTTAGAAACCACTGAACTAAACGTATAATGTACTCGGCGTTGCTACGGCAGGTATAGCTAACAGGTGATGTGGCGAAGACCATTGTAACTAACAGAACTTTGTGGCGAAAGTTTGTGACGACCATCTCTAGTCAGAGTAGAGGATATGTTAATGATGTTAATGTAAGCCGATAGGAGCAATGTCCTTTCTGAACTGTGGTGAAGGATTTTTTTTCTTTCATTTATTTATTATAAATTATTAATAAGCCCTTGCTCGCAGTGACAGCGGATAGTAGAAGAGCGGCAATAAAAAATAAATAAAATCCGAAAGCCGGGAGAGAGGGAGAAGCGCGGGAGAAAAATCTGAAGAAGAATGAGATTGACCGTCGAGGAAAAAATGTGCAGAATACGTAATGAAGGGGCCCTCCTCTTGCCCGCCTTAACACGCCGCGCCGGGCAGGAGGTTCACAATATCAGAGCAAATTATTTACAGTGCTTCGCGGAGAGCAAGATAACCGTTCATACAGAACTACAAAGAGATAAGAACGCAAACGGCACTTTTTCTTATAAAAAAATTCGTTGGAATCAATGAAATCACAACAATCAATGAAAAAGACACCAAGCAGTGATAGAATCCGAGTTGAACAACAAGAAGGAGAAATTTATAACTATACGTAAATCGGATGATTTGACCGATATATATTCTATACAGAAGTGTTTCATTGATTTAGGAATTTTCCGGTGGCTTTGCTCAATGGTCAAAGCGTTTGCTTTGTAAAGCCAAAGGTCGTGAGTTCGATCCCCGACGGAGATTAAAAAAAGGATTTTTTAATCGATTTCTGAGCTCTAAAATACCCCCCAGTTGGTGTGAATTTGATCCCTCACCCGTATAATTCCAGTCATAGCCTATTAATTAAAATTGGTGTTAGACGAAAGTCGTCCCGTGAAGACCACCCATTCATAGTAAATTCCTGTAATAATAAGGATCATGCGTGAATCTCGGGATGTAGCTTATGAAGTTGGCGGATCAAAACTCCACATGCTGCGTTAAGCCATATGCACCATGGTAAGCGTCATAGAATTTCATAGATTAGACTTTATAATTACTATCACCATCTATCGGTATTCTCGTGTATGTGTTTACATAAAAATAAAAAAATGTCATTTATGTATATTTTTTGGTAATATATATTTGTTCGTTTTTTTTTACGTCTAATGTAATAATTTTATGTACTTTTTATGAAAAACAAATACATGAATTTCACGCACTGTGAAAGTTAAACTTAGTACTTCACATATTATTGAAGCAATCGATTTTATGACTACTAAGAAAAACTTGATGCTTTAAAGTTTCTTGTACTTATTCCTATAGTTTTTGAATAATTTTGGATCACATGTGAAACATGTTGTAACTAGCAGATTATTCAAAAAATTATAATTACTGAATCATGTTAAAGTTTGCGCACATTATTTAGTTACTTTTTCTCAGTTTTACTTGCCAATCAATATAAATGGGCTAACTACTAAATATTAATTAAGAATAACTGTTTGTTACATAAAAACTGACTAACCAATTTTAATTTCAATTAAGCACTCGTGTATAGATATTTCGGTCAAATCATCCGATTTATACGATTCTCCGGACCAACGAAATTTGAATATGTTGCCATGAAGATATCAATAACGCTCTTGAATAAAAAAAATAAAAGATAATCTGACACCAACTCACAACTAAATCATCACTCCTGAAGAAGACCCCTACAATGGTGGTCGAAATATTGGTTCAAAGAAATTCGCCACACACGGCTAAACCCAAAAGCCACAATATCAATATCATCCGATTTCCTTTAAAAAAAAACCAATCAGTTAAAAATATGCCTCCGATACTATAGAACGCGAATTTCTGCTCTGAATGTTGTCAGGAAGCATATACTCGATCAAGTGGACCTGCAGGTGCAGATGTCCTAGAACGATAAATGGACAGTATCAGCTGACAGAACTAAGTGGCGGTAATTTATGACCATATGTTCCATATAAGGAACAGAAATGGAAATAAATATATATTGTTACCACATATTTAGATATTGATATAAGACGAATAGGCACACTCAAGTTGCAATTGGCAGTACTTATCTGTCGAAAAGACGACTGTCGATGGGGAAGAAAAGTATTGGAGAGGCGCCCAAGAACTAGCAAACGAAGCATTGGCCGACCCCCTGCAAGATGGACTGACGACACAAAAAGAAAAGCGGGAGTGATCCGGATGCGGAAGGCGGAAGATCGAAGAGGATGGAGACTCATGTCGGAGGCTTACGTTCAACATTGGACGGATACAGGCTGATGATGATGATAAGACTGACAAATCAACCTCAATCACATACTTCAAAGCAACATTTTATGGTAGAAATACATAAATTCAATACGCTTTGTCCAGATACGTTTAAGATCATAGATATACTTTCCAAATGCTTTTCCAACACACGTGTATGTGTTGCTTTCTTCATACAATCAATCTATATAAGAATCAGATAAATCAACACTTGCTTCGTCTCTTTCTTCGTGCTCTCCTGTATGTAAAATCTGACCTATTTTTACTAGCAGTATTTGGGCCCTTACTTATTGCAAGCGTCGACTTATATAAGTGAAATATTTACAAAAACATCCATGCGCATTTGTAGGGCGTGTTTCTGGCCCAGGAATGTTTGCGCTGATTTTATTGCTCGGGCGCACTTAGCGGAGCCGCGCAGGGAATATTGATGGGGGGGCTAATGAAATAACTAATGTAAAGCCGATACGGAGCAGACCGGAGCATATGGACACTGCAAACCATCCCCTGAGACCTCAGAAACATCCTAATCAACGACCAAGTAAACTCTTATAAGCTGCATTTGAAAAAAACTGCATTATTACGAGCTCGTAATTGAATTTTCACGCGGTCGACAACAATATGTATAGTAGCCTACTTGATTTCAGAAACCCGACGAGTATATTACAATACGTTTTAAAAAATATAATCTTCTTCGTAGTATGAATCCGGTTTGCAGCAACAAAATCTTGCATCTCGATCCTCTGCAATCTTCTTCAGTCCAGCATGAGAGGTACATGTCATGTCCTCAAACACTTCCGCTGCAAATACTTCTAGGCGCCCACTGCAGTTTCTACCCCCAATCATCCCTTCCACAATGTCGTGAGGAAGACCATCGTGGCGCATGATGTGACCGATCAATCGGGATTTTCTCTATAAGATGGTTCTTACTAGGTGCGTATCTTCCTTGATTATGCTGAGAACCTCATTCTTCGTGACGTGGTCTCTCCAGGAAGTTCCGAGAATTATTCTATATGACCACATCTCAAAGGTGTCTCTAGTCTTTTTTTATCAATATATAAAAATACAATATCGCGGACTTAATCAAATTTCTGGATATCTCTTGAACTAGCTAATTGGAAGAAAAAATATTAAGAAATACAATATTGTAAAGCATTTTCGAAGATGTGTTTGTATTTAAAAATAATTTTCTCATTTCGTTTATATAGCATCTTGACTTCATGGCAAAAAAAAAATGTAGAAAAAGATAACTTCACTTATTTTCTTACGTTTTATATTAGATTTAATTTTCGATTTCAAACTTATTTATTAATTACCTAACTGAATATATTTAGGCACTTCATACGATAACATACATAAGAATCCGAAACTAGGAAATACGCAAAAGAACTCAAGTAGTGGATGCTACCCAAAGAATAAGCACACTTAATTGACAGTGGGCCGGACAAATCTGTCGAAGAGACAACGGTCAATGGGGAAGAAAAGAATTGGAATGGCACTCAGAACTGGCAAGTGAAGCATTGGCCAACCCCTTGCAAGATGGACTGACGACATAAGAAGAATAGCGGGAGTGACCTGGATGCGGAAGGCGGAGGATCGAAGAGGATGGAGTTTCATGCGCGAGGCTCACGTTCAATAGTAGACGGATACAGGCTGATGGTGATGATGACTTCATACGAGTATGTATTACGAGGAAAAAGTAATCGGAAATCTCTTAATAAGCACTTTTGAATTGTCTAGTTACTTATTTATCGGGCAAAAGAATTGAAATATTTTTCTAATTGATTATTAAATGTGACTTTAACAAATTTTTTTAATTACAAATCGTTTGAAATAGAATTAAAAATCACACAAAAATATTGCTAAGACTTTTATCTTCAATTTTATTTTAAAGGCAAATTTAAGAGTTTTAACAGTTTTTATTTTCCTTAAATGACATTACAAAATAGGTAACATTTCAATGCGTCATTAAAGTACATACAACCGTAAGTGTGGCGATGTAAATTTATTGACACATTTAGTGTCAATGACCTCACACTCAGAACTAGCGTCAGGAGACTCAAGATAAATAGTTTGACTTGGAAAAACAAAAACCCTGTCATAAGTATATCATGATTGACACACAAATAACAAGGCATTATTGTCACAAAATCAAATGTCCAACATTTTGCATCTATCAACGCCAGCACTGAATCTGAAGTAATATTACACCAAATATGTCAATATCTTCACTTAAGCTGGTTTCAACCACTGTTCACTGCGATTCTTTCGTCTTACACGTATCCAGGGTTGAACGATGGTCTTTTCAGGCCACACTTCAGGCTCCATGAGAGACTTCAGCGAAGTCGCGATGACCCCGACTTTGAAAGAAGTTGACAGCGTCCGTCTGCTGATAATCCTCCTGATGGTCATCCAAGAGGGATTGAATGCAGCGGTCGCTGCCAAGAAGCTCTGCAAGTCATCAGCTGTTGTATTCGGGTGAAGACCCTTGGCGTGAAAATACGCCATCTTCACTACGGCAACCTTCTTCGAAGGAGCTGCAGAACCACGGATCACCCGACGTGCTAAACGCCTTTCCCCATCAGAAGAGGCGCGACTCATATCCGAGTGGTAAACTTCCCCAGAAAGACTGCTCGTGGTAGAGAGAGAGCATCCACGGAGAGAGCATTCTTCAGGGCCTCCAGTTCCTCGAACCACGAGCTGGAGGACCTTCTTGGGAGCCCAACTCAGAACAGCAGGCGCTCCTTGCATAGCACACTCCGAGGATTCCTCTTCTTCGGAAGTCTCACTTGAAGTAACGGCTTCACCAACGGTAGGTTCGGAGTCTCTGCTGTCACAGTTGAGCGATGGCAAAACATAGCGAGGACTGGTAACAATTTCCGCGAAGGTAGCCGGAATCTCCTTGCACTTCTTAGGCAAGCGCTTTCTGCGGGAAGACGGCAGACTTGTTGGGTTGGGTGGAGAGTCCACACCAACGGACGTCGGTGTATCCTCCTTCCCGCATCCAACAGCCTTAAAGAGCCGCTCCAGCAGCAATCGTTGTTCGTCTAAGCGACGATGTATTTGCGCGATGTCACAATCTCAACTACGGATTATGCTTTAGGTAGGATGACAAGACGTCCGCTTAGTTTGAGTGTCGAGCGACGAAATATTAAAACAATTTCATATGAATACTTATTATTTCTAATTTTTATTTACTTAAATACAAATTAGAAAAATCGCATAACGTGGAAATATTTATAGAATTCAATATATTTGGATGCAAGCATCGACAGATTACATTTTTAACGAAATACCTTCATGGGCCGATGTTAAACCAAAAAAATATCCCAACTCTCCCAAATTCCAACCATTGGATGAAAACGTTTGTTGTGAATTTATTCAAAAATTAATGTGATTATTTTCGATCAAAAATTAAAACATTCTAAAATCTGATAAAATTTGATTATTTTAAAGTTTTTTTCCATATATTTGCTCTTACCCTAAGGTTCTTGCATTAGTATTAAATTAGAAATAATGATTTAATTTACAAACTGATTAGTGGTGCATTCAAATACGAGTAAATTATCTCTCTAATGATACAGAAATGTTTTTCCACTCTTAGTCAAGAGGATTAGATTAACGTCATGTACGAGTATACTATACTTAATCTTCGTATCAAGGAGAAAAACCGAAATCATATTTAATGGCAGTACTGGTGTATTGACAAATATAATTTCGCAAAAGTGGAAAACCTAAAATTTTATTTTCCAAAATTATCTTGTTATGTTACTGTGGTTACATAAAAAAAACTCAAATTTATTTCGTGAATCGCAATTTATTTACTATCAAAGGGAATAAAAATCCTTTTCACAAAATGTTTCATCAGAAATCACATTTTTGGTAACGCCTACAATTAATTTTTGGTAGCGCTATTATCCTCGATAGTAGACCGCAAAAAACATTAATAAATGATCATATTTTGACAAAAAATATTTGTTTAACAGCATTAGTATTAAATAAAAAGTTTTTTCATTTTAATAATAATATAACATATTTAATAACAGATGTACAAGTATTGTATCTTACAAACAAAAGCTGTCATTTCTTCGGTCCTAAGGGCTCTCGTCGTCCTCAGCTAAAAGAAACTTCTGATTAAAAGAGACGAAGTACATGGCAGCTGACAGAAGCTTATGGTGGCAGTTAATTACGGCTATATGCTTCAGTAAGAGGAGCGGATATGGAATGATTAATTTATAGAAATTCATAATTATGTCTCATTACATATCTTCTTTATATTTACATACACATCCAATCTCTTAAATGTAGCATGTTTTCGTTGTTGTTCTGAGATCCACACAACCTCTCACATCCGGCTCTGAAAATGAGAGACTCCAGCTCTGGCAACAAATCGCATCAGAGGATTTCATTACTCCAAAGATAGGCCTCCCAACTGGCAAGAACCTTGACTGGCGGACCTGGAAATCCCCGAACAGATTAAGAACCGGAGTTGGTAGAACAAAGGACAACCTCGAGCGCTGGGGAATGCTTCGGCAGGGAAAGACACTATTGTGCGACTGTGGAGTTCTGCAGACCGCCTCATATCTAAGATCCTGCTCCACGTGCCCAACAAGCTGCACATCTTAAGACCTAATGCTGGGCAGCACACGAGCTATCGATGTTGTCAGATACTGTGGAAAAATAATTTGACGTCGCTGACACGAATAAGAAGAATAATGGAGCATGTAGTAATTCCGAAAGTCAATCGGAAATTATATGTAGTCATAGAATGTAATATATGAAGCTCTGGGAGGCAAAACCGACATTATACTTCAAGTGATAAAATATATTTTTTAATGAAAATAATAAAACCACAATTATGCACATTACTATTAAATATTAAATATCTCCAATTGTATGGAAATATGATTGAAACATCCTCCAGCTCTTTTAATGACTGACATAATTCCAAATATCCGATATAAAAATAACGATTGCAAGCGAATTCAATGGGTTGAACCCGCATAGGTTCAATTTTTATGAAATGTTAAAAAAAAGTACACCCGGAATGGGAAATATTCAGACGGCAAATTAAATTGGGAAAAAGCCCTGAACACACATCTGACCCGGCAGCAAAACTCAGTATTCATAATCTCACTGGAATGTTTATACAAGTAAATTATACTGCTGCACAGACACATTGCTGGGAACAGTACCGCACAAGAATTTGACTAAATATCCAATACAAACTAAATTATTCGTGATTTTTATGTTAATATCTTTTAATAAAACGATTGATCATGTATTCATCATATTTTATTACCAATCATGACTTAACAGTTTAAATTAATATTTAGCGATAGTTTTGTGTAATGATATTTTCATTTAATGGAAAATAATAAAACAGTATTGATAATAAAACACGTTGTTGATAATGATCTACTGGTATAACAAGAAGTTAATATTAAAATCATAAAGTAATGCAATTCGTATTGGATATTTAGTCACAATCTAGAACGGCTGTATTACAATATTTAATACTTTTTATCTTATTATATAGTTATTTTTTTCGTGAAATAGGAGCCTTTTTAATTGAAATATTATTTCGGCCTCAAATACAAGCTTACCTGTGCTTCTAAGGAGCCAAATTTCATTAAAATTATAACCTTAACTTTTCTCCTAAAAGCATTTATTGAGGGATTATTTACAGACCAGATTATCACAAAAGTGAGAAAATACTATCAACTTAAATCTATAACACTCGACTAGGATGGCTTTATAAAAAAAATACTGATATCAGCTTGATATAGCTCCTTAAGGCCTATGCCGTAAAGCCTCGACAAGCGATCTTTTGTCTATTATTTTTGTCCGCTTGCCTGACATCTACATCGAATATTTATTTTAATTATATAATGTTGCACGGCGCTTGCATGCGCCATTTTGTTTGTTATGACAGTTGGCCTATTGTTGGTTGGTAGGACTGTCATATTGGCAGTTGGTACCGTGGAGATGTGAGATCGCGCCGTGGGCTGGCAGTTGAAGTTTGACTCGCGCCCGTCACAGTGCACGCGTCCTGTGTGTTCGCTGTGGCGGGCGACGTTTGTGACAATAAACATGTATCGTGAAACAGAAACAAGTTGTTTATAATGTGAACCTGATCCTGCGTCCTTCATCCAGTAAAGCGATGTCATAAATGGAAGAGGAGGATATCAATACATAAAGCTTGTGTAAGATCTGAAGAAAACATTGCAAATTTACTAGTGTATTAATCTCTTGTTAGGAAAGCTCCGTCAATAATCTGCAAGGAAGATGAAAATATGTACTGTATAATCCAATGCCTAACGTGTATAGATATTAAAAAAGTAACTGGTAAGATTTGATTATTATGATCCACAGAATAGATTAAAAGGTGCGCATGATAAGGACGTGTACTGGTTGTAATCATGTTAAAATTGATGATATTTTCAGCGTTAATATATCTGTTTCTTGAAGAGATTCAGATTGTAAGAGACAAAAAAGATAAATGCTTCGAGATCATTCCAAAGCATTTCGTATTAAAAATTTATGATAAAATGCAATGATGTTTCGGCCCTGCTGTATGTAGGGAACACCCTCAGAACATTTAGTGTTTTGTATATCATTTTTCCAGTCTGTGGGTTTATTTTAACGACATTGGGGCTTGTGCCCGAATGAAAGGCATTATTTTTCATGTTGGCCGAGGAGCACAACGCAACCCTCTAATGCAAAATATGCGCCCCTTGTACGGGAGCAACCCACCCACTGGAGAACTTACCCCGTGAAATTGTTTGATCAACTTTTGTACTAATTATTATTCAGATCACTTTCTCAACCATTTCAACTTAGCTGCAGATATGAATGCACGACTACATGGTCACAAAGAATCTTAAATTTCATCCACATGCAATAGCGAGATTTCGTTTCTATCTTAACATTTTTTTATGTAATATAGTTAAACCAAATACGAATATTTCCGTAAATAATGTTAATTAAATTAAATAATTAAATAAAAAAATAATTAAACTTATATACTGATTTTTAAGTTTACCAACCTCCAAAACAAAAACAAACAAAATACTGTTCGTTGCATATTAATAGGAATTGTTTCCCATTCAGAATGTAGTAAGTCCAATATCGGATCTTTGTCCTCTGGTGCAATATGACCATGAACTTTATGAACATACTAGAGTATGTCCATATTCATTAAATTTAAAAAAAAACTTTGTAACTAAGATTCCGTAGTAATATACAAATGCCTGTGCAAAGCGATGCAAAGTTTTCTCCTTACTAGCATCATCTTCAAGTTGTACCCACTGCGTTTCCTTTCAATCTTTCGCCCGTGGTGTAAAAGTTTACCGCTATTTTTATTGACTATACAATAATGTTTACTTGTGCTCGACATTATTGGGAACCACCTGATTCTGAAGCAAAACACAAACTTCATACGAATGCACACAAAAGTCCATAACGTTTTAATGATCTCATTTGAAGAACGTTTCGTTAGAACTTTTACTTTATAATCTATAATATTAACTTAAAGAATAGAGTATAATAATTAACAAATCTACTTTCTCTTTCCGTCTAGAATATTTTCATTATACTGCTTGAGGATGTAGGAAAGTTCTACTACGAATTATATGATACATGTAGTTTTTTAAGATAGCTATGCAATTATTTTTTTATTACTTAAATATACATATACTATACATAAAATTCTTTTTTCAACGCGTCAATCTAAGCACAAAAATAACGGCAGAAGCGGGATGCGAACCGCGGACCTTGAAAACCAACTATGCCCAGGTATTCATACCGCTCGGCGAACTGCGCCATTGCTATGCCCAGACCGACTCGCGTTGAAACTAGTATTTATATCATTGTTATCAATTGATAACGCAGAGATTGACGCGTTGAAAAAAGAATTTTATGTATAGTATATGTATATTTAAGTAATAATAATATTGTAATATAGTCAATGATCTATATAAGTAGATTAGAATATTGAAATAATAAAATAATATTCTAATAAAAATTAAAAAAATTCATATAATTATTATTTTTTTTAAACGCACTAGTATGAACAAGAGTACAACTGATTTTACAACCATTGGACCTTAAGACGCTCAACCAGGGCGGTTAAATATGCATTTTTGTAGACTGGGTATATATCAAGTATTATATGTTGGTCTGTTTCTTAAAAATATTTAGATTGTATGAAGGAGGAAACAGGGATACCGGATGAACTTTCCTGAGCTTACCGGTTGTATTTAGGAAGGAATTTCGGAAATTCACAGTTCTTGATTGACTTACATTAACCGTCTAAAGATGTATTGCAAGTGTGACATTGTTTATTAGTGATTATAAGTTTTAGAAATTTTTATAAGTTAAAGTCATCAAATATTGCTTAACATAATGACCATACATAGCATCGTTCACAAATAAATTCGTTGGTTATTAAGATTTACTGTTAATAGTTTTTTTTAACCCTTTCACCTAAGACAAAAATGAATTGTATTAATTAAGTTACAAGTTAAATTTCTTTCTTATAGTAAATCGTTGTTTATTAAAGCTCATAGATACTGAAACCTGTAAAACATGTCCACTAGGGTGTCCAAGGCTATGTATGGGAAAATTATTTTCTTAGAAATGAAATCGGCTCACCCTCTATTTTTATGTGGTTTGGTCCTAGTAACTCACATAATAAATTTTATTGCTATCGGACAATGTTTTCTGATAGCGACTTGATGTTGAAGTTTTAATATAAATTTTTGTATGAAGACCAAAAGGAGCTTTTGAAAACTTATTGTTTATTCAGCAAATAAAATGCTGTTTTATCTCTTTCTTACAAATATTAAGTATTTATTATGTAAGTATTATTATCTATTACAGAAAATTAAAAAAAATACCCTGTTTTTTATAATCAGGGTTTAGCTTTCGCGCGCCTTAGAATTCTACTATTGACATGTTCCGATGCAGGTCGCTATCTTTTCCCGTGGTTTTAATGGCGTGAAACTTTTTTGACAATTATTTGGACACCATTCACACAAAACGAGGGGGTGAGTCTTGAAAAAAAACGAAAAAAACATTTTTTGGGACATCCTAATGTCCACATTCATTGTGGTTATTATGGCGGGTAAATATTATTTAATATTTATTTTTCGGTTTCTCTATTGGTATAAAAAATAAACGAATTAACGTTTTTCGATTTATTTATTTTGATTTATTCATGTCCATTTTCTACCTGTAAATAACATCACACACTGCTCTCAAATTGTGTATTTTGATATGAGTATTTTTTAAATTTCACAGAAGTTATATAAATATTCCATTCGATTCTGATGACTATTTCAAACTGTGCATATGAAAATAAAAAGTACGCATTTGTCACATCAAAGCCGATATTACACCTAAATTACATTAGATTGCTTTTTTGATAGAAAAATACTTTTTACCATTATTTACTGTGAAAAATCGGATACAGATAAATACTACAGAGGATTGGATATAGATAAACTAATTTAAAAAAGTGTTTTTGATGTTTCAAAAAGACATGTGTACTGATTTATTAAAGCTTTTTTGCAGTGCATCAATGCTTCATTACAGGCTTAAAAAATTAACAAAACATTGACTTTTAAATTAAACAAAAATTAAAATTCTCATTATTTTTTTATAAAAAAATTAACAAAGGACTCTCGATCAACTGCAAACTGTAAAAAGTTTAATCATTTTGAGTCATGGAATATGACATTTTATCTACTCGCATATAAATAAATTATCTTTGTAATGTGATGAAAAGTGGATGTTTGCTTAAATAACTTTTTAGAGCTATGATAATTAACCTTTTTTTTCTTCAGGCCTTGTATAAACGAGTATATTTGTAAAATTACACGGGCCGTAACACTTGGTGTCAAGAAAAAATTATGAGACCGCCCCTTTCTTAGAAACTATTTTTGTGATTTTAAAAATTTGAACTAAAATATAATAATAATAAAATTAAGAGATTAAAACTCAAAAGTAACATGCATCCAAGAGTTTGTTTAAAGATCATAAATGTGTTAAGGTCTGCGTAGAAAATCTTGGTAGGTTGAGAATGGTTGGTTAAGAGTTTGACTTCAGCTTAAAGCTATGGAAGACTATTACTTTTTTAGCGGTTTCGGTAATTTGATGAGGTCTTCAACACTCATAATTTTAGAATTAATTTTAATTAAAAAATTAATAAATTAAAAATATTTAGTTTTGATTTACAATTTATTTTAACGATTACATGTTTCGGCCTCCCTGAAGACCATCTTCAATAATTATTGACTTTCACCAAGTATTGTCAGTAGATAACCTTAGTGTTATTAGTATCGACTGTTAAGAACTGACGAAAATAATTCAAATAATCAATTATTTATCAAATAGTTTTTTAAAATAAAATAATATTTGTTATAATGAAAATTACAAAATTAATTCACGCGTGAATATTTTTGTACGATGTTTACTCTGAACATATTTCATATGTTTAGCTAACATGGTTGTTTTCTGACTATTAATACATGTAATTATTTTTAATCTTAATGGCATCTAAGATAACGGCAACGGCAGCATAAGGCAGTAAATGATTTTTTGTTGATTAGCAGATTTACAAAAGGCGATAAAAACAATCGTCGATCATAGGGGGTACGAATAACTTTTTTATTATGCAATAGTTTCAACAAAATTGCGTGATTTTTCATTCGAATTGATTTAAATTACAGTCCGAAGTTAATGTTCGGCCTTGACTAATGTGAATTTAAGAGCAATATGTTAATAATAACATTATTTACTAATGCTTATATTTTATGCACTGAAAAACGTGCGTGCTTTAACGAATTTTTAAAATAATGAAATATGAAAACTATTCATAAAAATGAAGACGGTTTTATTAAACAAATAATAAATATGAATCAAAACTTAATATTTTCAATTAATTAATTTTTTAGTTTAATATTAATATAAAATTATAGTCGATACTAAAACACAGATTTTTTTAGATCTTAATTGATTAAGCTTAAATTTGAACCCAATTTGAAGTATATTATAAATGCTAATATAAAATAAACTTTAATCATAGTAAAACTAAGATATTTCTTATTTATTCCATAGTTGTAGTGAAAATGATATGTTTGGCTTCCATTTACATTGATTTAATAGAATTTCAATAGGAATTGTTATCAATCGTACAAATATTAACTATATAATCGTTATATTCACAGTCAAGATTTACTTATTAATTAACCGCAAAGGAACTGTTACCATTTGTCATGTAACACGCAGTTTTTTAATATTGTAAGTTTTTGTTAAGTTTAATTGGATTATAAAAGTTAATGAAAAGTTTCAATTTTAAAACCATTCATTACATAGAGTCATTTATTTACATTTTACATGTACACTGTATCTAAAAAAACGAATGCTCAACTGTGATTCTTAATTAATCAATATCTCAAACGATGTTTTGATATATGAATATGAATTATTTAGAATACATCATCAGCGTGTGTTCTTCCACTGATGAACGTAGGCCTCCCGTATAAGACTCCATTCTTTTCAATCCTCTGACCTCCGCAACCAGACTTCATTCGCTATACTTCTGATGTCGTCAGTCCATATTTCAGAGGGTCGACCAACGCTCTGTTTTCCAGTTCTTGGACGCTATTCTAGTACTTCAATTTCCTATTAACTGTGGTCTCTTCGACATATATGTCCTGCCCATTGCCGCCACTTGAGTGTGCCTATTCGTTGAGTAGCATCCACTACTTGAGTTTTTCGAATAACCTCGTTTCAGATTTTATCTTTTTTAGGATACATGAATAATTTAAGTAATTGTTAATTATCACATAAAGTTACAATTTCAGAAAATTTGATTTGAATATGAAACTCTCTCGAATACTAACTTCTAGTGTTTTACGGCCAGATTTGATATTGTGGCTTTTGGGTTTAGCTGTGTGTGGCGAATTTCTTTTAACCAAACTAACAACTAAAACATCAATTCTGAAGAAGACCCCTGCAGTGACGGTTGAAATATTGGTTAAAATAAATTCGCAACACACGGCTTAACCCAAAAGCCACAATATTTCTTGAATACTATATAAATAATAAAAGTACCTTAATTTTTTATCGATACAATAATACGAAACTGTGCTTTATTGTACTTTTATTTTACGCGTTAACCTTTGAGGAGAATAATTATATACTTTTGCTTCTATACGAGCAATAATTAAAAAATGCAAATAGCCGGTTTCATTCCGAGAGCGGCCGATGTAATAATATACAATTTCGCGCGGCGCTTTCGTCGGCGGGCGACAAAGGATATTAAAAATTAAACCGTCTAGGCATCGTTCGCCTCTCGCTCCATACGGAATTGCTTCCCGGTTCAAATTTTTGGAATGCTTACCAAAATAAATCCGTGGAATTGCACCGGCAGTTACGAACTAAACGAAGCAGCAGCCAGTGGCCGACTTAGAATAGAGAAAGAGGTCGAACGATGCAGGCGGCCTCGGGGCAGAAGGGGACGACGGTATGCCGGTCACGTCCGTCCCGGGACCGCGTTATGAATTGTGCAAACCGAGGCAAATTATTTTTATGCACAAGGGGAAATCTAATTGGACTCTTCTCGCATATCCCTTTTTCATTTTTACGCGCCCTTTGTCCGCCCGTTTCGTCCTGGCCTCTTACGCGGCTGCCGCTTTCGGACTATTTCAGTTTCGGAACGTTTCACTATCCTTCTGCTCGGCGCGCTTTCGGCGATGCACCGGTAATCCGATAATTTTAATTTAATAATCTTACACTCTTGAAAGACGTGATGTCACGTCTCAGTTTTGAAACGTGATATAACATCTCTCAAAAGAGGTAAAACTAAAATATATATATATTTCAAAAGCAAAACTATGTGTGTTTTAAAATATTCTGCTATGTTCCAAAGGTAATAATGTCTCATGAAAAATCTGACAATAGAAGTACGTAAAGATATGTATTTTTCAATTAAGCATTGCCAAGCCCGCCGTAAGCTTAACGTGATACGGTATATCAAATTTTAATTAATTCATTAATTCAATTGTCCGTGTCCGCTCCCTCAACTCGCTTGGTGAAAACCCTCCCTTTCCTTTTTCCGTTCTGTTTTTGGAGACCCAGATGGGGACCCGTTACTGGACGCACGCAAAAAGCTAATTGTTATAGAGTAGCTGAAGGCCTTCCCGTGATTCTAGGTGCATCAGTTAGATGTCAAATAGACCTCAGTCTAAGGCTGCGAAGTAAGTATACTATAAGTATACTCAAATTGCCTTCTTTGGTAACACGTTGTTAACCATGGAATACGTGGGAATGAATAAGGAAATGGTAAGGTTGGTAAATGGATTCTGCAGAATGGCAGACATCAGTTAGGAGTCATTACTTGCGTCTGCACTCTTGCAGACGGACGCGCAGAAGCACTCCCTCAACTGTATATGGACATTACGAGCCGCCGACATAAAGCTCAGTCAGCCGCCTTGGTCCTTGCCTCATCCCATGTCAGCTCCGCCTCACGTAGCTCCACCGAGTATATATTCTGTATATAGTTTTCGGCAGCCTCCAGGAGGATGAGAACCCGGGGACTTGAAGAAAGGGCAGCCGTAGCTAATACTCTCCTGCGACATTCGTAAAACATTTCGCAGACAGGTCTACCTTTGTCTCTTGACACACTGTAGTATAGAAGGCTGCCTCATCCGCAATTTTTTTTTTTAATAATTTAGTTGAATGGATGAATGGAATTTAATAAAATCTACGTTTTTAATAATGCCTTGAGACATTTATGTATTTAATTATCGTAACTACGATTATAATACTTGTGAATACTAATTATTCAACACAATTGTTATGTATCTAGTTAAACCTTGCTTGTAATTGTTGTGGTCCCGCCCACTTAGCCTTGTTTAGCGGACTACATTGGTTTAAGCTCGCTCAGGGCTAATAGGCAGCTAACATTCAATGCGAGCGAATCAATGCCCCAGTAGGCGAGCCGACAGTTAAGATCCTAACGACCAGCCGTTGTAGCTATGTGAGATCCTCACGGATGTTTTCTATCGTCAATTGATCGCTTATTATTTAGCTATTTTATTACCAGCATCATTATTTATATAATTATTAATAATAATCGACCCCTGCCGGATTATCGCCTAGTATACCGTATGTACAGCGCCTGTGTTACACTCATACTTTTATACATATAATTTATACCAGAAAAATTGTGTTTGTATCATTGGTTTATATATATCATATATTTGATATTTATTGTAATTTTGTAAGAAATGTGTTTTATTTGTAATTATATTATTATAATTTTTTTTTTTGAAATACGTGAAACAGGACAATTTACAAATTATTTTTATCATCATCATACAGTTTCAGGGACATGTACTACGGATGGCTCCGCCGCATTTCGTCCTCAGACAATTCGTTCAACGATTTATCGGTAACGACTTGGGGCGTACTAGACGTCTGGTGCACGGGAGATTTGGCGCACGGGACAACTAGTGCACTGGATGTCTCGCTAAACTAACCTAACCTTACAACAGTTTTGGAGATTGTACGTTTGGTCCTAAATAATTAGACGATATCCAAGACTAAAATTATATAATTAATAACTAAATGAATTTGTAAAACTTGTTTGTCAAGTGTGAATAAAAATCTGAATTAAATTAAAATCAATTAATATTAAGTAAAGTTCTTAAATCACTTAATTTGTGATATTTCGTAATTATCATTTTTTTTATTTTATTTGCTTAGTGAAACAACTTCGTTACTTTTTATTTGTACAGGTGTCCATAATTAAAAAAAATAGGAAACCGGACAAAATTTTAATAACGTACTTCACGTTAATTTCTTAGAGCATTATAATTTTGTAGCTTCTCGTATTAGTCGTAGTTGTTAAATCTCAAGACTCTTTTTTAAAACCAACTCCTTAAATACACACTCGTACATACCATAGTCTTGTAATATTCCATTTACAATTCAGAAGAGTTCACAAATAATTAAAATATCAAAAATAATCTAAGATTGGATATTTATTATAAAGGGTCCGCCATCTAACGTTTTTTTTTAACTAGTGCTTATTTCGTGAATGGTAACACTTAGCTCATGTCTTATTTGACAGATAATTAGTTTTATCCTTCCGCTGAACGAATATGGTTGTGTTTACGCTTGAACAACGCTGAGAAATATTGCGACATTACTTTTAAAACCATGGTAATGTTGCAGAATGTGCGAAAATTGCGTACGGATTTTGGAAGAAGAGAATCACCGTCAGCTCCGTATGTTCGTTATCTTGTGAAAAAAGTGAGAAAAACTGGCATCCTCATCGATAAACCAAAGCGTGAAAAGCCAAAAACAGAGCGTACACCCGCGAATATTGCTGCTGTGGCAGAAAGTGTGCGTGAAGCGCCTTCAACATCAATTCACCGTCGATCTCAACAATTGAAGGAATTTTTGTTCACAAAAATTGAAGAGGAGGATATTGGCAACATTTAATTTCAACAGCACGGCGCTACGTGCCACACAGCCGAAGCTACATTCGATGTTTTGCGCCCTTTTTCAAAAAAAAAAAAGTTATTTGGCGGACCCTATACATGATTTATGAAACAACTTTTGTTCTTTATTAGAAACAATTGTTATTTACAATTTATTATTCACAATCAATTTATCTTATATTCCCTCTAATTAACAATGTCATACTTGCAATACAATATTGTATGTCAATCAAGAGCAGTGAGTTTCCGAAATTCCATCCTAAATGCAACCGGTAATCTCAGGAAAGTTCATCCAGTATCCCTGTTTCCTCCTTCATACAATCTAAATATTTTTATGAAACAGACCAACATATACTACTTGAAATATCCCCAGTCAATAAAAATATACAACATATTTTCTGCATGCTGCATTCTACTGACCTAGATGAGCGTTTCAACGTTTAATGGTTGTAAAATCAGTTTTTAAGGAGCTTTTTTTTAAGAAGAAATTTTAATGCGTAAAGTTAATTCTAGTTAGCATGACATTTGGTCCTAGATGGTAAGCTAATAATAAAATAATACAATTAGTCATAAAAAAAAACACATTTGTGCAAATGAAATGGCTTTTCAAATGTGTTTTTCTCACATTTCCGCAACTCTGTAAGTTCACCCGCGTGTTGCGCGCTCTTCTCATCTCTGTGTCCGTTCGATTCAGCGCGAAATCTCCTGAAAAAAAAAACACCGAAAAGGCGCACTGGCGAACGGAAAAAACACGACTTTTAATACCGCCATTTGCCGGAGACTAATGAGTAGGCAATCGTCACAGCACTGGCGGTTTCAAATTGCATTTTCCCCGTGACGATTTCGCGTGTTTATTTTTCATTCGAGAATCCACAACAAAATCAGCGGTCTGCTCGTACACATAAAAAATACAGATTTATTTTTTATTCACGTCTACAACCATATCCATTTCATACCAACATATTTTAATATACTCGTAAATAATGCAAGCACGTTTTTTTTACCTGTTTTTATGCATCACAACTGAGTGTAGAATTGTGTACCCTTTTCAGCATTACAGTTTGGATGTTTGCTAAACCAAACATTCGTAATACACTTTTTCACTCGAATAATTTAAATTTTGTTTATTTTATATAAATGCCGGCGGGTATATCTCAATGGTCAAAGCGTTTGCTTGGCAAGCCAAAGGTTCGATCCCCAGAGATTAAAATATGTATATTTATTAATCGATTTCTGAGCTCAAATACCCCCCCGGTTGGTATGAATTTAATCCCTCACCCATAAAATGCCAGTTCTTCTTTGTAGCATCAATCCGGTGGATTGGTTTACAGCAACAGAATCTTGCATCTTGATCTCCATTCCGCTTGGTCCTCCGCAACCCTTTTCAGCTCAGCATAAGCGCTACAATTCATGTCCTCGAATACTTGCTGCAAATACTCCCGTCTAGGGCGGCCTCTACAGTTTCTACCCTCAACCATCCCCTCCACAATATCGTGAAGAAGACCATCGTGGCGCATGATGTGACCAATCCATCGGGCTCGCCTCTGAGATGGTTCTTATTAGGTGCCTATCTTCCTTGATTATCCTGAGAACCTCATTGTTCGTGACGTGGTCTCTCCAGGAAATTCCGAGAATTCTTCTGTACGACCACATCTCAAAGGCCTCTAGTCTTTTTTTATCACTTTCAGATAAGCACCATGTCTCACAGACGTAAATACCAGTTATAGCCTTATAATTTAAATTTGTGGTAGATGAAAGTCGTCCCGTGAGGATCACCCATTCATAGTAACTCCTTGTAATAATAAGGATGATGCGTGAATCTTGAACTGTAGTCTATAACGCTGGCGGATCAACACTCTACATGCAGCGCTTAGCCATATGCCCTATGGTGAGCGTCATAAAATTCCACAGATGATACTTCAGAATCACTATCCCCCATATGTTGGTATTCTCCTCTTTATGTTTACAGAAAACAAACACACACTTAAGTTGAATCTATGATTTTCAGCTTACTTACTGTGTATAGCCGTATTTCTGTAAAAAAAAAAGATATACATATTATAATATATATTAAATATATATGGATGAAAAAATGTTAACAAGCGCAAAAGTAGAGACAAATAAAGACAAATAAAAAAATTGACATCCTTCGCTATGATTTCTGATATGTAATACTAGAAATAAAATGTATTATCCTTCAACGTTTTGGTATCTCGTTTCACAGTGAAATTATGATTCAGTATTTAGATACTCGTAAAATCTAATCACGTTTGTTATAATATCATCACTTAGTCAAAATTGATGCATCGAATGTTTTCAATTATAATCCATAACTATTTCAATCGTTTTATGCAACCCGTTCTATATAATTAAATTTCAAAATAGATGAACGCATTACGGTTCAATTTTATTTGCTGAAAATATCGCTTCAGGGGTGGATATAATATGTATCAAAAAAGCAACTCAAATAACCACATAAACTATAAATTGAAATGAAATTTCGGTACATTTTCAATTTACCTTTCAAGTACCTACATCATTTAGTGAGTACTGAATGGTGGATTTAATTAATATCAAATATACAAGAATTTCATACCTTATTTTATTTGTATGGGTATATTTTTAGTATTGAATGAAATATAATATTTTTTGTACAATCGTTTGTTTTTGAGGTTTTTGGTAGTTTGGAGGAGGAGGAAGTTTTTGTTTATGAGAAATTATGAAGTGAAAAAACGAGCATGGTAGGCTTTCATCCTACATTTGACGAAGATACAAAAGTAGACGTGGTTGTGATATCTTAGAATTATAATGTAAAATTATTTTTAATTACAGAATTAATAAATTTAAGAAATATTTAGTTTTGATTCAATATTTATTTTAAGTCATTACATGTTTCGGCCTGCCTGGAGACCATCTTCAATAATAATCATTTATTTATTATATAATTACATTATTGAAGATGTTCTCTAGGGAGGCCGAAACGTGTAATCACTTAAAATAAATGTGAATCAACACTAAATATTTTTAATTTATTAATTTTATAATTAGAATATATTTTAAATTATAATTATGCAGTTCATCAAGTATATTTATAGTTGATAACCTTAATGTTATCTTAGAATTCAGTATAAAAGCTTATGCTATTGTCATCCTTTGCTTACGTTCCCACCTCTTTCTCTTCTGGAATATGTACTACAAAATTCGACGAAGTTAAGGGTTCAAAAGCTCAAGTCTTATTCTTCTTTGTATCAGTGACATGAAATAGATTGCGCCAGAGAATTTATTGAAACTGCAGCTGTAGCATCTGAGGGATATTATGATTGACTTATTAATCGCATTTTAAGGGGATCTGATGTTTAACAAGACGCTTGTAAGGTAAAGGGCATTTTGTCACTAGACTCCGCTCGAGTCAACATTGTAAGTGTAAGAAACAGGTAATTCATCTGAATTTCGGACCTCGTGCGATTCTGCGATATAAGAATAACTAAGCTTATAAATGTTATTAACGTCGGTAAACTTATAAACTAATAAAAAAAATCAAAATCTACTAATAACAATAGTAAAAATACTAGCACTCTGATATTTTGAAACAACCCGAAACAGTTTTCATGATATTTCACTATTTATCGTGTTTCACAAACAGTTAATAACACTAAATTTAAAACATGAGTGCTTTTAAGCATTAGTAGAACACAATGCTTTACTTAAAAAGCGCATTACATAAAAACCTGTCTTTCGCTAAGATCCGCGCATAAAAGCGAACCATTTCGTGATTATTAAGCGTCACTTAGGCCCAAAAAATAAAACGACATTTTTAAAGCGCGTTCCTTTTTCAAACCTACTTAAAACCGCGCCTTCTATTATTATTTGGCGTCATTTAAAGCCGAAAAAAATAAAATGGCGCCTAAAAGACGTGCGCTGTTAAAACCGATTTAACCGTTTTACTACTGGATATTTCAATCACTTAAAAAATATCAAAAGTATAGACTTTTATTCATTCATTTTATTCAGTAAGTTTTTTTATAAAAATTAAAGTTTACTAAATGACACTCTGCAACAATGATGGTCCAGCTCCATGATAGCACTAACAATATTTCTATAAACAAAGGTGTTAGACAAGGAGATGTTATATCTCCAAAACTCTTCACAAACGCCCTAGAAGATATTTTTAAACTGCTATCCTGGACAAAATGTGGAATAAATATTAACGGAGAGTACATTTCTCACCTCCGATTTGCAGATGACATAGTGCTAATAGCCGAATCACCTAACAAGCTCCAAGACATGATCTACGACCTCAATGAAGTGTCGAACAAAATTGGTCTGAAAATGAACATGGATAAAACAAAAGCCATGATTAATAGTCATATTTCACAGACCTTTGATCCTATTTCCATTGGAGGAACAGAAATAGAGGTTGTAAACGACTATACCTATCTGGGACAAGTAATACAACTAGGGCGAAATAACTTCTCAAAAGAAATCGACAGGCGCATACAACTGGGATGGGCAGCATTTGGAAAACTAAAGTACATTTTTAAAGCGAAAATTCCGCAATGCCTTAAAACTAAGGCGTTTAACCAATGCGTCCTCCCTGTATTAACTCATGGCGCAGAGACGTGGAATCTGACAGCAAGTCTTACCCATAAAATAAAAGTCACCCAGCGTGCTATGGAGAGATCCATGCTCGGAGTGTCGCTAAAAGATAGAATCCGAAACGAGGAAATACGCAGAAGAACTCAAGTAGTTGATGCTACCCAACGAATAGGCACACTCAAGTGGCAATGGGCAGGTCATATCTGTCGAAGAGACGACGGTCGATGGGGAAGAAAAGTATTGGAATGGCGCCCAAGAACTGGCAAACGAAGCATTGGCCGACCCCCTACAAGATGGACTGACGATATAAGAAGAATAGCGGGAGTGACCTGGATGCGGAAGGCGGAGGATCAAAGAGGATGGAGACTCATGCGGGACGCCTACGTTCAACAGTGGACGGACACAGGCTGATGATGATGATGATGAGGAATTTTCGTTTTAAAAATGCACTTTAGTTTTCCAAATGCCGCCCATCCCAGTTGTATACGCCTGTCGCTTTATTTTGAGAAGTTATTACGAAAAATAATACAGAGTCTTAAACACTTCTTCTTTCCGAAGTTCAGCTTTACTCAAACAATGATCTCGGTGCATTATCTAAAGTGTTATTCATTAAATCACGCTGTGTTGGCTTTCGCAGCCTAGAAGTTGGGCCGCTGGACCGGATAGAACGAGTTTCTGGAGCGAATATAGGGCGGAATAGGTGTTCGCATCCCAGCAATATAAATCTCCTTAAACAAACGGAAGTAGAGGAACTAAACATATCCTCTGTATAATTGCCCGGTGTACATTAATTACTCGAGTAGTAAATTTTATCATACAGCCCAGAGTAATGATTATTCTTGAACAAGATGGTAATTATAATTAAATAATGGCCGTCGGAGTCGACTAAAGAAGTCAAATTAAAACAAAGAAACAAAGTTAATTCTACAAAAAAATAATAATAAAACTAAACATATATTTTTTCCTATTTGATATACAGGTGATGATATACAGAAGTCAAGTAGTGGATGCTACCCAAAGAATAGGCACACTCAAGTGGCAATGTGCAGGACATATCTGTCGAAGAGACGACGGTCGATGGGAAAGAAAAGTATTGGAATGGTGCCCAAGAACTGGCAAACGAAGCATTGGCTGACCCCCTACAAGATGGACGGACGATATAAGAAGAATAGCGGGAGTGACCTGGATGCGGAAGGCGGAGGATAGAAGAGGATGGAGACTCCTGCGGGAGGCTTACGTTCAACAGTGGACGGACACAGGCTGATGATGACGATGATGAAAACAAATTATTATGTAATTTCCAAATGAGGTTAAGAAATTTTATAAATCTTCTTTTAGCTTTGTGAACGTGACGTACATAACACGTGAATATTTTATATCCCATAAAAGCCACGATATAAATATGTAATTTTAAAGAAAATAGAGGGATTACCTGAAATGAAAATAAAAGAAGCGTTCCAGTTGCCGCCTCGTACGGGAAGATTTTTCTACTGTCAAAGGGAGAGATGTGCGTTAATATTATATGCAAATCATTTTGTAAACAGAATTCGAAATGGTGTCGATAAAAAAGTTTAATACTCAAAGCATATTCAGAATTCAGTTTAAACGAGTCGGGAGTCTTTCTTTGGTTAACTCGCATAATTAAAAATATTTTATAAATACGACTAAAGTAGCAGTAAAATGTTTTGTAATCTATGATAATCAATATGTTAGTTGTGTGCGTTTTTGTGAGCTTCGTTGTAGAACACACGACATCTAGCTTGATAAGCAAAATCTCCATTCATCTTCTTCGTAGTATCAATCCAATGGATTGGTTTGCAGCAACAAAATCTTGCATCTCGATCTCCACTCCTCTCGATTCTCAGCAATCCTCTACAGCTCAGCATAAGAGCTACAACTCTTGTCTTAAAACACTTGCTGCAGATACTCCCGTCTAGGACGCACTTTACAGTTTCTAGCCTCAACTATCCCTTCCACAATGTCCTGAAGAAGCCCATCGTGGTGCATGATGTGACCGATCCATCGGGCTCGCCTCTCTGAAATGGTTCTTACTAGGTGCTTATCTTCCTTGATTATCCTGATAACCTCATTGTTCGTGACGTGGTCTCTCCAGGAAATTCCGAGAATTCTTCTCCTTATTAAGGTAATAAAATTGAAATACTATAAAATAGTTAATAAGGAGATGGTAGAATAACACTGCATTTTTTTTGCTATCGGGATCACATATTCTTAAAGAATCGTCATCTTCACAAAATAAACATTTGATCTTTGGTAGAACGAGATCAATCAGAGTTGTAACTTTTTGCTTAAAATTACGAGTAGATTTCTTTTTATGAACACACATACAGAAGAAAACCTACATACGGTGATAGTGACGCAGAAATCTCATATTTGTATTATATACGCCTACCATGTTACACATGGCCAAGTACTGCACGTGGAGTGTTGATCCGCCAACGTCATAAACTACAGCGCATCATCCATTTATTACACAAATTCAATATAATGGGCGAGTGTTTTCCGAATGACTTCCGTTTACCACCAATTTTAATTAATATGCAATAACGTATATTATACGGGTGAGGGATTGATTCCCAATTTAAACCAACAATATTATAGAGCTTTTATAGTATTTTTTCTAATCTCCGTCGGGGATCGAGCCCACGGCCTTTGGTTTGATAAGAAAACGCTTTTACCACTAAGCTTTACCCGTTAGCATGAATATGACATCAAATAAGTAGATATAAATACGTAATTAATGAGCGAACTTACGAGGAATGATAGTAATATCCCAATAATTTTAAGAAATTTTTGCTTCAGAATATAAAAAAGACGTATGGTTGTTAGTCATATATTAAGTCGTAGTTATTCATGATAATATTATTTGAAGATGGAATCTTTCGCTTTGTATTTCAGCATTGCTTACATTTACGCCGCCTGAGATGATTCAAAAAAATATTTCTGCGTAAGTTCTCCTAAAGTGGCATCCTTTTAACAGGCAGCTATCAGTACGAACATTAACAGCCTGGCGACGAGAGAACAAAAAAATGGAGAGAATGGAAAGATAAGCCGGTATTAGCAAAATAACTTTTCCTTTTTACGGTAATAACCATAAGTAAAATTGAATATCAATACTTTATCTGTAATATTGTATTTTATATCACGATCGTTCCGGCAAAAGTGCCGCCCGTCTCGATGGAGAGGAATTCGAAAGGAATCGATAAAAAAATAAGTACTCGAATATCGGATAGTGATTCAATACAAACAAAGCTTACATTAAAAAATTCACGGATAACTTAGAGATTTGAACAATGTTGTCTACGTGTTATTTATAATTTAAGCATTCATTCTGAGATCAATTTCCAATGTTTTTGCGTGTGGAGAACTGACAAAGCTCAAAAGAATAAAAATTGCTCAATTTGGTCAATTTATATTGATCAAATATAAGTTTAAAGTAAATTATACAATATTTTAAAATAAATAAAATTATATAATGAAAAAAAATACACGAATATTTATACAACTTGGTAATCTTGTTGCATTAAGCCGTTCCTTGGAACCAAATGATCTAAGCTACGAGAGCATAGAGCTTCTCATCCGATCTTCCAAAGAAGATCTTAAAAGATAACCGATAAATATATTATTAAATATACCTTTTCGTGCCTTTTTATTTTGACTTTATAATGACTTTGGGAAATCTTGATAGTACACATTTACCGTAATAAGTAGTATGGAGAGTCGACTTGGTACTAGACAAGGATTAGGGCAGATGACAATTTCAATTATTTTTATTCTGAAACATTACAAATTTAAAACAATTCAAATCGTTATTGAAGTGCAATCAAAATTAATATACAAATATAGGTACTTATTATTAATTACTAAGAACAAAGCAATGAAGACAAGCAACAGAAGGTCCTAATGCTCATCAAACAGACGACGCCAACAAATCATTACTCCAAAGAAACTCGTGGAATTCATGCCTGAATTGGGCCTTCGCTACGTGAAATATATCACAAATAGACTTTATAGCGACAACTTGTGGCAACGATGTGCCTCAAAGCAAAAATGGATGATGTAGTATAACGCATCTTGTACACAAATGATAACGCTTTCAACAACAACAAAAATTGCTCTTTACTTGGATCATATTTTGGCTTCCACGATTGCTTCTTCAATCATTTAATGATCCTGGCCATGTTTTTGGTCAGCCCAGAAACCCAAAACTCCAGGAAATACATTAAAAGTATAGTTAATTCCATTTAGCTTTTAAGATGACAGATAGCACTAGGTTTAAATACAGCTTTAGTTAATCTTAAGGGAAAGTGCTACTTTAGATCCACTTTTAGACCTTGACTTTTACATTAAATAGATATTTTACTGGTATACTCCATATTGTACACTTTTTTTTTCTTAATATTTTAATATACGTAAACATGTAGTTTTTGCTTTACAAAAAATTCTTAAATTTCATATTAAATGTTAGTAGCTGAAAATATATTTTAAGCTGACATACGAGTATTAATTGGTTTTCTTTAACAATATGCTTTTTGATACCAAATTGGTACAAAACTGTATAACGAGAGTAAATTATTATTGTCAATGGAAATTTAAATTCGTACATTTCAACCACTACTGATATTTTATTTTAAATCAATTAATACGGATGTGAAAATAGTTTGAAAATTAACAGAAATTATTAAATTTTAATTACAAAATATTATCAAACACAAATTTCAAATGCTCTATAATTAAAATATAACCGAAAAACTCAAAATGTTGTGCTACATACGGATTAATATCACGCGACCCACAAAATATATTCGTTACTATAATAATCATTTAAATATCTACATTCCATTATATATAATTACCTTTACGTATTTACGATAGGAAGCGCTATTTTTGTGAATTATATAAAATACTTACTTTCCTGAAAAATGGTATTTAGCTTAAATTGTTTATACTGGTGACTAAATGAAATAAAATAGAGTATCGAAATACTGAATCCATCAATAACTGTAGGATTCAAGATTTCCTTTTCATTGTTCACATACTTAGTTCGCAATTTTCATATATTTTGAATATGAGTCAAATCGATGTATAAAAAATATACATCATTCGATCAATACAAGTGTGATTACATTACATTTATTTTCTCTTATATTGTGAAAATGAATTAATTGTACCACATGTAAGTTTTTTATCTAACATTATACTGCCTCCACCTACGAGTGCTTAATCAAAACAAAAACTAATGGAATCACCAATCGATCATATGGTAAACTCGGTGCTACGTGTGAATATTCTACGAGTATATCTCATTTAAATTTTCTTTGTGCAAATGATAAATGCAAATTTTTACGTTGCTTCATTGACCTTCCATATAAATTTCTTAAAAAACTAGTGTGAACGTCGCAGGTTCAATAGTTTAAAAAAACCTTTATAAAATATTCTAAAAAAGCAATCTTTTCTGTGCTCTTATTACCCCAATTTGAAATTTCGCCTTAAACCTACGAAATTTTTCCAAATATATTATATATCATATTGCTCCAAATGCACCTTAACATCATGATCATCATCATCAACATGTCTGCCATCACAAGTTGCCGCCACAAAGCTTTATCAGCCGCCATGAATCTCGCCTCATCGCATGACAGCCTATCGAAGCTTACCTGAGTATATTATATTTAAAGTACCTTTACATTTATTAAATAAAACTAACTGATAGATAGATAAGTTCTCAAACTGTTACTTTCACATGAACAACCAACCGTTTCGTGTTATTTTCTTGGCTCAGCCTTTATTCCCTGAAACACCTTGTCTTCCAAAAATAAAAATCCCTGTCAGGTGTCAAATTGTTTGAAGAAAGCGCACGTTTATGAAATGAGCATTCTTCGAGACCTTCAAACAAATAAGACATGCTCGTTGTATTGCATCAAACGAAAACCAAGATATCAACGTTAATATCAGAAAGCAATTCACATGCACTTTGTTTTACAATTGCATCTTAATCTGAAGAAAACAAATCCAACTTAAATTATACTTGATTTTTTTGTTATTTTTGTATTGAACTTTTAATAAACAATTTTTTATGTAAAACATTTTTGCATTTCCATAATAAGCATTGAGTACACTTTATTTTTTTATCAGCTTGTATTTTAAACTTGAAAATTTATTAATTATTTACATTATTGATTAAATGTATTTTATATAATAATATATAATTGTTTTGAAAAATTATCAACATAAATATGTTTAATTTTAATAAAAAAAAATTTTTTTAACTAATTTCACAATTTTATTGAAAAACAATATGTTTCTGCTTACTGTAGAATATATTCGAAATTTTATTTTATTTGTTCATTGGTTTTATGGAACTCCAGAAAAAACCATTAATTTAAAGCCTTTAACAACATTATTTAATTACCAAAAAACAACAGTATGAGTAAAAAAATAATTATAATTTTTGCAAATATTGCTGCCTGAAAAACTACACTAAATTAATGTTTGAGAAGAGTACAGTTTACAGTGTTATAAAAAACGAACTGGCATTAAAGTATGTTTATAATTCTACATGTGTTAATATTGATCTCTTCACGTACGTTGTTATTTTATATATTTTTATCAACGTTGTCCCAACAATAGTTTTTTTATGAGACGCTATTTCATACTACTTTTATCAGTTCATTTTCGACGCTCTCAACTTACTACTTACCCAGTTGTGTATGGTATAAACACAATTCATCTGTTTCCATAGTCACGTTTCCCGCCACACTAAAACGCATGCAACTTAAAGCAAAAAAAAACGTTATTTTTTGCTTAAGTAAATTTCCGTATCAAACAGAAAAATTAGAAAACACGCGATTGGGTGCAACGAAAGAGACTCATTGTAGGGCCATGTTTGAACAGAAACATCGCGATAAGAAAAGGTAGTAACTATTTTTAATATGTTCGCTACCAATGGACAGCTTATAACTTTTCATCTGATATTTAATTTAATAATTAAATATCATTACATATAATAATAAAATAAGTATTCAAAAACCACTGTTAAGCACAACTAAGATAGTTATTGTACATAATGTAGTTATTTTGTTTCAAATTTCTTACACTTCATCGTCATTAAAATGTCCTAGGTTTTTTGCAGTTATTAATATTTCTTTGAATGCTTTTAGATTGAGCCATGTGTGGCAAATTTTATGTTTATTCCGATATGTTTGTGTTGCTTGCCACAAATCATCAAACCCATATATTATTCCTGCAAAAACAGTCGAAATATTAAGGATAACAAGAGAAGGGGAAATTCGTTACCCGTGGCTCAACACAAAAGCCCCAATTTCAAATTTGGCCTTGAAAACCTACGTAATTATTCCAAAAATTCTCAAACCTTATGGTTTGCTACTCTTTACTCCATATAGATTATTAAGCGAATTAATTTTTAGTAATTAGAATTCCGTTTATAGAAAATATTTAATACTTAAAATTTTTGTAAGTAAGTACCACCTATCATAATAGTTATTAGGGACAAGAAAGTATATATAGATATAAATATATTCTATAATTCAAATTATATATATAACATTTATTACTCTGTTACGTTGCTTTACAATATAATTTTTTTATATATTTTTATATAATTTAAGTATATTTTTTATATTATATTTATATTTACTATAAAAAAATAAGGGTTAGCAAAAGTAGCGTGATTTCTTTATAAATTCGTAATATTAAAAAATCTAATTAAAATGTATAAAAAGAAAACACGTTTAAAGTTCATTTGTATGAATACTCGTGCCATACCTTTTGTATGCGAAAAATATGTCCAATACAGCGGCCGTCAAAAGAACTCTAACGAGTGCGTCATGAAAAAGAAGCTAATAACTTTGATGAAAATATTCATGTAAAAATTGATGTGTGTCCCATACAGGAAGAGAGGGAAATATGTAAAGGATTTACCAGCAATTTTCAAGCCCGAAATAGCCACATTTCAAAGGTATACAATTTTCGTCGAACATAACGATAAAATTTTTGATGCAACTGACGAGTATAGAAGACTCATATATATCAATATCAATATTTAAAAAATATGGAATAAAATATTTAGGGTATTTAATAAATTTATTATTCAGCACGAAACCCGAATATAAACGTATATATTTATAAATTATTTCAATATTTTAATTTTATTTGAGCTTGCGATAAATGTATTTTAGTTTTATTTATGTGACAGAGCAGATGTATTAAAATTACAAAATAGAGTACAAACATTTGAATACTATTTACATATATGAAATTACACAAAACTGAATAGAATATAAAGATAATAGAAATAGAGCTAATAAGATAAAATAACAGGTAATAAAGGGTGATTTTTTATTAGCTATAGAAATTTTTTCCAAAAAAAGACATATAAAATTAAGAAAAATGCATGAAATCTTTATTTGAATCGATAGTACAGTCCATATAATTTAATATTTGAAGTATGAATTTTTTAAATTTTTATTACAATATTATTTTTTAATTTCAATATTCTAATCTACTTTTATAGATCATTGACTATATTTACAATATTATTATTAATTAAATATACATTTACTATACATAAAATTCTTTTTTCAACGCGTCAATCCAAGCACAAAAATAACGACAGAAGCGGGATGCGAACCGCGGACCTTGGAAACCAACTATGCCCAGGTATTCATACCGCTCAGCCAACTGGGCCATTGCTATGCCTAGACCGACTTGCGTTGAAACTAGTATTTATATCATTGTTATCATCGTACGATAGATGTCGCTATAGTATATATTCAAAGTATGTATATTTTGATTTTATTATTCAATCAGTCATCATTTATTCACAAGCTTAATATTATTACTTTCCGACAGTCTATTTATTTTAGTAAGTACCACTCGGGTCTCGAACCAAAAGTTTGGTTCGAGACCACATGTCATGCAAGTCAAGCTATTCCATTTTGGGCAAAAAAAAGTTGGATATCATCTCACGGTAGCGCTCACCATTCACAGTTACGTTGCGATTCGCATCATCTTTGAAGAAATACGGTCCAAAGATGCCACCAGCCCATAATCCGCACCAAACAGTAACTCTTTCTGTGTGCATTGGTAGCTCTTGCAATGCTTCTGGCTGATCTTCACTCCAAAACCGACAATTCTGCTTATTTACGAATCCATTTAGCCAAAAATGAGCTTTGTCGCTGTACAAAAACCCAGGAACTTTGAAGAGACAGGAGATGTAATATCTTAAGCATATTTGCTAATTTTATGAATCGGATTTCTTAAGGATTTCGGATTATGGGCCGGACAGTCTAAAGGCCTAGGCCGTAGACCATTTGTCTTTAGAAGCAACTCAGACCGATCAATAACACGCAGTTATCAACAAACGGTGACCAATCCAAGTTTTGGTCAACGTCCAATGTTACTTATCTTCGATGATCTAACGATAACCACGCTTCTTCATCATCATCATCAGCCTGTGTCCGTCCTCTGTTGAACGTAAGCCTCCCGCATGTGTCTCCATCCTCTTCCTCACTCTCGCTATTCTTCTTATGTCGTCAGTCCATCTTGTAGGGGGTCGGCCAATGCTTCGTTTTCCAGTTCTTGGGCGCCATTTCAATACTTTTCTTCCCCATCGACCGTCGTCTCTTCAACAGATATGTCCTGCCCATTGCCACTTGAGTGTGCCTATTCGTTGGGTAGCATCCACTACTTGAATTCTTCTGCGTATTTCCTCGTTTCGGATTCTATCTTTTAGCGACACTCCGAGCATGGATCTCTCCATAGCACGCTGGGTGACTTATATTTTATGGGTAAGACTTGCTGTCGGATTCCACGCGTCTGCACCATAAATTAATACAGCAAGGATGCATTGGTTAAATGCCTTAGTTTTAAGACATTGCGGAATTTTCGCTTTAAAAATGTACTTTAGTTTTCCAAATGCTGCCCATCCCAGTTGTATACGCCTGTCGATTTCTTTTGAGAAGTTACTTCGCCCACCGCGCTGACGATGTGCTATTGTCGCAGTACATGTGCGCGAGTAATTCCACATCAGTGTTTATTGCACTTGTAAAATCGTCTTTTATACAAACGAGGGGTGGGAAACAGTATGGCGTGCAAGTCACGACAGTTATAGTCCGATCCCCAGACTTGTCAATGCATTTAAGTAAAAGTTGCTGCGCTGCTACAGTCCGCATATTGATAAAATCACATCGCGTGTGGGTAAATGCAACTACGGGCTATGGGCGATTTTAACTTTTCCATGCATCATATCCAGTCGACCGAACATAGTTTTCAGAACACTTAGCGTTCATGAAAATTAAAAAGTGTTCTTACACGTAAGATGGAGATAAGACTTTGTCGAAACTGCGCGGTGATGCGATGAAAATTTTCGGGATTTTTTTGTTGTGAAATAAGTTGTAGGAAGGAGACCTAAAAAAATGACAGCGTTTCATGACTGTTATCGGGAATTCAGATTTTCTGTGTACATTGTGGAACAAACACAACCAGACTGCTTTTTAACAGAATTTTTACAGTGTAAGCACAAGACGAAAAGTCTTTGTTTTTTTATATTACATCATCATATTCTTATTTTAAATTATAAGTAGTGAAATTTTTGAAAATATTGACATTATACGATAAATAAATAATAAAAATATATTTTAATGATATATGTGTATTGATTTAAGCTATAATGTACTATTTAAGATGGTAAGAATGTATTAAATAAATTGTGGCTTTCTCTTATACTTTATAACTAATTGATGATCTGAGCAGAAATTTAACAAATTGATACATACATACCAATTCAAAGAAAATATATGTTTCATTTTTTTTAATATTTGTATAGATCTTCAATAATTTATCGTCCTATAAAATGATGTTTGGTATGATTTTTTTTTAATAATATTATAGATCTTCAAATATGTATAAAGTATTAGCGTATTTATGTATTTTCTAAAAAATACACCAAAAACTATTTGATAATTGTAAACAAATAAATAATACATTAGTACTACAGTAAAGCTCCGCAAGCAACTTGCCAAAAAGGTTGGAGCATCTCGATGTACGGCTGTGACACATGGTGCTTATTAGAAAGTGATAAAAAAAGACTAGTGGCTTTTGAGATGTGGTCATACAGAATAACTCTCGGAATTTCCTGGAGAGACCACGTCACGAACAATGAGGTTCTCAGCATAATCAAGGAAGATAGGCACCCAGTAAAAACCTTGTTAGAGAGGCGAGCCTGATGGATCGGTCACATCATGCGCCACGATGGTCTTCTTCACGACATTTTGGAAGGGTTGGTTGAGGGTAAAAGCTGCAGAGGCCGCCCTAGACGGGAGTTTTTGCAGCAAGTGTTCGAGGACATGAGTTGTAGCTCTTATGCTGAGCTAAAGAGGATTGCAGATCGAGAAGACTGGAGATCGAGGTGCATGATTTTGTTGCTGCAAACCAATCCACCGGATTGATACTACGAAGAGGAAGACTACAGATCTCAGTCATGCGACTATAGGAATGGAAGTAACTATAATAAAAAAATATGCATTTGTTGCTTTTATATTTTCCATTTTGACAAAAACACACAAAGTTACATTAAGCAATGTTGTGTTCTTTTTTTAAGATCCCGGGAGATACTCGCGATAATAAGAGATATAGTGATTCATTTAATGACGGACAGAAGAAGGGCGTAAGTGAATGTGCCGTCTTCTTAATATAATGTGTTGCGTAATGGGAAAGAATAAGTTCCGTGTTTAGCGTGTCGGGGCCTCGTACGGGAGTGATACATCACCCGGACCAAGTCATTATGGACGGATAATGAATTTAGCGCAGATTGTGCCGACACCGAATTCGGTTAATTTGATCAACGAGCACCTTTAGCCTCTCGCGATTATCGCTACCGGGTAGGGAAACCACAAACACGCATCTTTTTCTCAATATTTTTTTTTTTTCAAAATATGTGTTTACGGTCAAGATTAAGATTTATAATATTGGGACATTCGTGGGGAGTTGTTATTTGAGATGGATTTAATAAAGTTCGCTATCAAACTTTGACTGACGCAACATTCAATCAATCGTCTTGAAATAATAAGCACACAAATTACTATGTGTAGAAAATAAATAAGGTATATACTCGTTGTTCGTGGTTTGAATCTCGGCGTCTGCCGTTTATTTTTCTCCTAAATAGACGAGAGGAATGTCATAAAATATGATATTTAACGTTTATTTTTAATTGTGAATAAATTCATTATTTTTCTTCTTTGTGCCAGCGACGTCAAATTGTTTCCGACCAATATATGTCAACATTGATGGCCCGTATGTTGCCCAGCATAAGTTCTTGAGATGTGCAGTTAGTTGGCCACATGGTGTAGGATCTTGGTGTGAGGCAGTCTGTAGGTCTCCACAGTCGCTTAACAGTTATTATCCCCGCCGAAGCAGTCCCCACCGTTCAAGGTTGTTCTTTGTTCTCACAACTTCGCTTCTTAGGGGATTATGAAAAGAACCTCCACGTGGTTCCCCTGCAAACAAAGTTTCGGCCCTACTCCTGTGGCCAATCTTTTTATTACAACGACAGCAAAAATAAAAAATAAAATCAATAATAGAAATATAATTTACCTTACTCTCTGATACTTTGCAGTACGAAAATTTATTAGCAAGTAGAAAATACATCGATTACCAGACCTTTGTGATACAAATATGGCTCGCAATAAGAAGCAGGTAAATGCTACAGGTATTGTGCAGATAAATAAATAAAGCCATTTCACGATGGCCGGGCGCATGAGGTACTTTCTTACAAATCAGACAGAATTTTCTGCCACTTATCTGCATGGAAGGAACCGCAAAACAGCTGGAAACGCTGAAATTTATTTCTTCAAATGATACTGTAAACGGAAAAAGACATGCCATTTTGCATATTTAAGACGTCGTGTTCCGACCTCGTGGAGAGAGGACACTGCCAATTATTTATAATCAATATAAATATTTTAAAAGGCTTTGTTCTTTAACTAATTCAAGGTTTTGGCAGTAAGTTAAATCAATTAGCAGTAAATTAAATAATCAGCAGTAGACTGAATAAATTAGCAGTATCCACTGTGTAAGTATAAATGTGGTCAATTATAAAATAATATATATATACAATAATATAAAATAGTAAAAATAACTGTATAAAAAAAGGTAAGAAATAGCCATTTTAAAATATACTTATTTAATTGAAACTGTTGCAGTTGAACTATATATGACTATCTTTCGGACAACTGCTTTTCAACATTCATTTTAGAGACACTAGGGTGTAGAAATCGTAATAAGACATATTCACCAGAGCTACATATCCATTGATTAGATGAGTTAGTTATATAATCGTAATAGCACGATTTATCACGTTTCTCGTCTAATCATCGAAATTAAACAACATTCTACATCTACTACGCTTGAATGTGCCTATGCCTATTGTACACAAACTATCTCGTATAAGTTCATTGATCAAGAACGTCAGACTATTCACCAGATTATCTTTAAAATGAGAGATAAAAATAATTTATGTATGCAGTGGCAAATCAAGTTATAGAAAGCAGGAAAAGGCTGGATACGGAAGGCTGATACAGGAATTTATATTAATTTAATGCTTACGTTCAGCAGCGAAGGAACACTTTCTACTTTATTAAAATTACAACCAGGGGAGGAATATATGGAGGTCCCTTAACAGACTTCGGAACGGAGTGTGCAAGACGAATACACAAATGAAAGCCTGGCAGTTTTACAGCGGACCGAAAGAATGTGACTGTGGCGTGGAGCAGACCCTGTCACACCTTCTGGAGTGTGCGCTGTGTCCGAGTAGCTGCACTCAGGAAGACCTGATGAAGGCCGGGAGTAACGCCATCGACGTCGTCCACTTCTGGGCAGACAGGATCTTACCCTGTTGCTTCCGACACGATTATATATGTATTAAAATGATGTAAAATGCTTTATGGAATGACTGTATTTGAGTATTCAGCCCTACTCAATAACAAATAAAACTTTTCTGTGAAGACTAAAAGTTTGCTCAAATGGCACAAAATCAATTATGTATGGAATATATATATTCTACTACTTAAAATAGACCTACAAAATAATGCTATTATTATTAATTAATACTTAAATACTGACTGATCATATATTTTGACGTAAAAACGATTATCGAAATGGTTGAGTGTGTGGTCTCCCTAGCTACGAGAAATCTGGCCACTCTCTTCCAGATTATCTCGAGATGAAAATATTCTTTCCGGGTTAACTACGTGCCCTGTTAGCTTAAGCACGGTACACATCACGCCTTGCTATGTAGCCCTCAGAGTATTATTGCCAATATTATTATTATTATTTCATGGAGCAAAAAATACTAACCCAACACGATAATCATAAAATATTCATAATATTGTCAACTTTCTTAGTATATAGTAGAATAGTTGAGGGAAAAATACCTATGATGGTGCTTTTTTGTATTTTCTTTTCAAAAATACTAGTTTAACCCGGAAAGGGGTTGTTTATGACTGCTTTATATATATGGTATGATTGTTTTAGATCCTCCAGAAACTTCCGACGCTTAATATTTATATAGAAATTAGACTCCTCGCTTAACCCAGAGTCTGTCGCTGAGCCGGTCACTTTGTGAGGCGCTCTTTGACAAATTTAAACTATACCCATTTTGGAATGTGCCAACTATACACAACCAGTGGCACACGTTTGCAGCACGCGTTTGATGAAAATATTTCAATGAATGCGAAAAAGGATAAGAAGGCAAGAAGACTTTGTATTCCATAAAAAATGTTACCTATGTGAATGATTCCGATTTTTTCTTAACAGAAGCTAGATATTTTTTATGTTTAGTAAACAAAACGGTACAAGAAAGGCATTCAGTTATCACTTTCAGCGCTTTTTGCTTTTATTTTTGCCTTACTTATTTTTTTTTAGGTTTAACTTTTTTAAATTTTCTGACATTTAAATAGGGATACATTTTTCGTGGAAGAACTGACTGTGAGTTCTTGAGTTCCTAAAGAAATGTGGTAGAGTTGTAGGACAAAATATTCCATGCCTTGATAACGTCGGGATAATCATCCGATTTCCTTAAATAAAACGATTAATAAATCATCCAAATATATGCCTCGGATACTGCATCTACACTTTCTTCAAGTACTCGAACTTCTGCTCTGGAGGTTGTCGGGAATTATAAATATTCCAAGTCTTCAGGTGCAGATATGTCCTAGAACGAGAAATGGCTACTGACATCTGACAGAACTGAGTGCCGGCAATTTGTGGTGATTCAATATATAGAACGGATATGGAAGGAAGAAGATCTAATTAGAATTATCTTCGTTCTTTTACAGAACACAAACAAAAATAATATCCACAACCACTCCACAACCGTTCTGTTCTGAACATGTACTTAGGACTCGTATTACGTGGAACGTTTCGTCATCACTGCGGAGACATGGAGATGACCTCAAGTACCCAGCACTGGACACAGGCTCTTTGACAATTAGCTGACTGCTTTACACGGAGAGAAAGTCAATCGTGGGCTAGGGGTACAGCGTCTGGTGAGTTTGAGGGGAAGCCAACTTTTGATTGGAATAATTGACAATATCTCGCACGAGGCAATATAACCTCTTCACACGTACATCAAAGTTTAATATTCATTCATTATAATCATTTTATGTAACGCTTAATCGGTACAGAGAGGAGTGGTGATCAAGATGCAAGATTTTGTTGCTGCAAACCAATCCACCGGATTGATACTAAGAAGAGGGATAGGTTGATAGTAAGACAAGTTGCGCAATGCATTTTTTATACAAGTATATATCATTGAACCCCTTTATTTACTGCTTCTTTAACATCGAAATGAAACAACCGAGTATTTTATCACAAATCATCAATAATGATTATTAATAAACATAGTAAACTATTTAAACCCTTTAACTTTCTAAACAACTATGGTTTTAATAAATGCTTTTGAAAAATGGAAATAATCTATGAAAAAATAAAATATTTTATGCATTTATCGACATCCATATCAGTTTTCATACATTTTTTTTAATATCGGAGATCTTATTTTCTATACATATATTTGTATAAATTTATTACAAAATATCATTTTAGGCATATAATTCGACATCAAAGTATAAATAAATATAAAATTCGTTTATTTTGGTAAAAACTTGCTTTTTTATTCGACTTTTAAAATACTCGCAAATATGAAATAAATAAAACAATTAACGCTAATATCTATCTCTTATGGTTTGGCCTATACATCGTCATCTTATAATTGAGAGACATAAATTGTTTTGCCGATATACAGCCATGTCGTAGTTAAAGGCTTTCAACAAAATTCAATCGAATGCAATGCAATGGTATTAAAAGTTTATTATAAATAATTAAAAAAAAAAACTAGATCTTAATTTAAATTTAAATTAAGACACTTTAATTACAACTTCTAATTTCAAACACAGACAGCTGATGGTACATATTATGGTTTCAATAAAAAAAGATTATTTACGTGTAAAATTTTGGAATGTTATTACCAAAATAATAAGTAAAAAATGCTAAATAATTGATATTATTTTGTACTTCTTTACGTTATAAATAATAACTGGTTAGGTAAGATAGGAGTAAAGCAGAACAAAAAAAAACGTTTTAACGCAGAATTCTGATCATTGGATTTCAAAAACTGAAACTTCATATTTTATCCATATAAAATGAAGTTTAAGCATTTTTTTTGAAACTACTTTAAATACTTCAAAGAAGTTTCTTGTAAAGAGTTCGAAATTGTACGTTCGAACTTCAATTCCATAAAAAGCAAATGCCCGGTTGTGAAATTTCTGCACACTAAAACATCCCAAGGAAAATGCTTCAGATACCTGTTTTGACAATTTAGTTCCGTGTGAACCGAAACTTAAGGTTAATATTAAACGTGAAATATTCATTATACACCCCAAGCTTTAGTTCAGTATTAGTTTTAAATAGTTTGAGCGCTCATGTGTCGTAATTGCACGACTATTACATTATTTGTTCCCCGCCCGTTCGCGAACGTTCTATGTTCAACGTTCAACTCGCTGAACACTCTTCGTAATATTTGTCGAATAACAACGATGAACTCGTGAGATTTATTCTTATTTACGAAACAGCTTTCGAATGCGTTTTGAACTCTCTACATGTTACGTAAGATCACATTCGACAAATAAGACGGAAAAGGTTTTCTTTAATCCCTTTATTCATGTCTCTGAGATATTTGAATGCGCTTCCAGTATCGATGTTTTTTTTTTGTAAATTCTAAAGGAGCTTGAATATGGACGAAAAGATTTTCATTTCTGTGAAGTAATAGGATTATTTATGATTGAAGAATTATACTGAGAATCTTATTTGAACTAATAAATATATCAATATATTTGTAAGTAAAACATCACTAAATGTATCATCAAACGATGATCACTTATTATTTAAAGCTTATCTCAAAAAAATGCTTATTTATATTAAATAAAGACATAGTATTTATTTTTAATTGTAGACCTTTATAAAAAAGATAAACAGTACGTAATTTCAAATACAACTGACGTCATCATTGAATGGTTTTAAACAAGTAGCAAATTGTTATAACAATTAAAAATCAATTATAATTTTTATGACACAAAAAATTTAATTGAATAACATTTTTGATAGTCTTGTACGAGTAAATAAACACTTCAACAAGTTCTTACGTTGAATTACGGATTTTCCACATTATTTCATATCCTTAGAAATGGATATATAAAATATTCACATTTATATCAAACATTATTTTTATTTAAAAGCATATTTATTTGTTTACAGGATTATTTTTTGAGCACGGTTTATTCGTTCTTTGATAATCTGAGAGGTGAGCCCATTATTTTAGTTACAACAGCACTGCATCGTGGAAATTTGTAATGCGCTTAACTCTTTATCATGTTTAAAAATACTTTTAACGGATGTACTATATAAAGCATGGTGTTTTATGTGTTCAAACGAAATAATAACTCTTTCTGTTAATGCGTGAGCTTAATCTCGGAAACACGTCATCTGTTACCTATTGGATAAAATACTTTACACGTTTAAATATTTATTTTATATGTTTTTGATTTTTAATCTTCTAAGCAGACACAACATATAACGAAACATTTTTCTTTTTGATGCAGCACCCCTACATTAATCGTTTTTTAACATGAATTTCTCATTTCTATCGTAACAAGAAGGAGGTTGGTAATTATGTTCTCCTAATATAAACTAAAGATTACTTTTATTAATATCACTGGCTAATATTATACTTAAAAGTATTTAAAAACAATGAACAGAATAAACTTAACGGAACTGAAGTCTGCAGAGCAAACTTAGTACTACGTAAGAATTATAGCACTTAACATATTTATAAAATGCAGACAATATATAGTAGGCATAAAAACATAAGGAAAGAAATCAGTCATTCATTTCACTTTTAAATTTTCAATGTAATGATCAATGCAAGAATATTTTTAATTTATAAAACAAGAAAGACTTTCATTGATGAAAAACCAGTAAAAGTGATACATGTTCAATCTAAATAAATCAACCGTAAGTTTGCGAAACTGAGGTACTTTACAAAGTTTTAAGTTATATAACAATTTTCTAATAAACTTTTTGACAGCATTATAAATATGAAAAGTATCCACAAAATATGTTAAATTAATACACACTCAATACCAATTATAATATAATATATTTTATATTCTTCGATTTAAATGTATTATATAGTCATACGTTTTAAAAATTGCACTTGTCTCATTAATGCATAACATAACCCATTTATTATAAAATTATTATTGAATGTGTACATATTTGTTTTTCAATGTTCTTGAAAGTGGGGTGTATTATCTGAATATGATATTACAAGGGAGCACTGCAAAGGTTCTTTCCATTTATCTTGTAGGGTTCTAATCGTCGTAGACCATGATTGTCGAGGGTAAGCAAGGGTGATAATGATCTCCAAAACTCTGTTTCATTGAGATAAGAACCACAACTATTGACAGTCTGGTACCAGCCATTCATCTGGTTAAGTCCAAACAAGAACAAGAGAAGAATAGTTATCAAAGTGATTCGGCAATGACTTCAGACACGTGTCCTACTTAGTGGATTATAATCTATTGAATACATTAATCAACATTCCCACTTATCTGTATAAGACAGAATAATGGGTACATATAATTATTATTTCTTCGCACTTCTAGACGATGTCATCCATGAAAGACAAGAATAAGGGTCGTTTTTGATAATATTTTAAGAAAATAAGGCTGTCAATTACCAAACCAAAGGCATCATCTCGGATCGAAAAATTGTATTTTCTTTATTAATAGTAAATATCTTAAGAATTTCAAATGTACAAAATATAAAAATACCGACAGATGGTGATGAAAAATTCTCATTTGTGGATTATACAAAAGGATATAGACTGTTCACACATCATCCATTTTGGCGTGGATTCAATATGAATGGGTCTTCTTCTTCTTCTTCTTCGTGTCAACAACGTCAAATTATTTTTGCCCAGTATCTGGCAACATCGATAGCTCGTGTGTTGCTCAGCATTAGATCCTGAGATGTGCAACTTATTGGGCACATGGAGCAGGATCTTAGGTGTGAGGCGGTCTGCAGGTCTCTGAATGGGTGGAGTTTACGCGATGACGATCGTCAACCACCAATTTGATTAATATGCTATGAATAGGCATATGCGTTCACACTAACTGGGTGTAACTATAGAGCATAAGAACTCTTCTTTCGTTGTGGATCGACCCGCGACCCTTGAATGGTAAGAAAATGCTTTATTTCTGAGCCATACCCACTGGCTTATAAATGTATGGAATAGTTCATTGATATTGTCAAATTATTTTTGTTATCTACTTAACTAAACATGGAACTTCAATTCGATTCAGTAAAAAAATGATTAAATAAAACATGTCGTTTGTGTGTTGATATTAATAAATAAACAATAATAAAAAAATTACGTTATTTTACAAAGTGATTAAACACAGAAGGCGTGCATCTACCAAGATCGAAATTTTCACCGCAGAAAATATGTTCACGGTAAAGAATATTTTAATGGGGCATTTCATTCCGCGCAAGTGCTCCCCGGGCTCGGCGGGAACTGTGCATATTTTTAATACGGTTGTGCATCACTGGGATACAATCTAAATTGTCGTCGTCACAAAATGGTAGGCGGGGATCTCTCTCTCTCCCTTCTTCTCTCCCACACTCTCCCCTTCCTCTCCCCTGCATCGGTCAATGGCGTGTGTAATGCGAACAAGCAATATTCCAGCGGGTGAATTTGCAGTCGAGATTATTATTACCAGACTCGGTTTTGTGGTGCATTCGTTTTTAAGGCGAACGTTAAGCGTTGAACATTGAACGTTGAACGCTGAACGGGAGAGACATGATCCCTTGCATATGATGCTGGTACTTAACCCTTTGACTGCTACAACGACGATATTTCGTTGTTTTGAAATCGACAAAGATTGCTAGCGACGATCGTCGTTTTGTAATGTAAAAAATGTAGCATTTTTCCCTTGTATTTTGAAATACCTTCACAGCAGCCAAAGGGTTTATATGTGGGGTTATATTGAAAATATATCGAGAATCGTTGCTCAGTAACAAACAAAACTTGTCTTAAACTACCCTAAATGCTCCTAAAAATATATAATATTTTCCCTAGATTAAAGCTACTCGTTTATAACAAAATATTTAATTAATATATTTTTAAATATTATTTTTTATTATATGAACAACATTTTTTTTTTTTTTATTTACTTCAACTGAACAGATGATCCAAACTTATGGAATACAGTTCAAACATTTAATAATTCTAAATATATATGGCTTGACAAGTAATTAAAAAGATTGTAATGATTGTACAAATCTAAGATAAAAAATGATAATATAATACAGTATAGAGACAGACATGAAAAAGCAACTAAAAAAGAGGCGAAATAATAACAGTCGAATACCAAAAAATTACAAACATGGAGAGTAGATATATCAATGTAATATTCAGTAGAGAAGTATATAACAGTTTTATTAGTTAAATCTTTTTAGGTTGCTTAAAAATATAATACAGATTTTGCTATTTATTTTAAAGATGTATTGATAATATATTCCATCATTTAATTCTGGTAGAGATGGATGGCATTTTAATATATAAAACGTGTATAAGTCCTTCGAATACTTTATGATATTTATCAGAAATTAAGCTCTTTAAGGAGCAAATGTAAGTGTATTAAAGATAACACTTTCATTAAATATAAATCAGATATGAATAACGAGTATTTGTTATTTGCTATTTAAAGATATCTTAGCGTATTATGTGAAGTATTGTTTCGCTAATGTCATAATACAATAAAGCATTCTCTTACGCATCGTCCACAAACGGGACTTACTGCTGTGAACGAATAATGTTCATGAAATGTATGTTGTCGATCACCATTTTAAATAGGATATGTCAAGGGTCAAGAGTCCAAGGTCAGAAAGCACTTTTAGAAATTCATAAATATTGAAAATAATTATCAAACTCACAGAACATTTTAATTCCAAGTTGGTTTAAAGTTGACATCTTAAAGTTGTACATACAACAAGATAAACATTACTTTTATATATAATTTATTTAAATTTAGTGTAGTTAACAATGTACGTATAATACTTAGCCATAAGTCATACTTTGTGTTAAGCTCAATGCTTAAATTAAAAATGTATCTTTCTCTAAGCAAAATATATTTAATCAAAATTAAATATAAAACTTTTATTGATTCAGTTACTAGTTTAATAACTGGAAAAACTGAACAGTTCTTACACGGTACTAATATTACTTTGATTCAATTAAACCACGTCTACATTAAGCATCGTTAATTAGTCCGGAATGTCGTTCTAAGTGCCTGTCAATACTCAATCACATTCGGCAAAAAAAACCGGAATCCAGCATTATATATAAAATACACAAAATAATTAATGTGATTTAGCGATGTTATTTAAGAAGTTCCCGAACCAGATTGATTGATGCCATTCACAAAGTTTTTTAAGACCGTTGCCGGAGCCCGGAGAGCCCGGAGAGTCACTCTTTATCGTGATATCCTTGGGAAAGTTCCCCGTTATAGATTTCCCATTTTAAAAAAGCTCTTCACGCGACTCGGGGAGTTTACAAGATAAAATACAACACTTACAGCTTTTATTGCGCATTTTTTACGCCCGTTGATTTTTTATTATTCATTAGATTTCGCTTGAAATATTTAATGCGATGCCGGAACGCCATATTTTTGTAACTATCTGTCCCTGAATCTCTTTTCTAAGAATTCTGCTGTGCTGTGCTCGCTCCCAACTTGAAGCACATGTCCGACACATGATATGCTTACAAAAGCCAGATAACTCTTCTTACCTTAAACAATCATATTTATAATGATTTTGTCACTGCTATTCTATAACTGCTAATCATATAAATTAGAACTCTGAGATAAACTGTAGACATCAAAAGAATAATGTTAAGAGGCTGAATGATAGAAGCAGATGATTTTGAGATATAGAGACTCGTGCAAGAAACCTGTTCAACAGAAAGCGGATCAGATTTTTTAATACCGATAAACGAAGATTGCTAGATCTCACTGTGAATTCTATGATAATAAACCATTTTTTTTAATATTTAACAGAAAGACATTATATGCTAAAAACAAGGGGTTGAGTTTCATGCAGGAGGTCTAAGTTCAGCGGTATATGCTACTGTTGATAAACTAGAGAAAACCACATTTTTTAAATATCGATCGATAGAGGTGAAATTAGTACAGCCGCCAAAATCATTTGACAACATCTCGACATTCACACATTATCTTTTTTATACTAGGACTGCGATGAATGGGTGACGAAATCTATCTATCTCAGATTTAGAATAACTATAACTTGAATATTACGGGTGAGAGACCAATCATAGAGGAAATTTATTGAGCTTAAATAATATTTGAATTATTTTTCTTTTAAGTTTATCAGTTATCATATCCACAACCTATGAAGAGGTAAACAAACGCTTTAGCTTTAAGGTATACTCGACGTCATTTGGTAAGTTGGTTACTTAAATCTTTTATTAGCGACCATGACCCTTATATATTCATTAAAAAATAAACGTTTTTATTACCCTTGACAAATTGAAAAAAAAATTGGAGAAAGACAAAAACAATCTTGGAACCTTAAAAAAATATTTACACTTAAAAATATTTTATGAAACGTAATTTGTTTAAGACCTATTTTATATTCTAACTGCAAATATTATTAAAAAAAACAAATTCGTCTTTCCGAGAAGAAACTTTTCGCTAAAGAACAATAGTCGTAGTAAAAAACCTAATTGAAATACTTTAAATTGACAATTTATATTAAAAAGTTTTTAGTACGAGTAATACGATATGATGTGCCCTTGGGCTGGCAATCTAAATTAATTAAACATAAAGTAAGATTTAAAAATTTCAATGTTTTTGACAGAGGATCCGGTTGATCCTCCAGTTTATATTATTTGCTTGTCTTGATTGTACCTTTTTTGTTTTCACGACCTATCGTCCCCAGACAAATCGTTCAACTATATTTATTTTTAGCAAAAAGGTGGGACCGCCGCATTTCGTCCCAAGACAATTCGTTCAACGACTCATCGGTAACAACGTGGGGCGCTCGCCACTGACGCTCGCCGCTCACGATCGCCACTGACGCTCGCCGCTCACGCTCGCCACTGACGCTCGCCGCTCACGCTCAAGGCGGACGCTCGCCAATGACGCTCGGTATGGACGCTCGCCAATGACGCTCGCCGCGGACGCTCGCCGCTCACGCTCGCCACTGACGCTGGCCACGGACGCTCGCCGCGGACGCTCGCCGCGAACGCTCACCGCGGACACTCGCCACTGACGCTCGCCGCGGACGCTCGCCGCTCACGATAGCCGCTGACGCTTGCCGCTGACGCTTTCCGCTGACGCTCGCCGCTGACGTTCGCCGCTGACGCTCGCCACTGACGCTCGCCGCTCACGCTCAAGGCGGACGCTCGCCGCTGACGTTCGCCGCTGACGCTCGCCGCTGACGCTCGCCACTGACGTTCGCCGCTCACGCTCATGGCGGACGCTCGCCGCGGACGTTCGCCGCTGACGCTCGCCGCTAACGCTCGCCAATGACGCTCGCCACTGACGCTCGCCACTGACGCTCGCCGCTCACGCTCAAGGCGGACGCCTGCCACTGACGCTCGCCGCTGACGTTCGCCGCTCAAGCTCGCCACTGACGCTCGCCGCTGACGTTTGCCGCTCACGCTCGTCGCTCAAGCTCGCCGATCACGCTCGCCGCTCACGCTCGCCGCTCACGCTCGCCGCTCACGCTCGCCACTGACGCTCGCCACTGACGCTCGCCGCTCACGCTCAAGGCGGACGCTCGCCAATGACGTTCGCCGCTGACGCTCGCCGCTGACGCTCGCCGCTGACGCTCGCCACTGACGCTCGCCGCTCACGCTCAAGGCGGACGCTCGCCGCGGACGTTCGCCGCTGACGTTCGCTGCTGACGCTCGCTGCTAACGCTCGCCAATGATCCATATAATCCCACGCCACACACAAGATCTTATCTTTAAGTGGTGTGATAAGCGAATGTAAAAAAAAAAAAAAGAAAAAAAAAAATTGGAATGTAAATTACTGTGTAAAAATGTATCTTTTATATTTGATTAAATAATAATAAATAAAAAAATATATATAATTTGTTACATACTTACGATTCTACATTAAATTTCTCGCATCAATTTGTGGAGAAAAAGAAACCGCTGACGCTGGGATACGAACCACGAACTATGCACCTCAGTTCTATTCTATACACAGCGTGGTCCATCGGACCAATTCTTCCACCGATACAATCGAGCAAATTTGACGTATTCTAATTATTAATACAAATGTCGTTTATTTTTCTCCACAAATTGATACGAGAAATTTATGTAGAATAGATAAAATAATTCTCTAATAACTCGTTCTAACGAGTTTCTTATTGTTTAAAGTTTTTTAAATTTATGTACAATTTATATTATATTCATGAAAACAACGATGTCAAGTATACAATTAAAATCAAAGTTCAATTCACGTTTAAATCAAATAATGTGTTTATTTATATCAGCGCTTTGACGCGTGAATGCCGTACAAAGTAAAACATAATAAAACTCTTATGATGTGAGTCTCGAATAACACGGTCTCTGTTTACGCGTTAATGAGAACCAATCCGCCGTGCAGATCGAGGGATAGGTGTAATCATCAAAACACCGAGTCCACTAATTGACATAATTAGATTTTCCTCTATCTTCTGAAAGATTTATCTCCGGCCCGAGCCGTCGGGGAGCCAAAAATAAAAGGGTTCTACGAAAAGTTTTCCAAAGATTAATTAAGAGATTCGTACAACTACGCTTGTCTCAGTGGCGCAATAACTTTTAGGGGCCCCAACTACAAACACCACAACGCTTTTATAACTAGGTTTTTTCATCTCCGAAAAAGTCTTTAGTAATACTACGTTAATCACCAGGCATTCCTTAATTCAACATCATCATCAGCCTCTATTCGTCGACTTTAATGTGACGTTAGTTTTCAATATTTTAGATCATCTAAGATTAATATATTTTTTATGTATCACAAACAGTAGATCACAATCAGTCGAGACCTGTGCACTCTATGAAGTTCGGAGAGGAAGACTGGAGGCTGAATGTGGAAAACGTGTATTGTGTTTATGTGTGGGTTGAAAAGATATCAAGTGTATATTTATCTGATTCTTGAAGAGTCCAAATTGTAGGAAGGAGGAAATATAGACGCTGGGAGGGCATTCTAAAGCTCACCTTTGTCATTTAGGAATGAACTTTAGAATCTGCCAGTCCTTGGTCGACACACATTAACCGTTGAGCCAATTTAATTTAGAAGGTATTTCGGGCCTCTAATCCAAAGGTGACGTATACAAGGATAGAGCGGATTTGTCCTTTATATAGAAAAAGTTATTTGCCGGTGAATTAGCGTCGTGATCTTTATAACACACCTTGTTTTGTGGACTGGCTTTTGACTTAATTGCCTCATTATATTTCAGTTTATCCGACATTGATAATCCAAGAATACTGATGGAGCTTGCTTTTTGATGTATATAATTGTCGTAGTAAACTCTTGTCGAAAACCATTTTCCAAAAAACAAAGACTTTTATTTTATTGTACGGATATTTATATGTCATTCGGAACTATGTTATTCGCAATATCAATCCTGAATATCAGATTGCAACTCCTCAGCACCCCTCTCCAGCTCGGTATACGAGACGCAGGTCATATCCTAATTAACTTGTTGCAAATACTTTAATGTAGAGCGCCCTTTGTACAGTATCTCATAAGCCATCTCTTACTACAAAAATATTATGCCTTTTTTATGATACCCGCTCTATAAATGGTGCATATGGCACCACATACTGCCATTTTAAAGCTATGTAAGCGTAGATTGTCTATGCCTTTTCCCAGAACACCTGTATATCCAGCGGTTCGCATGGGAACATAGATGGTTCCCGGGAGCCTTCAGGGCAAGAGCCCGCGAACTTGGATAGACGGTGACTGTAGTACCATAGAAATATTTGGGTGTTCAACAATCAGCGTTTTAACCTTTCCTTTACGGTGCTAAAATTAAAACGCACGTTCCGGTGTTGGGTAGTCAGTACGCAATCAAAAATCAGCGATTTTAAATCGTAAAAATAAGAATATTCATAGCTAATCCCCCTTAATTAATTATAATTTAAGTCATAAATTATAATAATTGAGATTTATTGGCTGAAAACATTAAAAAACCATCTGGCAACGCTCACGGAACGGGCATAGGTCAACTCCGGTATCAAGTTCGTGAGCTACAGCCGCTAGTCGTGGTAGTGGAAGGAATGGTCCACTCCCACTCTCTTCCCTCTTCTTTCACAGTGAAGTATGAAAGAGTGAGATTCGAATATAGTGTCGCGCTTACTGCACATCGTCGAGACCCAAGGTCGAGGCACTCACGGCGCGATTTTGTTTCCGATGTTCACAAAATTCCTCCGATGTACCGGATAAATTCTGATTATTATATTATTAATGTTATTTTCTAAGCCAATGAGTAAATATATTATGGAGAAATACCTAAAATCTTAACCTTCACAGGGAAGGAAAGGTTAACATGATCGGATGATCAGTCCAACGCTCCCGAGGCCGGATTTCTTTTTTTTTTCTCCTTAAGGGGTGTCTCAACCCTACCGTGACCCTACCCTATCATGACTATTAAAAACAATTTATATAGTTGACTGGAATCCAGGCTTACATACATGAATTTACTGGATTTAAGCTGAAGGTATTAGTTACTTGAAACGTGAAATGCAACAAATCAAAATATAATAACGTTATCCAGGCAAATTCTCGAAAATCTTGCTACAATTTCTTGAGTCAAGTATCATACCTTTCCTGACGAAGTGATAACTAAACTACTTTACGAGTATGTTGATATTGTGGCTTTTGGGTTTGGCGAACTTCCTTCAACCAATATTTCGACTGCCATTGCAGGGGTCTTCTTCAGGATGTATGATTAATTTAGTTTTGAGTTGGTTTATTCAGATTATATATTTTTTATGAGCGTTATCGAAGAAGACCCCTGCAATTGCGGTCGAAATATTGATTGAAGGAAGTTCGCCATGCACGACTAAACCCAAAAGTCACAATATCAAATCTGGCCGCGAAAACCCAAGAAGTTATTTGATTATGTTGATGTTCCCTAATACTGCACGAAGAATACATAAAGCTTCAAATGCAAACAAGAAGAAGAAAGGGAAGAAAAAAAGTATAATACAATGAAAAACTGAATGTTAGTAGTAAATAAAGCAATGGTTTATGTTGTGTAATAATTGTTGTGGCAACAATGTGGACACGTCGGCGTGGGATTTTTCCGTAAGAGAATACTTGTTTATTTGGTGTGTCCCCGTTGTCCGACAGTTGGACACCCGCCGCCGCATAAACCCGCCCCCCACCCTTGCTCAGGAACTGGACGATAGAGATTCTCTATTTTTTCCGAGATGAGGAATTCCACCGGGAAAATATGTAAACAGGAAACTGATTTGGAAAAAAATGGGTCTGCGATTCAATGCGGCCCAGGCGATATGAAGACGCTCCGTACGGTGGGGAAATTACGCTAATTCAGTTTGCGCGCCCCAGTTCTCCGGCAGCGTGATTTTTAATACGAGTTTGTTATCCAACATGTCCTCATTAATCGTGATTAGATAATCTTCGCCAAACTACTCGAGCACTTAATGTATTTTTCTGTACACTCGCTTTTGCTAGTTTCTTTGTGTTAGAGTGTAATAATAAAAATAAAAGTCTTCATTGCAGTGGAATTCAGTGTCGTGATTAGACGGCGGGTATTAGCTTGTAAGCTAGAGTTCATTATAAAACGTATAACGCTCATTTAGAATATGATAATGATATAATAATACTTTTTTCAGGCTACAATACAACATGAATTAGCTGAAAATATACTAATCCATCCTACCAAATGTCTTATTATTTTCATGATTTCAGAGCTTAATGTCAGAAACCTTCAATAATTCACAGTCTCTGTAACATGTGTTGGCGATTAGAAACGAAGATTAAAAAAAAGATTTTAAATCGATTTTTAAGCTCTTAAATATTTATTGGTTGTTGTGAATTTGATCCCTCACCTGTAAAATTTCAGTCATATCCTATTCATTAAAATTGGTGGTAGATGAAATTCATCCCGGGTAGGCCACCCATTTATATTAAATTCCTGTAAAGGATAATGCGTGAATCTCGAGCAGTAGTCTATGACGTAGGCGGATCAACACTCCACATGCAGCGCTTAGCCATATGCATCGTGGTAAGCGTCATAGAATTCTACAGATGAGACTTCAGAATTACTATCACCACCTGTCGGTATTGTATTGTATGTGCTTACATAAATACTTACGTGCTTACATGTATGTGCTTACATAAATTAAAATAAAATCAGTGTGATGTGCTGCTTAAACATCATGAGTTAGAATATGATAAAAATAAAAAAAATGTATTTAAAAAATCTATATGAAATCAATCATAATCTCAACAAGCTTTATCAGTGTTGCGTATTTTTTTTAATTTTGAAGAGAAATAATAATTTGTAAGAACATCATACCACGCCCGTTTCTCTAACGGGATTATATGGTCATCACAAACTACGGACATAAAACTCTGTCAGGCGCCATGATCCTCGCCTGATTTCATATCAACTTTACTAATCGGAGCTCTGTCAAGTACATTCTACATTAATACAGCCAGTTTTTTACTTTCCTGTAAAAAAGCCACACAAATGATTGAATATTTAACAAAGACAACATGTCAGTTAAATTTGTATCTATGGTATTGTAGTTCTGTTGTCTTTATAATTAATGTTTTATAATATAATTTAATTTATTTTATATTATATAATGAGTCACATATGTACATACTTTCTCTGTGCTAACTTAAATATTATTTATTAAAGTAATCAATTATTATTTTATAAGTGAACTGGAAACTGTAAAGGGCGCCCTAGACGGGAGTTTTTGGAGCAAGTGTTCGAGGACGAGGAGTTGTAGCTTTTATGCTAAGCTGAAGAGGTTCGCGGATGACCGAGAGGAATGGAGATCGATATGCAAGATTATGTTGCTGCAAACCAATCCACCGGATTTATACTACGAAGAAGATGTAACAGATTGGATTTATACGCTATTTTTCTGTCAATTAATAAGTAAATAAATTAAAAACACATCATTAAATTTTTTCGCTTATCTATGCAAAAATTTACGTGTTCCATTTTTCCGTATGTCAAATTATCTTGTCCCAGTTTCGAGTACACACACGAGTATTCACAACCAATCAGTATGAAATGCTCAAGCCGTGGAATAAAATTTTATATTTCCGCTACATGCGAAGGAGTTTTTTTTTATTCAATTTTAATATTGGAATAAGCATGATACACACACATTTTAAAATACACGTCTTAAACTTTTTGCGTCCAACTTTGTAAAAGTATGGGTTAGCCACCTCTCGCGTCCTGGAGGGCCCGAATGTAATGTTGGATAAAGTAGCTGGTCCTTGTTTATCGCAAATTCGCCGGCATCTGTTGCTGAGATGTCGAAATTAATAATCATACCACATCTGCTAGCCGACGACCGCACCGCACGAATGGAGAAAGTTAAATTAAAAACGAAACAACTTCACAATGTTTTACTTTTGAATTTTTTTTCGAAACGCGATACATGTATTTTACGAAATGTATACGTATTACAAACAGATACATCCTAGTCTATTCTCAGAATTTAAACAACCTCTACGTTGTGAGAGCTTTGTTCCTCAGCTGAAAAGTATGTTTGAATCACATTTTGTTATAATAATGTCACACTAGACTCCACGAACATTGAGGTTCTCAGCATAATCAAAGAAGATAGGCACCTAGTAAGAACCATTTCAGATGGATCGGTCAAATCATGCGCCACGAATCTTCTTAGCGACATTGTGAATGGGATGGTTGAGGGAAAACTGAAAAAGTAGAAACTGCAGAGGGAGCATTTGCAGCAAGTGTTCGAGGACATGAGTTGTTGCTATTATGCTGAACTAAAGCAGATTGCAGAGGACCCAGAAGAGTGGAGATCGAGATGCAAGATTTTGTTGCTGAAAATTAATCCACCGGATCGATACTACGAAGAAGACAAATTAATATGTGAAAATACTACAAAGTTATTCAATCAAAATGCATTTTCGTGCATATTATTACTTTAATTTGCAAATATACTTTTTGATCACATTTTTGACATGAATTCATAATTTGGTTTCTTTAATTCATGATTAAATTGCCCAATATATGTGATTATTAAAATAGGTATTGTTTTAAAATATTTTCTAGTCAGTGTCTAGCTTACATATTTTTAATAAACATACTTGTACTTTAACATTAAGGTTATCAACTGACAATACTTGGTGAAACTGCATAATTATAATTTTAGAAATAATTTTAATTTAAAAATTAATAAATTTAAAATATTTAGTTTTGATTCACAATTTATTTTAACGATTACATGTTTCGGCCTTCCTGAAGACCATCTTCAATAAAAACTAAACTAAATATTTTTAATTTTTTAATTAAAATTATACTTGTCCTTTGGTTCGAATTATAAAAACATACAAATCCACAAAAAATATCATCACATTTACGATCCAATATATTTTCAATTCATCATAAAAATAAAACGACGAACGTGGTACTCGAACCGCATATAGTTTCCTTACGAGTATTACACCCATGTTCAGTACCGGCTTTAGACTCTGCGGCGCCCTAGCGCATTTTTTTTCTGGCGCCCCATATTGCTTACATTCAAAAAAATCTAGGCAAGATTAGTTGCACTCGGCGCCCCTAGCTTATTCGTCGCCCTGAGGCACCAACCCACTTCGCCACCCCCTAAAACCGGCACTGCCCATGTTAGTCAATGCGCCATTTATGAATCCAAGAATTTGACACCTTTTATTGTACACAAATTAAAATGTTTTTTTTTCTTTTTTCATACTTTTTAGTGTTCAATTTTATTGTATTTGTTAGAGATTAGTATAGATTACACATTTATAATAATATCATATTGTTGCCATCATCGTTATTGATTTTATGAGTATAAATATAATAAATATTTTATTAACCTTTTTAAATTGAATGCATTCTTTAAGTTTTCATAGAAATATTTTGTTTTCTTCTGTTCCCTAAGTCAACTAGATTATACTCGTGCAAAGAGAGAAAAAACTTTTTCTCTCGCTTTCTTACCACTATTTCCGAAGTTACCGTTTAAAAAATAACATTAAAATAACAAATTATTTCATACATATAAATTTCATCAAGCCTTCTGTTAATATCTTTTTCTTCCATTCTGAAATTGCAATATTGCAATCGATCTAAGAATGAACTGACCTCGATGCGAGTACAGGTAATATATCAATCACAGAGACATTCCAAACGGCACTGGACCATATTCCTAGACCGCAGTAAATTTGTGGTTTTGTCAAGCACTTATTTAAGCCATGGAGTGTTCATTTTTATTATTATATTGATTGTTCTGTAGTTACGAGGATATAAGTTGTAATTTTGTCTTAACGATGTAGCTTTTCTTCAAAATATATAGACTTATATGAATTAAAACTGATAGGTTATGCAAGGTGTATTATTTCATTATTTGGCACTGAACCACTTTATATGGGTAATATCTGCAAAGTAACTTAAATTCATGTCACTATTATCAGCATTAAGAAATAAGAGTGATATAAAGAAAGCTATACTACACAAAATACATTGACTTAAACACGTACGAGTGCATTAGTATTGTTTATATTGTTTAATACGTTTAATGTGTTTATCAATGACCACAACAATGAAAACCGCCAAACGACTAGTATGTAAATAATAACAAGCCTCAAAGAAATGACATTTACTCTCACGTATCCATTTCAAAGCAATATACTCGTATGTACCACATTGTAAAAAGAGAGGTCCTCTAGTTGGACCTTTATCACCACCGAAATTCATACTTTCCGCCAGCCTGTCGGCCATGTACTTTACGGGCAAACAACGTCTCTTTCCCAGAGTTTTTTCTGCATAGAAAATTCGTCCGAGTCAGTCCCGTATAAATGTTTTATTCTGCTTTTAAAACCGAGTCTACGAGAAGCGCCCACATTTCTGCAAATGCCAGAAACATGGGCTCAGTTCGCAGTACTGAGAATCAACATAACAAAGACGATATGGCTGTTTCAGCCGAAATCTCAACGTTTCACTTTAAAATTATGAAAAAAAATCTTATTTCTTTTTTTTAAATCCTCATGTAAATTCCTTGAAACTTAATAGATTTGCTTTATAATAAATGGATTAATTTACTGTTATAAATATACAAATATTAAAATATTTTTTCTTTAATTAGGGACTTCTACAGATTCCTCCGTAAAAGTTAGTTTTCCTGTATAATTTATTTACAGTATAAAGTAATTATTTGACATGTGCCGTGTAATTTTAAATGAGGAAAACTTTTTTATTCGACACTCCTGTTTTTCACGTTACAATAGCTGGTTTGGATTTAAAATATACCACCTTTCTATAAGAGGAAAATGTATTTTCCTATCTGGAACATATGGTCGTCATAAGCTGCCACTTTGTTTCTCAATACATAATATACAAACTCTGACTTCAAGAAATTTTCCGAGTACAATATATGTATAGATTCCAAGAAACTTAAACGATTTGTAAGATTATGACGTCTACGGTAAAAGCAGCTGTAGTTCATGCTATGCTGTGTCATGTAAATAACATACCCTGCTAGGTCCACTTTCGTCTCTACACCGAATGCAGCATATAATTATGTGGTTTTCGTTTCTTTACATTATCATTCACAATTCAATCTAACGTACCCCCTATAATATATGCACCTATTCGTAATTATTTTTATAGCTTTATTGGTTATTGTAAGAGATTTTTCTTCAGGATTTGCAGGCGTATAAAAGATTCCAGGTAATAGTAAAGTAGCTGTATAGACAACACTGTTTTGATCGAGTAAAGCTTGAAGGCTCTAGATAGGCATGGAGTTAAAAGACATTTCAGCGGTCCCATTACGGGAAGCGATGTCTATGCAGGCCATAGATTTTAGTGACCAGTGTGTGACATATCATTGTAGACTTAGAGTTATTAATCCTATGAAGCCTAGTGGTCAAACGTAATTGTCCAAGTCTCAATTCAAGATCATAGACGCTGAGCATTATATTTTTTGCAAATAAGTTATTACAACTCAAACTGTAAAACTTTCACGAAAAACGGCTACTTAAAAAAGTTTCATACACGAATATTATTTTTAATGTAACTATCATTATTAATATTTAAGATAATAGTGAATAAGCTTTAATATTTAACTTTTTTTTTCTTAATTTGAGTTGCTAAGTTATGCTTAAGAGATTGTTAAACAGTATTATTCAGTAAATTGGGTAATTAAACTATTTGGTTCTAATAAGCGACTAAATGCAACTAACAACATTCGGTAAGCAACAGACAGTTTTTGCCCATACAATTTCTTGTCCTTATCAAATGTTGCTAAATTTATATAATGATGTAATAGAACAAAAAGGAGAAAGGGGGTCCTTAAAGCTGCTCCCCTAATGAAACGATACATTATTTATACGAAAGTAATAATATAGAAAGTCGTCACAAATTACGCGGGCTTATGATATTAGGAGAGATGCGCCGTGAATCATCCCACGCCCTATACCTGTGGCTGCCTCCCCGCCCATTTGTTTCCGGCTAAGCCAGGACCGGTTTGCGACAACCCGGAATAGAGCCGGTCCGCCAGCTACCCGGACTAGGACCGGCTTGCTACCGCCCGGACTAGGACCGGCACGTGGTCTGCTCGGACTGAGGCCCCGCAATCACACCGGCAGGGTCCACCGGGCGACTTCATTGTTCGGAAACAATTTCACTTTTCTCGCCATACCTGGCCGACTAGATGAGTGTTTTCCGTCTATAAGTCCCCGGATTTTAGATTTAAAAGCCACGTCAAAGTGTTGCTTTGAAATAAACTTTTTTTCGTTCCATTATTACGTCTACAGTTACATGAAGCTTTAAGTCAAACTTATCATTGTAAATTATAACGTGAAGCATTAAAGCATACTTATATATTTATATTACTTTTGAACTACGGCTTCAATGTCAATAATAGCGTGAAGGTAAAAGTTGAACTAAATATTCTAAAACCTATCAAAAGTTATTATTCTAAGTTGTCACTTCACTTTAATAAAATATTTTATTGTAATATTATATTGATTATAGTTTTTTTGTATCACAGAATTCGCTATTATTTAGCAAACCAACATATTTTAAATTTTGTGATAAAAGTGATAAATTATAATCAAATTAATTGTAATGGCTTAAACAATGATGCGACTATATATGTTTTGTCATTTGTATATTTTTGTTAAATATGAATAAAAACGTTTTTTTTAAAACTTATTGCCCTTTAAATGCTTTTCTATTCTTAATCAAAAATATATACAATTTATGCAAAATGTTTTTTATCGCGCAAATGTGTCAAAAATATTACCATTTCCATAATCAATTTCTTACGTCCACGACGTATATTATGACTCCACTGCTACATTGTATAGCAAGTAGAAAAATATTTCATACTATCTAAGCACTGAAATTAACCATAAAATCATGTTAAGGTTAATTTTGCTAGTTCACGCTATGCTCTGAACAATAGTTGTTTACAAGAAAGTATGTATATTTTTTTTATAATGGGTATACAAGCTAAGACCACGAAGTTAAGTTATATTGATAATTGAAATATTTATTTTATGAAACAAATAACAAAAAAACACACACGATAAAACAAAAATAATAATTTCTATTATAAAATAAATAAATAAAACGTGTATTTTTTACTAAAATTTTGATGTTTTTTATTTTTGTAGAATAATATCAGCTAACCTCTTTCAATTGTATCCACAAATGAATTGAATTTACGATTATATCTCTATAGATTTATAATTAATACATATCTAACTAGTCACGATATTAAATATTTAATAATTTATTTGTACTTTGTTTAATAAAACAATAGTAAATCGTGTATTAATATTCATTTCTTAATTCTTGTATTGTCATAATACTTTTTGTAATTGGGAATAATTAAAAACAAGTGTTTTGCATTCTCATACCTTCTGCTGCACTCCCTACTACATCTTTCGAAGCTTCATATTAACTTTCGTATAATTAATTACTCCAAAATGTGCAGCGCTTGCCTCCAACTGAGTTTTGGTTGAAAAAGTCCGAGTACACAAATTCAGGGGCGGAGATTTGAAGCACCCAGGTGGCCGTCCCCTCAGAATGGGAGATTCAGACTAATATTTTAAAGGGGATGATTTAAATTTTAAAGAAAATTTATTTTTAAGCTTACAACCACTCTTCGTGCGGCGAAATTATTTTAATGAAATAAAATTTTCTCGTAAATATTTGACAGCATAATAAACTAATAAGTGTAGTAAATGCGCGCCGCCGAATTTTACGGCGGAATTTTTCCAGGCGAAAATGTTTGAAACAAGATTACATAAAACTCGATTTCGGTGAGTCGAGTTAAATTTATCGAGACGTGAAAAACACTTAAATGCGCATTTCTTCTTCTTCGTGGTTGTGTGTATTTCCCATTTGCCTTTTGCTTCTTCTAAGGTATCCAATACTATATCCATACTACTCTATAAAAAAAGCTTTCCGGAAACGTAATAGACTGACGTATTTAAATATACACTCTTAAAATAAAACGTTCTTCATGTATACATTGTAGTTATAGAATTTCACCAAGAATATATATCAAGAAGCTTAACAAAATATGAATTTTACAATAGAATAATTTTCCTAAGCTCCTATCTAAACTAAAGATATATTTTTTAATGATAAATATGTTATCATTTTTTAGGAAGTTAATCTAGCTACACCTATTAGTATAAAGGTATTCATTATCTATGTATCGCGGCCATAATATATACAATTCACTTTTTATTTATGCCTACTAAATTCTTGTGTTAGATATAGATACGAGTATATATTCTTTGCTAAACTAACTTGTCTAGTCTTGTATCACAACTTTGTTGTTGTTAAAGAGCCTTGACCACAGCGTTTGACAGCCATTGATCAATTTCTTAAATTAACGAGTACACCCATTACTTTGCAAAGGCTACTTTTTTAACACTACTTTTTTTGCGCGATTTCGCTTTTACGTGATTTTCTTGGAGGGTACCGTTCCATTTTTTTACGCCATTCACTAATTGTCTTTCAGTTATTTTGAAGAAATATTTCGATTGTTGGAAAGTATTAATTTATTTACATGAAAGTTGAGTTTTTCACGTGCTACTTTCTGGAACCAATGTATAGCGTAAAAAAAGGATGAAGTGTATATAGCATAGAAAATATTTTAACCGAAAATGTATATTTATTTATATAAAATAGACCTTACAGATACATGTAGACATAATCAGCGGTAAAGCATAGTTGTGAAAGCGTTTGCTTACCAAACCAAAGGTCGTGGGTTCGATCCCCAAAGGAGATTAAAAAAAACGATTTCTTAGCACAATAAATACCTTTTGTAAATTTGATCACTTTCTCCTTAAATTCCAGTCATAGTCTATTAATTTAAATTGGTTATGGACGAAAGTTCTCCCGTGGCATCACCCATTCATAGTGAATTCCTGTAATAAATAGATGATGCGTGATTTTTAAGCTTTAGTCTATTGGTGGATCAACAACTCCACATGCAGCACTTTACCATATGCAACATTGTAAGTGTCATAGAGTACACAGGAGATATTTCTGTATCTTTATCACAAGCTGTTAATATTCTCTTATTTGAATTACGCCGCCTTCGAGCGCTTCCATGCGTTCGTCTGTAAGAAGACAGACGCAAATAACTCCTTACTAATGTCTGCCATTCTGTAGAATCCATTTCCCAACCTAACCATTTCTTTATCTATTCTTACATATTTACAAAGAAAGCAACGAGACACGCTGTAGCATACTAACTTAGGTCTATTTGACATCTAACACGGAGGGTTTTAACCAAGCGTGTATGTGTTTACGTAAAAAAAATACCTGGAAAAAAATAACGCAAAAACATACCTTGATTTGTAAAGTAAGAAGAAAAGCATCGTAGTTGCAGTATCTTCTCACCGTGGTCGAGGCTGTTTGGGGGCGCATCGCAGGGGCTGATCCCTCAGTTGGGGCCCTACTGATCCCCGGCTTAGCGGCCCCCGCACCGCTGCAATGTTAATGCCGAGTGATTTCGGTTCGCCGCGGCCCCCACACAACCTGTCGTAATACAAGATCAATTTTTTTGCAGCCCACCTGGTGGAGAAAAGACTGCATTAGGGAATTTCGTCGGCACAAAAAAAAACGCCAAAAATTACGTTTAATATCGTGCTGATTTCACTTTACGGTACAGTTTATGATTTATGACATGCAGTATAAAAGTAATAGCATTTTAAAGGAATTTGATTTTTCAGTTGAATCGCTTTAGATGATAATTGTTAGTTTAAAATGAGGGATAATACACAGATGGCGGAAAAATATTTATTAAATAACTGATAACAAAACTGTTACTTTTTAATTATACGGCTATGTGCCGTTTGTCGTGATATTTTAACCCTTTATTTACTGACGCGACTTATAAGTCGCATACCACAAAATCCAACATTGATCGTGTATTTTGCTGCAGTTGTGCCGTGATGGGAGTTATAAGTCGGATTTATAAAAGTATAAAATAAATGCTCATTTAAAAAAAAATGTATTTTCTTAATGTTTCTCTATATACTATCAACACTTTTTCGTATAAAAAGAATCAGTAGAGTAAATACATTATTTTATAATTCAGTTGATAAAGGGTTAAACTATTTTGTAAGAGTTATAGATTATACAAAATTACATTTATTAATTTATTTTTCATAGCTTTACCCATATTTTGATCAAATTTATATGTTTTATGTTTAAATTATGGTATGTGTTTTGAGTTTTTTTTATTAATATTTGATTTCTTCCAATCTACACGTCGCGCTTAAATTGGCTGATTGAGAAGCTATCATGGAGTTAAGACTCAATGCAAAAAATAAAATGTATCACAGTATTAACGGAAAATGTGTTGGACTTATTTATGTAAAAATTTGCGACTTATGTAGGACAATGAACAGAAGACATGTATGGGATTATAACATCTTCAAGTGTGTATTTTCCAACGCGTCACAAGTCGTACCACGAAACTCTAGTTAGTCGAGTAAATAAAATTGGAAATTATATTTTCAGTGTTATTGGAATTAACTATTATAATTGATAAAAAAAGATTAGAGGCCTTTGAGATGTGGACATACAGAAGAATTATTAGAATTTCCTGGAGAAGCCACGTCACGAACAATGAGGCTCTCAGCATAATCATAATAATATGTATTTAAAAATAAGGCAGATTGGGTATTGCACAACCCACCCAATCCTGCTGGAATAAAAACTTTATTATTATTATTATTATAATCAAGGAAGATAGGCACCTAGTAAGAATCATCTCAGAGAGGCCTGCCCGATGGATCGGTCACATCATGCGCCATGATGTTTTTCTTTCATGACATTGTGGAGGGGATGGTTGAGGGTAGAAACTGTAGAGGGTGCCCTAGAAGGAAGTATTTGAAGCAAGTGTTCGAGGACATGAGTTGTAGCTCTTATGCTGAGCTGAAGAGGTTCGCGGATGACCGAGAGGAATGGAGATCGAGATGCAAGATTATGTTGCTGCAAACCAATCCACCGGATTGATACTACGAAGAAGAACTATCATATTCTTACCTCACCACCACATCATTCATAGTATTGTCAGTTAGCAATTGAAAGTATATTTGTGAACAACTGACTGCCTACTTTACAAAAGTGTTAATGATAAATTATATGATGCAATTCAACATCAAGAAACAACAAATTCATTTATATTTAAATGAAACAGTTACGACTCGAATAAATTTTAAATATAATGCCAATTATAAATACTTATTTTTATTTCCCTTGTTTATTTAAAGCGCTTCAGTTAAATAATTAAACACCGTCCACTGCGAAATGTGATGTAATAATTACTACCGTGACATCATTAAAATTTAAAATTAATTTCACTTTAATCGTGTTAATGAGTAATTAATTATCCTCACAGTGAAGCGGTGAATTTTTATTAATAATTACATAATCTGAAAACCTCGCAATATTATTATTTAAGCGTCCGAAGAAAATAATGCTCCCGTTTATAATTCACAATATAAAAAAGTGACTGGCGAAATTCTCTGTCCCGTTTTTGGAATCAGCCATTCAAACGGGGGGAATCCCTTATAATCGTCACAAAGTCGGGGCTTACCGCTCGAAATGTTGTTTTTGATTAATAGACTAGGATTTTGTTGTACGCTATGCGTTTCTGCTCTCGGGGGTCGAATCCCGTCCCTTGTACGGGATCGAGAGCATTAGGTTTAACACAGGGTAGCCACGTCGTTTATTTTAATATAAATTTGTTATTAAACGATGTGTCAAATGAAATACTAATTGGCGTAAAGTAATTAATGATGTAACAGATTCCTTGAAGAAATCTATCATTTCTATATGTCTTTCTATTTTTTTGTACATTATTTTTGTAACATATATTTGAAACAAACATTTCTCATTATTATTTAATCAATAATAAACAATATAATGTCATAATCATCATCGTATATTCCCTCTTATAACTGGAGCATATGGTTGTTACAAACTACCAATACTCTTTCTTCGCCTTATCCCATGTCAGCTCAGATGTTCTACATAGTACAAACTATGTTTAATTCTTGAATGCCTTCCAGGACAGCGTAATCCCAGATGTTTGAAGAAAAAGATGTCGTTTGTGCTCACCTCGCATTCAGAAGTATATGTCGACTCTAGTTGGGATTATAATATATTGATTAATAACTCTGATGTGATATGTTTGTTCTAAAAAATATTAATACAACTGTTAAAGAAGATTATAAATATTTATTTATTTACCTTGTTTTTACATGTATCACGTTAGTTAAGTTCTCTATTAGGAGACTGCAGTTTCGACTAACTCGTAGCCTCGTTACTGTTAAGAAACAAAGTCCTCAGTGACCTCAACATCTCGGTGCTTTATTACTGTGACTTCGTTAAAATAAGGCAAAACTCATAACATTTTCAATGATTATTTTTAACTTACAACTAATGAATGTTGAAAACACTATATTTCTTCCAATTACTAAAATAAAGCAGCAAAGCAACACTCTAAAAAAACTGTTTAGAAACGTCCAAATATTTCTTGGATATAACATGTGCTGATAAAGCCATGGGACATATTAAAAGATACTCGTTGTACCATATATAAAGGGACTCTTTTATCGGTAAACTTAACATATCATAAAGATACTCATTAGAGCGTCTGTTATTTATCTATTTATTTATAGTATCGTAGTTTAGAGATATACAAAAAAATACAAAAATACATAAAGCATATAGATACACAAAAGACACATACATACATATTTACATAATATGAATATAGAAAAATACATATAGAAAAGAAGAAGATGACACGTGTCAAAGATCAAAGAGATCTAGTTAAACAATACCATCGGCAAAAGAGGAAAAGGATGTAATAAAAGGATCGAGGTGTGCTGGTAAGCCTTTTAGAAGCGCCATTGCCGTTGTACTAAATTGAGTGCTTAAAGCTCCACAAGTACCAACTGGGATGGAAAACTAGGAATTCCTACGAGCACGGGTGTATCTTTTTATGTAATCGCATGCAGGAGAGCACAGCTTACCAAGATCAGATCACTCTATGACGCTCAGCCTGGGAGGCTGGATGCTGCATGCGGGGAACGTTTATTGTGTTCGTGTTTATCTGTGATCTGTATCTTGAAAAGATTCAGATTGTAGGAAAGAGGAAACATAGACGATGGAAAAGCATTCCAAAGCTTACCGGTGGCATTAAGGAAGGAACTTTGGAAACTGCCAGTTCTTGGTCGATACACATTAACAGTGTGTGGAGGTTCGGCAAATGAAAGACGAGTCTGTCGGTTTGGGTTGGTGCAGGAGGAATTAGTTCTTTTAGTTCCGAAGAGCAATGACCGTGGTAATTAGGGTAGAAAAGACTAAGTGAACCAATCTTACGCTTGTATTCCATTGATTGCAGGTTAGATGTAAGAGTGTCATTGTTTATCAAACGAATTGCTCTTCTTTGAACTGAGTCAATTAAGTTAACCTATCCGCAACTTAGAAGTTGAAGCATTAAATAATCCCATATATAATATACACGAGAAACAATTATGAAGATCATAAATAGACACCAGCTAGGGAGCAGATATTAAAGAATTATATGTGTATCCTTTTTTTCTTCTCCTCATATTCTTACTTGAAGAATATTATAATACAATAGTGCGTTAAAAGAAGACAACGCTTGGTCACAGCATTTTAATACCCATTGCGTAAAGTTACAAGCTGCTTCTAGTACTGAAAAGGTACAGCCTTTTTGATCGAACATAAGGATGTCTTCATGTTTTATTTTTGTGATTTTTGAGAAATCCCCTTCCGGGGGCGGGTTAATTATCCGAAAAGATTTCCAAATGCGAAAGGTTTGAAATTTAATCCGATTCTACTTGTTCATTTGTTAACATTCCTGCTTTCTGTTGTGCTCCACGAAATTTCGTTTATTGATTTTACTCATCATTAAATTTATAATTCAATGCCGTAAACTGTGTAGCGAAATAAATAAACCAAATTTTATCGTTTATCTTCTCGATAAGTTTAGATGTATATTTTTGTTATTTTGTTAAAATACAGTATCCAACCTAAATATAATCAAAATTATACTACTGATCATGAAAATAGACGCTCAATAGAATAAAAGGAAGATATTTTTACATTGCATATATTTTTATGTAAGCACCAATAAGAGAATACCGACAGATAGTGATAGTAATTCCGATGTATCATCTGTGGAATTCTATGATAAGCACTGCATGTGGAGTGTTGATCCGCCAGCGTCATAGACTACAGCCTGAGATTCGCGCATCATCCTTATTATTGCAGGAATTTACAATGAATGTGTGGTCTTCACGGGACAACTTTCGTCTACCACAAATTATAATTAATATGCTATGTCTGGCATTTTACGGGTGATGGATCAAATTCACACCAAACGGAGGGTATTTTAGAGCTCAGAAATCGATTAAAAATCTCTTTTTTTAATCTCCGTCGGGGATCGAACCCACGATCCTTGATCATTAAACTATACCCACCGGCATTTAATTGCATGATCTAACAAACTTCAAATAAAATATAGTATCTAGTAAGCTTAAAAAAAGTTACTTACGTCGGTCTCCAGGCATATTTTTTATAAAAAATAATAACAAAAGAAATCGTTACAAGTATGACGGTGTACAGTAAGCCCCGCTTAACGCGGGGGATATGTTCCACATTTACCTCATATAAACCGGTTTGTTTCGCTAATTCCACTATTTTTTTCACTATTTCATCCATACCGACAGAGTGTCCAATGTCTTCGCTCTTACTTAAATCTAGCTGCGCACAATTTTGGGGAATCCCCCGGTTGAAAGAAAAGAGCGCTAAACCGAAACAGCGCTAAACGAGACAGCGTTAAGCGGGGCCTCACTGTATTTGATTTCCGTTTAGGCGTCATCATCAAGGTCTGATTTGTTGGTTTGATGAGTTAAATGCATTGACATAAATTAAATGATTATTTCGACGCTACCGAGGACTGGTTCATTTACTCTTAAGGTGGCTCAACTCAAGACCTAATAATTGTTCAACTATAACATTTATTAGGTTTTGTATTACTTACTACCAATTGAAGATTGGGATACAAATGATGTTTAATGATTATTATTATTCACATCATTATTTAGTCAGTTAGATAAGAAGCAAGGCATGTCAGTATCTTTGAACAGATATGTCTAATGAATTTAATACCACTATTGTGTGCACTTTTATTCAACATTGCTATCGATTGTGAGTCGTTTCAGGCAGTCATATTTTCCGTAGATTATGCTTTCAAAGACTCACACAATAATTCGATTTCTTCTGAGCAAATTTATAAACAATTTACTCGTGTAACATCTTAGTCTTGACCCATTTTCGGACAAAAAACAGCTCAAATCCCTGGACATCTCAGGTACAAAAATTTAGGACAGTAGTTTCCTCCCCTGTTTGCCCTAAATTTTCAGTATAATTAAATTGTTTGTACTAAGCACGGCGATCGATAGATGGCATTAATCCAATCTTCGTCTGCGTAGGATCGATCGGAAGAAAAAAACACTTTTCCGTTTCTTGTAGAAAAATCGGGCGAATTTGTCAGGTGTTAGGCCAGGAGTACGTGCTTACACGACTGTACAATACCATAAGCGTAACTGGTAACCTGGAAATATATTGTGTAAAGATGTATTTAAGATATCCGATGTTTCTGAACCGAAACAAAGTTATCGTGATTATTTATATTTCCTTTTATTTTTTCCCCCACTGGGTTCAGACTGATAGATCAGCTAAAAATTAAATAAAACACATTAATCTTTGTACTTTAGCATTTCTTTATTTAAATAACAAATGTACCAATAAATAATACCTATAATAGAGATTATAATAAATAATAAATAAATACAACAAATGAACTAAATCTAAAAAATACACACCATTTACCGGCGGGTATAGCTCAATGGTCAAAGCGTTTTCTTTGCAAGCCAAAGGTTGAGGGTCGATCCCCGGCGGAGATTAAAAAAATGGATTTTTAATACATTTCTGAGCTCTAAAATACACCTGGTTTGTGTGAATTTGATCCCTCACCCGTAAAATTCCAGTCATAGCCTATTAATTAAAATTGGTGGTAGACGAAAGTCATCCCGTGAAGACCACCCATTCATAGTAAATTCCTGTAATAATAAAGGATGATGCGTGAATCTCGGGCTGTAGTCTATGACGTTGGTGGATCAACGCTCCACATGCAGCTCTTAGCCATATGCACCATGGTTAACGTCATAAAATTCCACAGATGAGACTTCAGAATTACTATCACCATCTGTCGGTATTCTCCTGTATGTGCTTACATAAAATAAAATAAAAATTACAATAGTTATCCAAAAATAAAAATACTTTAAGGCATATTATAAATGCAAGGTTCTTAAAAGCTAGTCTCTAAAAAATTGCTTCTCCAAGCTAACTCACATAATTGATGCCTTGAGTTTGAGAAAAAATTAAAGTTACTTTATTGGTTCAAACAATATGTGTCCTTCTAAATTACATAAAATAAATGATACTACATACTTACTTATAAACTCCGTTTATTTTAGTTTCCATATACGGTAACTAAAAAAATATATACGCAACATGCGTTGGATTTATCCTTTTCAAACTGTCAATTATTTAAGAACATCAATAATATTAAATTAGTTCCCGTTTTAATATAGCGAAATTTATTCATTAGTTATTGAGAAAAGAAGAGTCCAGTTTGGATACAAAAGACTACAGGATGCAACTGCAAAAGTAACCAATTACTGGCAAACTTTATGGAACAGTCATTTAAGCGATCTAGAAGTTAATTTATAATAGAAAATCTTTTTATATAAACGATTATAAATTAAATAAATTGAAACCCATTTTAAATACTTTCAGTCTTCAGCTATATACTTCATATACGATTATATTGGCCTACAAAAACGTTTATATTTCATGTCAAATGCGTAAATTTTTAGTGGATTATTTTTATTCACAAAGACAAATCTATATTTAAAGATACGCTTGAAGAAAACCCTTCCTGTCCCGTCCTGTTTTTGGACACTCAGATGGGGACCCTTTACTGGACGCACGCAAAACGCTACTTGTTAGAGAGTGGCTGAAGGCCTTCTCGTAATTCTAGGTGCATCAGTTTGATGTCAAGTAGACCTCAGTCTAAGAATTGCCTTCTTTGGTAACACGTTGCTAACCACGAAATACGTGGAAGTGGATAAGGAAATGGTGAGGTTGTTTATATTTAAAGATACGTCTCTGGTCGACGTACACCTCACGGCTTTGTAAGTCAGTGCTCGATAAGCCCTCTCACGTATATCCCAAATAGTTTTTCTCTCCGCCGGGCTCATTTGCATGAATTATTCAAATGCGATGTTTAAGGGTGTATTGAGGAGCGGGTGTTTTCTTCCGGCAACTTTCCGTTAATTACTAAGTAATGTAAATACGGTAGATTTCGGGCGACGGCGCTATCGACCCGCTACATCTTTCTCTCTCCCCCTCCAACCTGCCTCCTTCAATGGCAAACAATCTTTGCGATGAGCCAGCCATTTTAATTTCATCCCGATAAGAACAATCGGGACCGAACTGACTAATTTCCAAATGTCTATAAGAAATTTGCTCAGCCTTTTTAATGATTATTAATGCCAATATATATTTTTAATATCTTCTCCGTATCTCTCCCAAGCTGGAGCTTGGTGAAAACCCTCCCTGTCCCGTCCTGTTTTTGGAGACCCAGATGGTGAACCGTTACTGGACGCACGTAAAAGCTACTTATAAGAGAGTGGCTGAAGGACTTCTCGTGATTCTAGGTGCATCAGTTAGATGTCAAATAGACCTCAGTCTAAGGCTGCGAAATTAGTATACTACACAGTAAGTCTCAAATTTCCTTCTTTGATAACACGTTGCTAACCATGAAATACGTGGAAATGGAGCCCAAACTGGAACACATCACCCCAATTCAACACCATACAATTTTATCAGCCACTATTATCATTTTGTCGTTCTAATTAATATATTTATTCAAAATTCCGCCAATTACATTGTATATATAGAGCTCTTGAAATGTCTTCAGAGCAAGAGCTTACGGTTTTCAAAAACAAGCAGTTGTATTATCCGAAACATATTTAGTCAGTTTTAAATACATTTTTTAAGAATGTCTCTTGAAACTAAGGTCATGACATTATGAGATGTGTCAACGTATGCGAAAATATAAAACCAAACGGTGAAAGTGATATCTCATCTAAGGAGTTAATTACGCTTGCCATTTTAAAGACAGTTAAGCGAGTGTTGCTCTATTTACATCGGCATTATAATGAACTACAGCTTGGCATTCATGTATCAGTTATTCTTAAAGGACGGGTAGTGATCGAATCGTAACTTTAAAACGATAATTATACTAAAAAGTCTTTATAATATTTCTTTCTTATTATTAATAAATACCCCTAGCCAACTTGAGAACAAGTAAGCGTTACCACTTATATTTTTATTAGGTTTGCTAGTAGAGGGTCTACCCATAAAAATATAATCTTTCATAAAAATCATTAATTATACTGCCTATTGTATATTATGAGGGTAATATAGTACATTCATATTATGAGGGTAATATAGTACATTCATATTCAACCAAAAACAATAATTTTTACTTGTTAGCCAGCATGTTTTTGTTTTCAATAATTATTTCACGGCTTATAATATGCTATACACTCGTATGTTATAGAAAAAAATATATCAGCTTGTTCTTCTCCAGTTTGGCCCTGAATCTGATCACTAGGATGGGAAGTAGTTTTAATCTTTCAATCTAACGAAGCTAATCCGGCTCAGCTGAAAGTGTATCGCCAAAAATTCCTCGTCAAAGTCCAAAATTCAATCTTACCAACTTGGCATTCGATCCTCCGGGCAGAATTAACTCAGAACTTAGTTGCATTGTCATTGCCCGGCCTTTCATCCAAAGAGAGGAAAAGTGAAATTTGGTTCACTTGGGCAAAATTAATCAAAAATACTTGTTTTATACGTTATCATTTTAAGAAAGTATGTTTATTATACATATTGCGTTTCTTATTAGATGCATAATATAACTTAATATAAAAAAGCACCAGTAGAGGGCACTGGTCGTCATACTTCTAACTTTCAACCGAGTCGACTATCACTACATGGGGCTTTAATATGTAGAGATGTTTTATAATTTACTACTTTGTGAAAATTGAAGAGCGTTTTAATGTCAGCTTGAAATAGTAAAGAAGGAACTTTTGAAAATATTTTAAGTGTTAATGTTTTAAATAGTTAATACTTGACCACTCGTGAAATAAAGATAATATCATCGTCATTCCAGCTGATTTAGCACAAATATAGGTAAACTACGGCCCATACGCCGCATTACAGGCAGTGCTTTTGCGCCCCATGAGCTTTTTGTACGTTTAATTTGCTGTTTTTGAAAAAAAAAACCTTTAGAAGTGCAACTATTTATGAACCCGAATATTTTGATTTGTCAAAGTTAGAGGTGGAATCGTTATTTTACTAACGAAAACTAAATACAATACTAAAAAACCAAAACAGTCCTGACTTTACATAATTATTTTTTGGAAGTCTGCAAAAGTAACTTTTTTGTATCATCATCATCATCATCAGCCTGTGTCCGTCCACTGTTGAACGTAGGCCTCCCGCATGAGTCTCCATCCTCTTCGATCCTCCGCCTTCCGCATCCAGGTCACTCCCGCTATTCTTCTTATATCGTCAGTCCATCTTGTAGGGGGTCGGCCAATGCTTCGTTTGCCAGTTCTTGGGCGCCATTCCAATACTTTTCTTCCCCATCGACCGTCGTCTCTTCGACAGATATGTCCTGCCCATTGCCACTTGAGTGTGCCTATTCGTTGGGTAGCATCCACTACTTGAGTTCTTCTGCGTATTTCCTTGTTTCGGATTCTATCTTTTAGCGACACTCCGAGCATGGATCTCTCCATAGCACGCTGGGTGACTTTTTATTTTATGGGTAAGACTTGCTGTCAGATTCCACGTCTCTGCGCCATAAGTTAATACAGGAGGACGCATTGGTTAAACGCCTTAGTTTTAAGGCATTGCGGAATTTTCGCTTTAAAAATGTACTTTAGTTTTCCAAATGCTGCCCATCCCAGTTGTATGCGCCTGTCGATTTCTTTTGAGAAGTTATTTCGCCCTAGTTGTATTACTTGTCCCAGATAGGTATAGTCGTTTACAACCTCTATTTCTGTTCCTCCAATGGAAATAGGATCAAAGGTCTGTGAAATATGACTATTAATCATGGCTTTTGTTTTATCCATGTTCATTTTCAGACCAATTTTGTTCGACGCTTCATTGAGGTCGTAGAGCATGTCTTGGAGCTTGTCAGGTGATTCGGCTATTAGCACTATGTCATCGGCAAATCGGAGGTGAGAAATGTACTCTCCGTTAATATTTATTCCACATTTTGTCCAGGATAGCAGTTTAAAAATATCTTCTAGGGCGTTTTTGAAGAGTTTTGGAGATATAAAATCTCCCAACTTTTTTGTATACGACTATTTAATAGTATAATAATCTATTTAATTGATGTGATTATCTCATATATAGTACTTTGTATTATCTTCTTCAACGACTATCTGATGAAGCCTTCATTGATCGTGAAACTGATTTCTTCCAGTCTACAGTGCTCAGTGTGATCCATGTTAAAACAAGTTATAAAATACTTATTTAATATTGACATGTATCTAGGAATTCTAAAAATAGAAATAACTAGCTTCACTACAATTATATTACTAAGCTACTTGACTTATGCATACATCTTAACAGCACTACTTCATAGAATTACGTTCGCTAATAACTGTCCTACACCGGCATTCATTCATTCGAGACCACCGCCGACTAAACTACTGGACTTATGCATTCATCTCGACTGTAGTACATTTGGAATGTACCAAATATTTCGGAAACATATAAAAGCGGAGCTGGTGCTAGGCCCCGACATTAGGGCCAGACCTCAGTCCCTTCTTGGGGTAATTTACGAGGGCCGGGACATTTCCCTTGGCACCCACCCCTTCCCCCGGCTGGAGCACACCCCCGCCAAGGGATATGGAACCTCATTATCAATATACTTACCGCTCCTTTTATTTTCATACTCTTTATTTTTTTGTTTATCGGCCCAATCGGTGACGTTAAAAGACCATTCTGAAGAATTTATTAAAGCCCATAAAAACTACAAAAAAACTAATAGGACCGAAGATTTGTAAATATATTGCCGAAACGTGCCTTTATCATTGTGTTTGACAAAAAAATTGTGGAACAAACATACAAAAAATAACAAAAGAAAAAATACCATCTGAGTTATAAAAAGAAAACCTTTCAGAATGTGTTTGATAACTTTAATATTTGTCAAAATATGTCTGTTGGTAATGTTTCTAAATATCTACTTGTATACGAGTATCTATTAATAAATATATGAATATTTTTTTATTATTAAGGTAATAGTTCAAAACCCTCAAAAATATCTACTAAAAACGACATTGTATCCACAGAGTACAGTTATTTTTTTCAAAATTCAATTTAAATAAGTTAACATCACAATATACATTATTTTGTAATAATTACAAGTCTCTTGTAGCATTACATACTACAAAATTTATTTTTCTATTGAAAAAGGATTTTTTGAGTCACGTTAGTTTGAAGTTGCCAACATATGCAGGATTTTTCTTTACCTACTCCTGCAGCAATGCTGCATTTTCTAATATCAATTATCGTAATCACAACTCACAACATAAGTGGTATTATTTTGTATTTATTAATATTCATGGGCGTAAAAACATCTTTTACTCATTTAACAGAGGATCGTTTGCCGAAACCGCATATTACGATAGCGTGCATAAAGAACACTGTACCACATACAAGAGCTTGTGTTTCGCATTCACTGATAACAAACAAGCAAGATTAATTGTCGAAAAGATGTTTAACATAGCTTGCTGCGACCTATATTATCTAGCATAGCATTTTGAAACATCATTTTTCTTCCAATCTACGATGATGAGCAACTTTAGACGCGATGATTCGCACAGGGATGGATGACGACAACTTAGATATAACTCGAATGGTACAATACATAATTATTTTATTCAACCCCCGATTTTTAAATAAGATATATAAATCTAGACAGCTAATGACAGCTGAAAGAAGGGTGGTTTGCCAAAAAGGAGACATTAAGAGGCGATAGAACTCTTCAACTTTTTATTTCATTTAATTAATTTAATATAAATACTTATTTCACCATCATCATTATACCATGTCCGCTCCCTAACTGGAGCATATGGCATTCACGAACTGTTGCCACAAAGCTCTGTCAGTCGCCATAGTCTTTGCCTCATCCCATGTCAGCTTCGCTCCCCGCAGCTCCACCGAGTATATATTTTTTTTATTTCCCGACGGCCTTCCAGTATGGTGTAACTCTGGGGGCTTGAAGAAAATGCAGATATATTTAAATATGTCACAGTCTGGTCCACCCACGCCTCTTGATTGACTTTTGTAAATTATAGAAGGCTGCCTTGTTCTGTCTCTCACATTATCATTCCTCGCAAAGTCAAACTAGCGTACCCTCAGAATTCTTTGCAGGTATCTGCTTTCAAGTCCTAATATACGGCTGCATTGGATCTAGATAAGATTCCAAGATTTAAAACCGTAAAAAAATAAAAGGGATGGAAGAATAGACTTCTGACAAATTGTTTAAACGTAGTTATAGTTTATCTGTGATAAGGAACAGAGCTTGACAAAGCCTTGACATTTATCAGAATAAATGGCTTCAAAATGTTGTCTTTCACTGTCTTAAAGCTAGTGTGCTATACAAAATAGTGGAGCTGTTTTGTGTCATTATTGAATATGTTGTATTTTAACTCCCAAGCGAACCTTAACCGTGCGGTTAAGACACCTATATTTCAATTGAAAGCCCGGCGCTAACATTAAGCCGCAACACCAGCATGAAACTTTTCTAAATTTGCGTAATTATTTATTATTTCGCTTAATAAATCAAGAGGAACTGCGGAGCGTGAGGTTGATCACCCTGTCGACCAAAAAACTTGTAGGCTTTATCAGGAACGGAGCTTCTGTGGGGTAAGTGAAACGACTTGTCAACGTGCAAATATGTAGAAAAATATCCATATGTGTAAACAAGAAAAACAAGCTTTTGTTACGAGGTATATTTATTTTATCATTTATTTATCATTAAATATACATCATGAGTTATACTTTTTAATATATACTTAACTCAAAAATTCCAAAAATTATTCACATCACAATTTCAGTTAATGCTTCTATTGGTTTTTATTTTGCTTAGGTGCCAAAAATCGTTGGTACGATGTTAAATAAAAGATCATATTCACAGAAAAAATATTTTTGAAGTTGTTTATATAATATAAAATATAAACATTCTGAGTAAGAGAGGTTTTATATATTTATATTGAGTACGATAATGGTATTGAATTTTTTATAGTGAATGTTTAAGAAATCGGAAATCGGAATAGAATAAGGACGTTAATATGATTTAAATCAATGTTTATAGATAAGCAGCTAGGTCTTTTACTTTTAAATGAGATTCAGAGTGTCTGAGATAGTTATGTTAAAACACAGATGTTTTCATTAAACTCAGTAATTAACGTTATATTCAAAACAAACTCTATATTTTTAATCAAAATCAAAATAATTTTTATAAATTTAAATTAAAATGAATTCCAAAAAAATATTTTACATCACAGAGAACGCTTCAGTAGAAAAACGGTTACAGTCTTTTAAATATAAAGCGAATTAAAAGTACACATTTTTAAATATAAATTATTCAATTTTACAATTATACCAAGAATTATCATTCAATAACTTGAACGATATCATAATCATAGTTTTCGGCTTTCTAGTTTATTATAACTTTACATCTCTAATTCATTAAAGCCTTTTGTAATATGAGAAGAATTGAATGTCAACGTTACGTGTTCCCAGGGTCTAAATTTGAATTCCTAGATGATGGGGGGGTGAGGTTATTACATCTCTATTTGGGTCCAGCCGTTGCCCCCAAGTTCAAAAGGTATAGTCGGTTTCCGAGCCTTCTCCTCCCCAATCAATGTCAAATGATGTACATTAATATGGATATTTAACCGGCTGGTCCCAGCTGACGCCGGACTCGGTAATAAACCAGGCATTGGCCGCTCCCTGCAATGGCCGATTGTTCAATTATTAATTCAAAACTCTTGGGAAAAGCATTCGCAGGAAACGAGTTTGAATTCACTTTCTGAAACAAGATTAATTTTGCAACGCCAAGCAAATCTACGAGATTGGTAGATCGCTTGTTGCAAACATAAATAGGAACTAAGTCAAAGTGACCTTTCTCTCTCTTTTATCATATTCAATCTATCTAATGACCTTACATCAACAGAAATATTAAATAATCCACACGACTAATCTATGTATATGTTATGTATTGTCATTTGGTTTGAAGACTGTGTAATATTTTGACCAGACATCCTTAAAATTTTTGGTTCTTAAAGTTATTGAAATTTCATTTCCACGCTATCAAAGTTAATTTTATTATATTTGAACTTTTTCATTATTATAAAGTTTTTATGTTTCAACCCGGACAAAAATATTTTATCAATAACAATGTTGCTTATAACGGATTTTCCAATATTTTCCATCCATTTCCTGTTTTTTATGCAATTAGAGGAAATTTCTTCGTCCAAATTGGACAAGCAGGCAATGTAATTACTAAGAATATAAGTATTTTCCTAATTTCACTCGTATTTTTGATGGGCGGTCTTCTTTCTCCATTTCTTTTTAATTCTTTACTAGGATTGTCATCTCTTATATGTGATCTTTTTCAGTTATATGTTTCATAATTTGTCAACTAATCATAATTCTAATGGCCGAAACATTAAGGAGAAAGTGTCCTCCAGTGTAATGTAGGATTGAGGCAGGTCCAAACACAATCTAAAAAAAGAAATTGCTTCAATTTGTAAAAGTTTTCGCGTAAATTCTACCATCCCATCAGAACAACATTCACACATAGTATTAATTCGCATTCACTTCGTGTCATTTAACGACGGCCAACACTTAGTTTACCGTTTCATCCATATGTCTCATATTTCGTATATACTTTTTAAGCAAAAAAACATTGTCAAAAAACTCTGCGGAATCAAAATAAAGTTTTATTTTTATAAAAAGAAAATATTCATACAGTTCACCAACAACGGTCAATTAAAAATCTTACGACGGCCTTTATTTTTACAGTTTAACATTACATTTCATCCCCTGAGCATTAATTCTCTAGTGGCGTTTTCTGACATGCTCAAATATAAGAACAAAATATGGAAATACTTTTTTTCATACTTTAAGCTCCGCGGAGAATTAGAGTTACGCAAAAAAGGTGTGCAGATAAAATTACTTCTCGAGTAAATTATTTCAAGAAATCTTTTCCGCATTTAAAATAAACTAATATGAAAAATATTTGTTTACCATTATTAAAAATCAGCCATCGTAATATTTTAATTGGAAAATATTACGTAACATGAAGATTTATTAAAAAATCGTTCAATTGAAACATTCTGTTATACTATTTTTGTGAGTTGCCGCGGTACAATCGTTTCGAAATAATTGTTTGAAATTATTATTTAAACTGTTTGAAATAAACTTTTGCGTGGGCAAGAGTTTAGCGCGAATTTTTTTTATGAAAACATTTTTTTAATAGAATTACTCGGATTCAGACGGAAAGTTTAAATATGAATAATGTAAAGAATTTTTGAAAAAATAAACTCTGCGAAAAGTGTTCGGATTACATACTTTTTTTGTATGAAACATTATTAATGTATGCTTTATACCGTGAATGTGTTAAAAATTTAAATTTATTCAAATGAAACCTTTTTGTAAAATATTTAAACTATTAACTGCAAGAGCGACTCTGTGACGTCTTCATTTATCATTAAATTTAATAATATAATAGTAAATTATAAATTTTTAATTTATTACTCACTAATGGCATCCAATGAAAAAACATATTCCATTCATTGCATCCATTGCATTTTCTACACACTTTCCATGATTGTTTCTCATATATATAATATGAAGTATTCATTGTACCATCATTGCATATACGAGTACTTAGTCGAAGAGAGAACTGTGGTTGTTATCCACAATATTAACAACACTTCTTAAATATACAAATGATATATTATATTTCTAACAATGATATTAAAATAAAGCATTAAATACAGGTATTACTGATAAATTATATTCACCAGTATCCGAGCTAATATAAAAGTTAAAATACTTGAAATAACTGAAAATAGATACAAGCTATTCATTATTCGGGGCAAACTTGTTAAACATTACAAACTATAATAAATGTGAATTATTTCACTAAATATTCAGGTATCATGAGTTAACCAGTGAAATTACCAAAACTTATATAAATATATCTTGCTAGCTATAACTGTGACCTTATATTGAAATACTTTATCGCAAGCAATATTATTTTACAATATATTTAATAAATAAGTTTTTTATTTTAAGATTCCATGTCTTTGTGGAAAAAAAAATAACGTTTTTTTTACATAAACTTGAATCGTGTAATTACTCTGATCGAAAGAAGCAAACAAATACTAAACAATTAATTTCAATGATAACAATGTAATTGATTTTTTAATTAATTGATTCAACGTATAAATCTATTGATTCGTAGCATGTTTAATGATTCACTTTTAATGGAGATATTGTTTACTTTAACGTTAATTAGACTGTTTATTTGCTTTAAAATACAAAAGAACAAGCTGAATAATAAATGGATACAGAGAAAATATTGTCAGTAAAAATAATTATTTTTAATACAATTAAACTGTAAAAATACAATAAGTTAAAGCTAAAGGACTAATTTGACACAAAAAAAAAACATTTGCCAAACTTTTTTGAGATCTACTCGCATGTTTTATAAAACAAGTCGAAATAAAGCTATTTGTAATTAATTCAACGTTCATTTTATCCTGAAATGCCATTAATTTTTGTTTATATTAATTAAATATATATTATTTAATAATTTATATTTGTTAGAAACAACTTTGTGATCTAGAACTGACCTGGTTCTCGGGAGATGGTATAGAGAGCATTTTAAAAGTGAAGAAAATCCTTGATTCTTTATTATAAATTATTACTCGTAAATACTTTTTTTAGAATTAAATACCACTTCTTTATCCACAACCTCAAAAACAATATCAAGTTACGCAGTGTTCATAACCTCAACTCTGCATTTCAAACCATTTTATGGACTTTTTGTCTTTATTGGCCGATCGTTCTTTTGCAGCGCTTTTTAATAAGGCATGTTGTTGACAGAGTACTCTCTCATTTATGAGTAGAGTAGGCTTTGATGATCAATACTAAGTATGCTACTTACTACTATACTAAACATACTTGAAAATTGAGAATTATTTATTGAATTTTTGATTTCCTCACCAAAAGTCCCAAGCATTGAGAGAGCGTTAACTTCTGTAGATATGAGCTCTACGTATCCAACTAGTAACGATCTTGGTTAAATGCTGAATATACTTTTTATGTTTAATACAACACTAAACAATGCCACAAGAGAGAGCTTGAAGAAAATTCTGCTGTAGTTTATGCTGTTCTGCGGCACCAAAAACTATAGTATATATTAAATAGCTTCTTAGGTTTTCACGTCCAAGTTGTACGTACGTTGAAGAAGACCCCTGCAATGGTGGTCGAAATATTGGATCTAAACAATTAGCCACACACGACTTAACCCAAAAGACACAATACCCTATAGTATAAGTTCCAGCAGGGCTTACTTTTATCTTATATCAGTATTTGTGTAGTGCTTTTTTTTTGACCGAATGGTCTTTTCAAAAGCGCTTCTTTTGCCTCTCTGAGTAGAAAGGTGGGCCTTGAGTCTGCTTCTGAAGGATGCCTTCGCTTTAAGTTCTCTTATGCTTTCCAGCAGCGAGCTCCAGCCCATTGGTGCCACGTAGCTGAAAGCACGATTGCGAAAGACCGTGTTAGGATTACATCCCGTTAATGGCAAGGTTCTTTTATTTGCTCTAGCTGAGAGTCTCTCCACGCACGCTTATCTCCGAAGTCTTAGATCAGTTCTCTCGAATAACCTGGTGCAGTTCCGTTGAGTGCCTTATAAGCTAAGAGGCAGTATGTAAGGGTGCTTTGTATTCCAAAGTAACTCGTCATTCACCATGAATTCAAATCATCGTATCTTTTTAATGATTGATTTAGTTGTAAATAATTATGAATTTAAAGTGTTTTATTCGTGTGTATATAATTTCATAGAACTCATCTATACTCACCCAAAATACATTAATTTGAAAGTAAATAAGTACCCAAGAAGTCATTGTCACTCCAGCGCTGATATTTGATAGCAATAATAATTTGAAATGTCAGCTGACATTAGTTGAACGTTGTTGCTTATTAAATTTTCCCCGTCACGGGCTAACGAGTTTCCGCTACTTTGACCCGAATCGAGGAGTATTGAAATCCGCAAACAGTATCGACTCGATATTAATTTTATTTGTCTTGAACAAATTGATTTGATTTTATATCTGCGACCACCTCGGAAATTAGGTTTCGAACGTTCAAAGATTAAAATACCAATTAGAAGTTTAATGAAAAGTTTTACTTACAAATATAATAACACACTTTTGTATCAGAATATTAAAATATTTTTTATTTGATTTAATATAATTACATTTTAGATTAATAAAACAATGATCTAATACAACAATATTTGTATTTATAGAGTATACTCAGAGAGAAGCATTAAAGGTTATTTGGTCCTCCACGGCTTCATAACATTAAGACTCAACCTTGCTTGGCTAAACGCTGGTTGTGGGTAGGATGTGTAGTCAATTTGTGCATATCCTGCATATTCTTCGTAGTAGTATCAATCCGGTGGATTGGTTTGCAGGAACAAAATCTTGCATCTCGATCTCCACTCTTCTCGGTCCTCTGCAATCCTCTTTAGTTCAGCATATGAGCTACAACTCATATCCTCGAACACTTGCTTCAAATACTCCCGTCTAGGGCATCCTGCATCAAGTCCACTTATTTTTATATAGTACAAAAAGAACACCGCAATACAAGAAGATTTTATGATTTACGATTTACCGCTTGTTACAATAGATTCACATGGAAATATACGAGTATATGGTTTCCAAAGATCTACTGGGCAGGATCTCGGGGACTTGAAGAGACGAAAGCTTTAGTATCCGAGGATTATAGATTATTCGAATACTTTTAATGGTATATTTAAGGATATTAGATGATTAGTCCGATACTCCCTAAACAATGATTTTTTATTCTAAGGGTCAGCTCAATCGAACCATAAACGCGCGGTAAGCAACAGACTGTAACGTATCCAAGTTGTGGTCCACTTCTAATGTACGGCATGGAAAAAACGTTGGTTCTATAGGTGCAAACATGAGTCAAAATCGGAATGAGCAGTCGAAAAATGAAGCATTTTATGTAATTTAATACGTAACTTAAAATGTGAAGTAAAATTTTAATTAGTTATCTATATATATAAAAGAAAGTCGGGTTATTTTAGTTTTTATAACTCAAGAACGGCCTAACCGACTTGGCTGAAAATTGGTGGAAAGGTAGCTTAGAACCCAAAAACGTCCATGGGATACTCAAAATTGATTTGATTGAGAAAAAATATTGAACATTTACGTAAACATGTTTTCATACAAGACTATTGTAACTTGACAGCTGTCAGTTAAGAAAGTGTTGCCATAGTCAGCAATATAACTAAAAATGACGCAATAGTAGGTATTGTAAGTAGGTACCTACGTAAGGTACGGAATATTTTGAAACAAAAAAAAACAAAAGGCCGGAAAAAAAGACAAAAACAAAATAAATATTAGTGAAAATATCAATTTAATCTTTTATTTGTTAAAAATGTTATAACAAAAAGCAAATGGAAAGGCATCTTCTTATTCTATTGTGTTATTTTTATTTTTTATTATTTTCTCTATTTATTGTATATTTATGTATACTCTATGTTTCAAAATATTTGTAAAAAAAAAATGCAATTTCGATTCTGTATATAAATAAATAAATAAATATATAGATGTGCCATCTATGTTTTTATTGTCTATGGTTTGATAGATATTTTGTCAATCGGTTGACGTTTTGTTTCGACAGCATTTTGCTGATTTTATTATTGATTATTGATAATGCCGACACCAAAACGTTCGAATCTTTCACAACAAAGCCGTCACGCAACAAGGAATCGAAAAATTGTCAATGAAAGGACTGACGAAGAGCAAAAAATCTCGCGTGAACAATCCATCGAACCCATCTAACTTGTGGCACAAATACAAGAATAATATGTCAGAAGATATTTAACATCAAATTCGTGTTAGTTCAAGAAATCCTGATCTTAAGATGAATGAGGAAATACATAATCGGGCTTTGCTCTTAATCGAAGACATGTGTTACCTCATGTGCGGTAGTTTATTAGTCAGGTTAGGAATGCCAGCACCAAATCGTGAAATGAATGACGCATTTAATCGAGAATTGGAACGGGAACGTGAATATGATCACCATGAATTAGATTTAGTAGTTCAAACGAATGTACCGCTGTTGACTCCTCAACAAAAGGAAGTTTATGATACATTAATGAAGGCAATTGATGATGGAAATGGTTGTTTATATTTCCTGAATGCCCCTGGTGGAACTGGTAAGACATTCCTCATGTCAGTAGTTTTAGCCACTGTCCGTGCGAGATCTAACATTGCGGTTGCAGTTGCTTCTTCTGGAATAGCAGCCACATTGTTAGAAGGATGCCGTATGGCTCATTCAGTATTAAAATTGCCGTTAAATCTTCAAACTATTGAAGAACCTACATGTAATATTTCAAAACACTCCGCAATGGCCAAAGTTTTATCAGAATCGAAAATCATCATCTGGGACAAATGCAATATGGTGCATAAACGTGCATTGGAAGCACTTCACCGATCATTGAAAGATTTACGCAATGACTGATGTTTTGGCAATGATTTTATGTTGGCGATTTTCAAACACTGCCAATGGAATTCCAAGATCAACTGCTGCCAACAAAATAACGCTTGCCTCAAATCGTCGAATCTATGCCGCTATGTAAAGAAGCTTCAACTGACAACAAACAGAGTTGCATTGATGAATGATACATCTGCTGAAGATTTCTCTGAGCAATTGCTGACTATCGGTAACATGAGTACCTGTCGACATATCGAATGGACGAACATTTCCTCAGAATTTCTGTTTCTTTGTCTCATCGAAAGACGAACTCATCAACAAACATTCCCAAACATCATTTCTAACCACAAAAATAATGAATGGTTGAGTGACATCGGCGGCTAAGAATAAAGATGTAGACGACCTTAATTACATATATATGGATGATATCTATTGACTGTGTAACGAATGAAGACGAAGCCACTAACTAATTTTTAAACAAAATGACTAAAAGTTGGCTCCGTAAATCTATTGTCTTAAAACTGAAGAATGGGACAAGCGTCTAAGTCGATGAATTAAACGCGTTTGGTGATAAGTTAATTGATGAACAATGTGTTTGACGATTCAAAGGTCGAAATGCTGATCCCAACGATATGCCGTTTTGAGTTTGCTTGAATTTCCGGTCCGTCTTGATTCGCCATGACCATTAACAAATAGAATTCAACCAGACCAAATATGTTCATATCCTTTGTGCGCCTGGTAATAAAAACACAAAATGTCAAGGTGCTTCACTAAATACATGGCCAATAAAGAATCATTAGGATTCAAATCATTGCAAATTAAAGGACTGAAGAAGAACAATTGCAACGAAGAAAATTCACATTCGAGGTATTTATTTATTTATTTTTGTACCAAACAAAATAATTATGAATAACATACTAATTCTAGAAGAGAACTAAACAACTTGTCTTTGCTTTTTTTTTACAGATTACCATCGAAATCATTCCAACCTCTCGAATATGCAAAATAAAAAAAATTAGACAATATGGAGGAAGAACTTGATCGATTTCTACAAAGTCGTGATCAGAGATAAACGACCATCATAATGGGCAATCAGATATCTGAAACACGCTGTTCATATGACACGTTTTACGTAATGATTTCCATCAAAATGAAAAATTTTTTTCATATTTGTTATTTTAATTAAAGTGCTTGGCGCTTTATGCTTCCAATAAATGACCAATTAAATTACCATTTATTATTTTTTAGAGAAAAGACAAATAACCGGCAAACGATTTAAAATCATTTATCTTCACCCCTTTATAATTATGGATAAATATGGATGGTGACAAACATATTTCAGGTGAAGGTCTGCGTCTGTAATGAAGTTTCGTCGATTACTGCACAACCAGACCAAACTTTGCAATGATCCTCCCCCCAGACGATATAGAGAATATGCAAGTATACCGGGTCAGCTAGAAACAAGTTTTTTTACTATAAAACTCATTAAATAAAAAATTAAATCCTCATAATATGCTCCATAGCATATTTGTATTTCAATGGAGTGGGTTCGGCATCTAAAGTACCATTTATTATTTTAAGATTGAAAGAAAACAACCTGTAATACCGTTTTTTTGCTTATGTCACTCCATAGCATCAAGATAAAAGTCAAGATATGAAAACAACTCGCTTTGCTTAAGTCATTCCGCCAATAATCTAGCCAGCATTTAAATTCCATTTTATAATTTAAATTAAATATTATCCATTTTATAAAGCACGTAAATTTATCATCATCATCATCAGTTCCATATCCACTCCCCTAACTGTATATTTTTACATCACAAGCTGCCGCTACAATTCTCTCTCTGCTGCCATAGTCCCTTGCCTTATCACTTGTCACCTCTGCTTCTCTAAGCTCCGCCGAGTATGCACTATATAGTTCCCCAAGACTTTTCAGAAAAGCGTAAGCCCATGGGCTTAAAAAAAGACTGCTGTAGCTTATATTCTTTCGCGACATCCCAGATGCATATCCCAGTCAATTCATCTCTTGATCGCCCGTAGTAATGCCTTGTCTGCTCTCTTATTCCTTTTGTTGTAACCCTAACCGTTACGGCTCGGTGAAATACAAATTATACATACTGTCACAGTACGGCGTGAATTTGTCAAACCATTTTTTTTGCATACAACTAGTATTTGAAACATAAATGTACTTATCTGACTATTTTCATATATCACATTGGTTCTTCTATTCTTTAGCTATCAGATGATGCATAAAAAACTATTATATTTAACAAACGTTCATTATGTAACTCCATACATGTGGTGGCATTGACACACGTGGTTTACGGAAAAATCGCTCCTGTGACGATACCTTAAGATATTTATTTACATGCTTTACAGATTCCTGTAAAGAATACATGTTAGTTGATAAAGGGAATGACTGCACTTCCAATTTCCTACCGTAGATGTCACATTGAGTACTGAATATAGGAAAACGATATATCACGTCAACCGATGTCAACGGTCGGGGAATCTTTGACGGCATATGCCGACAACCGATGCGAAAGAGTTAACATGTATCACACTGAGAGCTATTCACTTGCTGGGAGGCACGCACAAACATACTTTGTGTACGTTGGGACTGATGAAGCTTTCATAGATCGCAAAACTGCAGTCTTCCATCATGTGAAACAATGCTCAGTGCGATTCAAGTCACAATAATGTATAAAATTTGGATCTCAAAGTGAATGCTAAAAATATAAATAACAAAATTGTAATTATTAAATTTACAGTCACAATTTAAAAAATTGTTTTCTTATAATATACTCTCTGCATATGATCTAAAAAGTGTAAAACCTGTGATTTTTAATAAAAGTTATTAACTAAGTTGAAAATATATCAATTTACCAACAGAAACCGAAATCAGAACAAAAAAAGTACTTCAAAACGTAGCCAAAATGTCATGAATCTTCTTCGTAGTATCAATCCGGTGGATTGGTTTGCAGCAACAGAATCTTGCATCTCGATCTCCATTCCTCTCGGTCCCCCGCAACCCTTTTCAGCTGAGCATAAGCGCTACAGTTCATGTTCTAGAATACTTACTGCAAATACTCCCGTCTATGTCATGGTATGAAACTATAAAAAAAAATGAAATTTTTCTCAGACTATGCTCCAACTGTATAGCGGATGTGAGGCTTAAAGTCCATTCTGCCACAATTTGTAGAGGTGACATTCTCGCTCACTGAATGCTAAGCCATCTGGCTTTTTCTCCTTACGTCGCTCGACACGGCGGCATACGTAATATGCGCCAGAGTCATCCCCTTCCCGTTTGGGCGACTCGGGTACATTTTTATGACCACAAATTCCGCCAAACAATTTTTCTCGCCCTTTGCTTTTCCTCTACTTGTTGCCCGGCCGCGTCTGGGCCAGACATAAGCAAACTTTTCGAAATTTGACACCGAATAGGATATAATATCCCACTCGAAATGTCTCAAAATAACAATCAATCATTATCACACTTTATGTTACGAAAATAAAGCCTTTTTGCAAACCATTGACATCTTTAATAGATAAAAAATTAAATCTTCAATATATTTTTGTGAAACAAAAACTCAATTAATTGCTACGTATTAATTAGTTAACGCGCTTAACGCCAAAGTAATGTTTTTAATGCATTCGACTCAGAGGCGCCAAATAAGTCACATTCAATGTTAAAATTCCACTGAAATGTAACCGCTGGCGTACAGGGACTATTTGTTCGAAAAAAAACGTAAGTCACCGGTAACCTACAGGGCGCCCTTTTCAACAACAGCGTAGGTAACCAACGTGGCGTGGAACGTGTTAAATACTTTTTAATATGAATCATGTTGAGCACTGTTTGTTCATGTACTGTAAGACCTGTCAATTGTTGTCAAATATATTTATATTTATAACCTGCCCGGTTAATCTTGTCAAATAGACAAACGTCGTTTCGCTGACTTTAAACAAGTCTTAGTAAAAAAAAAACATTATTGAGAGTCATGAAAGAAAAAGTGTGATAGATGACGTTAAGTAATTTACCACCATATTTTTTCATTACCATTTTCTAGTTGGAGAAAATGTTTGTACCAAACACAACCTCCCATGATACTCATCTCGATGCAGATCACATCAACAATCCGATGTTTTTTTTTTTACTCTTTATAATATATACGAGTATAAAAATAATTCTGCTTTATTTTATAATTGACGTTTCTGAGTTCACTCGTCGAATTCTTGAGTAGCTGTCAATTCACGAGACAAGCGAAACAAGCTTGATATTTTGTTTCCTGTATAACATGTTTGAAATATAAATCCCTAGACAATTTATATCGCATATATTTTTACGGTTTTCACATTAAGATGCAGAAAATTTGCGTGGTTCGTCGTATGAAGAATGTCTTAAAAACCCTTTTTATGAATATCTAAGTTGTAATACTATACAAAATTTAGTATTTTGTTCAAATACAAACACTTATCTCTTACATATAATATTTGAAAGGTTACGTTTCCCTACTCCAGATCACGAACCACGATCTATTCACACGTGAGGGGCTTGAGATGCTCCGGCTCTCACAAGGACCATGGATGCAGTCTGTTGGTAGCAAGCAGGGCGTCAGATTCAAATCTTTTCAGATACAAAAACCCATCTGAAAAAAAATCCCAAAAATAAAAGTAAAAACATAATTATGAAATATGTATTTATTATGATATGGCAACTAAACTAATTGTGCATCGAGAGTCCATTCTAATGCCCAAACCTTATCGTGGTGAATATTTATGTGATTTTATAAGAATATGGAAAAATAACATAATATGTGGCACAAAACGTTTTTTTTTTTGCATAATTTGAAAGTATTCAATAATTTACATGGAGGAAAGTTGTTTCGGAAATAGTTTGCCATTTAAAACATTTTTGATAAAGACTCTTAAATGATTGTTAATTCTATGGAATCAACACAAAAAAATATCTTGACTTAAAAAAAGCCAGAGATTGAAAAGATGCAAACCATATTATTCATGACATATTTTAGCGTTCATATATTACATTTCTTTCAAATAGTTTGAATGATAAGCGCGAGGATTCTAAGGTCAACGCCATTTTGTCACAAATACGTTTAAATTTAAACACTGATTACGTCTTTAAACTTACTATAATTTCAATAATTTAATAAATACATTTAAAATGTGCTTTATAATCCATATTATTTACTGAAATCACAAATTTAACAAATAGAGACCAAATTCATAGTAAAAAAATGAACATGTTTTTATGGAATCAAAAAAATATTTACTGTGGAATAAAAAACTTTTCTACGAAACTTCTATGAAGCCACCGGTTGTTTACTTTATTATTGTGTTTTTACTTTTATAAGTTGTTGTTTATTGACCTTGGATTTCGAATTACTTAAAGAGCGTTCTGCTACCTCGGAGTTTTTTTGGTTTGATATAAATAAAAAATGAGATGTTCGGATTCGGAGGAATATATTTTTTTTTTTGAAAATTGTAAATGACCCTGAATAGAGTCCGAATCCCTCCACACGAAAACATTATATTACACTACTTGAAATGTGAGGGCGGCGAGTCTAATAGAAAAGACCAGCCGTGTAGACTGGGGGAGGACGTGCTGCGGTGTTGGGTTCAAGCCCAAGGGAGGCGGGAAAAAACATGTTTTTATTGTTTGAATTAATCAATATTTTGCTGCCATTTCTGCAGCTGTACTCGCGCAGTGTGTAATGGGTGAAAAATAATTATATCATGTTGTATGGGCTTATTGTGTATTATACAAATGCACGAGGGGTGGAAATATTACTCACACGATATGAAATACTATTATCCATCATACTAACATTAATTATATTATTTTTTCATATAGAATTTTCATACTTTTTGCCTTTATTGTTTTGTCACTCAGTTCTGTCAATTTACATTTCTCGTGCCTCATCTTAATACATATCTTCACGTGATGGTTCACTTGGGAATATATAGAGTTCTAGACTATTTCCAAAACATGAGCCGGGAAACTTGATGTTATGGCAACTGTAGTATCCAAGGCGAACTCGAGGTAAATTTATTAATCGAAGAATTTGATCATTAAGCTAACCCTTCTGAGGCTTGTAGATCACCAGGCTCACGTAGTCCTGGAAAGCTGTCTGAAACTACATATAGAATTTTCTCGGCGAGTATATATAAATATGATGCGGCAGTTCGTTACCTCCAGTTAGTGGAGTTGATATGGTGATGATAATATGGATCACATTGAACAATTGTTAATATAATATTACAGTTAAATATATACGACATAATTAATTAAATATACATATACTATACATAAACTTCTTTTTTCAACGCGTCAATTCAACCACAAAAATAACGGCAGAAGCGGGATGCGAACCGCGGACCTTGGAAACCAACTATGCCCAGGTATTCATACCGCTCAGCCGACTTGGCTATTGCCATGCCTAGACCGACTGACGTTGAAACTAGTATTTATGTCATTGTTATCATCGTATGATAGATGTCGCTATAGTATATATTCAAAGTACGTATATTTTTATTTTTTATTATTCAATCAGTCATCATTTATTCACAAGCTTAATATTATTACTTCAGTCGGTCTAGGCATAGCAATAGCCAAGTCGGCTGAGCGGTATGAATACCTGGGCATAGTTGGTTTCCAAGGTCCGCGGTTCGCATCCCGCTTCTGCCGTTATTTTTGTGCTTGAATTGACGCGTTGAAAAAATAATTTTATCTATAGTATATGTATATTTAATTAATAATAATATTGTAATATAGTCAATGATCTATAAAAGTAGATTAGAATATTGAAATAATAAAATAATATTCTAATAAAATTTCAAAACATCCATATAGATATATGACATGTTTAAATTAATTATTTGTATTTCACTTGCGGAGTTATTTGACGTGATTCATTCAGCATTATTATAAGTGTTTCGTTCCGGGCCGTTCGACGTGTTTCATTCAGGGTTTGTAGACGTGTTCTATTGGAGGCCGTCCCGGGCTATTTTGAATGATATTGTTTTAGCGACAGCCCAAATCGCCCGCTTTGTTCCGCGTGAGATTGTGACCATTAAAGTCTAAATGGGAGGCTCCCGAACTTGCAAACAATAAGGACGCTTTGAATACACACGCCCGGACCTCATTTAATACAACAATTCATTTAACCCCGGGGTCGTCAACCATTTACAAATATTTATTTCTAAAACGATTTAATTTTTAAAAATTATTACTATTGTTATTATTCATATTACTCTTTAGTTGTTATCTTCTTCATCGTCTCAGCGACGTCAAATTATTTTTTACCAGTGTCTGGCAACATCGATAGCTCGTGTGTTGCTCAGCATTAGGTCCTGAGACGCACAGCTTGATGGGCACATGGAGAAGGATCTTGGGTGTGAGGCGGTCTGCATGTCTCCACCACAGGCCAGTCAAGGTTCTGGCCAGTTGTTATATAAAGTGGTCAAAATTGATGCCGTACAACTTAGTCAACTTTATTTGTCTCAAGTCACACTTAAATTACTTACTTTTAATCTTTTTCTTAGTCTTTTTACTGATAGAATACACCAAATTAACTTAACTAGACTTTCCGCATATTTTTCTTCTCCACTTTATCTGTTCCATATATGTACATATGGTCACCACAAATTGCCGCCACTTAGTTCTGTATGCTGCCACCGTCCATTATTCATTCTTCAACATATCTACACCCGAAAGTCCACTTTTTTGTATGTAAGCACATACAGGAGAATACCGACAGATGGTGATTCTGAAGTCTCATCTGTGAAATTCTATGACGCTTACCATAATTCATATGGCTACGCGTTGCATGTGGAGTGTTGATCCGCCAACGTCATATACTACATCCCGAGATTCATGCACCATCCTTATTATTACAGGAATTTACTGTGAATGGGTGGCCTTCACGGGACGAATTTAGTCTACCTCAAATTTGAATTGATAGGCTTTGACTGGTATTTTACGGGTAAATGGTATACAATGGTTCATACATATATGGTTCCTTAAAAGTTCTAGAGCAAAACGAGTACGTGAAAAGGCCTCTACTGTAGTATTTCCAAGAAATATTCTTACGTTAATTGTTAATCTGATTTTTCATAGAAATCAGATGATTAAACCGACGCTCTCGAACAATTTGACTCAAAAACAAGTTCACTAATTAAAGATTTGTTAATCGATTCTAAAATAATTAATATAGGGTGTAATATATTTCACAGTAAAGAAATAAACAATTGTTACATTCATTGTTTATTTCAAACTTTGCAAACCAATCCACCAGATTGATACTACTACGAAGAAGATTCAGTCAATCTTAAATATTACAATGTAGAATAAATCTGTAATACACGCAAAAAACTCATATAAATCTCATGACAGTATGAAGTCAATTGTCGAAATCCATGGCTCCAATGCAGTAGATATTCTGCCATCTTAATATAGTGTTAATTTAACACATGTATCATTAGTTTGTATAAGTAATATTTATTAAGTTGTGTACCAAGTTCGCATATTTTTTGTCCCTGTTCGCAACCCTCTGCCGAGCGCGGTAGGGAACCTTCTTTGCCCAAAACGCCATTTGCGGGCATTAAAGCATTCGTGTCTTCTTAAAATAAAGGCTCCAGAACACAGAGGTTTTTACACAATCGCTCGCTCTTAATTTTCATAAGGGAAAAACGGCCGCAGAACATTAATTTCAAGTTTCTGCATTAATACAACTCTCCGTCTTTTGGCACATCCCACTTCTGGAAGGTTCGCCAACACAATAATAATTACTTATGTTTTTATCATAAACTTTGGTATACAATACACATAAATTCAATTTCTATGGTTTCAATTGGAGCACCTTATTTATTAAATAACCTTCTCCTGCTACATAACCTAACATAATAAACATGTTATTGTCCATCAAGTGTAGCACGTCGTAAGCGCAGTTCTCGGTGAGGACCAAAACATGGATGGGTCTACGCCTGTTTATATTTTTTTTTTTTTTTTATAACTGTATGTGTATATTTAATTACTAATAATATTGAAATATAGGCAACGATCTATAAAATAAGATTAGAGTATTGAAAAAATATTCTAATAAAAATTTAAAACCATGTAATAATGTCACTTTGCGACAATATCAAGAAGGTTATATGGTTCATCAGTAACACAGGTAAATGACTGGTTGTAAAGTCCGCGTAGGAATTACAAGAAGTTGTTTCTAATCCATTCAGTCTCTAGTTCGGTTCGAAACCCGAGTGGTACATTAAATAAATAGACTGTCGGAAAGCAATAATATAAAAACCTTGTGAATAAAAATTAACTGATTGAATAAAAAATATATTTTATACATACTCTGAATATATACTACAGAGACATCTATCACTATATGATGGTAGCAATGTGATAAATATATCATCTTTAGCGTATCTGTTCAGGCAGAGAAATATTCGAGTGGACTACGCGGGGTAAAATAATAGAGCAAAGGTTGCAAGGCTCGTGGTTCGAATCCTGCGTCTGCCGATGTTTTTCTGATGGATTGATGCGTTTAAAAATATTGATGTATAATTGTTTGTGTATATTTAATTACTAGTAATAATTTTACCTAAATATTGCAGCATACTTATTGTACTATAAAAATGAGATAAAGTAGAAAAAGGATATCATTCAACATCATGGTTTGAAATGTGGAATATTCTGTGTTTATGTTCTCTTTGTGTATACCCCAAATACCATGTCATTCATCCCCTTAGAGATTATATGTATTTGAAGAGTGCACGAAAACATACCCAATTGATGTGGACTATGAAACAAGTTGAGTTAGGAGGTTGCTTTTGACTTACATATCGATGGGACCAGTGGCTACCAATACAAGTGCCATTGATAGCCAACCCTTTTTATTTGCAAATTCGAGTAGTACACTTGTTACACCGTTGCATACTATTGCAGAATAAATAAGTATAATATGTACTATACATCTTAAAATATTTCTGGGAGTTTGACAACAGACAGAATTTCTAGAGACTTGTTTACAAGTATTACACTGAAAATAAATATAACATAATCCCAATTATTTTCCATTTTTTTTTATATTTATTTGATTTTTTACAGTTTCACATATTTGCCCCAAGTAACGAATAGCTTGCGCTAGTTAGTATTCTTACTTTTGTTTAAACATTAGGGTGTCCTAGGCTATAAGGGCAAATTTTTTTTTCGAAATAAATCTGCTCAACCTCTATTTTTATGCCATTTGGTTCTAATAACTCAAATAATAAATTTTGTTGTTATGAAACAACGATTTCTGATAGCGACTTGATGTTGAAGTTTTGATAAAAAAAATTGTATGAAGGCCAAAATGAGCTTTTGAGAACGAAATGTCTATTCGTAAATAAAAAACAGTTGTATCTCTATCTTACAACTCTTTTCTCCGTAAAAAAAAGGACCTAAAAACCTGACAGATTTTCTTTCCCTCGCGTCTTCATTGATTAGGTCTACATTAGGCAGATCTGCCAATTACAACAAATGTACTTGGCAGAGCATGATACGATGATGAATCATCAGTCGACTAGGAAGTGAAAGTGTGATATGTAGGACTCCAGTGCAGCATCTAAGGGTTCCAAGTCATACATAAATGTGATCTTTGGAAGGGCCGCTTGATGTGTGAGGCCCGCGGGCCTAGGTTGGGCGCCCGCAGAGCCTTCTCCGTGAAATATGAACACGGAGAACTATTGAAATGGAGGATGAGCCTCCCGGGGCGCATTTTTCATCCTGTCACTTAATCTGCTGTAACTTTGCAGCTGTATCTAAAAGAATTTAAAAAAATAGAAACGGCACCAATTTGGTACTATCTCCGATGCGAAATGTGTTTTTGCTGACACAACCATCAGACCCGCAATGAAAACTACATTAAAAAAATAATCACAAATATGCAAACATTTTTTTTATGTATCATGCATATCGCATGCAGGAGAGCACACCCGGTCAAGACTAGTGCACTCTATGACGTTCAGCCAGGGAGGCTGGACGTTGTATGCAGGAAACGTGTGTTGTGTTTGTGTTTGTGTGTGAGTTGGGGATATTGCAAGTGTATATTTATTTGTTTCTTGAAGAGATACAGATTGAAGGAAGGAGGAAACACAGACGCTAGAAGATTATTCCAAAGCTTATCGGTGGCATTAGGGAAGGAAATTTGGAAACTGCCAGTTTTTGGTCGACACACATTAACCACGTATGGATGTTCGGCAAGTGTAAGACGAATTTGTCGGTTATGGAGGAATTAGTTGTTCATATTTTTATTTACACATTTGTTAATAAATCGCACTCACATAACATAAACTAATCGATATCGGATCATAAAATAACGACGTTACAAATAATTGCTTACTTACACCTCACATACAATCTTTGAAAAGCATGTGAAATATTGGTTCACTCAGTTTTTTTCTCCCAGTATTATGACCGCTGTTCATGTGAATAAGAATAATCAACCCTTCCTGAAACCACACATAACTGACAAATTTTTACTGTTTTACAATGGACTAGCAGCTCATCATACATATGAAGCCTTCCCCTTTTACTTTTTTGGGATTAGGACCAGAAACGACTGAGTTTTTTAAGAAATAATAATTTACATAATAATCACATAATGATAATGAATGAAGCAATAAGGAAAAGTTATTTATTAAATTTGCTTACGTCAGTGTTGTTCTAAAACGTTTGTATGAGTTAAAGGCAAATTTGGCAATTGCTAAATTTGCCTTTAACATTTGCTTGGAGCATCTTGATGTACGGCTGTGAGACATGGTGCTTATCTGAAAGTGATAAAAAAAGACTAGAGGCCTTTGAGATGTGGTCACACAGAAGAATTCTCGGAATTTCCTGGAGAGACCAATGAGGTTCTCAGGATAATCAAGGAAGATAGGCACCTAGTAAGAACTATCTCAGAGAGGCGAGCCCGATAGATCGGTCACATCATGCAACACGATGGTCTTCTTAACGACATTATGGAAGGGATAGTTGAGTGTAGAAACTGCAGAGGGCGCCCTAGATGGGAGTATTTCCATCAATTGTTCGAGGACATGAGTTGTAGCTTTTATGCTGAGCTGCAGAGGTTTGCAGAGGATCGAGAAGAGTGGAGATCGAGATGCAAGATTTTGTTGCTGCAAACCAATCCACCGGATTGATACTACGAAGAAGAAATTAATGGGACAATAATTTTTCTGTCTCAGCTTTGTGAGTATTACAATACAGTCGAAGTAGTAGAAAATATGAAATTTATTAATTTGCACAGGCATTAAAGGCTTTTTTTTTAAATTACTAAGATATTGTATGTATAAATTGTGTACCAAAATAATAAATATAAAAATATAAAACGTTCACCATAAAAAAAAAACATGATTATTTTGAATTAAATAATAAAACTCGCTTAAAATTAAAGAAGGAAGCATACTGACAGTTGGATATAAATATTGGTACTTCACATTTAAATACTGACCATTAAAATAAAAGCCTATTCAAATTGCTGCGGACCTGGTGAAGGAAACATGTTCATACAGATATGAGTACCTTGTACGCGAGCGTAAATACGTGTTTATGTAAATAAGACCAAAGTAAATTTTTCTTTTTCGTTATTTGTTTATTCATACATGACGAATTGTTTATTTTACAAGACGTACATTTTCACTCAAACATTTTGACTGAATTCGTTAACTTCGTATTTATGCGAAAAATAATATTCTCAGATTTTAAAATGTTTTATGCGTTTTATAAGTTTTTGCTTTAAATGTACTCGACTGGAATGGCTTAACATACAATGTTTTTTTTGCATGTAATCGCATGCAGGAGTGCACAGCCAGTCAAAACCAGCACTCTATGACGCTCAGCCAGGGAGGCTGGACGCTGCATGCGGAAATCGTGTGCTGTGTTCGTGTTTGTGTGAGGATTGGGGAGATTGCAAGTGTATATGTATCTGTTTCTTGAAGAGATCCAGATTGTAGAAAAGAGGAAACACAGACGCTGGAAGAGCATTCCAAGGCTTACCGGTGGCATAAAGGAAGGAACTTCGGAAACTGCCATTTCTTGTAGACACACATTAACCGTGTATGGATCAGCAAGTGTAAGACGAGTTCGTCGGTTGTGGATAGCTTATGAAGCAAGAATTCCGAGAATATTTTAAAAAACATGGGAAATGTATATTGTACGACAGGCTGCAATAATATCAGTTTTTTTTTACATTTTTGTACATATTTTTGCAACAGTTTATATTTGTTTAATTACATTGGAAACATTTTGACATTCATGACCGTATAAGCATCACATGCTTTTTAAATTAACAGATATAAGAGACTTCAAATTGACCGTAAACTGATAAATGAATCTTTCGCGTGGCTTCTATGCCGATTATCAAATTTTTCGAGGGCTTAGCACTTTAAGTAGAGTGTTGATCTACCAACGCCATTAGATTGCAAGCCCGCATTTACATACAGTCCATTGTCTAAGTTGATCACTATAAATGGGTGATTTTCACGAAGTCACTTGCGTATTAAGTTTTATTAGGTTCTTTCAGTCAATTTAACTTATGGCCAGTCAGACTAACAAAAACCATGAGAATTTATTGATATTTGTGAACAACAATATAACGCAAGTCAATTGATAAATCATTTCTGAAAAGTTATTTATACTTTATACTTCTGGGGTACGAAAGTCATGTCCTCTAGCGTTGTAGGCTAGCACTTGACCTATAGAATCTAGGTCATGCTCCTCAATAAATGCATATAAAAAATATTACCATAGACTGTGAGCGCGTAGAAATTGATATACGTGTAAAATATGTGTCGAAACTATTTTCAAATCACTTCTTAAATTTGTTTTTTTTTATGATACGTATACAATATCGTTTTGTGATACTCGTATAAAAAAATATCAGGCAAAACAAATAAATATTTTAATAATATTAAGATTTAGAACTGTCAATTTTTTGGTGACTACAAACGCAATACTTATTTTTTTTTAATATGAGCTATTTACTGTTTTATATGACGTTTTTTACTGCTTCATCTGCATACAGGTATTGATGTTTACGTTCCATGGGGATATCTATTACTCTGCATTTCCACAACCACGACACCCCTCATTTTATCTTTCAATTTCCTCATTATTTTTACATCCTTTTCATCTCCTTCTAAGCGACACTCAAAATAACCCGCTATTAGTGCTGAAAATAAAAAATCCCTCCATAACCGGTTGGACCACCTTCGCGCCCATCAACCCTTTTAACCCTTTCCCGACGTACATTTTTAAATTATCCAAAGAAAAACGGTTCGGAATGCTTACTAAACTAATCATTAATGATCACATTGGTTTAATAATCAACCTTTTAATAATCAATTAATCTTTAATATAAATAATATTTATTAACAATAAAGCGCGTTTACAAATTTTTCAAAACTGCGAGATAACATACGATATATTTAATATAAATTTAAATGATGCACCACTCTGTTAAATAATAAATAATTTTTTTTAGCAGAATCGTCATTCTTCTGCATCGTATTTTTTAAGTGAAATGCTGTGGAAAGGGTTAAACAACAATATTTATCACCCATTCTTGCGCGGACGAGGCGAAAACTCGCCGCGCGGGAAGGAAATTCGATAAAGAGAGGGTATTAGGAATAAAAGTTTAACGAACAGAGGGCGGGGGCAGGTAAAAAAAGCTATCGGCCTGTGAGCAAGATTACAGCCGGAGGGTTTCCTATAAAAGCTCAAATGACCGCTTATAATACCGACTCGGGTAAAATGTACCCTCATATCTGGAACACAGGACAACAACATCGTATCTCAATCAACCTAATAATATGACTTTTTATTTTATTATTCATATTTTGAGTGAATTCCTACTTCAAGGTTATCAACTGACAATACTTGGTGAAACTGCATAATTTTAATTTTAGAATTAATTTTAATTAAAAGATTAATAAATTATTTAGTTTTGATTCACAATTTATTTTAGAGATGGTCTTTAGGAAGGCCGAAACATGTTATCATTGAAATAAATTGTGATTCAAATTGAGTGACTAAAATTATAATTCTAATTTATTTTCTGTGCAACCGTAAAACCAGAATTACGAGTATAAACAGAATCACATGCAAATGTACAATTTTTAAAGCATATTTCTGCACGTTATATAAATGCGATGTTATATATATACAGGTTATATAAATTATGATGCTTTGAATTCATGTGAAAGTGATGAGCTTAGAGGATGATCTCGGTAGACTTTTGACCAAATTTTTGTATACTTAGCTAGAACATATTTGTCGAATGCCACAAAAACAAACCCTTTTGTTTTATTTGTTGAAGCTTTCAGATTCTTATCATGGAAGGCTTTAATGTATTTATTAATTAAAAACATAAATGAAAACCACCTGGATTGAGCTCTTTTTTAGAAATAAATCCATCATCCATCTTTACATGGACTCAAAATATACAATATATGGGCGGTGTTCACAGAAAAACATACGTCTACCACGGCATTTTACGGGTGAAAAATGAATTCACAGCAACGAATATTTAGGGTTTTGGAATTAATTACATTTTTTTAAGCTTCTTCAGAGATCTAACTCACGACCTTTATAATGGTAAACAAACACATCTGAGCCGATAAGCAACAGTTAATTGTTACAAGTTTGCAAAAACATCATTTTTTAATTCAAATACACTCTTTATTTCAAACATAGTAAGTTGATATTTTTCAGTTACTCCACTTGGTGATTTGACCCTCGATATTATTATTATGATTTCTTTACTGAAGTTTGGGACCTCTCGCTGAAAATCGACTGTCCGGCGGCGTGGGAAAAATACGAAATATTGCTGTTTTTCAGGAAAACGATTGGGAATTCGTGGCAGATAAAAAATCATTAATGAAATAAACAATGGATGGCTGAAAGAAACTTTCAAATAATGAATATTAAAAAAAGACTGAAAGAATATTTAAAAATATGTATTGATGATCTTCCAACACAGTGGTTATTAACCTTTGCAGAAGAAATTTATAATGTCAGTTCTATTAACGAAAATGCATGAAATTTTGCACTGAAAAAAGCAATCAATAAATAGCTATATCTATTAACTATGCTTGAATCAATTATATTACACAATCATTATTTTGGGAGTAAAATAACCCAGAATATTAACTTATTATACACTATTCATATTTTTGATATGTAGTTTTGATAGATTTTTAGTATTTTTATACATTGTACAATTTTTCACTTACCCTTTCCAGTCATATTCCTTAAAATATTCAATATCTTATTTTGTGTTTAGTACCAAAAGCTTAGTGTGTCATAAAAACATAATTCTAATAAAACAGAAAGGGTTACCCTCAAAAATTCAGCCACTTTGTTCTAATAATATAACTTGCTTTTGTAAGGCGCAATTTGTATTCAGGGCTGTCGAGTGTAGGTTAGTATCCCGTTGTATTTTTTAAGTCATAAGCTTTTTAAGCCACCGAATATACAGATAAATATAATTTGTAGAATTATAATCTAGCTTTATATGATAATTGTATAATATCATGTTATTCAATAAATTTGATTTAATAGACATACGATCTTATTCAAATCACAGATCAGATTCAATATAATCCATCTTTTTCTTGCGTATATGCACCCTAGCTTGATGACATTCTCACCTTGTTACAATTCAGCTTCGTAAGATTCACTGATTATTATTTATTATTATATATTATAACTTTCAGTGAATTTCCATGAAGCGATTCATTTAAATAGAGATAATTCCTGCTAAAAAAAAAATTTTGATACCTCACTACATTTCCATTACACTTTTTTATTGCTCGTAAGCAAAGTTTGTTAGTAATAAGATTAAATTAAGAGTATACTGACATGGGCATGATATAGCCCTTGCTGACTGGTACCGAAAACCTCTAAATACAATATTTCGTCTCTTGTTTTCTTTCTATTCGGACATGCATGTGTTGTCATTTTTTAATGCCGTTAAGAGGACAAGTTATATAGATTGCCACTTGCGGCGCTAAGTGGTACCAAGTCAGTTGTGTGCCGACGGCGGCCAGGTCGTATTGTGGTTGTCCCGGACTAAATGTTGTGACTAGTTCCGGGCCAGAAGTTTGTAAAGTTATCGAAATATATATGTAATTGTGCTTCAGAAAAATTCCTTGTGTTGTTAATCTGTTCTTATCCTGCCACCAAGCAATTCAATAACTAACTTAGAGAGGAGGATGTCAAAAGATATAATGCTTAGTCAAACGGGTTGGATAATCATACAATTATAGGCTTTTAAATTATTTACGTTGTTTCAAATCAGTAGTCTATATATAATGTGTCAAATCAGTGGTATATATCAAAAACATAATTGCTTATCAAAAACCTTCAAGTTAATTGTAGTAAATCTGTGGATGAAACAGTATTGCACTTAGAGGCAGTGACCACAATTATCTTAAGGGGATCTTCTCCAGAACTTACCAGTTGCACAAAGGCACTTATCTAATCAGACTTCGTCAAGGAGACTTCACCGCGTGATGCGGGCGTGTGGTGGCAAATGTCGAATCTACCCGGGAGACTGTTAACACCACGTCTATCACATGCTATGTGGTTTCAGGAAGATGTCTCAAGCAATGAATCTTCATTCTGTGATGCTATGACTAATTTTATTATCTTTATATCCCATGATATGGCAAAAAAAAAATTGTAATTTAAATTTAAACATTAAAATTGTACATTTATGTTGTGTAGAAATCAAATATTTTTAATACATTAAAATAATATTTTACATTACAAAAAAGTGAAATATTACCAAAACAAACCATATTGTGAAAAATAAATATCAATAACGCGTATCATATGTATATGTATAGTTAAAACTAAGACACGGTAAATATGCACAACATCAAATCTGGCCGTGAAAACCTAAGAAGTTATTTATGCTACATTTATGTCGCCAAATATTTTTTTTAAGAATTAAATTCATTGCAACATAGCATTTTTTCACCTTTAACCCTTTCGCATCGGCTGTCGGCATATGCCGTCATAAGATTCCCCGACCATTGACATCGGTTGACGTGATATATCGTTTTGCTACTTTCTTAGAATACATTTTTATGCATCATCTGATAGCTAAAAGATACAAGAACCCATGTGATATATGAAAATATACCAGAAAGTACATTTATGCTTCAATACTAGTTTTATATTTGAGAGTATTATTTGTATTCAAACCGAGCCGAAATGAATGGGTAAATTATTTTTTTGCTCCTTATTTATTTCGAGATGTGTTATTTTTGTTTAACATTAAGGTTATCAACTGACAATACTTGGTGAAACTGCATAATTATAATTTAAGAACTAATTTTAATTAAAAAATTAAAAATATTTTGTTTTGATTCACAATTTAATGTAATCGTTAAAATAAATTGTGAATCAAAACAAAATATTTTTAATTTATTTATTTTTTAATTAAAATTAATTCTAAAATTATTATTTTTGTTTGTTCACAGCATTGTCGGCATTGGTAATTTTTTAGTAATTTATGTTTAATTTATTATTGTTTGCACTTTTTATAACACCATTTTTGCACACATAAGAGATTTTTTTACTCTAGTATTGTGTTTTAATTTAATAATAAGCCTTACAAGATCATCAATGTGTATTTTTCTTTCCACATCCATCGCATTACCGTTCAATGTCTAGAGTAAATGGTTATCGCAAATTACTGGCACTCAGTTCTTACTGTTGCCATTGGCCATGATTTGGACTAAGACTACTCTGCGTCAAAGGTCTGTTAACATATATATGGTTACCAACTACCTTCTTCTTCTTCAGCCTCACCATTTTTCATCATCTGGAGTCGGTTCACCATGTGCACATTCACCATGTCTGTCTGTCCTGCGTTGCATTCTCGGTCAAGCCCAGTTTTCACATCCTTGTCTATCATCACTATAGAGTTGCAGTCCAGGTTGCATGTGGTCTTCCAGGTCTTCTTTTCAGCGTGGGTATGTTGAGGACCTTCTTCACCATATGGTCCTCATCTCTCTGTGTCACATGCCCATACTATCTTAAGCGGTTTTCCCTTATCTTTTCAGGTATGGGGGCCACCCGAAATGAACCCCGAATATTCTCATTTCGAACTCTGTTCACTCTAGTCACACCGCCTGCCCATCTCAGCATCTTCATCTCTAACACATGAATCCTATCCAACTCACGTTTCAGCGGAGTCTAACACTCCGATCCGTAGAGCATAGCCGGCCTTACAGCAGTTTTGTATATTTTACCTTCAGACCTAACTGGAATCTTGCTATCACACAAAATCACAGAGAGAAACGTCCATTTCAGCCATCCTGTGTTTATTATATGATCGACGTCGGATTCAGTTTTGGCGTCTTAGCCTATCACGGGGACGAGATATTTATATTACCAACAATCATCAACAAAAAAGCTAAGGGACTTTAAGAAGACTAATAATGGTATAAAACGTATGCAGGATATCACGTTTACGAGAAATTAATGCAACATTTTACTCATATAACGATTGTTTTCATTTTTTCAAGAGTTTTCAGTGTCACTTCGCATTTTCCGCGTGCTGTGATCTTTCTCACTCTCTCCTCCTCCGTGAATCACCCTGATGGACCCCAGCCCTGCAGATTCTCAAGGGCCAGTCACTAGTGATAAACTTTGCGATCAACTATTACGGCGCGTCCTCAATAATGCAGCACTCAATTAAGCAGCGAGCCGGAAACTTTGACCTCCAGCCAATCTGGCTGCTGAATACCAAATTAAGCCTGACGCATGCAAAAATTATGAGCAGCAAAGACTTAAGCTTAATCCACGCTGCAAACTCTGACGCTGACACGAATCAGCACTATGGATCATCTCTCGTGCGAACGGCACGACCATTTCCACAAATCTGTATAGAAATACAACTCCATAACTCTACTACTACATATTTAATTCATTCTCAATATTTAAATAACAACTTCATATACATATACTTCCATTTGCCATAAAAAGGAATATTATTTATATTTTAATTACTTTCAGATCTATTTATTTTATTTATGTGGCTTAAACAAAGATCACGATGAGCAGTTTTTATCACAGAAATAAAAGTCTTTAAACAATTAGTTAGTATCTGTTTACTATTGAAAGTCTAGCAACGTGAGAAGTGAGTACGAAAATGCGTACTATCTTTATTTTTGTAATTAACATTCTTCAACGTATCTCATGTTACTACATAATTAAAATAAGTAGTTTATCATCATCAGCCTGTGTCCGTCCACTGTTGAACGTTGACCTCCTACAAGAATCTCCATCCCCTTCGATCCTCCGCCTTCCGAATCCAGGCTACTCCCGCTATTCTTCTGATGTCGTCAGTCCATCTTGTAGAGGATCGGCAAACGTTTTTTCTGCCAGTTCTTGGACGCCACTAACAAAATTAAAATTTTCGTAAATCAGTTACTAAATCTTATGTATTATAAATATTTGCGTTAATTATAATTAAAAAATAATTTCGCCCTATGCAAGCTTGCTTGAATTAATTAAACAACGGAAAATTAATTTATCTCATTGATTAACTTACATCCGTACGGTGCATTCCCTCATCAAATATGTACATTCAACAATAAATAGACATAGTTGGGTGTAATGAATTTGACACATCATTATTAAAAACCATGGCATTAAACACATAAAATATGGCAACAATAAACATAGCCAAGCGGATAAAGGAAAAAATATTTATGTATCTCACGTCATAAAAATTCAACAAACCTACGAATTTCAACAGGAATTCCAAAATTTTTGTAAAACCTCAGATTCCCGTAAAACAGAGCAACAGAAATAGCTCAGAAATTCTTTAGAAACTGAAAAAAAAACATTATACCTGAAAAATGGATTCCAAAAGCGAATATATACAAAAGAGAATTACAAAGCCTAGTTTATTTATAACATTTAACAAATTCGGACACAATGATAATAAAAATATAACTCGAAAATACGTATTATTTTTAAAATACATTTTCTATGAGTCACGTGTACGATAAAAACATAATTCTTAAAAATAATGTATATGGTATTTATTCCTTTTTTAATTCTTTGTTTTACATCCAATAAAAATAAAATTCTTTTCATTATTTGTTGAATGAGATACCACGCAATTTATTTATTTTATTATTCCACGTAGCTAATTGCTCATTTTTTTTAAAAACGCAAAAAACATTTGAATACTTCCAATTAATTAAACGGCTAAGAGACGCGAAAACAATCGAAATCTCGCGAAAATATTTTCCAGGATTTTTTTCCCGTGTAAATAAAGTCTAAAAATATCTCCGATAATGATGGAGGGGCCCGCTCCGTCCCCTTACCATCGAATATTATTTATTTCCTTACCGGGCGAATATTTCTCAACTTTGTTTATTTAGTATCGGAGTGGAATAGTATGAAAGAGAACCGTCCGTGCCTGGGCATAAATAAAGACAAATGCCCATTACAGAATAACTACCCTTGAACAGGACCGGTGCAAGTCGCACTATCTTACTGCTTCTAACTTGCTAGTAATCCAATACAATCCTTTAACAAAGTTACAAAAAGTAGCGTTATACAGTAATTTCATGATTTCATACCATATTTGTTACCGACCTATTGTTCCCAGACAATTCGTTTAACGACTCATCGGTAACGACGTGGTGCTCTCTGGACGTCTGGTGCACGGCACATTTGATGCACGGGACAACTTGTGAACTGGATGTCTAGCTAACCTAACCTAAGGATTTGTCATCGGAGTTCAAAGATTCATAGGTCTCATTTAAGAAATAACTTAACCATTCGAACATGTGGTCGATACAAATTACCATCACTCAGTTTATTTTGAATTTCCTTGTCCCAATGCATATACCCGAAGGTAAACCTAGGAAATTATATTCAATAGCCTCGATGCTGTGGTTACGGCAACTGTAGTATTCTAGACATATTTTTTAATAAATTGTTAAGCGGAACTCCAGAGTAGATTGGATGACTAGCAAGACGGTCACAAGGCTTGGATCATATGGTCCTAAAGGTCGACTCAATCCATGTCGTTATTTCAGAGTACTTTACATACAATTTGAAATTTTCGTAACAATATGTATCGTTTATAATGTATTAAGTTTAATGAATCTTACATTGTTTGAAAAATATTTTTCGTAAGACGTGATTTGTTACTGTTTGGGTAGGTAATCATTTAAAATAAATTTATTTAAAATATCAGTATTTGCATACTATCGGAAACAACCCCCTCCTTATTAATTTTATATATGTAATGAAAACCATATTTTTGTTGCTTATTTTTTATTAATATCCAATTTTTATGCTCCTTCTTGATTTATTATACTTTTAAGAATTAGTGAATTCCTTTTAAAAGTTGTTTTAATGTATTTTATTTTATTAAAATAAACCTTCATTCATATTACATTACGTTTTAAGAAATAGTATTAAATTAATTATGGCTAGTAAAAAAAATCATCTTCCAAATGAAGATGTATGAAGACGATACAGTACGATATAATTAAAAAAATTTCATAATGAAATTGACAATAAGAGTAAGACGATGCTCTCATGTATGTTCTATACAAAAAACTGCTCCCTAGTTAATTGAATTTAAAGTTAATTAATTAATAAGTAATTGGGATAATTAAACTTTTAAATAAATTAATAAATAAATCAGACGCTGTTGAGATATCATTAATTTAAAGTATCAATAACATACTTATCACAGCAGATGTTTTAAAAAATATAAATGGATTAAGCGAAGTTATTTAAATCTGTTAAATATTATTGTTTTGTTTTTTCTTTCTTGTATGTATCTGCTTTAAATATGTCTATGTTAAATTTTAATTATGGCTCTGGTGGCTGAATATTTTTTTTCTAAATCACAGGGAGTCCCTTAATGAAACAATTATTGTATTTTAGAGTATTACGAAAATTCCAAGCAAAAGTCCAATTGCATTCACGTTTCAATACTCCACACAATGCTTAGTTATCTAAGCAGTACAAAAACAATCAGCTTAAATAAAAAAAAATATTAATAAATTCCCTTAATTTTACCTTACGTCTGAAAGTATAAAAATATTTACTCTTCTCATGAACTATTGGACTAAAGTCTAATTAAACTGGGGGATCAACACTTAATAGTTAGCTCTTAGGGAATTATAAAAGCGAAAATCGTTATTTAATTCACAGATTTCCATGACAGCTTAGTTTTCAAGTATTCGTGTGTGTTTGATTACTTTAAAAAGGCTTTTGTCAATTCACATGTTTGGTTTTGAATTAGTTTGGTCATTTGGGCGTCGATGAGGCCCTGCTGCAGAGGCCGCAGAGGGTAGTTTGACAAAGTGCCCGAGAGCGACACACCAATATTGGCTCCATGGATCCCTGACGTACCGGGGCCCGAGAAGCGTTAGGGGCTCTTTATCATAACTAGCAGCTATCTGCTCAGGTCGCCCCACACAACTTTGCGCTCCAGCCAGGAGAGGGGACGACTTTTAAGACCCCAACTGTTTATTGATTTATAGAGGTTTTTATGCTAAATGATGCCGTACAAACAACACTTATCTTGAGCATTTTGTTTTGCCAAATCTGCGGTCAAGCTCTTCAACAAATAACCGCAAATATCACCTCACACTAAAATTGTGTTTCCATACTCCATTCTCTGCTATTCTTTCAATATAATCTGACTCGATCTGGACTAGACTTTACCTGCATTATAACTCTATATCACACCGAAAGACATTTAAGTCTCGTTGATGATGCGGTCATTTTAGTTATGAACTGTCAGCAACTGGTAAGTCCAGTGGAAGTCCTCTCTGAACGATTATAGCCTGTTTACAGAAATCCTGAATATGAATAATCTGTTAAAGATTTTAGAACCCCAGTCACGGAATTAAAGAGATAGATATGGAAGATATATTGTCTATGTTAAAGTACCAGTAAAAATAATAGAGGCGTGTTAATTATTTTTCGTAGCCATAAAACCTGCATTCCCGATAGGAACATTCCTTGATTTTCATAGATTTTTTTTTTACGAGAGATTGTACAGTTCCAGATAAGATGTATTTAGGTACATGTTAAAGAACTGTTGTTAGGTATAACTGTAAGTAAGGTAGCAGTTAATATGAATGAATACAGTTCTTTCTGAAGCCATTCAGATCGCCGGAAGAACTTGCAGCTGTCTTGGATATTGTTTTACAACTACTCAAAATGAATACTTAATGGTTTCCCTGTTAAAATATAGGAAATATAACAATTATCTAAAATATACTACATAGTAAAGTATATAATATTCGTGTTATAATAATCAACAAAACAGATAAAAAATAAATCTATTGATGAGGTTAACTTAAGAAAATAATGTTTTTTTTTTTCTTGAAATGAAATAATTTTAGGCCGCTTAATTCATCGTTTATTGGATACATTTACTTTATTATTTTTGCATCCTGTTTTGATCGATCCTTCGTTTAATCGCGTTATCATTACTGTATAGCCTACACAAGTGATTCTTACATTGTTTGAAATTCTACATTTAAATTTTTGAGAGAATTGTTATTCTATAAAAATGTATCATAAATAAAAGAATCTATTAGACAGTTGAGGTTATAAAGGCATAAATTGTGTTCGGTGTGAAATCAAAAATCGACTTTCGCGCTTAAGCTTGTACTAAGTAGGGCATAGATTACCGGTTTACCGGTTAACTTCTAAAAGGACAAAAAAACTAATGACTTCATCTCCAAAATATGATATTAACAAATACTAATATTTTTTTATATTAAGAAATACACTAGATAACCAACGCAGAATTTTGGCCCTCTAGCAGATCATATAATGTTCAACTTAGTCAGCTGATTGCGTAATATGAGTTTACTGTAAACTTTTTTTTACTTTTTCATGACATAAAGACTATTTAAAAGAGAAAAACATGGTTCTACGAGTCGAAATGATAGAGTAAATACTATATTAAGAGAATGGTTAAAAAATATTTGGTGTTCACTACATTACAGATAATTCTGACTTATTGGCTTTGTAAGAAAGCTATATGATTGTAGAAAACTTAATATATTAACGGTTAGACATTAGAATGTTATAATCATGTCTACAAACGATAAAACTAAGAAAAAATTTCATTTAATACCATGGTTTCCTAACAAACAACGGCTTTTTAATTTGCCGACGATAGATTTTCTTGACTGCATTTAAGCTTCACGGATAGACAGGATAATAGATGACTTTCATTCTTAACTATTTCACCGTCACGTAGCATTTTTCTCAACGCATAAACCCACATTGACATTTTTGGTCTTAATCAGATAATTTATTGTCTCACATTAATATGCGTCTTATGAAGTGACTTTCATTTTAAATGTTTCTGGATGGATCTGATAGATAGACAATTTAATCAAACGTAAAAATAAAAAATACATGCTAAAGAAAAAGATAACTACGAGTTTACGAATAATAAAGAATGTCAAATGCATACATACTCATTTATGACAAAAATGAAAATCCTTTATTAAGCTTTTAACTTCTTTATGCAGAAAAAGACATGTCAACTTTTTCACCTGTTAGGGTCATCCTATTTTGTTAGTTTTATGACCATAAAATTCGTGGAATATACTTTGTAAACGAAGGCTTACTAAACTGACGAGAGGCTTCTACTTTTAAAGTATATATATATATAGTTTCCTAATACAAATACCTACATTGTTTTGGTAATATTTGTAAATATAGTGTTTTTTGTACGATTCATTGAATAATATATTACACTTATCAAATGTATAATACGGACATCTCATATACTTGTAAGAAATATAGTGAATTTAATCCATTTCTCTACCACGTTATTTATTTTTACATAACAATACTTCTTATTCCTGTGAAGATAATTGCAGTGGTGATTACAATAATACAACAAAAGTTATTGAAAAAGGGGTAAAAAAAATATTTTACCGTTTCACCCTTTTTAACGGCAGTTACTCGGCAATTTTTCATGGCCCTGGACTCCGAGCCCGGCCCATTAGAATGACAATGGGTGTAATCGACCCGGCCTATCGCTGCCCGCTGGCCGAGCCATCGCCACAATATAATGCGGATGATAAATTCGCCATAATGCCGGCGCGGGTGAAGAAGCTGAAGTCCTCCCACCACTGACGGGCAATCGAAGCCAAGCGTCGGTCAAAGAACGGCCAAGGAACGGCCGAGGGACGGCAAAAGGACGGTCGATCGGAAATGGACCGTCTTCCAACTCAACTACCGATTTAAGGTGTTTTAACCCTTTAAAATTGAAAGATAAAATAGTGACTTGACATTTTTATACTAAGATTGCTGCAGGCAATGTGCCAGTTAAATCTGATAAAAACAACGTTCAATATATATATATATTGCTTTAGAAATGTCTTGATTGATTGACGATCGATAAAATTAACGATAATTTCATATTGGAAGCGAAGTTCTCACTCTTTCAGTAAAATATAACAACGTTGGACTCAAAAGGACTCAATTGGATTAAAACTTGGATGAGCCACTGCTTTTTGCTTACTGTGTGTAGTAAATTGAATTAAGTCGCCTCGGAAGCGTCAAGCTAATTATTCTATCACTTTAAAATGCTGATTAATACACACTCAAATATGCATCTGATGCTAGCAGCTGTAGGTTTTTGATGTTTCCTGACTTTCGTTTTAAAAACTGTCAGAAACTATACATTTTTTAAGACAAAAAATCAGATGCTTTAAGTCTTAGAATGGGCGTTGACATTAACAGCTGATAAAAATGACATATTAAAAAAATACCTGCAGTTGGATCGTTTTATTTAAACTAAATTTTTATGAAAGAATGGTTATCTCCATTAAAAACTGTCGTAAGTAAAACTTCTTCCAAAATTAATTCTTCAATTCATAAAACCTCCTTATATGTGAGCTTAAAGAATGCTATCTATAAAGCTCTACAAATCTGAATATATCAGTATTTACCGTTCATCAGTATCGTTAAGTAGAAGAGTTGTTTCCATATGTTCGGAAGACAGCAGCCAGATATAAATTTTGATCGTTATGTAAGCTTCTTCACATTTGAGTACATTATGTAGTTCACAGTATTCTTGGATGATGGAAAGTAGATGTGGCTATGAATTACTCTCTTTAGGCGATTCCCTACTCCTTAGTTGAAGCATACATCTACGTCAGACCGAATCGGAGGGTCGAGTCAGATTCGAACAAAGATCCCACCGAGATGCGGTCACTGAGATACTACCAGTGTCGTAGCTCAACAGCGTAAATATAGAATCAAAGGCTGCTGAGGTGAGGACATAATCAGCACTACGATGCCATCTTAAAGATACAACTATCGTTATAACAAGCACTATTCATTCAATAAATTCAATGATTGAGTTTTTAAGTCTAAGCTTAATTAATGTCTCTTCTATCGCAAGGTATGTTGTGACATATTACCGCAAGGTGTCACATTGCTCAGATATATTCGAATAAAAAGAATTAAACAATACTTTGCATTTAATGCTGTTGTTGTTAGAATATTGCAAGTCTTACCTTAAGGAATCATTTAATTAAATATAAATTTATCAACAATTTATTAAATATCATTAGAAGATTGACAAAATCAAGACTTTGTGATAATGTTACGTTTTTGCGACGATACATTTTAAAATATATTAGATTTTTTTTAATTAATAGAAAAGTAACTTAATCGCATATTGCAGTACTAAAAGGAAATATTATTTTTATATTTACTTTAAATTAAATTTACTTGTCTAAAATTATTATTTTTTTGTCTACATATATATTGCCTTCCGAAATAAGCGTGCGTGGAGAAACACTCGAATCGGCTAGAGCAAATAGAAGCACCCTGCAGCTGACGGGAGGCAGTCCTAGCACGGTCTTTGGCAACGGGCTTTCAGCTACGCGGCACCAATGGCCTGGAACTTGCTACCGGAAAGCATAAGAGAGCTTAAAGCGGAGGCATCTTTCAGAAGCAGACTCAAGACCCACCTTTTTACTCAGAGAGGCAAAGAAGGGCTTTTGGAATGATCATTCGGTCATAAAAGAGCGCTATACAAATACTAATATAATAATAATCATTGAAATCACTCTGTAATTATCTATGGAAAGATCAATATATATTTTTCCTAATTTTTCTTCTCTTTGCTTTGTCATAATCTTTTGCGGTTTGCCTAGGATCTTCCTCATGCAAAGTTTACTTTATCTATATATATAAAAGAAAGTCGGGTTATATTTGTTTTTATAACTCAAGAACGGCCTAACCGACTTGGCTGAAAATTGGTGGAAAGGTAGCATAGAACCCAAAAACGTCCATGGTATACTCAAAATTGATTTGATTAAGAAAAAATATTGAACATTTACGTAAACATGTTTTCATACAAGACTATTGTAACTTGACAGCTGTCAGTTAAGACGGTGTTGCCATAGTCAGCAACATAACTAAAAATGACGCAATAGTAGGTATTGTAAGTAGGTACCTACGTAAGGTACGGAATATTTTGAAACAAAAAAGAAAACAAAAGGCAGGAAAAAAAGACAAAAACAAAATAAATATTAGTGAAAATATCAGTTTAATCTTTTATTTGTAAAAAATGTTATAACAAAAGGCAAGGAATCTGACAACTGATATTATTATTGTCTATGGTTACATAGATATTTTGAAGTCTATCGGTTGACGTTTTGTTTCAAGAACTTTCGAGTTTCTGTTAGCTTATTGTGCCGATATTTGCGACCAAAACGATCGAATCTTTCTGAAAAAAGCCACCATGGAACTAGGGATTGAAACATTACGAATGTAAGGCAGTGATTTGGTGGTTTTTGGCATCCTAACCTCGAATACCAACGATGAAATTGCGCGCTTTCAAGTTTGGTACTAATCGATTTGGCGTATATTCGCAATCCCTTATCACGAACTTCATACTGCTGTTGTGCATTTGCCGGTGCATCTGGAGAATGGTCATTGGGTATATTTCACGGCTTCAAATGTTGTTCAACGTGCTGAGACACCTCCAGCGACAACATTGACAAGTCTCTTTACGATATGCCAAAGCGATCCGTTTGCACGAACTCTAGAATGGTCAAGGATTTAATCCGACATTCAAGGTATTTATTTATTTATTTTTGTACTTACACACAATCTAATTAACAGAATAACATACTACACTTATTACTTTGAATTATGTATGCTAATTCTAAAAAAAGTGTTTATAAATCAGTAATTCTGTCTTTGCTTTTGATTCTGTAGATACTCGCGACCAAAACGATCGAATCCTTCACGAAAAAAGCCATCATGGAACTAGGAATCGAAACATTACGAATGTATGGCAGCGATTTGGAGGTTTTGGCATCCTAACCTCGAATACCAACGATGAAATTGCGCGCTTTCAAGTTTGGTACAAAGCGATTTGGCGTATATTCGCAATCCCTTATCACGAACTTCATACTGCTGTTGTGCATTTGGCGGTGCATCTGGAGAATGGTCATTGGGTATATTTCAAGGCTTCAAATGTTGTTCAACGTGCTGAGACACCTCCAGCGACAACATTGACAAGTCTCTTTACGATATGCCAAAGCGATCCGTTTGCACGAACTCTAGAATGGACGAGGATTTAATCCAACATTCAAGGTATTTATTTATTTATTTTTGTACTTACACACAATCTAATTAACAGAATAACATACTACACTTATTGCTTTGAATTATGTATGCTAATTCTTAAAAAAAAAGTGTTTATAAATCAGTAATATTGTCTTTGCTTTTTGATTCTGTAGATACAAGGACAGATTCACCATCGAATCGGATCATTCCAACCTCTCGAAGATGCACAGCATAAATTTGTACAAATATACTTCAATGACAATATGGAGGAAGAACTTGATCGAGGTCTACAAAGTCGTGATCAGAGCGGATAAATGACTATCTGGTACACACGTCGTGATACTGGGCAACTACAACAGATATCTGAAACACGTCGTTCATATGACACGTTGCAATACCCACTGATGTTTTGGCAAGGAGAAGATGGATATTATTTCAATATCAAAATGAAAAATCCATGGAATGGTGAGTAATCAATATATATATAATAAATATCATAGTTTTGATTCCGTCATGACATACATTTTTCAGTGCTTGGTTTTGCTTTAGGTTTCCAATAAATGACCAATTACACTGCTTATTACCAGGAAAATAACAGACTTAAAGATTAAGATGTTTTTTTAGAGAAAATTGGACAAATAACGGGCAAACGATTTAAAATCATTTATCTTCACCCCTTTATAATTATGCTACAAATATGGATGTTAGCTTTACATACAAAATTAAAAATCTATTGTCTTAATTTCAGGTGAAGAAACTACCAAGAATCTAAGCTCGATGAATTATAACGCATATCGTTTGACGATTCGTCGAAATGCTGACAACTACTTGCTGAAGTTTCGTCGATTACTGCAATAGAATTCAACCAGACCAAATATATGATATCATATGTACCGAAAAATTCAACTTAATAAAATCCAAAATCTGCTCATTTATTGCCTTTCGGGTGAAACAAAGTTCACCGGGTCAGCTAGTATCTAAATAAAATTAACGACGAAATATGAAACATAATTTACAATACAAAAATTACTTCAAAATTAACGTAAGAATATAAGTTGTAAAATACTTTACTTGATTACTTGATTATTAAATAGGGTAATATTTTACATTTTAATATGGAGCACTGATTAATTACATATTGAAAGACCTGCGTTACTCTTCCAACAAGATTTTTGACAGTTAATGTGTAGTATTGTATATTTGAAATGGATCTTAAAGTGAATGGAATATAAATAGTATTAATTTGTTAGACACAAAATTAAGTCGTTTTGCCACGGCACTGAGCAGTACATAGTAAGAACGTTACAATAACGTTACTGCTGTGTTCATATATTGTAATTCAAATGGATTTCGTGGGCTCGTATCGATTGGCTGTATCAATTTTGTCCATCTACTCAAAGTGTGAACAGACACGACTCGCCCGCCGCAAATGGATGGTCGAGTCCTAACAAAAAACACCACCGCTTCAATTGAAGCATAAACAAATAGGTACATTAAGATGTATAAAAACATTATTGTATAAATATAATACAAGCTTACGTAATCAATAACTTACAAACTATACTAACTTTAATTCACCAACTATTATTGTATAGCTTACATTTTCAATGATTTTTAAGAAATATTTGTCTTCACCTTTAGTAACAAATAAAGAATACAGACAAATTATAGGTGGTAAATTAATAATATAGATTTTATTTTTTTTCAATTTTATTGAAATAGGGTCCGCAATCTAACCTTTTTTTTTTCAACTAGTGCTTATTTCGTGAATGGTAACACTTAGCTCATGTCTGATTTGACAAATAATTAGTTTTATCCTTCCGCTGAACGAATATGTTTGTTACTTAAATATACATATACTAAACATAAATTATAACAACGCGTCAATCAAGCACAAAATAACGGCAGAAGCGGGATGCGAACACGGACTTTGAAACCAACAATGCCCAGCTATTCATGCCGCTCGGCGAATCGCGCCATTGCTATGCCTAGACCGACCCGCGATGAAGCCTTATTTATATCATTGTTATTATCGTATGTCGATGTCGCCATAGTATATATTCAAAGTATGTATATTTTTTTTATTATTCTATCAGTATTCATTTATTCACAAGCTTAATATTATTACTTTCCGGCAGTCTATTTATTTTAGTAAGTACCACTCGGGTCTCAAACCAAACTATAGACTGAATGGATGTGAAACGACTACTTATAGTTCCGACCGAAAAGTAAATAGACTGCCGGAAAGTAATAATATTAAGCTTGTGAATAAATGAATACGGATAGAATAATATTAAAAATATACATACTTTGAATATATACTATGGCAACATCTGTCGTATGATAATAACAATGATATAAATACTAGTTTCATCGCGGGTCGGTCTAGGCATAGCAATGGCGCGATTCGCCGAGCGGTATGAATACCTGGGCATTGTTGGTTTCCAAAGTCCGCGGTTCGCATCCCGCTTCTGCCGTTATTTTTGTGCTTGGATTGACGCGTTGAAAAAAGAATTTTATGTTTAGTATATGTATATTTAAGTAATAATAATATTGTAATATAGTCAATGATCTATAAAAGTAGATTAGAATATTGAAATAATAAAATAATATTCTAATAAAAATTAAAAAATTAATGAATATGGTTGTGTATACGCTTGAACAACGCTGGGAAATATTGCGACATTACTTTGAAAATCAGGCCATTTTTTCTTCGAAAAAATGAGCAAGAAGTGGCCGTTACAGTCAATGGCGATCGTTATCGGGCCATTTTTGTTCACAAAATTGAAGAGGAGGATATTGGCAACATTTGGTTTCAACAGGACGGCGCTACGTGCCACACAGCCGAAGCTACACTCGATGTTTTGCGCCCCATTTTCAAAAAAAAAGTTATTTTTCGGACCCGTTATATGAGTATTTATAAATAATTATTATTTTTATTAAAATATTCATCAATGCTATGTAAGTGATGATCAGTTATTTTAACACTCAAGGCCCGTTCAAAATGTTCACTAGCTGGATTAAGGTCAGTATGCAGTTAAGTATTTGTTTTGATATAGCCAGATTAAATAGTTAGTTACAACATGTGTAATAAGTGTTACTTGTTACTGCCCATTAAGGATACCGAAATAATAATGTTAGCAGCTTCACATTTAACGTTCAGCGCTTGCTTCCCTTCAAAATAGTTACACAGTGGCGCAACGAAGTTTCGAGCCGCCCGGGGTGATCCTGAATAAAGCACCCTTTAAACATAACAACGCAAATGTTACAAAAATTTACAAACATATGTTGTTGTTCATAAAATGTGTTTCATTTAATATGTAAGTACTTAATTATTTGTTTTAATATGGATTACTCTGAGCACTGTTTCATTAGCGTGACTGCAGTTTCGCCATCAATGAAGACTCCATCAGTTTGTGTGATTTTTTGTGATTCGTTTATAAACTGTAGTATGCTGGTGTAATTGAAATTTAAAAATTAGTAACTCATGCTTCACGGACTAGATTTACTGAATTACTGGAAACCCCGATTGTGATTTTTTGTAATTTTTCTTAAGCATCGTTTTTTCTTATATACCCACAATAACTTAATAAAAGGAACATAACATTAGTTTCTTATAAAATAAAAATACCCGTTCCACAAAATTTGCACACTAAAACCGATGCCTTTTTCAAAATACAGTATATTTTCAATGTTACAATTTAAAAACCGGAATATAATTCGAAGCCCCTTCAAAATTAGCCACCCTACAATACTTGCGTCCTTCAAAATGTGACGCCTCATTTAAAGCTTGCTCTCTTTATAATGTCCTATCCTGAAAAATATGCCGCCATTTGCAAATGGTAGCATTTATAAAAAACAACAGTTTGCAATTTTCTGTTTTTTTTTTCAAAATGTCATTTGTAGACCATATAATAAAGATTATTTATTTTAAGAGGTAAACCCTCTACTGACTATTATAGCAACGCCACTGAGCACATGATATTATTATTAACGTTATAAGTGTGAGCTTCGTGCGGTAGTTACGAATTTGCAGTACTTAATAACGTTATTGTAACAACTGGAGCAGTAAATTATTATAATCATCATTAGCTGCAATTAATCAGAGGGGATGCCCATTTGTAGGCACTCAAGATGAATGGGCATAAGAATAATCGCTTGTGATGGATCTGGGGGTATTAAGAAATTGTTGCGGAAGATAAATCGCTCCCCCGCATTGAAGGGGTTTAAATTGATACTTTCGGATATCACAACGTTTAAACCATATTAAAGCCGAATATTAACTGTACATTTTGTAATTATTGCAAATAAGCTATTTAAAATTTAATTCATCCTCTTTAACCATCAATTGGCCCAATTTTATATAATATTCTTCATAATTGTAATAATAGGATGTATTTTTAATTTCAGTAATATGTGTTTTATACATTTCTACTTCTAGCAGTTCTAAATAAATTGATCATGTAACAATGAATCGTATTTCAATGTGTTATAGAAGTAATTATTTTTTCATTGTTGTTAACAATCGAATGTTAAAGACATCTTAACAGAATGTATTGTTCAATAATCACATTAGAGTTTATAATAACTAATCCTTTCATATTTTATTTTCACGTGAGTAAGAAAACGAAACATAATAATTATTTATAGTTATCGAGGCTTAATAAATCAGAAGTAGAATCGATTGCTTGCATATTTGATAAAAAATAATAGCTCACAACATATTTAACATTCATACAAGAAAAACTATTAATGTTCTCCAATTATCAAAATTATTATAAACTCAATTTTAAATAACATGTCTGCTATAAACATAATCACACAACATATTTCATGAAACAATATAACAAACGATACCATATCCATTCGTCATTTAAACCATACAACTATCATTTTCAGAGACTTTTGTTAGCCACCAAATTTTACTACTGGTCACCTTCTCATACTTAATTTCACAAACACTTAGTGTAAATTTATTATTAAGTGGTTTTATCAAAATCGGGATCTAACAAATGTCATTTTCATTTAACTTTAGACAGGTTTTTTTCTCATACATGATATATTTGGTACTCACGATCTAATTGAAATAAGCCCTCTTATTTGTGTTTTACAAATTCTAAAACCTTTGTTTGATTTTTTAATAATGTCTTCTATTTATTCATTTTTCATTCATTCATCTTCAGCCTGTATCCATCCACTGTTGAACGTAAGCCTCCCGCATTAGTATCCATCCTCTTCGATCCTCCGCCTTCCGCATCCAGGTCACTCCCGCTATTCTTCTTATGTTGTCAGTCCATCTTGCAGGGGGTCGGCCAATGCTTCGTTTGCTAGTTTTTGGGCGCCATTCAAATACTTTTCTTCCCCATCGACCGTCGTCTCTTCGACAGATATGTCCTGCCCATTGACACTTGAGTGTGACTATTCGTTGGGTAGCATCCACTACTTGAGTTCTTCTGCGTATTTCCTCGTTTCGGATTCTATTTTTTAGCGACACTCCAAGTACGGATCTCTCCATAGCACGCTGGGTGACCTTTATTTTATGTCTTCTTTACTGGTTAAATAATACCGGCAAAATACAGTTCGATAAAGCTCACAAAAGTTTCTGTATTGATATTTGCTGTCACTTAAAAATAATCAATACAAATGATAAAACTTGCTTACACTGGTATATATGAATATATCAATATCAAGTGTCCTTAATAATGAAGCAGAAATTTTAAAATGAATACGTAAAACTTTATTTCAGTGTCTACTTATTCGACTGCTAATGACATTTTCCCCTGCAGGTACCCATTCCCATCAATAATTTATAATTTTTTACCTTGGCTGTGGCCAAATCGGTTTTTAATTGAAATACGAAACGCGTAAATTATTGAGTATCATTCATACGACTATCACACGAGTACAAGTTGTCGGTGGCAATTTCATGCTGAAGAACTTTATCAATCAATTTTTTATTCAAATGTCTTTTACGCGAACTATCAATTATGTTAGAAGTATAACTTTACTCCATTGAATATTCATAAATCATGTATAAAGATACCATTGCTTGTCATTGAACTAAATTTCTTATAAATTTCATTCGAATTATTAATTTAAGCAATGGATTTTTACTTATTTTGAAGGTCATAAGAGTGTGGTATGATAACATGACGAATATTGTGACAAAATTAAAATTTAAGCTGGTCAAAATTAAGTTAAAATCGCTCTCTCCAATAAATATTTTTTTTGACTTACGGTAGTATAATTAGGAGGCATCGATCTATTTGTAAAGTTATTTATATTTTTGTATTAAGTTTGAGATCCATTTCAAATCTAAGTACTTACGCAAAACTTAGCCAAAACATATGTTAATGGTTCTTGGTAATATATTATTATAGTTGTATTTATATTTTAAGCATTTACTTTGAGATCAATTTCAAAATTTAAAAAAATAAATACTTTTTGTGTTGCTATTACATGAATCAAGTTTCTCAAGAGTCATAATATGATCCATATTAAAACAATAAAATAAAAAAATACCAAATAGACGGACGATAAGAGAGAATTGTTAACGCAGTTCACCTAAGCTAAGCAACATTAAGCACTTACCAAAATTTGGATGGAGTATCCCCCAGTTGATCCGACCTCTAAGACCAAATCAAATGGTTTCAGGAGCGTCGGGATAATCTTCCCATTTTCTTAGAAAATTCCGATTACCAATCACCCACAAAATATACTAAATCTGGTGTATCGTTGAATCCTCGGTTTCTACTCTAAAAGTCGTCAGGTATTATATACTCGTATCTTTTAGGGTCGATTTTGGGTAAAGAGATGTTTTAATAAGTGGCACTCAATTATAGCAACTTACAAAACTAAGTGGAGGTAAGTTGTGGTGATCACACGTTTCTAATTCGAAACTGATATGGTAAGATAAAATAATTATCTATTTGATTAAAAGATTAAGTCACCTTTAAAAAATATATGTGTTTAAAATGGTTACACAAAATATAAATTTAAAGTAAATACAATTGTTTCATGATTGAATAAATAATAAAATGGCATTTAAGGCGATGTAAACTGTAAAATTATAAGTGTATCAGTTGTTGAATATTGGTATAAATCTTTTAAGCTTTATAATATTGAAATAAATTTTTACCCCACAACAAAATTTGAAATGGTTAATTAATAATTATTTTATACACATTTACAAATCTATATCAATATCATTATTACTTAAATATACATATACTAAACATAAAATTCTTTTTTCAACGCGTCAATCCAAGCACAAAAATAACGGCAGAAGCGGGATGCGAACCGCGGACTTTGGAAACCAACAATGCCCAGGTATTCATACCGCTCGGCGAATCGCGCCATTACTAGGCATAGGTTTCCAAAGTCCGAGGTTCGCATCCCGCTTCTGCCGTTATTTTTGTGCTTGGATTGACGCGTTGAAAAAAGAATTTTATGTTTAGTATATGTATATTTAAGTAATAATAATATTGTAATATAGTCAATGATCTATAAAAGTAGATTAGAATATTGAAATAATAAAATAATATTCTAATAAAAATTAAAAAATTAATTATATCAATATCATTTTATGAAACTCCTCTCATCAATTTCAGAGAAAAAGAAACGGCAGACGCTGGGATTCAAACCACAAACTATATCTACCTAACATTAGTTCTATTCTATAGAAAGCGCGATCAAACAAGACCAATTCTTCTACCTAAAGATTCTAGAAGCTTAGACTTATATATGTTATTGATTCATTTGTATTATAATAAATGTCTCTTTGTTGTAAATTAAAAGTATGTATTTCATATTATTTAGATTCGATGTAACTTTATTTATTCACAAGTATTTTTTTTTACCGACAATCTATTTACACTCGTATATTATATAATACTTAAAGATCCCTTTTATGCTCGCTCAAAAAGGCGCACAATTATCATATTCAGCTTTCAACAAATGTACTCTCTGAAGTACATGGAATCATTAGCAGTCCACTGCGGCTCTACCCGGGCTTCCGTCGTGTCTGTCGTTGCAGTTTGCACCTGGCCGGCAGGTATGGATGACCCCGGGGTGGTCGGCTACGGTCAGGTGTGGTCGTTATTCTCTGTCGACCGCAGCGTAATCTACTCCGCAGCGCTGGACGTCCAGCTCCGTGAACACGGAACATCTTTCTGTGCAACACTCAAACACTGATGAATATTGTGATGATTGTAAACTACTCTCGTGCATTCACCGCATTGCCTTTCATTTGGCAACGAGCTAGCGCAGGATTTACATTATTCACATCTTGATAAGTGCAAGCATTACGTAATTACAACATCGTAACCTACTTGGGACATATACTTAGGATATCGCATTATAATATTTAAAAAGAACAGTTGTCTCTGTTTTCTAGCCCCAGAGCTCGTGTCGTTTGAGAACTTCGTCGAGAATTTAAATATAATGTACTCGGCGGAGTTGTAGGAGGCAGAATTGTCATGGGATGAGGCGAAGACCATAGCGGGTGGCAGAGGTTCGTGGCAGCAATTCGTGTCAGCCAAATACTCCAATTAGGGAAGCGTGGTGATAATGATGATAATTATAAACGCTATTCCAGTTAAGCATTATAACTATTGTTCTTTTCACTTAAAATTACAGATATTTTTAAAAATAAAATATAGCCTTGTAATTTTAAGAAATTAGTGCCTGCATAGAATACTAGAAAATGACGAGGTTCAGAAGCAATTACAGCAGCATTCTACCAACAGTCAGTCAAGAAACGATGGCTGGGACATGCTCTCCGTAAGCTGTTGAAGAGCATAAACTACAGCTGCTTTTTATTCAAGTTCTAAGATCTCGCCGACGGAAGTTATTCATATAATTTACTCATCGTTGCTTTATGAGGCAAAGTTGACATTGGACGACACAAAGACTATGGCAGTTCACAAAACATAATTTTATCGTAGGAGTTTGTGAAGACAATATTCTCCTACTTAAGAACAGATAAAGAAGAATATTTTACTATGATAATATCAAAATAAGTTGCAACATACATATATTTTTTTTAAATAAATTAATTTGCTAACCCGAAAACTAATTATTGAAATTAAGTGTAGTTCTCATATTAAATATTTATTAAAATTCATATAAACTGTTTTGCTACGAAAGCGAAAATTGTTGATTCATTACTTCTTACTTATTCAGGCATTGGATTATATTCAGAGTGTCTTTACTCTAAAAATAGTATTGTACACATAGGAAACCGTGTTTCTTGACAAGTTTGCTCAGTATGATCCATGTGAAAACAAAGTAAAAGCTTACTTAAATTAAACTTTTAGAAATGGTTTTCGAACTGAATGCTTCTTATTTTAATAAGAACGTTTTATTCGTTTGTGTAGAACTTCAGTTTGTCAATTAAGTTGATAAATTTCAGTTCCAGTTGGCCTACTACTTTTCAGTTTGAGTTAAAACCGATGTTATCGATCCCCAACCGACATAGGCTCTTATTGGCGCTTCATGCGTATTTTACCAATCGTTCGATGGCTATAGCTTAAGCCAAATTGATCATTACCATTCCATTACTAATGACAGATAAAGTTTCATTGAAAGTTTCACGAAATCGCTACCGAACAAGACAATAATAAAATATTTTATCATTTCGTAATTACTACCATTAGAAATATTTATATTGGCTTGATACTTTAGTTTCGCAACGAAAACTTTGTTTCAACATAAGTAAATATTATTAAGAGTTATATTGTAGCAATTGCGGAAAATTTCATACAAATTAAAGTGAATGTGCAGAAGCATTTTCTACTTCAAGAGTGCAGTTTCTTTTGAAGGATAAAACAAGTCTTTTATATTTACTCATAATAGCTCTTCAATTTATTTCTAACCACATTACAGCGGAAAAGTCTCTCTGATTTTGTTACTTGTTTATCTTCAAAACAAGAATATTAAATTTGTGAGTCTTAAATATACTATTAAATTGGCTTTTAGATATATTATAAAATGAACCTTTTGTTTTATTATAAATTGAGTTTTGTGTTGAAATATGTCCAAATTTTTACTGTATAGCTTAGTAGTAGAGTTGTTAATGAGAAAGTATTCATTTCTCTGCGACGTTTTTGCTCACACATTTACGCAAGCTTTACATAAAATTGCATTACTTTGACGCATTCATTACCTGTTTGTTGATTTTACAATTGGGAACTATCCTTGAATGAAGGAACGTGGATTGTGGGAGTGTTAGACTATGCGAGAGAGTAAGATTAACTAAGAATAATAAACCAGAATAGTATACAAAAAAGCCGGTGGGAAATTCGATAAAAATCAGGTTAAGAATTAGACTAGGAAGTTGACGTAAAACGGCAGTAAAGACCACTTTAAAAGGTGAACTGTATTTTCTGTTGCATTGCTATGCATGCCATAAAAATATAGTTGTATTTAAATTATTCTTTGCTCTGAAAACAAAAACAAAACTTTTTAAATCATAAAACGTACAAAGCAATACGATGTATTTTATGAAATTAGACAGTACATAAATATTTTCACGGTAATTTCAAATACATTCCCTTAAAACTTATTACTTAACTTCATGACTTAATGCATAAAATACGATTCGCTTATACTACAAATAGTATATACATACGAGTATGTTACGTTCATTTCATAATGACATCTGCTCATGTATTGTAGATAGCTATGGAACGAGGGTGTATCACAAAGTCCGTATTTTAATATAATTCCTAGCATTATACCTTCATAAAAAATACTAGTCAAGTGAGCTTTTTATCATTTCAAATTTCATTTATTAGACTGCACTGAACTAAACTATCATTGTTCTCACCAATAGACATCGAAGTATCCTTTATATTGCGCTTATTATAACTACACTACAAAACAACAAACGATTAGTCCAGTGGGAGTCTGTCCTCCAATTATTATTGCTCATACATTAACTGGATCAAGAAAATGAAAGATACATTAGACCTAATGCATTGCGCTCATAGTAGACTATTATAAATTAAATTTATTTTTAAAATATTTTTAGATATGGCAATAAAACGAAAAATGAAATTGGTGCATGCCCAAATTCAGCATTCCAAGCAGCACATATTTTTTTTTACGACATTTCGATGTTTAACACAATACGTGACAATAAGTGTCTGAAATCTGAAATTGCAACAGTAAAAAGTATTAATGAAATAAATAAAGCTTTTATATAGGCTATTTTATATCAAATACAAAATTCACCGTCTTCATGATCCATACGTGTACTTTAAGACTAATATCTCTGTAAGTCTATATATTGAAACGGTAAAGACTTGGATATTATGTTTCCGGTGGCGGCAGGAAGTTGCGCGGATTCAAGCTTTACTGGCTAGCTTTTCGGAACTTACACGGAAGTTGGGCGAAGGCATTCGAACTGCAGAAGATCATTCCAATTAAGAAACGAATGTCATCGGGAAACTTTGTGACATTTCCAACCACCGTACATACGTACATTTGAAATTTTATAGTGTTATATCATGTTATATTCATTTTTATATTTTCATTTTAAAACGCGTCAAATAATATAGTTAAATAATTATCATTTCATTAACGTATTAAGTAATTCATAAATAATAAGGAATTTATATTTTTCGTTCTCAATTTTAGATCCATTTCAATTATTAAATAAAAAAATACTTCCTTCCTTGCCTAAAACACAGATTTCTCTGAACACTATTTATTCACTTGATGGAATCCTAGTGGTGAGGTGATTAGTGTGTTCCATTTTAAAATAAGGTAGGAAATATTTATTTATGCTGCAAGAAACATAAACTTCAGATTCTCGACTTTTCACCGAAGTATGTATACTTCCTGAAGACCTTCTAGGAAAACCTATGGTATACATGTACTCTTACTCTGCAAACTATAAATATAATGTACTTGTACTGTACAAAAACAATTATTTTATTTTATTCTCATAATGAATTAATTAAAATTATATACCATATTATATCGGAAAAAGGGTCGTGTGTTGTTGTTGTTTCCATAGTAGAAGGATTGGCCGGCATTGTAAATAACCGTTTCCAGGGGGCGCCACGCGCAGGTTCCTTCTTTGTTCCCCGTATATACCGTATTAAAACGCCGTTTCTCATCCAATCACTAAAGTTACGCATTATTATATGCGGATATTACTTGGATAGGTTACCGCTTGGGAGCATCGCGTGGAGTCGGCTGAGTTAAGTGGTTATTTAAGGTCAAATGATCCAAGCCTCGGGAGTGTCTAGCTGAGCATTTAATATCCTTATAAGTGCTGATTGATATACCAAAGCTTTAGTTGCTTTTTAATCAAAAATAAAAACTTTCTTCATGAAGGATACTATGTACTATATATTATAGTCTACATTTTCTCAACGAGGTTTCGCACCAAGCCACATCTTTCGCTCACACTTTATTCAAGAAATGTTTGATAATAGGTACATTATACCAAGGTTTTCTTACCTAAATGTTTCCTTTGAATATTTAACACAATCTGCGCAAGATTACTTAAATCAGATTTTTAATACTATTTCTAATGGGGTTTTAAACATATTTGAACTCTAAGGTTATTTGAATTTTCTTTTCTTAATAAAAAAAATACTTTATTCGCTTTTCTATTTATTTATTTCTGATATTCAGATTTTCTTATATGTATGGAACGAATGAATTGATTGCTAATAATAATATTGTACTAATCATTATGTTCTAGGTATAGAACAGATATAGGAAGCATGAACTGATATCTAACGCTGATGGTAGTGATTTTATACTCTTATAAAAGAGCGCGAATAAGGCAGAGATTTGGTAGCACTCTAACTCAAGTACTTAGCCAGCCGCGCAAATAATATCACCCTCGAACTTCTGAAAATCAGGGTATGGTTAGCGAAAACCGTTGGCAGAAGAACTCCTTCCGAGGTTTGTCTGAGACGCGTGGTCTATAGAGAATGCAGTGACCCGTAGCACTCCATCATGAACCAGAAGTAAGGAAGGGGGAAAATAAGAAGAAGGGATACAGGGAGCCGTAGCGTGATGGACATGAAGCACGAAATTTTGTTGTTGAAATACAACAAACGTTAAAAACGCAATCTAATCGAATCTGTTGAAGGATATTTGCTAAGTGTTAAGATATTCGACCGTCAAAGAGTTAATTTAACAATCAATTATTTTTACATATTCGTTTTCATTGTTACATTTATACAATTAAGTTTGTCCTGATGAAGAAAAATTGACCTTAAAGCTACTTAATTAATTAAATTTAAAACTCAGTGGCCTTTAATAGTGAAATTTTTTATATTTTAGATGAAAAGAAATTACGTTGATTACAAATACACTAAATTTATCATTGAAATACACTCGGCTGCTAGAGACTCATGCCTCTCCATAGCCTTTTATTTTTAAATAATTGTTGTCAACAATACATTTGTTAAATGAGTATATTGACATGAGATTTGTTCTTGATTGTCCGATAGTATTATTTAATCCAGCTATTTTTATCTGAAATATTAATCTCTTGCATTTTATTCGATTTTAATAGTTACAAAACTCTTCCCTGACTTGAAGAAACACCTGGGTGGAACACATTTCAGCGATAGAGAAGAGCTGAAAGTAGCGGTTCTCAGGTATCTGCGTGGCTTGGCGGCAGATTATTTTGACTAAGGCATACAAAAGCTCGTATACCACATGCGAAAATGTAGTGACAGTGGCGATGTGGAAAATAGGTAAAAGTCTTAACTTTTCAAAAATGTACGCATTCATTGAACTAAACATGTTTTATACTGTGAAAAATAACTGGGAATCTTATTTTACGGATAACCCTTGAACGTTTTCTCTAAGTCCCGGACTCTCACAGTCCTAAAAACCCGCCAGAAAATTCTTTTAAAATGTTCTCTTTGGAGCTTCTGGATGTAGAGTAATATGAGAAAATGCAAAGATCACAACAAAAAATAATGTAGATAGATAGATAAAAATATGAGCATATTGTATTGTAGATTCGTTGGTGTTATATTTTTGTATGCGCCCGTCCGAGCAAGCTGTCAGTTGAAAACATCTCTCCTCCTCGTATCAGAACATCATCGGGGATATACGTCTTCCTTGTGATGCGGGTCTATGTGATGAGTTCATTCTAGAGCCTGAAAGGATAATAACCCTTCTGAAGAAACATACCGAAACTAAGCCACAATAATACTATAATAATTACTTCTGACATAACATAATAATAAACCATTATACAATAATCACAATCGTAACTTTGTGATGAAAAACAATTTACAATTGATATTTTCTGTTATAAAATACGCCTTTAAAATAATAATATTAAAAATAATATACAATCGTTAGTTTCTGTGCTGTAATTTTTGGATCGTAGACAAGTTGGTACACTTACTCTTTCTTACCGCTGTTACCAGGGCAGCTACTCCTCTGAACTTAAATAATTAAACGCTCCTTCACTCACCCACAATCAATAGTCTCGTTGCACTTACTAAACACTTATATAATTTACTAGTATGTCAACTAGAATAAGTTCTTTTTAATCCAATCTCTACACAAACTGTACGTGTATTTCAAATACACGGGGACATCAAACCTATTGGTTACTACGTTTGTGCTCTCTTACTTTCATTAACGAGTATATTAAAAAGCATACAAATTTCATTATCTCTTTATGGATATAAACGAGATAATGAAATTTGTCTATAAGAAATTGTAGTAAGGAATTGTATATAAGGAATAATGTAAAATAACTTAAGCAAAATAAAATCAAATATGCGTTTTTTGTAAAACATAAACACGTTTTTTGAAGTAGTAAGTTTCTAAAACAAGATTTATTTTAAATAAAAACCTTAAAAATTAAACATATGAGAATTTATATTTCTTAAATTAATAAAAAAGCCAGTCTCTAAATAACATCCATACATCTTCGCAAGGTTCATAAAATATGGAAAATTTCAGCTTTAATGATTTTTTTGTTGTTGTTTGTTTTTACCGATCTAATATAATGTATTCAGTTTAATTTCCAAAAATGTGTTGTTTTTGAACCTATGACTTAATAAAAATAAAAACTTTTGCTCTTTTATATTAAATTAAAAAGGATCGTAAAAGTGAACAAATTTGATATTATTTGTTAATATTAAAGACGATTCTAATTATTAAATGAGTTAGTTCAAGGGTCATTAAAGCTTTAAGTCGGTATTTTCTGTTTTCGTCTTAAATCAAACCAAAGAAATAATATTTATAAATGCTTATGATTACATGACGCTATGAATTTTTACAAAGTTCAATTAACTCAAATTGTATAAGGAAATATTTTATAACATTAACAATTCAATAGGTTGAATAACTTTCTTTTGAGTCAAACGATGCTTTTGTATACATAGAAATAATATTTAATAATAACTCTTTTACTTCATAAATAAAAGACACTTTATTTATAACTTCCGCAGGTTAATCTCGATAATTTTCCGCAACAACAAGAAAAAAAATGTTATGCGTCTTAAAAAGTGTACATTTCACGCGAAACTGTTATTCTTTTTATAATTACTTAACACGACATTTGTTTATATTTTAAGCAAATATTTTCATAAATGTTTTTACTTTGAAATATAATAAAAAGATATTTTTGTAATGGACTCGTCAATCGCGTTGATAACCTCTTAATCACATGAATGAAAACGTGGTTTAGTATTCAATGTATCTTCGTAAATCTATCGATTGTAAATATTAAGATTTCCTATTTTTAATTTTTTACAAGCAATAGAATGTAAAATTTCATATTGTATATGAAACCTCAGCCACATTTCTATGGTTAAAATTTAAAGAATGTGTAAATGAATTTTGAAACACTTTTTAAAGGTATGGTAAAAACTGTGTATTAAATGTTCAAAACAAAATATAAAAGTCAATTCAATATTGAAAATATATTGTGTTAAAGTAAATTAATAAAGGAATCCACTTCGAACTGTATATCTGTATGTCCTAGATTAATCTCGATTTTCCGGAGCTTTCTCGGCATACAGAGGAGAAGAAAGGTCTCTATCGGTGCATCAGTATAGCATCCGGATTACACGAAGTTAGAACAAGAGGCCAAAAAAGGATTATCACGTCCGCGTTAGAGAGATCCAGAAGAAATTAAAGAACACACTCCAGCAGATGTTAGAGAACAAACTAAACAGCTTTAACTACTCGCCTGTATTTCTCTTTTCGTTTTTTTTTTCATTTCACTATAGTGTATTTTTGTGTTTTCTTTTAATTTACGACATTTAAATTTTACTCTACAATATATATTATTTATTGAGCTTTTATACAATTGTTTAGCAAGCATTTTTATTATTATAATCAATCGTTTGAATACATTTATTACTAAGTACTAGTTATAATTAAGAACCTTCCTATTGTTACTTTTGGCCTTAAGTTGAAATGAAATGAAATTATGTGATAATGAATATATTTATTTTTGCCTTACAATACAAAAATTTCTTAACAAATAAAATATATCTTCCTTCGTAGTATCAATCCGGTGGATTGGTTTGCAGCAGCAGAATCTTGCATCTCGATCTCCATTCCTCTCGGTCCTCCGCAACCCTTTTCAGCTCAGCATAAGCGCTACAATTCATGTCCTCGAATACTTGCTGTAAATACTCCCGTCTAGGGCGCCCTCTACAGTTTCTACCCTCAACCATCCCCTCCACAATATCGTGAAGAAGACCATCGTGGCGCATGATGTGACCAATCCATCGGGCTCGCCTCTCTGAGATGGTTCTTATTAGGTGCCTATCTTCCTTGATTATCCTGAGAACCTCATTGTTCGTGACGTGGTCTCTCCAGGAAATTCCGAGAATTCTTCTGTACGACCACATCTCAAAGGCCTCTAGTCTTTTTTTATCACTTTCAGATAAGCACCATGTCTCACAGCCGTACATTAAGATGCTCCAAACAAGTGTTTTGGCAAGTTGCTTGCGGAGCCCTAAAGTAATATTCTTTGACTCAAGAATTTTGGCTTTTTTATTGAAAGCTAGCCTTGCTTGATGTATTCGACTGTTGACTTCTCTTTTTGTTCTGGCATCCCAGGTAATCGTACTTCCAAGGTATACAAATTCTTTTGCATCTTTTAGGGGTACTCCTAGCATTGATATGTTAATTTTCTGCTGCTCATTGCGGCTTACTCTCATGACTTTGGTTTTTGTGCTGTTTATCTTCATATTGTAGTTGGAATTAAATATGTTTTCCATGGATGTCAGCGCTTCAGTGAGTTCATCTTCAGTTTCAGCAATCAGAGCAATGTCGTCAGCAAACCTTATCATATCAATCTTTTGGCCATGTATTTTAACCCCCTCTCTATGGCCCATTTTTTTCCCTGATGTTATTAATTGCATTTTGTATGTATACGTTGAAGAGTACAGGCGACAGAGAGCATCCTTGTCTCACCCCTTGACGTATTTTTGCTTCCTTTTGGACATTTCCAAGTGATATTATGGCAGCTTCTTCTTTGTAAAGTGAAAATATGAGTCTTCGTTCTTTGTATTTGACTCCAATTTCTTTCATAATATCGAAGAGCTTCTCCCAATCTACTTTATCAAATGCTTTTTCAATGTCCACGAAGGCAATATATGTATCTTGGTCTACTTTTATCCTCTTTTCCAAGATCATACGCAGGGATAAGATTGCTTCTCTGGTTCCCATTCTTTTCTGAATCCAAATTGATCGCTAGTGAGACTATTTTCTATTTTTGGTTCAATTCTATGTAGGATTATGTTGGTCAGTATTTTGGATGCATGGGATAGAATACTGAGTGTTCGGTGTTGTTCACATTTTGTTGTTCCGGGCTTCTTTGGCAGAGTTACAATTAGACACTTTTTGAAGTCTTCTGGCGCTATTCCTGTATTATAAATCATCTGAGTCATTGTGAACAGAGCATCTAGAGTTCCGGTTCCTGCCGACTTTATTAGTTCAGCTGGTAGGTCATCAATCCCTGGTGTTTTTCCATCTTTGAGCTTTTTTGAGAAAATATATATATTTAATATAAATTACTATGAAGATTACACAACAATTAAAAAACTTAATAAATTAACATTTAATACACAATATATTGTCATTAATCAATGACATATAAAATATACATTATCAATGACTATATCTACGATAAGAAAAGTATCTACGTTATGCTCTGCTTACGGGACAACTCACTAGCTGGCAAAAATATACAAAAAAATCTAGAGATCTTGATTACTTCCACTAAGTGTACTGTATCTTATAGTATGTTTTTATTGTAGCGTCAAGTGGAGGAAAACGCCTTACATATTTTAACTGTCAACTTTATTGTGCTCGCATAATTCACCGCAGCTTATTTTGTGTTATGTTATCCTGATATAGGACGCGGCTTACAATAACGAATGGGAAAGTGATGTAAAGTGATGTTATTGATGTGCCGAAATAATGTAAGACATTTTGTTGCTCCGCCGCGCCAGAGAAATTGCAGTTTGCAGAGCTATTTTATCGCGGTCGTTCTCCGCGTAGCGCGCGGTTCCGCGCTGCGATTTTCAGCATTCGTAGCGGCCTTATCATCCCCCCTCCCTCCTCGTCAACCAAAGAGGAATTGAATTTTTCACTCTGCGGAGCATTTTCACCGATTTGATGTTTCGTCTGCGTATATTGCAGGCTAATCTAAAAACGATTTGTAAATGATAACTTCTTAGGTTTTCACGGCCAGATTTGATATTGTGGCTCTTGGGTTTATCCGTGTGTGACGAACTTCCTTCAACCAATATTTCGACCGCCATTGCAGGGGTTTTCTTCAGGATTGATGATTTATTTAGTTGTGAGTTGGTTTATTCAGATTATCTTTTAACGCTGCATTTTTTTAGCCGCCAATATATCTCAACATGCATAAAACTTGATCCGTAGCTTGTAAATAAAATATCTTTCTAATGAGTTGAAAAGAAACTAATATATGTTTACTTAGAGTGTTTGAAAAGCTATTCAGCTGAAAAACGTTTGCAGCTAATTAGTCATTCAAATTAAAATATATTTGTTATTTATGATTTATAACACTTTTCATCTCCATCAGCCGTCGTCTCTTCGACAGATATTTCCTGCCCATTGTAACTTGACTGTGCCTATTCGTTGGGCGTCCTCCACTAATTGAGTGTTTCTTCGGATATCCTCATTTTGGATTCTATCATTCAGAAACGATTGAAGCATGGTTCTATTTATTCGCGGCATGTTGGGTAATATTTATTTTATGCCTAAGACGGCTGCTGGACTCGGCTGCATCTATATTATCAACAGTTTTTGCATACGGTTACTAATATATAGTAGTCTACACGCAACATTTAATTGATTTATCCTAGATATGTCCTCTCCAAACTGAAAATAAGTCAAATTAAATGAGCTCAGCACACCATCTTCTTCTTCGGATATTGTCGTTTCTAATAATATACTCGTATACGTTATTAAATATATATTAAATTAAGGTTATCAACTGACAATACTTGGTGAAACTGCATAATTATAATTTTTGAATTAATTTTAATTAAAAAATTAATAAATTTAAAATTATTCTAGGTATCAATCAAGCTGGAAAAACGAAAAAAAACAAAACTCCCAGGGACTAGCCATCATCAGCACCGAAGAATTACAAGGAATTTTTAATTTAAGGACATCAATTTATTATTATAATATCTTAATATATTAAAATCATCTAATACTCAGTAATTTTATATTCCTTTTTAAATTGAAATCAAAAATTTTGTATTATATAATAGCTTAACACATTAAAATGACAAATACCCAGTAACTTTATAATTATATAATGCCTTTTTCAAATTAAAAACATAAATGATTACATAAATTAGGAAATCCACATAATCATTAATTTTATAATGTCTTTTTTCAATTGTATTACCCGCACACATATACAACCTGTAAACATGTGTGTAGGAACTAATTAACTGTCCATGCCTATATAAGCCAATGCTTGTTTTTAATTTTTCATTATTGAAGATGGTCTTCAGAAAGGCCGAAACATGTAATCGTTAGAATAAATTGTGAATCAAAACTAAATATTTTTTATTGATTAATTTTTTAATTAAAATTAAATGTAAAATTATATATATTATATGTAGTTTAAAAGCGTTATCAAATATCGGCATTAAATTTGAAGTTGTTCACTGTGAAGTGGTTACAAGACTTTCAAGCGCAAATGAAAAAAGTGCCTTTTGTCCATTAGCCGCCGATTGTATAATGCAAGGAGCTGTTTCGGTAAGTAGATAATTTCGGACACGGGAAATAAAAGGAGCGAGGTAAGAGACCGAAAAACACTAAAGGTAATGGTCGAGGTCGGGCTTTATGAGGGCAGGTGAACTCGCCCTCCACCCGGGAGATGTTTAAAGATAAGATAATTGACATAAATAGCCGATTTAGAAACCGTCCGGGCGACTGGGAATGGATGTATCGGGAGGAATGAGGGAGGGAACTTCTAGTCCATGATATCGTGCCTTAACGGCGAAAGTGCGCCTAGGTGATAGGCAACGCGCTTGATTATGAAAAAAGAATTCCCTAATTCAAAATCACAAGTGTCATGGTTTTTTTTTTGAGAGCATTTTATATTTTAGTTCATTCAAGCCTTTTTTATACTTTGTGTTATTGAAAGAGTTTCAGTACTAGCGGTTGATGTATTATTATGGACCAAACTCACTCATCACGATACCATTATATAGAGAGTTTTTATTTCTCATTTTTCTATCTTTCATACTTATATATATTTATTTTTTTATGTAAACGCATGCAGAAGAGCACAATCGGTCAAGACCAGTGCACTCTATGACGCTCAGCCAGGGAGGCTGGACGCTGCATGCGGGAAACGTGTGTTGTGTTCGTGTTTGTGTGTGGGTTGGGGAGATTGCAAGTGTATATTTATCTGTTTCTTGAAGAGATCCAGATTGTAGGAAAGAGGAAACACAGACGCTGGAAGAGCATTCCATAGCTTACCGGTGGCATTAAGGAAGGAACTTTGGAAGCTGCCAGTTCTTGGTCGACATATATTAACCGTGTATGGATGTTCGGCAAGTGTAAGACGAGTTTGTCGGCTGTGAGTGGGTGCAGGAGGAAATTTATTATCAAATATATGCAATTACATGAAGTATGTTGTCTTTATTAAATTTAGTATCTTTTTATACTTATTTTCATTCTTGTTTATATAAATACGTAGAATGGACTTGGTTATATAATACGAGTATATATAAACCTTAGCTTTTTACCTGCATTTCTTTATTTGAAATATTTACGTAATTATTTTTTTATTATTCGGTGTAAAATAATGATAATTTCAATGAAATAATTCCTTCCATAGAAATTTTGAACTTTTCCAAATATTGTAGACCAATATAAACATACAAGCTCCAACAAACTAGTTTTTTTATTAATTTTGCTTGTTCGTTAAAATATATTACCATATTATATTTCAAAGTTATGAAAATATATATAATCTTTAGAAACGACAAGATTTAACCGAGCTATCTGCACTCGCTGGTGTTTATATGATTTCCGAATAAACAACATTATCCGTGTAAAAGTTTAAAAACCACCAACTAAATTACCGCCAATCAAGTACTATAAAAATTTACATCAAAATCTTATTAATACGTGCTTACATTATATTTTACTATTATATACTTTTTAAGTTATTGAATTACTATTTTTTCTGTTGAAATGTGTTTTTCTGTTAATAGAAGCCCAACAAATAATTATAAATAAAATAAATGATTGTAGTTATAAACCTCAAAATGAAGTCATGTGAACAGATGACCTACGTGACATTGAAGACATAGAGCGGCATAGAAGAGCAATAAGCGTTCGGAGCGTTATGCTTTCTCGGAGGTTCTACCATTGTAGTAATGCTGTAAGGAAAATGCTATTCAAAGCACACTGTATGGCACTGTATACCTCAGAACTCTGGTCTAACTATCCTAAACGAGAGTGGGAGAAGCTCAAAGTTGCGTATAATAACTCATACCGCCAACTTATGCAACTCCCTAGATTTTGTAGCGCATCTGACATGTTTGTGGAGGGCGGAGTCCATTCATTTCCAGCATTATTGCGACACCGTGTTGCCGGCTTCTGGAGCAGGATAAGGAGGTCCAACAACATCATCATCCTGGCTGCTTCTGAATGGCTCAACTCCTCCCTGAGCCATCGATGGATGGAGATGGTGCACCAACCACCATGAAATACTATTTTATTTTAATTTAATTTTTATTTTACCTTCACTTAATTAAAACTTTGTTTAATGCTATGTATTTAAAAATATGGCAGATTGGGTATTGCACAACCCACCCAATCCTGCTGGAATAAAAACTTTATTATTATTATTATTATTAAACAAAACTAAAAATATATGATAAAGGCTTTAATAATATTATTGCTGATTTAGTGACGAGCATTTTTTTTTATCAACTCATTACCATTTATTTTATTGTATACAATATGGTTATTGCAAGTATAAATGCTTCGTTAGTTGCGACATTCAATTTAACTGCCTTGTTTAATTTGACAATTCACTTGTGCACACGTTTTGTTTAAATAATATTTCAAATATAAATAATACTATAAAATAAAAGTGTTTATTTGATTTTATCTGTTAACAACTTAAATATTGTCCTCAAATATAGAAAATTTGAGGTTACATTAAACATTTAATGTAAGTATAAAAATATATTAATTAGTCTTACCATGATATAGCTTTAATGCGAATAAAACAAAATAATATTAATGAAAAACTACCCATTATTTTGTATAATAATCTGATTGAATAAATAAAACCTAAACTAATGTTACATTACTATATATTTAATATCTGGCTGCTATATCTTATGTACTTTCAATCATACATATATTTAAAACGTTAACCTGCTAATATACTCGTATAATTTCAAATTATGTTTCACGTTCGTAAAAAAATTCATATAAATAAATATCAAAATTTCATTTCATCTGCCGTTACATATTAACCTGCTTAATAGCGAACAAAAAGAACATTATAAAAGTATTATTAAAAACTAAATGTAAGCCGATGATCATTTAAATTTTACCATATTACATATTTAATTAAAAATAAAAAAACACCATAAATTCAGTGAAGTCATCCACATAAGGTTTTCACCGGTTTGTGGAAACCACAATGGAATCTTTCTGCACAATATGAAATAGTATTTGCTTTATAGTTTTGACTTTCTCTTACAGTGGATTCTACACAAAAATTTTGCAATTATTATTCAATGTGTTATTTCTATAACACTTTTTATTATAATTAAATATAAAGTTAGGGGTTTTTTTTTAATTTAATCAAAAATCTATTTATGTATACCACATTTATTCCACATCTGTAACATTTGGTCACTACTAATAGACAAGTTCTGATTAGTTAATTTATTATTATTATTTAGCATTAGTAAGCAATTATCTATGCCGTGTCTCAAGATATCTCTGCATCTGAAGATCCTCCTGGGAACATGTATAGTTCCCCACAACCTGCAGCGCAGACGTCAAAGATACAGCAACTGTAGTATCCAAGGAATTTTTCGTATGGTTTGTAATCGTAATTTTTAAAGAGATCAAGTGATTAGCCCAACGCTCCGTTATATATGTAAAATAATGTATGATTATATCTCACATTATTAAATTCAGAATATATTTGTTTTGATTACTATTAAAATAACATTAAGGTTATCAACTGACAATACTTGGTGCAACTACATAATTATAATCTTAAAATTAATTTTAAAAATCATAAATTAAAAATAGTTCATTTTGATTCACAATTTATAAATTTATAATAATAATTATTAAATAAATTGTCAATCAAAACTAAATATTTTTAATTTATTAATTTTTTAATTAAAATTAATTTTAAAATTATAACTATTCAAATAATTATTATTTTGCATTACTTAACATATTTTACAAAGTTACATTAGCCCTACTCAACTTTACCTAGTCTTACATAAAATTAGTAACATTATTTAAAATGTCTTGAATTAAAAACAATTATTTTATGTTTTATTCTATTCGAAAATTTATTTAAATGAATACCATTTATTTTGTTGTAATTTTTAATCAAATAAGAATCTCGTCGTGTCTATACTGTGATGAAACCACTGCTAAATCGATTATATATGAAAAAAAAGTATTACATTGTTGTTTATTGCGATTTAATGGATTCAAAGAGATCGCCGTTTTCCATTTGGCGCTTAAATCATTTGAACCAGTTTTAGCTTTAGAAAGTACGAGGGTTAGCGGAGCAGCGGGCTGTTGTTTGTTCGGCTCTCCAGCAGCGAGTGGCGACATCTGTTGACACAGGAGCGAACCATTCAATCCTCGGGTCGCGCGGCAAAACACGCAGAGACAGCATTTCCCTGCGACTCGCAGTGGAAAGGTTCGGCCCAGGTGGAATATTCACCGTCGGGCTCGGCCCATACAGCTGATAAATGAGGCATTCGATATCAAAAGCTGACTCTGACCTATCCTGTTAGGGAATTGAGCGACTCACCGAACGTTCAAACTAACGTGAAGCTCCAAATTAACCTGACCCATAAAAATACGTCGCTTCAAAAGATTTGATTGCATTTAAAAATACAGTAAAAGTGTATCAATACAAATTACTTTTAGTATCAAAATCTGACATCATGTAATTTATAGATTTACAACTATCTAGGTAATTTTAAATTATATATAATAAATATAAAACACAAGGAAGGCAACATTGGGGGTTGTGGTCGTAAATAGAATCTATAACATTCAACTTTTTGGGTCGAGTTATCTCTTAGATCAAAATGGTCAAGGCATCGGGAGCGTCTGGCTTATTATTCGATTTACTCAAAAATCCGATTAACAAATTACCCAAAAATATACATAATAATAAGTGGCAGCTGACAAATACAAGTGGCTAAAAATTGTGGTGTCTATATGTACTTAATATGAATTGTGTGAAAAGGTGGCATTTATTTAATATTATGAGTAGCTTAATTTTTACATTCACAATAGCTCATTACACAAAAGGTATATCATGAAAAATATGCAAGCAATTTAAAATAAATTATTCATTTGTAATGGGTTCCATTGATTTTTTTAATAAATGTTATACATTTATATTTTCCTTGATGCTATCAAATCGGATTATCTTTTCAACCATTAACATTACATTCTTTGTATATAAATGTTTTCGTGTCAATTTTTGTTACATTATTTGTTTGTAATGATTTATTGTTAAAGTATACAACAATATATTTTTAAGCGTGCTATTGTTACCTTATATCTGATAATATTTTACTTTTATATGGGTCTATTTATATCAAAGCTTTTATTTAAATTCGAAAGATATTAAACCTATTTTATTATTGTAAATAAACATTTGTTTGTCTTACTTAGTATTGTAATTTTATTCATGAACAAAATACATTAATGGACTTGACTAAAAAAAAATTGTTATGTTTTTTCAAGAAGTATATTTTTCTGTGCAAAGCTAAAAATGGTTTTGTTATTTGATACATTAATTCTAGGACTATCACAACTGTGCACGTAAATAGTTTTCCACTAAGATATCATCTATGTGGCAACACAATCGCTTACTGTGGGATTATTTTCTTTTAGAAAAATGGATACAGCATTCTAGAGACGACAAAGCGAAAATAAAGCATTGAAAAGCACAATGTGATATTTAATATTGTTTACCTCGCCTTCAATCCAGTGGATTAGAGACGTATGTGGAAGGCTTTGTTTCAAATATTAAAAGCAAACCTTGCAACTAAGAAAATCATTGCTATGAAAAGGTGATATGAAATATTATTTTTAAACATTGATGAAGATATTTGAGATATATTTTTTCTACTTTTAATTTAATAAGTTAACTCATGATTAATCAGAACATATTTATTGGATGAAATAATGTATTCTTTGCAACATGTTACTTTCTTTGGTTTGGAATACGCAATATTTAGAATACTGTCAACATTGTGGGAAGAATAATATTTATATTACTTGGTCTTACTGTAAGAGTCCCGACCAAGGAATATGATATTACATGCCTTCTCAGCTTTTCTGACGCAGCGGTTTTAAAAGCTTTTAAATACATCTACTGCAGACAATGCATTGTAAATAATAATACGACACCTCGAGGAAAATGGAAGATGTTTCAGAAGACAAAGGAAAATTGAAATATGTCTTAAGAATACAAAATTTTCTTGAAAACAAACATGTATTTATCATACAATACTCCGTTCTGATTCACACTCCTTTTACTTTTAATTTGTTAAATTATTCTATATTTTTTAATTATTCTACTATTTACTTTTATTGAATATTTTAAGAAATATTTTTTCTTCCCTGATTTTAAATTTATAATCACTATATTTGATAAAATAATTTTTTTCTTCAATAAAAACAAGAAAAGAAAAACTATCTAAATATGTCAATTGTCTTATGTAATTATCATTGATAAGTATTTCATATGGTGGTTGTTTTTATCTTTACGTTGGGATTTTTATTTTAATGTGAAAACATTTATATATATATATATATATATATATATATATATATATATATATATATATATATATATATATATATCTTTTACCGCACTTGACGTCTATAACCGTCATGACCTTTGCACAGATTTTTTATTCTCATTATACAATTGTGTTTTTTACTGTCGTGTTGCGAATTAAAATTTCGCGGAATATAAAGATGGAAAACTATAAACAACGACTGACGTATTTAATTAAAAATATATTTATTATTTGATAACTCTATTTATAACCTTCCAATGAATCTTCAAATCGAAGTTGAAATGATAAATTCATGAAAAATACTCTATAATATATAATACTAAATAAAAATATTTGACATTTTAATACGAGTACATAACATAAAGGCAGAAAAATAAATTCGTATTAAACTTATTATAAAATTTAAATTAGTTTTTTATTGTTAGAACAATGTTTTAGTGATATTTTTTAAGTATATAATACATATAACATTGAAGAAACAAATTATTTTAAATATGTTTACCCCAATCATAAAAAAATAGCCCAGACTACATTGTCCTCCAGCGCGCGGCAGAGCAAAGTGTTAAGTTTCGCCTCATTTCTGCGGGGTCCACCATCGAGACGGTTGATTAAATTTAAAGTTCAAACCAGCATCGCCTCACAAAGGTTCGGCCGTTGAATAAATTAAACGATATTCTCACCTGTATTCTCCATTGAAGGATTCGCCGCTGGGACGCCTGAATCGCCTGAATGAATCGGGGTTTTTTTTCAGCGGTATCGGGCAGGAAGAGAGCAGCTACGAGGGTAGAAGAGTATTTGGAAAGGTATCGTATAGAGACGCCTCGGAGAGGTCGGCTTGAATTTTGCGCCCTCCGCGAGGGGAAGCGGGACGATCGATGAGGGGAGCCGCGTAGTCCGCTCGTTCTCAGTTTACTCTGAAAGCTCCGCCAGTCAGCACGCTCGCTGGAACGGCAGAACTTAGCTCCCGCAGCTTTTCGCCACGAAAACACTTTGCGAAAAATTGGGGATTCCGAGTCAACTTTTTCGCGAGATCCCAATCGCGAACGAATTTCGCGCCGTCGATTTTTTTTTACTCTTTTGACGACGCTCGATTAAATTGGACATTTTTCACGTGATTTATTTTTTATTTGAACTGTTTACGAAGATGTTTTTATTGTTTTTTGTTTTGAAGTGGCCGCTGATGAAGATGCTCGATATGATCATGCAGTTTATTTATCATCGAGGGAGCAGAGTGAACTCGGGAAATGTAAGTGTTTTTATTATTTCTAAAACCATTTATATTTCATATAATTATATTATTTCAACTTAGTTGTAACTTCTTTACTTTTTATTTACTTAAATTTATTTTAAAACTTAATATTTCTTACTTATTTATTACTTACATTGTATACTTTAATTATTTACTTTCAATTCGCTCATTCAAACTGCATAGAATTTTACTGCTTTGCGGAATGAATATCTTTATCTTTTATACTTCAAATAACTAGTTATTTTTCAAAGATATATTGTAATAAAAATAAATATTGGCAAATATTGAGAAGCCTATTCATAAGCCGCAAAATATTACACAATATTAGCGCTATAACAAAGGGCGAAATTAACAATTACTTTTTTGAAGTTTGTAATAAAATAATTTGGAACACGCTCCATGCTGCGCTTGAGGTTGTTTCATTGTAACGAAGCGTAATAATTTATTCCACCATTAAAATTAGATGCTTTTTATTTTTTAACATCGTTTTGGTATCCTGACAGCAAAAATGACCAATATATATTATATATTGAACACGCAAAACAATCATTCTTTTAAGGACATGCAAAGCAGTCACGCAAGCCGTTCTATTCGTTTAAATTTATTTACAAGTAAATACAATTGAAATAACTTTTTTCTCGCACAAATAATAATTTACATACAACAGTGATAACAATGTCGATCAATTTATAGATTTAAGTTCACAGCTACAACGTGCGTACTTTTTGATCAAAAATATTTTTGCTTTGTAAAAATGTGGTGACCTAGGCTTGCTATTTCGCATACAAAAAGGCATTATGTTAAAAGAGGAGCAACCTTATAGTCTGAAGAACGAAAACAATAACAAATTCATTATATTTATAAAATATATATTCGTTTATATAGTTATTTTGAATACAAGTATATGTGTACTTTTAATACAGATTTTCAAGCAATAGAATATAAAAAAAAAATTATGTACTTAAAACTCATTTTTGTTTTCTTAAATTATCTAGATTTAAACTATTTTTTAATGCTAGAAAATGTTAAATTATTATTTTAATTCATAATCTTTATTGTTAGCTACCTATGTTTTTTTTTTACAAAAACATATCTCAATTATAATATTATCGCAATAATTTACTGTTAAATAAAATCAAATTTAGAATATGTGGTCAGATTTAAAATAATATGAAAAATATTTAGAGAATAATATTTGAATTATCAAACATTAAACTCAAGCAAAGTCTTTCCTTATACATTTAAAATATCTATAAGTTCTATACAAGTATTTTAAATTTGTATACTTTGATTTTAAAAATGAAATAATCCTTAAAATATAAAATAATCGTATAATTGAATTCCTAAATGGCATTATTTAAATAAAAGGAAATACACGTATATATACATATATATGCAGTATCTTCTTCGTAGTATCAATCCGGTGGATTGGTTTGCAGCAACAGAATCTTGCATCTCGATCTCCATTCCTCTCGGTCCTCCGCAACCCTTTTCAGCTCAGCATAAGCGCTACAATTCATGTCCTCGAATACTTGCTGTAAATGTATATATGCAGTATAAATGTACTTTATTTGTACCTTACCTTTCTTCATTTATTTGGAATCATATAAAATGCCGTTTTAAAAAGCTAATGAAAATTTAATAATAAAATATTAAAATTCCATCTTAAATATTCGTAGAAAATATAAAAATATTTTCTATAATATTTATATAAAATATTTTATTGTATTTAACTATTTTCACACAACTCAGGTTGACATATAAATGGAAAATGCTCTTTCAGCCCAAATGCGAGTTGAGCTACTTTCTACATTCATACGACGAAATGCATCAAGGCTTTTAACGTTTTGAAGCTTAGCGAAATGTAAAAAATTCTTACTTTTTCTTATTGCAGCATTATTTAATTGACTTTTATTTCATATATTTGATATAAATTTTATCGAAGTAATCTAAAAGCTTTATTAAAATTAATGTTATTACTGTCAATTCTAGGTGAAACTACATAATTATAATAATATTAAGTTAATTATAATATTTACTTAAAATTCAATTACAATTATGATAATTATAAAGGTATTTTCACTGCATTATGATTTCCCATTTCTTGTTTGTTGCATGTTATCCTTATTTTAGAAATTCATCATGATAGCTTTGTATTTAAATTATTCGCAAGAAAGAGCATAAAAATACTCGTTGTTTGTATGATTCATTCACTTTGGACTAAATTATATAATATTCTTAGTCTCAGAGCCTTTTTAGTGGATGTTGACGATATTACAGTGCTCATATTATTATGCTCTCATATCTTTGCCGGCGGGTATAGCTCAATGGTCAAAGGGTTTCCTTTGCAAGCCAAAGGTCATGGATTCGATCCCCAACGGAGATAAAAAAAAAGATTTTTAAACGATTTCTGAGCTCTAAGTTACACCCGGTTTGTGTGTATTTGATCCCTCACCCATAAAATGCCAATCATAGCTTATTAATTAAAATTGGTGGTAGACGAAAGTCGTCCCGTGAAGACCACCCATTCATAGTAAATTTCCGTAATAATAAGGACGATGCGTGAATCTCGAGCTGTAGTCTATGACGTTGGCGGATCAACACTCCACATGCAGCGCTTAGCCATATGTTTCATGGTAAGCGTCGTAAAATTCCACTGATGAGACTTCAGAATTACTATCACCATCTGTTGCTATTCTCCTGTATGTGTTTATATAAAAAAAATACATCTATAAAAGTGAATTTACTCGTATTAAAAAATATATGACTGACTGCATTCTGCGAAAGAAAAACAAGTGGTCGTATTGCAAATTCAATGTCGGTTCTATAGATGTTTATATGTTTCACTCTCTCCACTTTCTTTTTGACCCTTGCTTGTGGCATGTACACCGTACATGTGCCGTATCGACACTCTTCGGCTGGGCTTATGATTATAGCTATTAAGGTCAGAGCTCGTAGAGTTATGCCCTTTGCATTAAAAATAGAGGTTTTCGGCTAAGTTTCATGTCACATTTCATCGGACAGCAAAAAATGTGATTACCCGACATTAACAAAGGGTTTTTAACGAACGCAATTAAAAAACACAAATTTTAATGACACTGTCGCACTTTACACGAGTTTTTTTTTATTATTTCAGAATTCAAAACGAAATATTACTGAAAACACTTAAACAAATTTGTTTATCTTGATATCAGCTTGATATGGCTCTTTCAGGCCGATGCCGAAGAGCCTCAAAAAACGATCTTTTGTGTCTTATTTTTGTTCGCTCGCCTGACATGCACATCTAATAATGTTAGTTTTAATTATATAAAATTACACGGCGTTTGCATACGCCATTTTATTTGTTATGACAGTTGCTCCATTTCATGTTGGTGAAACTGTCATTTTTAATTTATCTTTTAATCGTGGTGGCCTTGGCAGCGCTACATGTCACAGTGTTTCTGAGAGTCGTCAGTCAAGCCCCGTTCGATTGAGATGGATTTAACGTCATGTAACGATCTAACGGAGAAGTCAAGTCTTTAACGGATATAAATGCGAAATGTGCTTCAAAAACAAGATCTGTGTGTTGTTAATCTGCTCCTTCATCCTTCCTCTACGCGGCCATGTGATGAACCCGCGACTTGTCGCCTTTTTAAAGACGTGTGATGTCAATCTACAACAATAAATAAATCAATATTATAATCACTCATAAAAATAAGAAAACGTTACATTACTTTGATACACCACCTGTTGTTGATTTTATTTAGGACCGCAGTTTCGTATTCAATACATATTTGAACATAAAAGTAACTGTGTAAGATCTACAAGAACATGGTTACGTAATGAAATATTTTTCCAAAAAACATATTAAAATACCTGAAAAAGTACTTTCATTTTAAGCTATAAAACTTTAATGTTATAAATAAATTTAAACTTTAATGTTATAATTTACATACTTAGAAATCTACAAAGAAATACCAAAATAATGAATATTAATTTCAAATAAAAACAAATGATAAATATAGAATTCCAAACATAGACAGTTAACCCACGTTTTGTTCACTTCTACTTTAATAGTGCGCCATTTAACATTTAAACCAATTGATAAAAAAAAATATCTTCTTGTGTATAATATTTATTCTCATAGGACTTGTTTTGAATAATACTTGTATATTAAATTTTTTTTTTTTTTTTTCAAATATTGTTTAATAAAAAAATATTCTGATAATAACAAAATAAGTATTCATTTTATTAATTGCCATTGTTGTAATTGAATTGTTATTACATCCTCGTAATAGGCGTTGCAATATTTTACACATTATGTCCTGACCTTGGCAGCTTAATTGACTGTTTCGGGCTTTTAATGAGAACAAAGAACGAAAGTGTGGTTTTATTCCTCGGAGATTCCCCTCCTAAATCCCTTACCCATCCCCTTCCAAGAGGCACACCTGCCCATTTAGGGGCCCTGATTTAGGACTTTGTTTTCTTCTTTTGATGATAAAGTATGTAGAAAATCTCCCGTAATACTATTCACTTATAACTAAAACCACTTTTTATTCGCCAATTTTATTACCGCAGGGGTGAATTTAAATAGCGGTATTATTTTCATCGTATCATGGGTTTTGAAATTTGCACAGAATACTGGAGATACGATGGTTTGACTAAGATATAATACATTATAATAACGACTTAAAGAAGTGAACAAGGTAAACTTCTAAGCTAATGTCACAAACCTGTGTGTGACATGATATTTCGGATGTCCAAGGAATTCATTAATACACACAGCTGCCTTTTTTTCTAGCATTTACCAATTTTGCATTTTTTTTAGGTGAGCGTCTTATCATTCATTTCGATCTTCTCTTCACCTGTGACTGCGATTCAAATATATTTTACGTTTTTTTTGTCAGTAGCACTTTTGTGTAGTAGCCATATTTGTTCAGAGGGGACTCCCTCTAAGCTTATCAATTGCTAACCTATCATAATGTAAATTAGTACATCATCATATATACTTAATCGTCCTACGGTGTGCTGCGGGTGTAAAGGAAAGTTCACTCCAGCTGCCTTTCTTAACACCTCCGAGCTTCCGTCGTTTTTAAAAGCCGTAACTGAAAACTAAAAATATAATATACTCAGAAAAGCATTAAAAATACAGCTGACATTATATAAAGCTTGCACAATGGCGAGTGACGTAGCTTTATGGCAGCATTACGTGATTACCATATTCTACAGTTAGGAAGCGGAAATGCAATGATGATAAATGTTTATATTCAAAATCAAATACACTCATCCATCGCAACATGTACGTTGGCACTATAAACTTACCTATTACATTATGAAATCAATTCCAAGGTTATGTTAATAATAAGAGTATGAATAATAAAATTCACTAAGCAAATCTCAAATTTAGTATTTTATATTATATTTTTTACAACACATCGATGTGTTGACGTGATTGTCTTTTATTTTATCAAATATCTGTAATACAATATATGGGCTTAAGTGCCTTGAAATGTAGACATGGGTGGGATGTCTTTAATCACGACTCAGTTAGAATTGGCTCGGGAACATTCTGTTGAGATAAAAACTTCAAAAGAATTCTTCAAAAACTGGAGGTGTGTCGTTTTACGTACAACTGTACCCCGAAGCAAATAAAACTGAACTTTTTTATATTTTATTATCAGAAAATTCAAATAACACCGAGAAGATTTTTACGCTCTACACATAACACAAAGACAAATATTTTTTATTTATTTTCAAAATTTCTTAGCTTTGCATAAATATTTAAATGACTTCCATCACATATTTTGTACCTAGAATAGTTTTGAGTAACTTATTTTTTTTAGTTTTCTCAATTTAGTTGAATATTATTCAAGAAATAAATATGATTTCCTTATAAGTCAAAGAAAATAATCATTCCGTTTAAGCTCTATATTTAGAACATAAAATCACCACAAACTGCCGCAATTTAGTTTTTTCATTGGTTATTTTACATGCCTTTCCCAAGACAAACCTGCACCGAAAGTTCCACCTATGAACATACACTCGTATGATTCCCGACGACCTCCAAGGTAGGATTCTGTGAATTTGAAGACACGGCTACTCTACTACGGCTACCTAGTATCGGAGGCATGACTTTACAATTTATCAAAATGTATTTTTAGGATGATCGTATTAATATCTTGACGCTCCCAAAGCGCACTTTTTGGTCGTGAAGTATGGCTCAAATCAACAAACAACACGCAGTAAGAAACAGGCGGTTACAATCCACGTTTTGATCATCGTCCAATGTTACTTTAATTTGGTAGTCTTACAAGACCCACATTTACAATGTGCAATTTCATTGGGTTGATATTGTAAATTATGATTTAATGTTAAATACTATTATTAATAAATATAAAAAGAACTACTAATGCAGATAGAAATTCGCAAACCAACATTAGAATATGTAAGAAATATGTTTTTTTTTTTCTTTCTGTAATTATCTTTGTAAGAGTGGGATTTTCTTGTCAAATAAAATGATATCCAAGGAAATATCGTTAAAAAAATCAACTTCCCTGTCGATGGCCATTGTTCCTGGCAGGTTAGTAATAGGAGAGTAGAGAGAAAAGCCAATTCAGATCAGTAATTGTTTGCGAACGATGATGAATGGCATTGACAAATCTTCTGTCCTTACAGGACCGGATATGGTTGGAACAACTTGAATGGTTGTAATACTGTTACACAAATGCAACAGTAACTTATTAAACTATTCACGTAAAATAACATTTTGATTGAATGATTTAAAATCAAATAAATCAATTAAAAGCATGCATATTTTAATTAATTAATAACAACATACTCTCACTTCGGTCAGAGAAGTTTTAGATTCTTGGGACCCAAAATATACCCAATATTGAAATACAAAAAGGATACTTACTACGATAGGATACTACTAATAAAATCGACAGGAACCGGAACTCTAGATGCTCTGTTCACAATGACTCAGATGATTTATAATACAGGAATAGCGCCAGAAGACTTCAAAAAGTGTGTAATTGTAACTCTGCCAAAGAAGCCCGGAACAACAAAATGTGAACAACACCGAACACTCAGTATTCTATCCCATGCATCCAAAATACTGACCAACATAATCCTACATAGAATTGAACCAAAAATTGAAAAGACTCTCACTAGCGATCAATTTGGATTCAGAAAAAGAATGGGAACCAGAGAAGCAATCTTATCCCTGCGTACGATCTTGGAAAAGAGGATAAAAGTGGACCACGATACATATATTGCCTTCGTGGACATTGAAAAAGCATTTGATAAAGTAGATTGGGAGAAGCTCTTCGATGTAATGAAAGAAATTGGAGTCAAATACAAGGAACGAAGACTCATATTTTCACTTTACAAAGAAGAAGCTGCCATAATATCACTTGGAAATGTCCAAAAGGAAGCAAAAATACGTCAAGGGGTGAGACAAGGATGCTCTCTGTCGCCTGTACTCTTCAACGTATACATACAAAATGCAATTAATAACATCAGGGAAAAAATGGGCCATAGAGAGGGGGTTAAAATACATGGCCAAAAGATTGATATGATAAGGTTTGCTGACGACATTGCTCTGATTGCTGAAACTGAAGATGAACTCACTGAAGCGCTGACATCCATGGAAAACATATTTAATTCAAACTACAATATGAAGATAAACAGCACAAAAACCAAAGTCATGAGAGTAAGCCGCAATGAGCAGCAGAAAATTAACATATCAATGCTAGGAGTACCCCTAAAAGATGCAAAAGAATTTGTATACCTTGGAAGTACGATCACCTGGGATGGCAGAACAAAAAGAGAAGTCAACAGTCGAATACATCAAGCAAGGCTAGCTTTCGAAGAATATTACTTTAGGGCTCCGCAAGCAACTTGCCAAAACACTTGTTTGGAGCATCTTAATGTACGGCTGTGAGACATGGTGCTTATCTGAAAGTGATAAAAAAAGACTAGAGGCCTTTGAGATGTGGTCGTACAGAAGAATTCTCGGAATTTCCTGGAGAGACCACGTCACGAACAATGAGGTTCTCAGGATAATCAAGGAAGATAGGCACCTAATAAGAACCATCTCAGAGAGGCGAGCCCGATGGATTGGTCACATTATGCGACACGATGGTCTTCTTCACGATATTGTGGAGGGGATGGTTGAGGGTAGAAACTGTAGAGGGCGCCCTAGACGGGAGTATTTACAGTAAGTATTCGAGGACATGAATTGTAGCGCTTATGCTGAGCTGAAAAGGGTTGCGGAGGACCGAGAGGAATGGAGATCGAGATGCAAGATTCTGTTGCTGCAAACCAATCCACCGGATTGATACTACGAAGAAGATAGTTAGGAATTGTGACAACAAAAACCACGTCATGAATATATCATATAGAGAAGGCAGCTATAATATGCTTATATTATGGCTGCCTTCTCTTCAAATTCTAGGGTATCTGTCCACTCTTACGCCCAACTTACAAAACTAAGTGGTGGCTATTTGTGGTGATCATCTGACGGTTATAAGAATTTGATCGATGGACACTTGATCATAATATATAAAATTATATAGAAGTGATTGTAATGTTTCCTTAACAGAAGAGTTTAAAGAAGAGATTCAAGTTATCATACTGGACTATTATGAAGCAATAATGAAAGAGATAGTATATTATATACCTTTATTTGCTTAAGCTGACAACTTATTTCTTTGTTGAAGTTTGTTCCGAGTAAATTAGCAGTAATTCGGATCAAAGGGATGTTCGCCTTTTCTAAATTTAAAAATGATTCCAAAACAATAGAACAAGCAACTGGCAATAATTTCCGGGGAAACTCTGTTAATAGACAATAAAGCAAATGTCATTTTTCCCGGCTTCCGTTATCAGATCGTTAACGAAAACAATACCGAGAGCGAAAACGAATTCGAACGAACAAAAAATATATTTATTTAATACATTTTTATCGGCGCTCAATCTTTCAATATGACATAAACGAAAAAATGAAAAAAAGAAGAACAGAAAATATAACGTGATAACGTTTTTTTTTCTTTGAAAACTCTATTAGTTTTACTGATTTTTTTTTATTGTATTTTTTATGAGTTCACTAATATTGAAATAATCTGAAAAATTGAAAAAGGTTATATGGTTTTAACCTGAGTCAAATTAAATAGTTAAATATTTTTTATTCTTGACAGTTGAATAGTTATGTTAAATTTTGTAGAATGAAGTACAAAATCTCTTCGTTACAAGGGGAAGTAACTTAAAAATACGACAGAACTCTGCGCTTGAAACTGCTGAACATGTTTTAACGGAAGCTACAAATTCAAGTAACTGCTTCTAATCTCTCATATAAATTAGTTTACAAAAAACAGAATTAGACCTTGTATCTTTTTATCTCAATATATAGATATTTTCATTAAATTCATCCAAATTATCACGCGAAATAACAATTTTATTTCTATACGAGTATGTGAGATGAATACTGTCACTGGTAGATAAAAAATAATAAAATTTATGATAATTAGTATGATTAAATAAATAAGATTTTTTTAAAAGATATTTTGTTCTTGAAATATAAAAAAAATGTTTTTGCCTAGGAGTTTCTGATGATCATAAACAGTCCAATTCAATAAATTTTATATTTCGGCAATCAAACGATTTATCATTCGCCGATTTGCATCAACCAATGATTTTATTCTGTTTTTATCAGGTACAACTGACTTTTCAGAACGTGGTGTATCTTCAACATCAAAATTGCTTGATTTCAATTTTGCAAACTTATTTTGGAATTTTATCAGAGCCATCTAATGCATACGTATTTTTTTTCTTGACGAGCATTTTTACTTTATGATACTTAAAAACATGCTGCAAATGCTGTTTTCACTTCTCACATTTGAAAAACTACCAATCATAAACAAATGCATCAATCAGACTCTTTCACAAACAGGTTTGCTTTAATGATTATGCGGTTTAAGTGTGATGTTTGGTTTGAAAAAATACAGTTAAGTCCACAATAGTCCATTGTGTTTACAATATAATAAATAATAAAAGGAAATATCTTTATTTATAAATATTTAAATAATATACCTTTATTAATAAATTCTACTTACTACGAACTATGGCAATATTTAGTAAAGATTGACCTGGTTTCAACATTACTTATTTATATGTACTAGAAACCCAAGCAATAAATTTCCATGTTTTCGTTTACGTTACTCCATAATTAGCATAATATTTAGTATCTATTGTGTACCTGTGATTATTCGGTTACGGAAGTATTTTACTCAGTCTGTTGCCAACTGCTGTGGCCCGTCCGTTAATTTACTTCTCAACTGCCTTTTCTCAGAATTATAGTATGCCGTGAATAGATTTTCTAGCCTCTTTTTCAAGTGTAATTTGTAAGGGACGCTGAGAAAATGTTTAATTCTCCAGCGGTGGGAACTCCCACCTTCTCGCAGTCTATAAAATCGAAAAGTTTTTCAAAGATAAGACGTCTCAGAAGACAGATAAACCGGCCCCGAGAAAAAGAAATCGCTCCAACTAAAGCACCCCAAATAGACACAAGGACCCTAGCAGATCCTGGCAGGGCCTCGAGCGATAGTCTGGCCCTGTAAAAAATAGTAGGCTTTATTGGGAACACAAGTTCTTTCAGATATTTAAAACATGTTGTCAACTTATCTATCGAACTGCTAAGTATTCTAGCAAAATGTCCAGATACCACCTAACTAACTTACGACACAACAAGAGCGAAACTTTAAGAGAAGTACTTTTTTATATAGGCTGTTTTTCATAATCGCTGATAGTGGGCAAGTCCCTTTTATAGATTTTAACAAATTCTTTTTCTCAAATAAATGCCAAAAATTAAATACATATTGAAATCTTAAATTATTTTATTTTATTTTAATTAATTTATTTATTTCATATCACTGTTGTTGAAAATTATTTTTCAATCTTCACTTCTAATGCTGGTTTCTAATGCCTTCTTAATCAACAATACATTTAGTGTTTTTTAAATGCAAGAAATTTTAAGGTCCCGTCTACAACAACATCTATCGCCATTATTATTTGTAATATTTTTTGTATAATATTAACGTGAATTTGAATACGTACAAACTGTTTTCCATCCTTCAATTTGCCTTACGATCTGAAAAAATACCATAGCATTTCTTTTTTTACCTATATTTACTTCATAACCATTTATTTTCAGTTTCATTTCACCCCCTGAACCGTTGATTTGTACAAAACAAACGTAGTCATAATTAAAATAATTATATAAATAATATATGATAGATATTGTTAGATTATCTTACGATAAAGGTTAATATCAAAAGTATTGAGTTGAATTTAGGGATACTTTACCTTTTTTAAAGAAACGTAAGGCAAAGTATAGTTCTTTGAACGCAATTCAAACAATAGAAGCAAACTATTCGCAGTAAATTAAGATCAAAATATATGTGCAAAGCAGAATCTCTTGTTCCTCGCAACATCTTTCTTCTTAAATCATGGGGACGAGGGCGGCCGCCGCTGGGAGAAAAACTTGAATTATTTTGTGGAAAAACTTTCGGCGAGAATTTATCGAGTAAGTAAATTAGCACTTTTGTCAAAACAACGTAGCGTAGGCCGTATTTCGTGTTATTACCCAGGTCGCTGTTAGGCGGTTCGTTACCAGCTGCCCCGAGGTGAAACACGGCATAGCTTATGTAACACACCTCACACGGACATAGTAAACACGAAAAATAATATCGAAATTTCAAAAGTAAGTCACACTGAACGGTTGCTTTTTTATAACTCATGTTTGTATAAGAATATGAAAGTATTTAAGTATGAAGTAGTTTTATGTAAACACATTAAATTATATGCCTAAAATAACACAAATTCTTTGTTCAGAGTTGTTGGAAATAATGTTGTATACAAACCTTATACATTTTGATACCTGTTATAATACTTATTGTATTCAGTTCTAATTTTGTGCCTACCACAATTTTTTTTCACAGAATTTTCAAATTACACATGCTTACACAAACCTTTCACTTTTTATTATTTATATATTAATTAATCACACGGATTATAATTATTTAATTATATGAATTTTTTTTAATTTTTATTAGAATATTATTTTATTATTTCAATATTCTAATCTACTTTTATAGATCATTGACTATATTACAATATTATTATTAATTAAATGTACATATACTATACATAAAATTCTTTTTTCAACGCGTTAATCCAAGCACAAAAATAACGGCAGAAGCGGGATGCGAACCGCGGTTCAGTCTATAGTTTGGTTCGAGACCCGAGTGGTACTTACTAAAATAAATAGACTGTCGGAAAGTAATAATATTAAGCTTGTGAATAAATGATGACTGATTGAATAGTACAAAATAAAAATATACATACTTTGAATATATACTATAGCGACATCTATCATACGATGATAACAATGACATAAATACTAGTTTTAACGCGAGGCGGTCCAGGCATAGCAATAGCTAAGTCGGCTGAGCGGTATGAATACCTGGGCATAGTTGGTTTCCAAGGTCCGCGGTTCGCATCCCGCTTCTGCCGTTATTTTTGTGCTTGGATTAACGCGTTGAAAAAGACTTTTATGTATAGTATATATATATTCAATTAATAATTATTTAATTAATTAACTTCACAAAATATCAAAGCTAATATTATTAGATATATGTATAATGAACTGTTTTCGTCATACTATATGGAATATATGTATGGCAAATTGTATTATAACTATGATATGCACAAATGCTTTATATGCAGTACCTTTAAGACGTAAATTATTATTTTTACAGTATTTTTGCGATAATCTAGTACGTGATTTGTATATGAAATTTTTAAAATTCATAATAATTAAATACTTGATCGTTATACGTTTGGAAAAAAGATAAAAAATATTATGAAATAAAACACAATGGTAGGATATATAATGTTGAGAAATAAATCACTTGAAAAATTTAGGCCTTTGATGAAATAATATATACGAGTACTTGCAGAATTTTTCACACTGATAATAAATCTATGATCGCTCGCTTAAAAAATCAATTTTAAAATCAAATTAAATCAGTTTTTGATGAAATGTGAAGAATATTCTAAAGTTCACATTGAAAAATAGACCACTAATGGTTTGCTTTACAAAAACAATGATTTAAATAAAATGCATATTATGTAATTGCTGGTTGTTTTACATTGAGAAATAAACCCCTGAAGGGTCAATTCTATTGATGATTTCTTATTTTTTTTATTTACTAATCAAAACTTGCTTAAAGTCTCAATACAACACTAAGTCATCAACCCTGGAAAAAAACCCTGCAATGGCGGTCGAAATATTGGATAGGAGTAATTCGCCACACACGGCTAAACCCAAAATTTACAATATCAAATCTGGCCTTGAAAACCTAAGAAGTTATTCTCAATGCAAGGGTTCAAAAATTGTTATTAAATATATGAAAATATAAATAAAAAAAGCAAAGAAAATATATAAACAATAAGCAAAGGAATATAATTGAACAAATAATACAGTCAATTAAACATAAATTACAGAATATTGACATAATCAAAAAGGATTAGATAGTTTAATATAAAAAACAGACATTTCAGGATATAATACAGAATAACAGATATGATGTAATAGCATGGTGTTTCACGTTGACAAATATTCTGTGATTGCTCGCTTGAATGATCAACGATTTTGATGAAATATGAAGTGGTTGCGGGGTGTTTCACGTTGAGTCAGACGATATTGATCCCAGTGTGTGTAAAAAATGAGCCGAGATTGAATAATTCAATCGGCCGTTTCGTGTTTAAGTGCTTTATGGTCATTTAATATATTCAAGTTATGATCAAAGCTGCTTGCCGGGTTTTATCGCAACAAAACAACGGAAGTGCGTGTGGAATGAGGCTATGTGGGAGCGTCCTGGGCCGGCGGAGAAGTCACGGTTTAGAAATTAAAATCGGAAAATTTTCATCGGCCAATATTTCGACGCGCAGATATACTAAGCGCTGAAAGATTGTAATAACCAATCGATCCAATTTTGAAAGCTCTGTTAATTGCGTCATATTTTGTATTTTCTAACGTATCCATGACAATCTTAAAATAAATTTCAACATCTTGTAAATTATATCAATCTTATTCACTACTGCTGAAGGCTGCATGGATAATGGATGTTTATTATTATTAATTAATTTTTTAAATTTTATTAGAATATTATTTTATTATTTCAATATTCTAATCTACTTTTATAGATCATTGACTATATTACAATATTATCATTACTTAAATATACATATACTATACATAAAATTCTTTTTTCAACGCGTCAATCCAAGCACAAAAATAACGGCAGAAGCGGGATGCGAACCGCGGACCTTGGAATCCAACCATATGCCCAGGTGTTCATACCGCTCGGCGAATCACGCCATTACTGTGCCCAGACTGACTGCGGTGAAACTAGTATTTATAGCATTGTTAGCATCATTACGACAGATGTCGCCATAGTATATATTCAAAGTATGTATATTTTTTTTTTTTATTATTATTCTATCAGTCTTCGTTTATTCACAAGCTTAATATTATTACTTTCCGGCAGTCTATTTATTTTTAGTAAGTACCACTCGGGTCTCGAACCAAACTATAGACTGAATGGATGTGAAACGACTACTTATAGTTCCGACTCGGACTTTATAACCAATCATTTACCTGTGTTACTGATGGATAATTTTACCTTCTTGATATTGTCTCAAGGAGACATTATTAACATGGGTATATGGTTGATTTTTATCCGCGGTTCGCATTTTATTATTTCGTTATTTTGTGCTTGGATTGACGCGTTGGAAAAAGAATTTTATGCATAGTATATGTATATTTACATAAAAATTCTTTTGTAACGCGTCAATGATCTATAAAAGCAGGATTAGAACCGCTGAAATAATAAAATAATATTCTACCGCTAAAAAATTCACGCCATTACTGTAATAATGACTGCTTGAGACAATATCAAGAAGGTAAAATTATCCATCAGCAACACAGGTAAATGATTGGTTATAAAGTCCGAGTCGGAACTATAAGTAGTCGTTTCACATCCATTCAGTCTATAGTTTGGTTCGAGACCCGAGTGGTACTTACTAAAATAAATAGACTGCCGGAAAGTAATAATATTAAGCTTGTGAATAAACGAAGACTGATAGAATAATAATAAAAAAAATATATACATACTTTGAATATATACTATGGCGACATCTGTCGTACGATGCTAACAATGCTATAAATACTAGTTTCACCGCAGTCAGTCTGGGCACAGTAATGGCGTGATTCGCCGAGCGGTATGAACACCTGGGTATATGGTTGGATTCCAAGGTCCGCGGTTCGCATCCCGCTTCTGCCGTTATTTTTGTGCTTGGATTGACGCGTTGAAAAAGAATTTTATGTATAGTATATGTATATTTAAGTAATGATAATATTGTAATATAGTCAATGATCTATAAAAGTAGATTAGAATATTGAAATAATAAAATAATATTCTAATAAAAATTAAAAAATTAATTAATAATGTCTCCTTGAGACAATATCAAGAAGGTAAAATTATCCATCAGTAACACAGGTAAATGATTGGTTATAAAGTCCGAGTCGGAACTATAAGTAGTCGTTTCACATCCATTCAGTCTATAGTTTGGTTCGAGACCCGAGTGGTACTTACTAAAATAAATAGACTGCCGGAAAGTAATAATATTAAGCTTGTGAATAAACGAAGACTGATAGAATAATAATAAAAAAAAAATATACATACTTTGAATATATACTATGGCGACATCTGTCGTACGATGCTAACAATGCTATAAATACTAGTTTCACCGCAGTCAGTCTGGGCACAGTAATGGCGTGATTCGCCGAGCGGTATGAACACCTGGGTATATGGTTGGATTCCAAGGTCCGCGGTTCGCATCCCGCTTCTGCCGTTATTTTTGTGCTTGGATTGACGCGTTGAAAAAAGAATTTTATGTATAGTATATGTATATTTAAGTAATGTTTATTATTATATTTATGACTTGGTTATATTTAGTGATGTGGATTGCATGTAACATGTAACACAAATGCAGGAAGGCTATTAACGCTACGCTTTTTATAAATCAATAAGTATTAGATTACAATACATACTCAAGTGTAAGTGACGAGTAAAAATAACGAAAAGAAAATCAATGAAGTATCCAAAGCATGATAATTTTACAAATTTGTCCATATTGTATTCTCTACGTTTTATAACACTAGCCATGGCATGTCATAGAGTCTAGCGATCCGTGTTTCTGAGAACGTCACACTTTATTATAATGTCATAAACGGATCACTATCGACATAATGAAGTTCATTCAAATGTAATGCTATATCTTAAGATATTAAAACGTTTATACTCGTAAATATCCTTTTTCGATAATTATGTGTCTTGTAATCCCGTAGTCGACAACGCATCATAAATACTATGGTTAATATAGAAATGGAGAATGGTATGAGTTTTGACAAAAAACATAGTAATCGACACATTTATAATATTTGCATTTTGCGATAGATAATGTATTTTTTATACTACGAGTAAAATGTCAGATATTTATAACATTTGTAATACAATACTTCGTTTTTGGGTCCAGTACTTTAGTCTTACTTACTTCGTACTTCGCTCTTACTCGCAATCTACCAGCAAGTGATAAAACAGTGCTTAGTGTGATCCATTTATTCAAAATCTACGATAATTTATCAATGAGTATACAATACAGTACTTATTATTTTTAATCATATTTATTTTAATAAACAAGTATAATTGCTTAATGAGTTATTATCACTGCGTCAATTTGATTTGTCTTTTTTTATTAATTCGACAAAATATTATCGCGAAAATCATTGATTCGTTTGTTAAGATTGACTTTATAAGCCGTTCTCAAACATTTATGGTGGAATATGCCAAATCATCTTTTGAATTAATGTTTATTTGGCCAAAAAGTTTTCTCCTTGCAAACATCAACACTCCCTCGCTACCCCATTCCAATTGAAAATTAAAGACAAATGGGTACTTATTGGAAAAAACTTAGAGGCGATTTATTAAAGTATTCCATTTTATTATTAAAATAAAAGTTTTCATGAGTTTTCGATCAAAGAAGAGATAAATGTTTCGTAACCATTTTTGACAAATTCAAACTAATGAGGTTACGTTTTGAAGATTAACCTCGAGTTACGTGACTTTGATGATGTTTTATATGGTGTGTGTATTTGATTTGAATTAATTTTATATGGCAATATACAATATTCTACTGTTTGATATGTGAAGTGCGTTGAACCACACTCGAACGTAACCGCTTTATTATTAACGTGTCATGTTTTGACATTTATACGAGTGAAGACTGTAATTATTATGCATTGATCAAAAACCATCATTTACTAAAATAATTATAAATAAACATGATTACCATCCCATCACGTTTTTCAACCAATGATGTTTGAAAGAAAAAAAAAAAAGTATTAAATAAATATTATTTTCAATAGACAATATAAGAGATATCATAAAACAAAGAATTATTTATTTAAACATTAATATTGATTAAAAAATCGTTATTATTGGAGGGATTCCGGGAGACAAAGCTGACATGGAGTTAGCACTATACCGGCAATTTGTGACAATCATATGCTCCTGTTAAAAGAGCGGTTATGGTAAAGTAATGATGATGTTTATCATTTTCGAAATTTTAGCAAAAATATACCTCTTCGTTGACAAGTTTTTTTTATAACTTGGATTTGTTAATACACTTGGTTTGATATTTACGTCGTATTTCTTAAGAATACTTAATATTTCATGAATCTGGGTTGATAATATTTTTAATTTTTATAGGTATATTCGAAAAATTGATTTTAAAAATCGCATAGTCATTTACTCGTTTCAAAGAAATAAAATTGTTCATAAAGGGGTAAAGTCGCACGAATCACTTTTCGTTTTGTAAAGTTAATACCTCTTTAAAAATACTATTACAGTAGCGAGACTTTCTTTTACCTCCAACTAATCTAACTATTAACTCCGGGAATGGCCGGATAAGAAATATGGATCGGTATTCTCGCGGGGGTAATAGAAAATTTCTACGTATTTTTGTGCTTTAAACTTTAAAACTGGCTGCACGTTCTCATAACCTAGCCTTCTAGAGATTAGAACAAGGCTTGGCAAATAACTACAATGGGTCTTGCAATCAGTGGTACTCTTATTGAAAACAAAGTATTGTACTGTGATTGTAAATAGCATTGAAAACTATTATTAAGATTTTATATTTTTAGTTTTTGCTGTGCTCTAGAAACTTCTTATCCAACTCATATAACTTAAAACACTAATCACCAGTTATTATTATGTTATGTTAAATTATGTTATTCTTTTACTAAAGAGGTTCCATAGTTTTAGAAAATTTTAGAGCAATAAAATGCAACAAATAAAGCAAGTATTATTTATTAAAGTAGTATTCGTTATTTCAAATCATTTCCAGTTTTCAAATAAAAATAATGAAAACATCATGTAACATAAAAACAAACAATAATCACATTATCTAAGAGAGTTAATGATCTTACTAAAATGAAAATCTAAATTCTTACCAAAAGAAAATTCAGTCATATTGTGAAAACAGTTTCTTCTGAGAATATAAAAGACTTGGTTAAATTGAATCATTCGGAAGTCGCAAGAGAGCATAAATTAAAGCAATATTTTTCATGACTTTCACTATTCCACAATGCGATAGAGAACTATTCATGAATGTACTCTACTGTGAGTTCAAGGAGACAGAGCTGACATGAACCGGGGTGAAGACGATGACGACAGACACTGAACTTTCTTCTTTCCATCCACATCATATGTGAAGCAATGGTCACCACAACTTGCCGCCACACAGCTCTGTCATCTATATCTCTGAACCCGAAGGTTTACTTGAGTACATATATCATTTACGACAGATTCCAAGGCAATAGCTCGTGAACTTGAAGATTATAGAATCCAAAGAATATTTATGTGATCACTTTCAGCAATTTTAAGGTTATCGGATGTCTTCTTGATGTTTTTTTATCCTAAACTCTTTGATTCTAAAATCTTTTTCAATCAAATAACTGATCATTATAACAACAATATGTGACATTACATACGAAACAAATTTCCTATAAAATGCGTAATTTAGAATAAAAAAGACATATAATTAAAAGTTGTGCTTAAAAGTTTACGCCCACTAACTACATTGGATGAATGATGTGAACGGTCCAACACTTTGCTAGACTATGTCGAAAATGGATATTAACTTTTGTCATGTGTACAATATATCGCAGTATAATAAGGTTATGTGCGCAAGTTGTAAGCTCAGGGAGAGGGTGTCACTTCACTGGTTCCAGTGGGGCCTCTAATATATTATTATTTGTTTGCGTTTAAAACACCATTTCTCATTAAGGTCTAACCACAAGTGGCGTACTTAGGTATATGTTTGTCTTCCTCTTCCCGGCTACACAGACGTGAGGTATTAAGCCCTACATCACAGAAGGGTTTTCATTATAAATTACGAATTATAATATTGCTCGCGACGTAAATTCGATATGTTTAATTTGGATACGAATTTATACTTAATCTGCCTAATTACTTTTAATAATTCCAAAGGCATCTTCTTTTGATTACATCGGAATCCTGATTTTGAAACTTGCCTTTACTTTTTACGAGATTATTTAGTTTAAGCTTCATTGTTGTTTAACTTTTATAAATGTTATGAGAACTGTAATTTATCTCATTGAATGCGAAACCCCGCTCTTAAAGTATGTGGATAACACCTCTCAAAATGATCCATATTAAAGAAAGGTAAAATGGATTTTAGACACCTTAATAGAGCAGAAACTGCAACGGTTTTTTCTTCAAGCCTCCTAGCTCGCGCCGTCGGAACCATACAGAGAATGTACTCGGAGGAGCTGCGAAAGGAAGAGCTGGCATGGGATGATGTGATGACCATGACGGTTGACAGCCTTGAAGCAACAGTTCATGATGTACATATGATCCAGTTAGCAAAGCGGATATGACATTGATAATGAGTATTTAATACATTTCATCGAGTATCATTGAATCTAATTATTATTTATGCTATGGATTAAAGAAGTTATATAGAACTGTAATAAAATGGTTTCCATGTAAAAACATAGTAAGTAGAAGATATTAAAAAAAAGTGTTCATTGTAATAATAAATATAGTATTCCTTTTTTTACGTCCATAATTTGTTTATATTTGTAAGGTTTCTTATATTTCTTATATAAGCAACGATATTCGCCTAATCTCTAAGATCAATTTAATCATAAATAGTGTTTGACGGTTTAACAATGATTTTAATACAAAACAAGAAAAATAACAAGGTATTTAAATAGAAGATGAAAATAATAAAATATTTTAGAGGTGTTGTAAATGTGGTCTTTAGCTGATAGTTTTATTGTGGATACACTCATATGCTGCAAAGAAGAATACGGTTTGTTAAAAATTCAGAATACGAGTAACTATTTGTTTTCTATTTTCAAACAATATATTAGTTTTAGATTACCTCTTAGCAGTGCGAAAAGAAATCCTTTATTTGGAGGATATTGCACTTTTTCGTTATTCATGTATTCTATTATCTTCACTTCCCTACCCGGCCACCTCCAGCCAGGATCTACGTAAGTAGATATGTTATAAAAATAACGCGCCGGCATATGGATTCTGTACGTACAAAAGCAATTCGAGCTCACTTCAAAAATAGAAGAGTACTTCCAGCAAATTCTAGTTTACTATTTGTTTGAAATTTATTTAAATTAAAATAACGAAAAGGCTTTACTCGGAAAAGAAAATTCCACACACGTATTTATTAAAATAAGATTTTCGCGCATCTCGTGTCTGTCATAAATTTAACCTTATCTTGTCGTTTGTTTTAACAAAATTTAATTTTTCAAAAGATGTCTTGTTTCGTCATATAATACTTTTTTTCTTATAAGTCTTTAGATCATAATGCTCGTATGATTACACTAAACTTATTATTATTTTTATACAATTATGAACATATAATATGTAGCCATTCTCTTTCGATATCCGTTATTTATTCATAACGTATGGTCGTTAAGATTTTCTAATGAAACGTGTCAGCTGCCAGTATCTTCAGTTCGTTTCAAGACAGCTCCTTTACACAGATTTCTCTCAGAAGTTAAATAATATGCGTATGACAGTGGTGAAACACCGAAGCCTTGATAAAAAGAATCGTTATGTATGCTCTTTTCAGAAATTCGAAAAAAATATAATAAATATCTTCCTGCTAAGACCATAATCATTTCTTAGCCGACTAGTGATAAAATCGTATCATAAAATCAATAATTTTATATCGTATTTTAAAAATAAATTATTATTGTCGAAGCTAAGCAGAATGTTCATTGCTTTATTTTAAGAAGTAATCATTAAGTACTTATATAATATTTCGTTTTACTTTAATACAGTTTCAAAATTTCCATCGACAGATTTCTCAGTGATCAGATATTTCTTAAAACGTTATTCCCATTACGATTCGCATAATGAAAATTAATTACAATTTAAAAGAACTTTTCCCTCCGCAGGTGGGTAATTTTATTCTGAAATATATTTTTATCAATGGACACTTTAAAAGCAAAGTATTTTCATCGTTTAAAACTTTTCTCAATACTTACTGGAGGACAAAGTAAGGTCTTTAGGGTATAATATTTAGTAACAGCTCACAGCAGACAACAATATGGTAATAACAAGCAACTTTTACTTAGAAACCGAAAAAAAAACAAAGAAAAACAGTTTATTACGTTTTCTTATTACTTATAACAGAGAACACCTGGGTCCACTTTTTAATTTAGCCTGTATCAATAACAGCTATAAATACTCTTGAGAAACTTGGAGCGAATTTTAAATTATACTGTCAATTAAATTCTTTGCAATAAAAGGTAATGTGAATTTTTTAATTTTTAGTATAAAATGTGTATTGTATTGCTAAAATAATTTATTATGACTCCTGTAAAGTAGATTCTAAAAATATATCACAAAAAGAGTCCTTAGAAACATTTATTTTAATATTTAATTACAATTTTATTTTTTAAGGATAATCTTTAATATTTTAAATAAAATGTTTCAACTATAATAAGTCTATTTTTGTTAAATTAATAGTGTTTATTTTTAATTAATTGTATACATTTTTTCAGCTAGTGTAAAAATTCTTATGTAATTATTTGAATCAATAAAATGATACTCATCGTATCGTTATTTGAGTATACTTGTAATTGATAGACAGGCGTCATAGTCTACGTGTAATTTCACGCATCGGCTAATCCCCTTTATCCGCAACAATATTCTATCGGTAATCACGAAAGAAATGTCGAAAGATAAAGGGAAAATAAATAATATATCTGTTCGATTTGGATATGTGAGATCGGGGCGCGAGAGTGACAAGATAATTTCATCAGGGCTAAACGGCTTTAGGTTTGGTTTCCCGGCGAAATTGGAAACTGAAGTAAACATAAAACTATTCGCCGTCCGGGAAATCCATTCACACCGGAGGAGGGAAAAACTTGGGCAAAATCAAACACCGGCATCGTAAAAAGTCGCCAACTTCGGCAAACAATAATGTGGGGTACTTCATCTTTCTCTGTATAGCATCGACACGCAGTAATACCTCTCTGTGGGCTAGAATTTGGCAAAGTATAAAGTCTCTTTCCTCGATAGGGATTTAAGTTGTTGAAATTTGGACGTCTTAGAAGATTATTTTTACTTCATCGATGTTTATTATGCTATTAGACTACGGACATAATAGTTAACTTGCTGGTTGTATTGGTAACTAGTTGATTGCCTATAATCTGAAAATAAGCAATCACACAATTAGATTACATTTAGCAACTTAATTGTTATGTTATCGAAATTCCTTTTACAATATCAATTTATTTTTATAGTTTTTAATATTCTCGTCCGTGTATTATAATCTTTGCTGTTACATGATTATTTTATGTATGACGGGCCGCATAATCCAATGGTAAAAGTTTTTGTTTTGTCATTAAGACAACGTCAGTTCAAAACCTGACCAAGCTTGATTTTTTTAATTGATTGAGCACCGAAATATTTTTCTGGTATTCAGCCGCAGCCTTTGTATTCATAATATGGAGCGGATATGGTCCAAAATGTTAACAAAATAAGCGATTATTTATTTTAGTGTTGTCATTTTCTAATAGTCTTAATCAATATTTTTAATAAAAAAAGTTTTTTATGCTGATTACGAACATCTACGTCCTTCAAATAATCATACAATTTTAACCAATTATATCTAAATTGTTTATTTTTATTTTTCAATAATCTTAAAATACATAATATAAAAATATTATTTTATACTATGACGTGAGTTGAAAGTCGTTCTTTTTGTATATTTTCATATTGAAAAACACCATAACATATTGCTTAAAATCGGTACAACAATATACTCGTATATACTTTATTTACGAAACTACAAAAACATTTTTTTCATATTTTTTATAAATCTACAATGCGCTATGTGCATCTCTAGTCTTATATGAAAATTTCATGATATCAATATTTCATATCGTTATATTTATATTTCGTAGGCAGCGTGATTAACCCGGACACTTTTAAGTGCAGCATGACGATGATGATAATTATGATGGTTTCTCACTCCTTTTCTCGAAGGGGCTTACAAGACCATAAATAAAACAACTAATTTATTTTTATTCCAAGGCAGGCCGTCGACGGCGGCTTCAAGCGAGGCTCCTAACAAAATATTAAATTAGTAATCCCGCCGTACGTCTAGCTACCTCTAAATAAATGTACATAGTTAATTTTTTCCTCCGGTGAATAAAACCACAGTGTGCGCCTCGCTTAAAAGGGTTTCCCTCGCAGTGTCATATTTTTAAATACTGAAATTATTATTAACAAGCTTACCCTAACGCGTGCATATTAAAATATATCACTATTCAGCGAAGAAAGGCTCTCACTTAAGCCTTCACTTTGAATAAAAAGGACATTTTGAAAGCCGTTGCAGCGGAAAGTGTTATGTAAATATATTAATAAAAAACAATTACGCTTAAAGATACAAATAAATACAGAATACTGTCCTTGGATGACAGGGAGCTTACATTATATACTTAAGTTATCTCAGCAGATAAAGCCTTGATTGCTCTATTCCTTAAATATTTTATCAGCCAAAAAACCAAATATTTACAATAAGCTTATATTATATTATGAGACAAGTTTACTCAATACATGCAACTTATTTATACAGCAGTATTTAATTCAATTGACGGGCAGTAATTATTTATCAAACGGTCAGTTAATATAATAAATACCTAAAAAAAGTCATTAAAAAAAGGTCATTTGGCGCTAGAAAAATATCAATTAACAGTAGAAAAAAAAATTGGCAGTAAATAATTAATGAATGCTAATTAATAATAGGTTAGGTTAGGTTTTCATTTAATGGGTTAATTATTCTTTCATCTTACATTATTTTTTACCAAAATTAATTTTATATTACTGCTAATTTATTTAGTCTACTGCCGATACGTTTTATTACCTTGAATATGCTACTGAATAAATAAATACAGGCCTTTAATACATATTCAATTATACTTTATTATACTTAATTCTTTTGGAATGTGTTAATTTAATATATTTTTGACTAAGGTAATTTTAAAAATTAAATTGTTTCTCAGAGTGGAAATATCAGATTCGGCCTTACATTATATGAGACTATTTATTTTATACTTGTATAGCTATATATATAAAAAGCCGCGTAGATGTTTGATTACAGGGCCGGTATTTTCTGGCTGCTCCGCTGAGTTTGAGGTAATAAATTAAAAATAAATGCCCTCTTTTGTCGTCCGCTTTCAATGGATGGAGTTAACATCCTCTAAGAGTCTAAGATGGGGCATTAAAAAAGATGCTCTCTGCATATTATTCGCTGGTGAGGCAATCACAAAACACTAATGTACATTTATTACGGCGCATTGTTTAGAGTTTTGGGGAAATTTCGACTGTCTAAGTTTTTGACAGTTTTCAAATTAATCTTTCTCGTCATGTCCTCCTCCCGCCCTAGCCGTGACCAGCGCTTCTCAACCGGATATCCTGGTATTCCTTGCTACCATCATAGCATTCTAATATAACAAAAAAAACGATGTTGTAGGTATCCTAGAATGTTAACTCCAGCCATTGCCAAATACTGGAATGATGTTCCAGTATCTGTGTTTCCTCCTTTATACAATATGGTACTCTTTATGAAACATACTTATATACTTTTAATTGTGCGGCTGAACATGAGAAGTGCAACTGAGGGAAACACTTGAATTGCCCCGAAAGAGGACCTAGCCCCTGGACGTAACCAGGGGTGGAATATATGGAGGTCCCTTAACGGACCGTAGTAAGCAAGATGAGGACACAAATGAAAGCCTGGCAGTTTTACAGCGGACTGACTGAATGTGACTGCGGCGCGGAGCAGACCCTGTCACACCCTCTGGAGTGTGCGTTGTGTCCGAGTAGCTGCACCCAGGAAGACCTGATGATGGCCGGGAGTAACGCCAATTATCAATTCAAAATATGCTCTCAAACGCAAAAAATATTTTCTACATTTGCCATTCAGCCGCTCTGGATGAGTATCCGGAATGATTTCAACCATTTGTGTTCTCCTGCATCCGCTTATTGAAAAAAAATCACATTTTCCAACGCATTCTTTTATCACATCTGAAATTATTAAATAATCTCTTATTATTTTTCTCTAATTAGTTTCCATGATACTAAATAATGAGACTCAAAATGGTGCAAGCTGGAAAAAAATAGAGATTTCGTTCTCTGAATGCTTTTGGCTCTTATCATCCTGACAAACCATAAACTATTATGTATATCATACTCGTATTATTTATCATACATTATTTGTTCTGTTCTCCCTATCATAGTTTTTAAATAAACATTTACTTTTCTTTCTCCACAGTAATATAACGTGTATATATAGTAATTTCATGATATTCTTTTTAGAAAGAAAAAATCGAACAATTAGAGTTATCGACTACCTATAAAACATACAAAAAAGGTTGTTAGATTCGGTATCGTTTGAATATGTGTGATTTTTTTTCTAGTAATTGGTGGAACAAGAACAGGAGCGGAAATTTGGTTTCAGTTTTACTTTCGATATTCTTTGATAATAAAGTTTCGTTTTGGTCACTGTATATCATCAGTTCTCGTAAAGGATTGTCTCGATGGTTTGAGAAGCGCTGTGGCATACCCTTCGCATCGCAGTGAAACCAATTAAACAGCAAAACAATAATAGCTGAGTCCTTATATTTGAATTTGTAGCATTGAGGGAGCAAGTACCGGCGCGCCGCCCAACCTAGTGGCTGTAAGTGACAGAATGAATTTCACAAAAACTTCATCATCCTTAGTCCCCCTCCTTTGTCTTACCTAAATTATGCAGGAAAAATATCACATAAAAAATATCATCAGAATGCAACGAGCGTCGCGTGTTTTAGCACCGATGCTCGTTTGATGATCCAATTTAAGCAACATTATTTGCGAACTATATTTGAATCAATTACTGTCTGTTATACAATAGGTAACGCTAGAGTAGATGAGCCACCTCTTAAAACCAAATAATCAAAGCCTTTGGAATGTGGGTTTAATCATCCTAGAACGTCCCGTGAACACCATTTAAAAGAAGTCTCGTAAAAATGATACGTTATCCATACTTAAATATGGTAAACGTTATATTATAGATAGAATCAACGGAGAAAATTTCTCCATCACCGTATTTCTGTATTTTATATATATTAAGGTGAGAAGCCTCAGCCTTCGACTAACCGCAAATCTTAAGATACGTCTCTGCATAGCGGTGTTAGTTGGGTGCGGATTGACCCCCACCGTGGCTTGCACCTTTCTGGGTGTGTCCGCTGTGATGAACATGTCGCAATCGTACGTTTTGCTTTGTTCTCGCATCCGTGGCTCCAATATTGCATGCGGCAGTCAAGAGGGAATTGGGAACTGCGAAAGAAACCACGAGGTAAGAACCTCAGTCCCAACGTAAAACAAACTAACTGATGCTTTTAATTATCAGCCCTATTCTTCCATACCTGTTTTCTACAATATGGTCAAAATGCTGCCAAAACGTTCATCAGCCGCCATGGTTCTCGCTTCATCTTATATCAACCTTGCTTTTCTTATATCATTACTATCTACATTCTACATTAATAAAAACTGTAATATCTCTTCCCTTCTTGCATGCCATTGCAAATTTCAACATTGTTTATAAATTTGTCAAGTTCTGGAAGCCACTATTATTTTACCTTTATTCCAAGTCAACTTTGTATTCTATTGCACCAAGAAATACACTATGCGTTTGGTTTTCATAGCCTTCCATGATGGTGAAAGGTAAGAAGCTTGAAAATAATACTTGTAAACTGCATCCGAAGAAAATGTATTTTGACTAACTATAAAATTTAAGGCTCCCATAACTACCCACTAGTTACTGTCATTCACAAAATCAAACTGTCGTACTTCTTATGTGTCGAATACAAACTGTATGTAACCAATATCTTTGCGACAGATTATATTACAATACGAGTATATATTCGGTATTCCTGATTTAGCTTAAATATTATTTAAAAACTTTTTCATTACTTTCGATAATAAAACTTCCTTAATTAAATATTTCTAACATTCTTTGTCTGTCATTTGTTTTTTTTTAATTCAACCTTTTTGGCCTTAACCATTTTCTATGACTACATGCAATAAAAATCTATTTTCATAAAAAGTAGTATGTGCTTAGTTTTAAAAATATATATTTTATTTTAAAAGGAAAAAAATACATATTTTTAGATGTAGAGTGTATTTTAAGATTAAAAATCACTTATTTTTTGTATGCGCCGCCGATAGAACGGCACTGTGTTGCTTTAAGCATAAGATAGGTGCACCGATAGATTATCGCTCTGAAGCCACGGGTTAAAGCCAGATAAAACGTATTTATATAAGTGGTATTGAAAATGAATCGCAAATTGAATTTTAATTATATCAACTTATTTAATTTATTTTTGATATAATTTACATAAAAATAAATTCACTTGTATGAAACAAGCATAATTGACTTGAATTGTTTTCTTCTTATGCCGTCTATATATAATGGCCAAAAGCGTGTTCTGGCTTAGAGCCTCCGTACTGGTGAACTGGTGGGCTGGATCCGACATTGATTTATGAAAAAGCTGCATGGACCGCGAGCAAAGCGAAGACTATTAAGATTAAAACAATGGTGGCCGCTGAAAGAGTGTTGATAGAAAACTTAATGAAAAATAATAAAAGAAAACCAATATCGATTGGCAGAAGTTTGGCGGAGAGAGATAAAGTCTGAAGTGGCAAGTAAAAATTCGCTAATTATGAGAAGAACTTTAGTGCAACTCGGTCAAAAATAATATGAGCAAAGCTCTGTAATGTAAAATCGATAATACTAACTCTACAGTGTTAATTTTATTCAAATTCATAGTGATGCCAATTGCTTTTTTAATGTTTTTTTTTACATAAAATAAATTCAAAAAATAAATCATAATTAAACGGTGCGCAACAAGTTATTAATAAAGCATTAAAAACATCAGATTATGATCATGACTTTTATACTCTTTGGCTTTTATACTCTTAAATATTTTACAAACTAGACATTAGATTCAATTGCAAAAACATCCACGTCTTAATCAAAAAAAAAAAATTCAAAAGTATTAGCTTAGAATTTTGAAAGACATACATTTAATATCCCGTATAACATATGCAGTAGTTAGTAGTACAACACATAATAACTCCTTTTACCTCCTCATTTGTACATTTTCCGCCCTTGGTTGAGGCATACGACTACCAAAAATCACTGCGAAAAACAATGATTAACTGAAAATCAATTACGATTATTTCTTGTGGAACATTTGTATTATACCCAAGAAAATTTTGCTTGATTAACAATAGGACATAATAACGTGTAGTTTCTTACGATTGTAAAAGTTTTGAAATGATATGAAATACCCTGTTAATAAAAAATATATTTATTTTATTGTAGTTTATGGCACTCCCTATAAATGTTAACCGTAAAACAATAAAAATATAACCTTCATTTTACCTTGTTAATGAAAAAGGTTGGTAATCGTTTTGCTTAAAATATGAAAAGAATATATCTATTTCTGTTCTCTACGAAAAACATGACCCTTGACTATTAAATTAAATTAATTATATTATCCAGAACCTGGGTTTATATATAAGTTTGAAAAATTAAAATCACTGAATCACTGGCAAAAATAAGAAGCAAAATATTTTTAATGAATTTCAATTATTTATATAAATGCTCATATCTTCACACCAGCGATAATGGTATATTTTATTGATTATAAGTAAAACCTCAAAAAACTTCATATTATATAGTAGATAAAAGTCGGTTTCATAAACTGAGTTTTATCTCTAAGCTGCTGATATCTCCATTCTTTTCTGTGAAAATGCAGATCCGCTAGTCCCCCGGCTCCTCTCCGTTCACCGTATGTAACACACACAATTTTACGGTTGGTTTATGGCCGCTTTGTAATCAATTTTACCGGCGGAGAATCGGCTTCCGATCCGGGACCGGTCCGTGATTGAGGAGAGAGATTCACCGGTAAAAACAAAAACAATCCCTGCGATACGGGAATACGGGAATCCCGGGAATAATGCGGACCGGGTAAACGGAAAATAAGCAGGACGCGCGCAGCCGGGAATGCAAAGTTTTGCATTTAAAGTAATAAACAATGCAACGTATTGGCTGTACGGTAACGTGCCGACACTTCGTCTTCCTTCAGTGGCATTTCCTATTGGAAGTTGACAACCACGCGGATATATTTTACAATCCTTATTTGATAGATTTACTTTTAATTTTGAAATCATCAACAGCATGGAATAATAAACAAAGTGATCAAATGCGTTATTAGTCATTTTATTATTCTATCTAAAAATAGCAATGCAGTGATATGGTAAAGATAAAATATTACTGTTTTTTTTTTTAATTAACATGTTCAAATATTTTTCTTTAAAAAAATATTTTTAAAATCACGCAATATATACAATTTATTGGAATCAAATAAAAAGTTACAAAAAAATGTAGGCTTAGAATTTAAAAGCAAAGAATTGGTCGGGATAAAAACAAATGATAATTTTCTTGTTTTTTTTTTTAAGTTAAGGCAGATTTAATTAGGTTATGTTAAAATAAATAGAATGAACTATTTTTTATAATTTTAAAGAATTCTAATTTAAATTACCATAAATTACTTTTCTGTTCGAAAAATAAGAGCCACTTTTTATAGTTTCTAAATTGGAAAGCACTATGTATAATTAAATTTTAATATTTTCGCTTTTTTTTAATGCTTCTTTACGCGTTGTACACTTTTAGTTTTGTGCGGACGAGAAATCACGTGGCACTCAAATTACATTTTTCGATCCCTGTGTTCATAACCCATCACCGTGCCAATCTTTTTAGCCCACTCATGCTTTAGATTAACTTATTTTTCTTCGGAAACAACTTATTTATTCGGATAGGTACATCTTTGTATTACTCCACTGCCGTTCCGGAAAACTTCAAAGAACACGTCCCACTGGGGCCCTCTTTCTTTATAAAATACATTTCGTACCATCCGTATTAAGGTACAAATGTATTCCAGATATGTTTATTCGCTCACTTTTTTCGCTATCGATGAATTTGTGATGGTTTCGATAACTCTATTTCGCATTTTGAAATAACCTAACTATAAGTTATTTTGAACTTTGTAGTTGCCATTTTACATAATGTATCATTCGCTTGGTCCTTAACTATTGATGGCTTCACTGGGTTGAGAAGTAACACAGGATCAGCAGTTTATCTCTCGAATTCTTATGTTAGTAAATATAAACGGTTTTCTTATGTAAGAAGGTATCACGTTTATCTAAGCTATATTTAATTTAATTCTAAACAAGAGAGTGCTCTTGATATTAAACATTCAAATTGCAGCTATATGGCATCAGAATAATACCTTATTCAATGTGTATTCATTTTCTAATGGGTAAAGATCTCCTTAATTGATTACCTTTATAGTTTTAGGTACCAAAAAAATATTTTCGCAAATATTGGCAATACCACCAGCCCATTAACCCAAGTCTGTTGCTATCACTTAGAAATAAATAAGCTAACACACAATATTAGCAACTCTTGTTCCTTCGAATCTGAATATTCGTGATTGCTTAAAGGATAGAGATGTCTTTCGCTATCGGTCTCTGGTTAATGAATGGTACTTTTGGTGAGAATCTATGTAAGTCATAACAGATAAAACATATTCCTCATAGGCATATCATGAAAGAAAGTTTAAAAAAAATTAAAAACATCATAATTACAGTGTATACGATTTCAGGATAATTAACTGAAAACGAAATGAAAACAACTTTTAATGACTCGTGTCAACAACGTACAACGACAATAAAGTCTTGATATTATTGTTTTTCTTGTAAGCTTCACATTTGATGCTTTTATAAAAGCATTTTATTAAAAAACAATATATATTTTTATATCTGGGATTAATCTTTGAATTATATTATAAATAAAATGTTGTCACAAAAAATTGTAATTTTGTACTACATAATTAGTACTTTTTTTAAAATATATATATATAACTTATATTTATTATTGATTTCAAGACCCAATATAAGATATCACGTTTCAATATTCATAAAAGATATTTGTTAATAACATTCGAGACAAAAATATATTTATTTCATACATAAATTGTTGTTTGTTTATCAAAAACGTTTATTAATGAAATCAATTTCTCTGGAAACATTTAATTTATTTCATAATTTTACAAATAAATGGCTTCATAGAAAATCCATGAATAGTTATTTTTATTTAGAGTCCCCCTACAAAAAAAAAACTTTGAACGAAATTATTTTTTTTACATTCCATAATAGGTATTGACTGTAGAATTACGTGAGTTGCGTAATTTATTCAAAAAGTTCTATCCAAATTTATTTCATGCGGCCTATGAATTATTCGTTATATTTTCATTGTATGCTAAATCAATTCTAAAATAATACAAAATAATATTGCTTGTGTTTATTTTCCAAGAAGGAACTCTTATTATGGGACAACAAAATATGCTGGTACTTGTCCTTGACAACACATCGTGTCTCAGATACCCAATTTTACGGAGTGCATATAAATATGACTTCAGATTTATGCGGTCATAGTATGTCTTCTTAGAAGAAACAAAATTCTTATCGTCCGTAAATTTTCGACCTCTCTTAGCTCGGCACTGCTCATTTTTTCCCTTTTACGTGATAAAAATAGTCAAGCGATAAGTCAATTTAATATTTTTAATAAATATGATAAAAAAACACGGAATTTCTCTAATATTTTTAAACATCGAAAATCGTACATTGGAAGCGTTGTTCTCATTCAATCACAAAATTTAAGCAACCATCGACGCAGACCAAAATATAAATGGATGACAAAATAGTTTAGGTCTCGGGAGCTTTGGACTAATCACCAGATCTCCTTTAAAATGCTGTTTATCAAATACTCAATTATGCCTGTTTATCAGATACCTGATACTACAACAGTCGGGTATACAAACCTTCGGGATATTAGTCTGGAGTCCGTAGGAACCACGTATGCTTTCAAGTGGATTTTCACAGAAATATTTTGTAAGAAGTCATGGACAGATAGAACTATATGGGGGTTATTTGTAGTGACCATACTCTCATAGGTGAAGAACAAAAAAAGGAAAGAAAAATAATTTTTATAGTGTCATTCAAAAATATATTTATGAACATGTTATTTATTTTCAGAACAAATGTTTTGTAAGATTCTTTATCCAATTCTTATTTTTATACCAATCGTGACCTTTTGTAAGGCGAAGAGAACTCTTTCCGACATCTATGTCAAATTTTATTGAATCATCAGATGAACGGTATTTTTTTCTAGCGGTATCCTTCTGGTTTGTAAACATAAAAATACCTTCTTATTTTATCCATGTCCGTTTTTTTTTTCAGGTGAAATGAATGGAATATTTCTTATTCTCCAGTAAAAATGATAATAAATGAATGGTACAAAACTTTAATTAAAAATGAAAGAGTAAACTAAAAATACGCAAATTCAATCCCATTGTTATTTTAAAATAAATATCCTATTCTTTTCTCTCGGATCCAAAACAAAATACAGCACAGTTGGTTTCAAAATCTAATTTAGTTGAGAGAGACCAAATGCTAAACATCGAAAGTCACTCTCAAGAGTCACCGCCTGTGATTAAGTGACGTTGATTTAGACAGTTATATTAAAGCTAGAACACGAATAATATTATATTCTAAGGAAAATCCTTGAACACATATTGAAATACTAAGCCCAAAATAATTTACGAACTATTTTATGAGGCTTGGTTAGACTTATTCTAACTAATTCTCAATGATTATGAAACTATTTTTTCCATTTAGTTAGTTAAATATTAGTAAGAAATTAAATAGTTACACAATGAATAAGTAATACATAATACGAAACTTTCACTGAAAATAATACTTTTCAGGATTACAAAAATACAATAATGTGGTTTATTTGTATAGAAATATAGGGTATTTTTAAAAATAATAATTATTAGACTTTTTCAATTTGTTTCACGATACAATTATTGTTTAGTTTCTTCAACAAATACAATCAAATTAAAAGAGGATCCGCCGCGAAATAAATATTATCCTATGCCCCCCGTAATAAATTAATTGAGATATATAACTTAGCCGGAAAGGGTCAGGTCGTACCACGAAATGGAACTAAATTAATTAGAAGGCACCTATACATGCTGTAACCGTAACCGTGCAACCTTAGCTGGTGATGTGACCGAAGGTAGCCATAGTTGGAATAATTAAATTAATAATTACACTCAAAACTCAAATTTCGGAATATTACTCTACGGGCGAAGTTTGCAATATGAACATATTATATTGTGTAGTAATATAAATTATTGCAATAACAATGATCTTTGGCGTCCCAAGTCAAAGGACATGCTTGAGTAGCTCTTGCAACAGCGATAATACACCTTTTACATGAAATATATTAATGATCTAAATTATTGTTTTACGTAATTGGTTAAAATATTGGCTTCATATCTTCTAAATATTGACTTTATACGTAGCAATATTAGAATGTCATCGATTTTTATCAATGACAGCGGACCGACTGAATGTGAGAGCGTCACACCTTCTGTAGTGTGCGCTGTGTCCGAGTAGCTGCACCCAGGAAGACCTGATTATGGCCGGGAGTAACGCCATTGACGTCGCCCACTTCTGGGCAGACAGGATCTGACCCTGTTGTTTCAGACACGATTATAAATATATATATATTGATTTTCATACATTATTTCCTTCAAACGACTCAGTTTTTTCATTATAATTATAAAAGGATTACTTTCATCGAATCATGTAAATTGAACAAATAATCCCCAAACGTTAAAAAATCACATCACAGAACATCTACATTATAAAATATTTTATGTTCTCTTTAATGACAATATAAACGCGATTAATTATATTGGCTTTAAGGATTTATTTTACTGCCATTCTATTTCATTTTCATTATTTTCCTTAAGTGGTGCATGTACAATTCTGGCGTAGGCTTACGGGATATCGTACTTATATATATTAATCGATTTATGTCTGTCATATACAATATATATATTAATTAAATAAGGCAAACTTGCATAGCTTGTATGTTAAGTTAACCATGCACGTAGTTCGATGTTTTCTAATCGCTGGCTGGGCTAAAATCTAGATGGCACTTGCCCATTGTCTAAATTCCTCTCAACATTCCAAGCGCAAGGAAAGTTATGGCCGTACTTGCACCTTTATCAAATCCTTTGAGGGCATTGGCGTATCCATACATACAACGCCAACCTGTGCCGTATTTTTTTTTTTACCATAGAATAATCTTATATTATCATAGACCTTTCGTAACTTAACGTAACACAAATTAATCTATTCATATAAGTTATTAGACTACGTATTTCATATATGTACAATCTACGATATCGGTAGTATAAAATAATTGCCTTATTTCATATTTGAAAAAAATGAAAGGTTTCTTCAAGATTAAATTAAAATATGTATCTGCTTATAGGTGTAATTCCAAATGATTTTGTAATATATTAAGTTTTGATACAAAGTGAGTTAAGAGAACTTTATTAAATTAAAAAGATCTAAACTTATTGATATTAGATTATAAATACATGGTATCACAAAAACAAAATTTAATTTTTTAAAAATATTTTAGAAAGACGGGACTTCTTAAAATTTAAATATTATCCTTCAAAAGTTAGTAAGAATTGTTAATTATTTGTAGCATAAATTAAAATTACCATTTCGTTCTTTATATATTTTTAGAATAAATTATCAATATTACTTGACTGTACAATTATTTTGTTAATTAATGTAAAAAGTTAAGCTGGAATTCATGTATTCCCATTATTTAATAATCACTATCATAGATGACCACAAAGATGCATAGTGCGACATTTTTTTTTTAGTTTATTTTAATAAAATTTTATGGAAAATATGTATTTGTTAATATACACATTATTATAGTTTTATTTTTATATCTTAAATATAATAATAAGAAAAAAAAACTTTGTAATCATAATACGCCGAGGAATGGCACCATACCGAAAATGCGTAAGAAAGAAGGCGCTTTGTTTGATATTTATTGTATGAAATCTTTGGTTTTCATCTAAACATATTTAAATTTATTACATAAGGTAATTTCAACTAATCGTTTAAATATTTTTAATTTTGATAAAAAAATATATCTCGCGTGTGAGTAAAGAGGGTAGGTATACACGAGAACAGGAATTCGGGTATTTAGCCGCGCCAATGCGCCCAGCCGTCTATAAGTTCCAAGGTACGGGAAAATGATTTAAGCACAACACACTTCAGGCTTGGAATTTCCGGTGAGGATAAAATATATAAAGGTACCGGCGTGAGGTCCCTCAGCCAGGCATTCGGGCCCGACCCGGGACACGAATAACTTTGTACACAAAAGATGTTGACATCGTATTAATATTAAATAAAGCATCCTTTTTTCAATTTTCATAACATATTATTGCAGCTCACGTACGGCGGAGGCCCTACGCGAAAATAAATATTTAAATAAACGGTTTCTTCTCCGCTTCGAAAAAATTTAATCTAATAAAGTGGATTTTTAGATATTTTTCTAGGCGATTTTTCGGCGCTTCAAGTATACGATCTTTTACTCGCCGGTGGGCCAGTCTGAGATCTGTGTAGGCTGAATACATTAATTTCTTATTTTAAGAAATACGAAGCTTTTTTATATAACGGGTATTTACAATATAATCCGGATTCTGAAAATAAAAAAATGTGTTGCATAGTTTGTCTTAACAATTTGAAAATGTATAAATAAATCACAACCAATAGAGTTAGAACAAATAAAAGACAGACGTGGGTTGAACTAAACTATTTACTAATTCAACTTTATGAAACTCATATGATAAATTATTATTTATGTTTGTATCATATTAAATACTCGTATGTATAACCAATTTAAAGATTTTATATTATTTATATTTAAAGCATTCATTTTGAGATAAATTTCAATGTTAAATAGAAAAATATTTCATACCTTATTTTGACATGAATCACACTGAGCACTGTTTATTCACTAAAAGACTGCAGTTTCGCCTTCAATGAAAGTTTCATCAGTTCTAACGTTTTCCAGTTAGTGATTAAACATTGCTCAGCGTGATCCATGTTAAAACAAGATACAAAATAATTATATATTTAATAGAGATTTGTTCATTTAAATACTTTGTGATCAGTTATGAAAAAAAATCACTTTGGTTACTTTTTCAAATATGACAGATGTACACATACACCTGTATGATTGAGTAAATTTAAATGTATCTATATTTGAGTTATTCTATCCAGTGGAAGGACTCCTAAATCGGCTACAATAGTTCAAAAATGATCAACTGGACTTACAATTCAGATAAAATGCTTCGTAAAACAATATGTGCATCATAAACAAAACTTCAGAATCATTTATTCTGTTACGTGTATCGTAGTTTCAAATTTTAGTTTTATCAATTTAATGATCAGATTAAATGTCTGAATTCACAGTTAAAAAACAATATGGTGAAGAAGGCATACTTCAGCAGTGAAAGATAATCAATGTGGTCCGAACACGAATGCTGTGACAATGGCACAATGCCCTTCCACCAGTCCTTCTGTTGTTGCGTCCCCGCTTAGAGACCACTTCTGGCATTTCACCCTTTTCTGGGAAACCAATTACTCTCGTCGGATCAGAAAGGCCAGCGTCTACGTCTCCGAGACAACTGACAGATACGAAAGATCGGAGACGCTTCCTTGCCGTGTGCACTTGACGACTATAATTACGATTCTCCACATGTATTTACAAAAGAAATTGTGTATCAAACAATGCGTAAGCTGAACATGTAAATATTTCTGACTTTTAAAGGCTAAAATATAATATAAGCAATCCGAGTGCTAATAATTATTAATATTTGTTCCCATAAATATCATTAATGTCGTTAGCAGATCAATTAACCTTAATAAACCTGTTTAGCTTAGTAAATAATAGAGGGCGCCCTTGAGTATTGGCAGCAAGTATTCGAGGACATGAGTTGTAGCTCTTATGCTGAGCTGAAGAGGAATGCAGAGGGTCGAGAGGAGTGGAGATCGAGATGCTAGATTTTGTTGCTGCAAACCAATTCACCGGATTGATACTACGAAGAAGAAGCTTAGTGATTAAAATGTGGCAGATGAATTTCATCTCGTTAAGCAACATAATAAATTAGACCTGAAAAGGCTAGCGTTTAAAAAAATCTGTCCGATTAGACATTGTTAAAAATTTAATAAGTTTAATTTTTAAAGATATTTAAAGAACCAAAATTCTTCGTGTCAACTTAACGCACAAAATAATCATTAGTCATAATATTTATACATATAACAATTACTTTTATGTGCATTTAAAATGTTAAATAGATAAATATCTTTTACGTCCATTCACGTTAAGTCCTGTTTATTCACATCCTTAAAGACCATTGTTTCACTTTCAATGAGAGATTGAGAGATGAATTTAAAAACCTCTCTAAGTAAGTGGATAAACCGTGTTCAGCGTGATTCATACGAAAACAAAGTCAAAAGTATGTGTCTTTTTAATAATCATAAGTTAATTTGCATATTTACCATGTCTAATATACTCGTATCTTCATACCAAATTTCGATTATATTAAATTAATGTAATGCGATCAACACGAATTTCGCTTAGTTATTTACGAAATAAAAATACAACAAATAAACGTAACTCACTAAAAAGCAAACAACTTTATCTTGAAAAATATTATTCCATTATATTCTCCAAAACAGTTTTCTTCTGTAAAAACAAAAGTAAAAAAACTACTTTCAAAGTTGATTTAAAAAATTGTACATCTTTGTAATGCCGCCTCCTTAATTTTGTTTACCCAAGTCGCGGAATGGCTTTGGCAGTGGGAATCATCTGCGACGTCTCCACACAATAGTTTTTATATTGCGTCTGTAAGGAGGCCAATTCTGTGACGCTTAATAAATAAAGTGGACTGTCCTTGGGTGAAGCTTTTGGACTTTTTAACTACTTTAATTTAGTGAGAGAGCGTGTTGCGTGTTAGTTGTTGAACCCTTGACCTCAGTTACAACGTTTATTAGTTTTTTTTTAAATGAATTTTTACAATGAATTATGGTTGCAGTGTTGAATATACTTTTGGAATATTTGATTAAAATGTATGAATTTTTAAATTATAACGGAAATTTTACATATTTACTTTTTACATTGATTTTTTATATAGTGGTGTTTTATATGTTATGTCGAAATAAGCATATTAGGGGTTCATTTCGGTTGGCCAGAAAAGATAAGGGAAAACCGCCTAAGATGGTATGGGAATATAACACGGAGAGATAAGGACCACATGGTGAAGAGAGGCCTCAACATACCCACGCTGAGAAGAAGACCTGGAAAACCACAGGCAACATGGACTGCAACTGTAAACAAGGATCTGAAAACTCTGGGCTTGACCGAAAATGCAACGCAGGATAGACAGACATGGCGAATGTGCACAAGAGAGCCGACCCCAGATGATGGGAAGTGTCGAGGCTAAAGAAGAGGGTGTTTTATTTCGGGTTCTGCCTCTGTGGAGTAAATGGTCTAGGCTTTATGAGCGTCGGATTAATCATTTAATCTGTTAAAACGTAAGAGAAGGGTTAAATGTTGTTTCAATCATCAAAATTACCATTAAAATTATTCGAAAGCTTATAAAAACTTATTGTATAATAAAATTTAAGACACGTTAAAAATCATTCTATAAGTGTTGTTGTAATAGAATACCTAATTATAATTGTAAAACATAAATAAAGGTGAATCTAGAATTAATAAGTGATTATCTTAATAAAACTTTGTTTTGTGTATAAATCGTTAATATGAAATTACGGGATAAAATAAATAAAATTTAACAAAAATGTTATCATAAACAGCAAGTTGTTCTGCATAAAGACACATCTAGTTATTTTCAGATTGTTTGTAGTTAATAATTGAGGAAATAATGGAAAGATAGCGATAAACTTAAATTATAAATATATTATTATTCTACGAATTCTCATTTTCAATTTATTAAAAAGTTGAACGTTTATTTATTAAATAAAACATGAATAAAAATATATTTTACAAAGCAATAACATCATAAATGATATCTATAAATAAGTAAAGCATGTCATTAAAAAGATAATGGTAGTAAAATCATATGGAAAATAATATTTTTTTATAAGCGACGTGAGTAGAAATATTTACATTGCTAAATGTATAAATAAAATAATGTATGTACGACTATAACAAATACGGTGTAATAAAATAAGCAAACACACTATTGTTTTCACAGTACTGTAAACAAGTTACATGTCTTGACTCAAGATGTGTATGGTAAATAAAATCCTGAAATCGTTGCTGCAAAACGTAACTGAATTAATTTCGCAGACAAAGCCATGCCCTCGTATCATTTGTAAAATTAGTTATTTTTGTGTAACTCATATTTAATGTCGTTGGATCTTTAGATGTAATTATATTTATAAGCTTTTAATTTGATTTATTAGCGTTATTCATGAGTGCCTCATAAAGCGTGAGAAAATGGAAAGCTCCAGTTATATTGTATATCTAATGTAATTAATTGTAATTTATTTTTCGTTGTATATTTTCGATCGTGACTATTAAATCATTCTTCATTAAACAATTCTTTGTGGAAATACTTTAAGTTACATTTTTAGTAATCCATAATTTTATATTGTTATTTTATTAAATATGCAATTCGTTACTGTATTAAATATATAATTGATTTATTTTTCATTTGTATACTTAAAATCCTCCAAAATGATCGTAGATATTCGCTTCAAAAAATTAATTTATTTTATAAAACGAAATAGACTTTTTTTGTATTATATTTATGCCTTTTTATTGGGTCGTTTTAAATATAGTTTGGAATTAAATAATAGAAAATCATGCATTGTTTTCAACCTAGACATTTCAAATGATCATAAAAAGTTGAAAATTAATAAATTCATACTTATTAGTTTTTATTTGCCGGCTTGTATCGATAAATGCCCTTATCTTTTTTTCATAAGATTCAACTGGCCCTAGAAAGTGTGGCCAGAAAGTCTCAAACCAATTTTGGTCCTGGCGTTTTATATAAATACATTTTACTCATACATACACATCGTTTTTTATTTGCTTTAACATCATATGTAAATGTTCATAGTAAAATATTCGCCTTTTAAATGCGTTTATCCAATGCATCCACCCTGTATTAACTTATGGCGCAGAGACGTGGAATCTAAGAGCAAGGCTTACCCATAAAATAAAGGTCTACCAGCGTGCTATGCAGAGATCCATGTTCGGAGTGTCGCTAAAAGATAGAATCCGAAACGAGGAAATACGCAGAAGAACTCAAGTAGTGGATGCTACCCAACGTATAGGCACACTCAAGTGGCAATGGGCAGGACATATCTGTCGAAGAAATGACCTGCAAGATGGACTGATGACATAAAAAAACAGCGGGAGTGACCTGGATGCGGAAGGCGGCGGATTGAAGAGGATGGAAACTCTTGCGGGAGGCATACGTTCTGTGGACGGATACAGGTGATGACGAGAAAAAAAATCAGAAAATGTTGCTTTCAATTTTCAAGTCTACAAACAAAAACTTTCTACGCAGTAAGTCAGTCGAGATTTTTCACTTACATACATTGCTATATAAACTGTCAAAATATATACTTATAATGTATCGTAAGTGAGAAGTTGGCTGTACAAAATACAAATAAGTCCTCGTAAGTAATAATTTACTTTCCAAAACTTTTTGATGTTATGAAGAAAATTGTAAGTAATACGAGTACAATAGTTTGATTTAAATTTAATATCAACTACGAAAGCACAAAAAAAATTCACGCGTGATGTAATCTTACTTAATAATACAGCCCGACAAAGATTAAAAATTAAAATTCATCGAAAAGTTTTCTCGAAGTGAGTATAATAATATCATTACTGAAAAGCGTTCCTTTTTTACAATTAATAATTTATGGCTGATTGGGCGTTTTAAATTTTTCTCTATTTAATTAACTTTACGCATTTTTTAATTAGTCTCCCTTTTTGGGCGCCAAAAAAAACTTTGTAATGAATTGGGGGTAATTAGCGGGGGGTAATCAAGTAAAACCACACATCACAAAAAGCCACATCAATCTGTCAGATTGTATTTAGGCTAAGATTATGTAATATCCACGTCGGAGTTAACTATATAATTAATGATGTGTGGAGCCAGGGATGCGACCTTGTCTGTAATATTGACTCGCGATACATTACAAATTATTTTATATGAATACCAAATACGCTAATGAAATTGCTAGACGAATACTGCGGAGATGTTAATTATATTCCGTAATGTAACATTCACTTTCTAATTATCGAAACATATTATTATGTTCCTTGCGGGAATCATTAATATTTTTAATGATTGATGGTTTCATTTATACATAATAAATAAATTAATGTTCATCTTTGTAGTTGCGTAATAAATTTACTTGAATAATCTTCTTTGATAATGAAAATATTCTATGAATTCAAAATAAAATCCATTAACAACTAACGTGTTAAGATCATAAAATTATTCAAATTTTAATTGAAGGGCAGTTTAAATTTTCCGGCGGGTATAGCTATATGGTCAAAGCGTTTGCTTTGCAAGCCAAAGGTCGTGGGTTTGATCCCTGACGGAGATTAAAAAAAAAGATTTTTAGTCGATTTCAGAGCTCTAAAATCTCCCCCCCTCCCGGTTGGTGTGAATTTGATCCCTCACCCGTAAATTGCCAGTCAAAGCTTATTAATTAAATTTGGTGGGAGACGAAAGACGTCCCGTGAAGAGCACCCATTCATAGTTAATTCATGTAATAATAAGGATGATGCGTGAATCTCGGGCTGTAGTCTGTGACGTTGGCTGATCAACACTCCACATGTAGCGCTTAGCCATATACACCATGGTAAACGTCATAGAATTCCACAGATGAGACTTCAGAATTACTATCACCATGTGTCTGAAGGCTTCACTTTGTGAAAACTGATAATTAAAGTCAGTGGAAATAGCAACCTTACATCCTACATTTGGTCAATAGACATTGTTGATATATGTTCTCCGGATGCCGCTGAAGAGTATGAACTACAGCTGCCTTTTCTGTAGGAATACGAGCATTCATCGCGCATACTTTTTTGATAACTATATAACATATTATTTGTTTTGTACAATTTTACAATTATAGTATGTAATAATTTCACTAATTAGTAGTTGTTTTTTGTCATGATTACCATTAAACTAACAACCTGGCTTGTACATGCAGCGTCTAGCTTTCCTGGCTGAGCATCATAGAGTGCACTGGTCTCGACACATTTATATCTCCTGCATGTGATTACTTACATCCATGATTTTTCATGATGAGCATGTCGAATAATTTATGAATTATCATAATTAGTTAACTTGTCTGGCATCGCCCCACCAAACATACGGCCAGAAGTCACCACCAAAAAAGAGCTCACTAAAGCAACCCACGACGCACTCCACCCTATGTTTGGGAATCAAAAGATAACCACATGGCTCAGATCAAGAAGAAGTTTCCTACAGTTGACAAAGGAACTGGTGATACCTGAAGTCACCCTGCGGCTGAACATGTGGAGAAGCGCAACTGTCCCTTAACAAAACTTCGGACTGGAGTATGCAAGACGAGGACACAAATGAAAGCCTGGCAGATAGAAGGAAAGACTACTGAATGTGACTGTGGCTCGGAGCAGACCCTGTCACACCTTCTGGAGTGTGCGCTGTGTCCGAGTAGCTGCACCCAGGAAGACCTGATGATGGCCGGGAGTAACGCCATCGACGTCGCTCACTTCTGGGCAGACAAGATCTGACCCTGTTATTTCCGGCACGATTATATATATTAAATCGTCAAAACTATTATGCACATGCAGCAAATAAGTAACGAGGGTTTTGTAAATAAATACAAGTAAAATAAGTTTTTTGTCTTTATTCAGTTTATATCCTGAATAATAATGGGGAAATAATGTGTAGGCATTTTATAATTATTGTATATTACAACACATTTATCAATTTTCCGACATGCAAAACATAAAATATACGTGAGGAAGTACGAATATAAATAATTGATTAATTACCTCAGTTGATCTATTTCAAAAATCAATTTACAAACGGTCGCCAAATAGCTTCAAATACCTATTAATATTAACAACCCATGGCAGATACTGATAACTTAAACATTCCACATTAGTTGAATGAACCACGAACGTTGTAGTAAAACCGGCAATTACAATAACCGCTTTAATACTTGATACTTTTTCCGATAGTGGTTCACATCACTATCAGCAGACCTCATTCAAATGTAACTCAAGAATTTTTACTTTCAATACTCGTCAAGAATCCATGAAAAAAAATATTTTATAAAATTAACATTACATACAAAAAAATTATAAGTCATTTTGTAACAACTTTTTACAGTTATTCAGTCACTCCTTTAATTGCAGTCAATGAAAATTTACCTTAGTCAATCGAAAAGTGAAATATACTCCGTCGTAGATATCATAGATAATGCACTGTGTTAATACGTAACATAACAAACTTGTGTAAGCTTGCCCATTGTATTTATATCATAAGATAAACTGAACACGATTTATTAATTTTATTAGTTAATAATTCTATAAATCTCTTCCCAGAGATGATGGAACACCTGAGTGGAACGCATTTCGGCGATAGAGAAGAGCTGAAAGAAGCGGTTCTCAAGTATCTACGTGGCTTAGCGGCAGATTTTTTTGACTCGGGCACTCGTATAGCGCATGCAAAAATGCATTGACCTTAGTGGCGACTATGTAGAAAAATAGGTAAAAGTCTGAACTTTCCGAAAATGTACGCATTCATGGAATTAAACATGTTTTACACTGTGAGAAATTACTGTGAAACTTATTTTACGGATACCCTCTTAATTATACACCAATCAAACTGTTTATAGAACCTAATAAGTTTTTCTTCAATTACGCGAGAGTCTCGATCAGATTTGTAAGTATTAAACATCACAAAAATGTTTGCACTCGGTACTGTTACAACGAAAGTCAATCGCTAAGTAACTGATCCATACTCTTTGGCTTAGTTTCCCGCTTTGATATTCGAGAGCTGGATTTGAATAAGCGGCGGTATGCTAGCCACAATACTCCCCATTGTGTCGGCAAGCAGTTTGTCAAATAGTATAATATCGGCGTGAATTATTATCCAAGTAAGTATTAGGCAAGTCATCTGTCAACAGGTGGACAAAACGGTGACGCGGAGTTTTAAGCGATGTAGTGTCATTTTTAACGGTTCTTCCATTTGAAACGTTACGCTAATAACATGACCTCTTTAAAGAACGTATTGATTTTCCCCTCAACTTCTGGTTTGTACTGCTACAAGTTATTCCAGTTGTGTTGCTCATATTCTTATATGTTCTTATATTTTTTATTTAATCATAAGCGGAAGAGCACTAGGAGAGTTTTGGTACAGCTATACATTCTGAATATGGATTTTTTTTAAATATTCTAATCTACTTTTATAGATCATTGCCTATATAACAATATTATAAGTAATTAAATATACTATACATAAAATTCTTTTCAACGCGTCAATTCAAGCAGGAAAATAACGGCAGAAGCGGGATGCGAACCGCGGACCTTGGAAACCAACTATGCCCACCTGGGCATAGTTGGTTAAAATAAGTTGGCTATTGCTATGCCGAGCTGAGTCGCATTGGAATTAGTATTTATGTCATTGTTATCATCGTATGATAGATGTCGCTATAGTATATATTCAAATTATGTATATTTTTTATATTTTATTTATAGCTTTTAAGACAACTATTTACAGGACAAATGACATGAGAACAACAACGCATGTATATACGAGTATAAAATATCCTTGATTTATCCATAGTGATGGAAGCGAGTATGAATATTTAATTGAATATGTATATTTTTAATATTCATTTTAAAATCCATTTCAAATATTAAATAGATAAATTCTTTTCATCTTAAGTTTCACCCATCCCCTCTTTCCTAGAAGATGAAACCGCGGTGTTTCAGGAAGTTAATAAACAGTACTTCGTATAATTCATGTTACAACGTATATATATTATGTATAATATTTTCCCAAATATTTTGTACCTCGTATGATGGAAGTGTGTCATATGTTTCATGTACTTATTGATTCGCGTCAAATTTATTCCAGGAGTCTAAAATAAGGTCACTTTGAAAAAAAACCTGTGTGGCACGTCAGGTCACCCGTCAACAGGTGTGGTGGGGAGGGGCAGTGACTAGTAATAATTTTAAATTAGTGTTGTTTTTCTCGTGGCGTGCGGAGCAACCGACCGAGGATCGCGATAGGAAATATTAGCATTGTCGCGGGAAATAAACGTACTAAACAACAAAACAAAACAACAAAAACTGCATTTCCATGCCGCAGTAGATTTTTCTTAAAAAACATTTATCATACAACTATTATATATCAACCAACGCTGAAACTTCAGGTTTTATGAAAACTTAGATATTTTACGAGGAGCTTGATGGCCTATACTAGTACTACATAGTAAGTATATAATTTTTTGTCGTACAGCCTAAGCTTTTAAAATGAAACCTATGTTGACCACAAACAAGATTATGAGATCACTTGCTTGTCAGCCCAAGATCATATCATCTCACTGAATATAGCATATAATATAGCACCACAAACTGCCATACACACTTTTGTCTAATATTTTTTCTGTGATTGATCAAGCGATGTATTTTTAGTGAAAAATGCCATGAATTACTTTAATAATCTAAAAGAGTTAGAATATATGTTGTATAAAAATGTTGTATAAAGATTTTGTGAAAAAATGTACGTTCTTAAAAAGGTCATTTTTTACCCTAACGATGTAAACAGTATAAACAATCAAAATAATATTTCTATCACACTTAACGTACAACGTAAGATTAAGTCCAAGGACGCATTCATATTAATATATACTACATGTATACATAATATATTTATTACAAGATATGAGTATGTTAATAAATAATGTAACATTAGTGCTCATCATTAGTTTGCTCGTATTAATTTATAATAATTGCTTACTATTGAGAAATTTCAAGGACCATCATAAGCATGAAGCTACATTATCTTCACTTTATTCTTGTCTTGTAAGAGCAACAAACTTTGTATTTATTATATAATTATGTTCATCTTCAAAGTCTTGCTGCCTACTACAATGAAAAAATAAAAAAAAGCTTTTGTAGAAAGCTTTTTGTGTGCATACACTCTAGATTCGGCTAAGATTGTGATGTACCTGAAGATAAAGGCATTCTCATACCAAGTATGCTTATCTGTGTTGCCTGGACTCCCATTAAACGAATTATATCTTCCTAGACCGTCTTTGGTTCACAGAAGACTTCTAGTACCTCCGCGGGATTACATCGTTTGTCCAAACTTGGTCTGAAGATGGAACTACATATAGTAAATTATCGAATATACGTCTATCTGTCCGCCTTAACTGACTTAAGTGGAATAAGTAAATTCATCTGTAATTTGGCTACGACAGAATATCGATCAAAGTGACAATTATTACGTTTACTAATTGCATTAATTCTATCGATGTTTAACGGAAATATTTAATATATGAATATTACTTCACCAATGATTTAAAGTCATGCAAACTTTAATCCTAAAAGCAAATAGATACTTGAGTTTCTTAACACATTCACTTAAAATATGTACATCTTTCTTTCATACCGTATCACTTTCATATTTGAATCATACGGTAATCTGAAAATTAAAAAAAAAACACACAAATTGCCGCCACTCATTTCTGTCAGTTGCCAGTGTCCTTGACATTTCTACAACCGAAATTCCACCTGATAAACATACTCATGTATGGTAATCAACGTTTCTCAAGATATTACTCCAGGACCTTGATAAGATGGCAACTGTAGTATCCGAACCATATTTTGAGCAATTTTTAATAGTTTTTTTTTTCAAGGAAGTCGGATAATTATCCTGACACTCTCAAGGCCTAGACCATCTAATCCTAAAGAGCGGCCTAGCCTGATCAGTGTGATTGGGTTAGTGACAGGTAGTGACCGATCCAAGATGTGATCTGCGTTCAATGTTGCCTGCGTCCTACGCTGCTCATATGGCAATGTTGCTGGACAAGTTTGAAACTTATTTATTATTATATTATATAATATTATAATATTATATTTTTATTTTTACTTTGAATCACTATTATCTCACCTTTATCATTTATTTTAGATATTGTCTTTATCTTGAAACACAAACTATTAATTTCCCCAGATTGGTTCCAATTATTAAAATTCAGAACCATATTATACGCTTATGTGCTTAAAAAAGCTCTTTTGGAATATTGGTGACATTATGTGATGAAGTTGCCAGAAAAAACTAAACATCGCCGCACTTAACATTTTTGAAGTCATTCAGCTTCAGCTTTTACTCGTATGAAATCAACATTGCATGAAATGAATAAAAACGAAGTGGATTTTGACTCGCTGCAGGTGGCATGTTTATTTCCGATATAAATACAAGTGCCCTGCGTTAGTTGCGACTTATATTGCTATTTGCAATGCACGAGGCATATGAAATGGTTGACGTTTTCCATTGGGAAAGTTCTCTAAGAATTGTATTTAAATATTCTTAAGTTTATTAACATTTATTTTAATCGTCTCAAATCCTTCATTTCAAGACAATATGTGATATCATCTCATTTATAAAAAAAAGTTTTTTTTACTTGAGCATTGTTTCCAGATTCAAAAATATTATTATTTTTCGTTTAAAAGATTGCTTACCGCTGCATATGAAATTTAGATTCGCCGACCTCATTAGACTACAGCCTGGCGCCACGCATAGTTCAGCAAAAACTCGCCATCTCTAATGTTTTTCTTTATTTATTTAGAAAACTTAATTTCCGAGTTTGGTATGGTTGCATAATCGTACACAAAATATAAAAAACTTATGGAACAGAAAATGTACAATAACAAATATATAAGATTAAAGCATGCTAGGGAGAGATACATGCAATGAGTGACGCTTAAAGATAGAATCCAGAACGAGGATTATACACATCAAATCAGATAATTTAAAGTTGTATGTATACATTTTGCATGAAATCTACTTGTTCAAATGCATATTAAATGAAGCATATATATTGGACTTTGTGAATCACTTGATACCACATGTTTGTATATATAAATAAGTAAGATAGCCAGATGCAAGGAGCTTTTTCAGTACTATATATTAGGTGACCCTTTCTCTCCGGGCGTTTCACAATGCTGAATAAGGTCGGAATAACTGTCGTTACAAGGTAGAAAGCAAAGGAACTTGGATGCAGGACTTTTCTATTGAATTGGAACCAAACGACACTGGCACGAAGGTCTCAATCTACTTAAAGAGCCCCGCTCCTTAACTGGCCTTTATATTACACGCATTATGTTGTATGGGCTTCGGACCGGCGGAGGCCGAACAAAACTATTACACTGGTATTTCGCTTTACTTTTATTGCGTTCGTATCGGAAAATAATTTGTTATCCTGCAAATGTCTTGGCTTAAACCGTGTTTAAAAAAAACTAAGCAATAATTGTATTTATTTGAATACTTTTGTACACAAGTAGATATTCTTTTATACAATCGCATTTGAAAAAAAATGTAATTTTATTTCATATGATACCATATATACTACATAATTTATAATCATTAACCTTTGTCCGTACATTGTTAAACGAAGGCCTCCCGCATATACCTCCTGTCACAGTTATCCGCCTTCCAAATCCAACCTCCTCCCACTACAATTCTGATGTCGTCAGTCTATCTTGCAGGTTACCCAACACTTCTATCCATATAAGTTTCATATATGAAACATATGGTCACCATAAATCACGGCCACTTAGTTCTGATAGTTGCCAGTGTCCATTTATCGTTCTAGGACATATTTATACCTGAAAGTTCATTTGGGAACATACGAGTACATGGTTTCCGACAATCTCCAGAGCAGAAGTCTGACTACTTATAAAAAAAGGTAGATGCAGTATCCGAGGCATATTTTTGACAGTTAACCAGTTCTTAGGAACACTAAAACACCTCATCATTTATTACTGGAAGGATGCTTTAATTTTGTAATTTCCCAATTAAGGTTTTTAATTTTATTTTGAAAATCTGTTTATATTTTAAAACAGTGTCAACAAAACAGTAATTTTTTTTCATTTGGCTTTCTCACTTCTATTAAATGTTACACTGGCACGATTCTTGACGTGGTTTTAATGATATTATCGAACCCTATGTTTTTTGTTCTTTTTTTGATAATTAAATCGTGTGTTTGATAATAATTTGTACTAAATTCTGTTTGCTTGCTATGGGCTTGTAGCTTTCATCGCTTGTATGGACTGACGAAGCTTGATAACTATTAATTAAACTCTGATTGTACGTGATATTACGCGTAAACGAGTAAAAACCTTTGTCTACCAGAATAACCAAACAGACGGCGGGTCCAATGTTTATCCTAGGAACCAATTAGTAACTGCGTTGTATTTCATTGTTGAATTATTACGTATTCTGTACGAAAAACCGACATTGTTTCTATCTTTCCTATTATTATAAATAACTGCAATGTGCCAGTATATAGAAATGAGTCATATAAATGAAATATGACATTCTCATCAGTAATTATGCTATAAAACACATTGTTGGACAAACATATAAAAATAACCGCTCCCCAGTTGCACGCCACATTATAGTTCTATTTAAAAAAAATACTTTTTCCATTTCTGTTCTATGTATGGATCATATGGCACTCACAAATTTCGGCCATACAGTCAGCTGACATTGTTCTTGTCTTGTTACTGTACCTAGAGGTCTATCTGTGAATAGTTCTCGACAGGCATCAGGACAAGAGCCCGTAGGCTTGAAAAGACGTCCGCTATGATATCTTAAGTATATTTATAATTATGAATTAATCACCATGTTTAATTCTTAAATTAGATATAAGAGGATTATTTCAACGCTTACAAGATTCGGACAATTTACTTCTAAGGGGCGGCTCAACCTAAAGTTATATATACTTATCAATGCAAACCCATAATTTTAATTCTTATATTTCAGGCTTGTATAATATTTAATTGTTATAATAATTTAGATAAATTATGTAAACGATATTTTTATGTGTCCAATATTAATTTTTGCATTATATTTGAATTACATAAATAAAGGTTATAATAGGTTTTTTAATGAAATTATTATTATATCAACGCTATTTCACCAAAAAAAAAAACTCCATCATACTCAAGAAACTATAACATGATCTTTTTTTAACATTTAAATAATTGATTAAATAATATTTAGTGTTTTACATTTTTGGCATGAATAAGTAATAAATAGGTTCTACTTAATTTCAATGATAAGGTATTTTATTTTCATAAAGGCCCGGATTCTAGTAAAGAAAAATATTTCATTAAATAGCCAGGCATCATGTTAAATTTTCTTGAATACAACAAGCGTAGCGTCACTTATATATTGATTGATGTTAATATCTAAATATATATACAACGATTAATTATTTATTTATTTTCATTCTCTTATGGCGTCGACACATATTCCGCTTCCCGGAAACTTCGATTACCCCACGTGTTTTAGTGAAGTCGAAACTTTTGTTTGGCTGAATAATGAATATACACAATGAGGTGTTGCCAGGAACTCGGATCCATTTGATCGGCGAGAGTTTGAGGGGAGAGCTTTAATTAACACTGTCAAATTTTCACTTCGGATGGAAGTTTGTCCCAATATCAATCATTGAGCGAAACAGCATATTACAAACAAGGACATTTATATTATCAACAATTATACCAAGTGGCCTTTTTGATGAACACCAGTGTTCACATCATCATCATACTATGTCCGCTTCTCTTGCCGAGGCATATACTATTTTATTTTTCTTCTTCTTCGTGTCAGCGACGTCAAATTAATTTTGCCCAGTATCTTTCAACATCGATAGCCGTGTGCTACCCAGCATTAGGCCCTGAATTGTGCAGCTTGTTGGGCACATGGAGAAGAATAATAGGTATGAGGCGGTCTGCTGGTCTCCACAGTCACACAAAAGTAATTCTCCCTGCTGAAGCATTCCCCACCGCTCGAGGTTGTCCTTTGCTTGTTTTGCCTTGTTTTGCCTTGTTTTGCCTTGTTTTGCCTTGTTTTGCCTTGTTTTGCCAACTCCGGTTCTTAATCTGTTCAGGGATTTCTAGGTCCGCCAGTCAAGGTTCTTGCCAGTTGGGAGGCCTTCCTTTGGAGTAATGAAATCCTCTGTTGCGATTTGTTGCCAGAGCTGGAGTCTCTCATTTTCAGGGCCGGATGTGAGAGGTTGTGTGGATCTCGGAAAGCTGCGTCAGTCTGGGTGTTGGGGGTATCTGATTATACAAGCGGTGGGACGGTTTGTTGATTGCCTAACGCATTTCTTCGGCGCATATGACGTTGCGTCTTATTTTTGGTGGTGTGATACCAGCCACGAGGTATAGTTTTGAAATGGGTGTTGGTTTGAGGCAGCCTGTGACGACTCTGCATGCATCATTCTGGGCAGTATCCACTTGATTACAATGGGCTGAACGACCCCATACTGTTGCCGCATATTCTCCAGCTGAGAAACAAAGTGCTACAGCTGAGGAACAAAGGAAGGGTGGTTGGGCTCCCCAGTGAGTATTGGTCAGTTTGCGAATGAGGTTGTTTCTTGTTGCAACTTTCTGTTTGGTGTTGCATCGTCTACTGCTACCATAAAGCTCTGTCAGCCAGAACGCCTTTGCTAAATAAATTCTATGTATCTTCCAGGACAAAGCTAGTTCTTTGACTTGAAGAAACAGCAGAACTGCAGTTCATGTTCTCTTGCGTCATCTAAAGTACATTTAGACGGGTCTCTCTCTATCTTTTGACCATATAGACAAAGGAAATATATATACAGTATAAATAAAATAATTATAACATGCACTTACTGTGAAATTGTTAATATTCACAAAAAATATTACACAGAAAACAAATAAAATTAATTTTCTAGGTTTTCACGGCTAGATTTGGAATTATGTCTTGTAGGTTGACCAGTATGTAGTTAATTTCTCCTTATCTCCGATATATTGACCACCTTTGTAGGGGTCATCTACATCATTATCATCCATCATAGTTTTTTTGGGTTGTATGTTTATTAAGAATAACAAGTTTCGCAGGCTCCTTCTTCAACACAACAAGAGCATATGCTCTTGTTGTGTTGAAGAAGGAGCCTAGCTCTCCCAGCATCTGTGTATCCTCCCACTTACAATGATAAAGTAAATATAATGGATATAGTTCTTAAATTTATTTTTCTTGTCGATAAGTTAAGGATTTATTTTTGAATATCATATTGCAAATATTACATAATACACTTTTGTGTCAATTAAATAACAATTAATAAACAATGTTGACTTAATAACATAAAAAACATAAATAACCTTAGATTTTTATTTCGAATTTGATCGCAAATTATAATGATGTTAACTAACATTACTCAAAATATGCAAAAAATATTTTAAAACACATAAATATTCAGTCGAGATATCAGAAACAAGTGGATTGCTAGTCGTAGTGGAGTGTTTATGATTTATTACTCCTATAAAAACAAAGGTCCTTACTTCTAATCGATCGAAAGCCAAGTTGACCTTTCTTATATTTTTTTCAAGTTTTGCTTGGAAAAAATAAACCTATAGCATTTTGTGCATAATGTTTTTTTAAGAATGTATTTTTAATCATTTTAGTGGGTTATTTTCGTTCTAATATATTTATTTTTATTTTTATTAATTAGCCTATGAGTATAACAGCACAAATTCAATCATTTCAATGTCTTTCACCATAATATATTCCTATATGATACAATAGTAAATCTGCTTACGTCAAGTATGAAAGTATGTTACGTTCTTGCTCTCCCGTGAATAAATTTAAAGAAATCGATTGATTAGCCCGATGTTCCCAATGCCTGGACCGCTTAGTCCTGTAGGGTTGCTTGGCTTTTTTGGGTATCGATGGATAAGTGGGAGCTTGAGTGGGAATCAAGGTTCTTCTTCGTAGTATCAATCCGGTGGATTGGTTTGCAGCAACAGAATCTTGCATCTCGATCTCCATTCCTCTCGGTCCTCCGCAACCCTTTTCAGCTCAGCATAAGCGCTACAATTCATGTCCTCGAATACTTGCTGCAAATACTCCCGTCTAGGGCGCCCTCTACAGTTTTTACCCTCAACCATCCCCTCCACAATATCGTGAAGGAGACCATCGTGGCGCATGATGTGACCAATCCATCGGGCTCGCCTCTCTGAGATGGTTCTTATTAGTTGCCTATCTTCCTTGATTATTCTGAGAACCTCATTGTTCGTGACGTGGTCTCTCCAGGAAATTCCGAGAATTCTTCTGTACGACCACATCTCAATGGCCTCTAGTCTTAATCAAGGTTAAGAATGGGAAAATACTACCTGAAGGGTATTTGTAATTCTTGGCAGTTAACGGTTTAGGTACCACCGGGCCCATGACTTACTGGATTGGTAAGTCCCCAGAATGTACTTGGCGGAGCTACGGGAGACGGAGCTGACATGGAATGAGGTGAGGATCATGGCGGCTGACAGAGTAATGTTACGTCATAATCAGCAAATACATTAAATAACATTGTATAAATTAACAATTTCATCAAAATAATGAGTTCAAAGCAACTACAAAAAGAAAGCTTATACATAAAACAAAAGGAAAGAAATTCATTATGATTTAGAATTATTTATATGCGCGTTGAAATAATTCATAAGTTTACATACATTTTTCTGGCCGTCCGCTCTTAGTCAAATTATAATACAACAAAGTAAGTAATACAAGATAATGAATTTAAAACAAAATTTGTTTTTCCAGACCCAAGTTTTTTGGCTTCCAGTCAGACGCGCTAAACGGGAGATAAACGGTTGGAGAATTCCTGTTCTGTAACAATAAGTTTCAAAGATCCTTAATTATGCTAACAATGATAAAACTGACTGTTTTAGAAGAAATAATTGTTCGCTCTAAAAGCTCAACGTAAACACAGCTAAAATGAAATGTGAAGTCGTAAACAAGGGAGAGAGGCGCCGAATTCTAACTAATTTCCCCTAATGTTACACTTCAAACAGTTATGTATCACTTTAGTGATGCTTACACAGGGGAAAATCAATAAGTGTCGTAGAAAATAAACACAAAGGAACAATTACTTTAAGTGAATTTTAGACCGCGGTCGTGACATGACACATGCCTTTTTTGAATTTCGGATGAGCGTTTCTTTTAATTGGTATTCCCTGACACAAAGCGTTCAAGTCAATTTATGTGTATTAGCTTCTAGAAGTACATGAAGCAATTACTCATATTCCGGTATCATATATGATGATATATAAGTTTTATTTTTTGTAATATACACTTCTAAATGCTTATTAATCTTTTAAAAAGTAGAGTTAAAAACGGTCAATATTCCACAAAAAAAAAATCTTTCTTTTCGTATAATTATTTATATTTCAATACTATACGAAAAGAAAGTTATTACACTTATGGCAACTCTTAAGACATTATTTTGTAATAAGACGATAACTTTGTTTATCCTGATACATTGAAGTCCTTTTTCATGTTTTCCTGTTTTTTTATTGTCTTTTCACTTTAACATTTTTCTTACTACAAAAATAGTAAGTATTAAGTATTCAGTATTGATAAAATTCAAAAAACATTGTACGGTGATTGTATGAAACCACCCTTTTTTCATAATGTTATATGCTTGTATCAAGTATCTGTTGAAAAAATATCAGGTGATAACTCAAACTGAAGCCAGAGAGTGCTTAAAACATGAGGCGAAATATTTTTTCGCAAGTTCCTTAATGGAAAGAACACTTTTTAGGTTCAACGTCAAAAATATTTTGCACAGGGACTTAAGACATGACTGAGTTTATTAAAATGGCATGAAATGAACCAAGTGAAAAAGCATTGTATATCACTAATGCTAGTAAGTCAATCCAAGTAAAAAAAACATATGAACAATATATTTAAATCTAAAGAAATTTATTTAATATTTTTATTTGAAATATTTACGTTGAAATTTGATGTTAAATTTTTGCCGGGTAATATTATTTAGTCTTGCTATTACGTAGATTAAGTGATGCAACTGAACAATTATAATTACAATTATACTATGGTTTCGTGCACTTGAACAACCATCAGAATAACTTTGAATAATAATTTCTATAAGTAATCCACGGTAGATCATCATCATCAGCCTGTGTCCGTCCACTGTTGAACGTAGGCCTCCCGCATGAGTCTCCATCCTCTTCGATCCTCCGCCTTCCGCATCCAGGTCACTCCCGCTATTCTTCTTATATCGTCAGTCCATCTTGTAGGGGGTCGGCCAATGCTTCATTTGCCAGTTCTTGGGCGCCATTCCAATACTTTTCTTCCCCATCGACCGTCGTCTCTTCGACAGATATGACCTGCCCATTGCCACTTGAGTGTGCCTATTCGTTGGGTAGCATCCACTACTTGAGTTCTTCTGCGTATTTCCTCGTTTCGGATTCTATCTTTTAGCGATTAACGTTCTTCTTCGCAGTATCAATCCGGTGGATTGGTTTGCAGCAACAGAATCTTGCATCTCGATCTCCATTCCTCGAAATTTTACTTGAGATGCAATATTTTTTTTTTGCTGATACATGGGATGTCTTTAAGACCTTTAATGTGGTATTTTCCCCTTTATTTCCACACCCTAATGCCGTTGACCATAAAGATTCATCCGCCTTAGGAGGGCATTTACTACCTCCAGGACAATAGAGTGCCCTAACCAGCTTGACCTGATGAGGTTAGCTGGGTGTTAGCTTATTCCGGCCAACATTCGGTCCCTGTCTATATTGGCCGACTGATGTCGCTCACCCCCCACCACGAGAAGGAGATAGATCAGGATTTTCCTTTCATCGAACCTGTGACCTTAAGGCATTTCGCAGAGTCCTCCAGTACTTTTAGGGGGCTAACTATTAACGTTAGATCAGTCATATGAAATAACCAAGTATGTTTTTTTAATTCTTGTGATTGCAGCTCCATTTTTTTAAATAATTGAGTTTCTAAGCCTTTTTTGACAAATTATGTGCTCGTATTTAACATTTAAAATAAATATTTACTCATATGTGCAGAACGGTAAACCTCTTTTGTTTGCTAGAAAATTCGCTTCATCCGCTGAGAATAATAAACACTTTATTGTTATGAAACGAAGAATAACTATTTTAAGTAGAATGTTAGAGCTCGTGCATAGTCAGAATATCGCAGATTCATATTTTAACCTGACGCATGAATATAAAAACCCAAAGCAATAAAGAACACCAAAAATAAAAACATAAAAGTGTTTACTTTTAGTGCATCGTTGCTCTGCTACGGATCTAGTCTCGATTGAAAATGTACCGAGGCGCTCCGGCGTTGAATTTTTCATCGGAAAAGCTCTACGGACGAAAAGCTTTCGGGCGCACTTACTGCCGGCTTTAGGCAACGACTACTCGACTCTAGCTTTGGGGCAAATGGATGGACCATTATAATTACTCACATGGCAATTAGCTTGACTTTTTTATTTTTATATCTTAACGCATACGTACAAAAATATTTATAAATCAGTTGCAAAATTTTCAAATCAAACAGTAATATTTATATTATACTCGAATAGACTCCACGTAAACATGTAGCTACTATTATTTCTTGATAATATTTGATTTATTGAAATGCTTTTGGACTTCGAGAAAAGTGTGAAAAATACAACAAACAATAATCTCCATGGTTTTAATGAAATTAATTCATATTTTTAACAAAATGTGAGTAACTTTTACATAATTAATTAAGTTATTGTTTATTTATCTCTTATAAAATAAATTCTGGTTAATTAAAATATTCCATCATTAGAATACAGATATTTTAAAATAGCACTAAACCTAGAAAAAACCTAAAAAACACATTTTTCAAATTGCTATTTTGTACCACTAATTGACACCGCATTCATTTTGTGCAGCGCTATAAAACTAATTTGAAATTACACCCCTAAAAGATAAGTACCTACTGCACGTTGAACATTTAATATGTATTCACATGCTGTATACAATATTTTATATATAATGAATGTGAATTACTCCGCAACGGTCTATCTCAGCGGCTTACAAACTTTAAATTATAGTACGTTGTGATGTAACTAACGAGGAAAACCTTTCAAAGCACACGCGAAACGATTAATTAATTTTCAGCGTCTGATATCCTACCTGGCTTCATTAAAAAATTTATTATGTCGTATAACTGATAGGAACATGTTGTCATTACATGATTAATTAATATATAAGCTAGTGGAACAATCAATCCGTACGAAAAATGTCTATCAAAGTATTATATATTGTTACCTTAAGTCACGTAACCTTCGTCCTCATGTACCATTGACAAACATTTATTTGGCTGAACAACAGAATGCTAAATTAGCTTCGGAAGGGATAATTTTCACCGTTTATGGTATGTTGCTGGCTTTGTGGTGACTACTAGCTTAACAAGGGGGAATCACAACGGTATAACCCGGGTGACATACAGGTATATGAGGGGCGGAATTTTTTCAATATTGTGTCTAAATATTTTAAAATAAAAATGACCTAAAAGGGGTGCATTTGTTACTATGCTTACTTTACCGTTAATAACTTCGAAATAAGAAAGACGAGGGGGCGCTGTTTTTTTTTTTCTCTCAATTTTCTTCAATTATAATAATATTTTCGTGAAACTACGGTCACATTTCACACACAGAGATTCACGCATCATCCTTAATTATTACAAGAATTTACTATGAATAGGTGGTCTTTACGAAACAACTTTCGTCTACCACCAATTTTGATTAATAGACTGTGACTGGCATTTTACCGGTGAGGTATCAAATTCACACCAACCGGGGATATTTTAAAGCTCAGAAATCGATTATTTTTTATTTTTTTTAATCTCCGTCGGGGATTGAACCTAGAACCTTTGGCTTCCAAAGCAAGAGCTTTGAACATTGAGCTATACCCGCTGGCAAGCTTGTTGGGAAGAGGTGACATATCGAGGAACCGATCCGAGTGTTACTGCGACATTAGTAATGGCCATATGCTCAAGATGAACGTGGTTTAATTTTACTTTACAAATAATGAAAGATAATCACCACTTGAGTGCCTTATACTGCTACTATATTTGTACTATTCTTTACTTAGTTTTTCATAGACATTTAAGATCAATTATTTATTTTACATGTTTCTTCCTTGTTTTTTTGCTGTGAATTTAATGTAAGAATAATATTATTTAATTGTGAACTTTTAAACAAAATATTATTCATTAGAACAATGTAAAGCCTTGTGTGGAAACCACTGGTTAGTCTCATATTATGGTTTCCGAAACCACATCTGATATTTAACCGTTTGCTTTATTCCCTAAAGCGTATATCATTTCTTCCATTAGCCAAACCATACATTAATAATTATTTTACTCCTTTCGCCTTGAGTATTCCATTTTACAACTTTGTCTGCCTGTGTTTATCTTACTTACTCGAAATAATAATAATTCCGAAACATTCATCACTCCTATGATTTATTCTTTCATGTTATTTAGTACCTTATTCTTTTATCATTTTGGCAATTCGAGGAATGAATACTAAATATTTTTTTGTTTTATTTCACTCACACTTTTAAAACATTTCTTATTCTTACGTGTTAAATATTACTATGTTTTCATTTTCTAAACCCTTTTACTTTTATTCTTTATTCATATTTCATTCATAATCATCAAATACAGTCATACAAAAAACATCTACATTCTCTAAAGGCCAATTACTATGAAATATATATACATTATTCCTTTAATGAAAGTAATTTTATTTTATTTATTCTTACGAGGGTGATCCGTAAAATAAGTTTCCCATGGCGCTACAGTCCTTTTGCGATTGTTTCGTCAGCAACAGATGACCGTCCAGAACGCTCCTCATCATGGACGTCAGCAAGCCCGTTCTTGAACTCTCTGCACCATTTGTGCACGTGTTTTACGCTCATACACTTGGCTCACACCTGCTGGGCGAAGCGAGGGAGATCCATCACGTACGGCTGCCAAGCCAAGACTGAGCTCCACAGGCAGCTCGCTAGGAAAAGAATTTGGAGTGGGTGAACCAAGGTACACTATAGCAGTGCTCCGCAACCTTTTCTCATCTACGGCACACTAAAGTACTTCTTTGGATTCTGCGGCACACCAAAGTTCTCACCTGAAACACCGCGGCACACCAAAAGCCAAAAATAGATATTAATTTGATCAATTTCACTTTTTTTTAATTTTATTTAGAACTAAATAAAGCAAGTACCTCGTTGTATGTCTACATAAATAGGCGATAGGCGCTGGGAGCTTGAGGACAGTTGTAAAATTATTTATTTATTACATTGCCGTATTTGATCGCGGCACACCTGTATCGGCTTACGGCACACCAGTGTGCCGCGGCACACCGGTTGCGGAGCACTGCACTATAGAATCGCGGGATCCACCATAAGAGCGCTTTTCAGCACTGTAGCGCCATGAGAAACATATTATACGGATCACCCTCGTATATCAACATAACAACTTTTAAAAGTTTATCAATATTTAGTCCCGACTATACTTATATGATGACTGTCATGTTTCCACTGCGTTGGTTGTGTTGAGCCGCCTTTTAAGACCATCGGTTTTTGCTTAAAAGCGTCGGTTTTATCATCCAATATTTTCTAAAATAACTGATTATCATACGTCCAAATATAATATACAACAAATTTATTCCCTTTATCCCCAGGTTCGATTCAGAGACCGTCGGAAACTAAAGCATTTATATAAATATATAGCATGTATATTATAGGGTGTCCCAGGCTATGTATGGGAAAATTATTTTTTTCGAAATGAAATCGGTTCACCCTCTATTTTTATGTGGTTTGGTCTTAGTAACTCACATAATAAATTTGATTGCTATCGGACAATGTTTTCTGATAGCGACTTGATGTTGAAGTTTTAATATATTTTTTTGTATGAAGGCCAAAAGGAGCTTTTGA